>CM046427.1:28455063-29655063 GCA_025506505.1 Flaveria sonorensis
TAGATGTTATTTGTTTTTTCTACTGCAAAATGCTTGCAGTCTATGGACTACATCTACCGATATCTGAAAAAGAAGAGGTGGACCAAACCTCTATAGTATGCAACAAGAAGAGTGTATGTTTTCTAACATCTACAGATTGCTAAAACCTCTGCAGTCTGCATCAATTCATTCACCATCTTAAATCCCTTCAGTTTCACAAAACACTTAACAACTCAAATGGCAGCTCTTACCAAGGCTGATATGGAAACCGGTACCATGACAACATCTCCACTAATCACTCCTCCTGGCTTTGATACTTATTGCCAGAGAACGGAAGACTTCATAAAGTCTCAAGACAGCAGAATGTGGGGTTCCGTTGTCTCAGGACCTTATGTTCCAAGCACCACTTTAGCTACTACTCTTCCTAACTCTATCTACAAAGGCTTCAAGTAGTACAAGTCAGCAACGCAACTCTTGGATGCACTAAAGGTCAAATAAAGCAAAAGAAAACAAGAAAGACCTCTTCAAGCAGTAGTTTGAGAAATTCACCTACAAAACATATAAAACCATGACTCAACAATACTTCAGGTATGTTGAAATTATGGACACACTAATGGATGTTGGAGTAAATATTGAGAACAGGGACATTGTGAAGAAGTGATGATCAAGTATAAGGTGGTATTAACCTTGCTGTTAGTTATTGCTTACTTATAGTTTAGTTATAGCCTAGTTATTATTGTAATAGGATATACTTTTGTTTTGTCATGTTTTGTATTCTGTGGCGTGCGAAACTGCATGTGAAACTACAGTTTCGCCAGGCAGTTTCACATGTCACAGTCCGTGACAGCTTCGCTCTATGCGAAACTGTATGCAAAACTATGTCCTACATAAATATGTTTCTTTGTTGATCATTTTTTAACTCTTGGAAACCTAATGAAATATTACTGATTTGAGATCACTGTTGATTGTGTATTGCTAGGAGCTTATCTTTGTTATCTTTGAGCATTGTTCTTATTCATCTAATCAAATCTTATTGCAAATGGGTTTTGTTTGATTTGTATTCACTTTTACATCATTAATTCATCCTCAAGTTATTAAATATAATGATAACTTGAGGATTCTAGAGTTAAATCATCATCAAAAGCACGTATAAATGATCATCTGGACCAACAATATGGTATAGAGCCATTGTGCTCTTGATGGTTTGTGTTTTTTGGTTGGTTTTTTGACAAATATATCTTCACAATCATTTTGGATTTGTTTTACGTTCTTTATCCATGGAAATCGATTGAAAAAGGTATGGTGTGAGTTTGGTAAACTTGTGGAATCATCAAATTTCAAATTGGTTGAGTTTTGTGTGAGTTTTAGGTAATATTTTGGTCATTTTTCGCACAAAGAGGGTTTTCAGATTCTTTATGCGAAACTATAGTTTGAAGGACCGTGTAAAGGGTAGTCATTACAATTAGTCTCATAAAGAGGAGAGTTTTAAAACACTTAACAGATCAAATGGGGAACCAGGTTTGTGTTAGATGATACTAAGAACACAAGTAACTGAGACATAACTAAGAACAAGAATAGAGAAGTATGGTTTTCAAGGATGTTGTATATTGCTCTCAAGTTCTATTACAAGTCTTTCAAAGCATAAAAAGAAATACAAGGACCTGTACATCCTACAACCATCAATACTTTGAAAGCCAGCTAGAAACACTAATCTAGACAACAAGATCAATGTAGAGTCAAAAGGCAGATTTCCTTTTGACTAGTGACTATGACATGCCATAGCTCACATCCTTTTATATTATAAAAAGGATAAAAAGGTACACAGTAGGAAGTTACAGACCAAAGACCATAATCTACAGTTTACAAAAGCATGGACCTTTTCACCAACTTGTATAAGTTGGTGAATGAGAGTTGTAGCGGAAAGTGTGTCAGCTTTATGAAAAAGTAGATCAGAGAAAGCATGTCTTCTCTGTCTTTGGAAGAAATCAGTCTTCACAGCAAATTGACTTGAAGACTTTGTCTCTGAAGCTTCGGAAGACTTTATCTTTGGCTTTGGAAGATTTGGACTTTGGCTTTGGAAGATTTTACACATAGAATCTTTACTATGGAGAGTGTAAAACTTCCAAAGCAACTTGTACCTTATACATTAGTGCATGCATGCAGGAAGCACCTTGGTTGTTCTGGCTTCATTGGTTGCATCAGCCTTCTAATCTTCTAATATAACCTTACAAACCCCCCCTAGGCTGATACTACCAAAATAGAGAAGTTATTCAGATGTTGACAGTCCTCATTAGGATCAAGACCATACATTTCTTTATCATCTGGTCTGGATCCCTCAGACTCTCATAATCTCTTCTCATGTCATGGAGATCATGTAGAGGAGGATCAAGCATGTCTCGCCAGAAATAGACATCTTGTCCTCCTTGATCTCTGATGACATTCCACCTATCTGGATTAGTAGCAAAAGTCTAGGACAAGATGGGTCTTCTAGTTGCAAGAGGCTCCTCTTTTAGTTAGAGTTGATTTGAGAAGCCTCTTCTTGCACTACCTCACGATGCTCTGACTCATCTTGAGGTGTAGAGGTGGATTCTGTGGTCTTCTTTTGGAAACACACTTCATGGCCATCCTTTTTCCTCTTCTTTGAATTCCTTAACTGAGAGGACTGGTCTTCAGTAGCAGGTTGTTCTACTGTATCTCTCTCAGTTGGGTTCTCTTCTCTTACAGGTTCAGAAGGAAAGTGAAGAGGACCCTGCTGTGGATCAGAAGATGAAGTTATGTTGTCTCAAGGGGTTCAACCTTGACAACATAAGGTTGAGCTGGACTTGGTGGAGAATGTAGGTCAACAACCTTTCCCTTTTTAATCTTCTTCTTTATCAATCTAATATGCTCATCCATAGTGAATAGATACATTGGACCAAGCCTTGTTCCGGAGAATCCATACAGCTTCAAGAAGCTCATCATCCTTTGTCTGTCAGCAGACTTTTTTTGGCTATTTTGGTTGATGGCTCTTGACTTTTTTAAAGTGGGGAGAGGGTAGGAGCATGCTTGTAGAGCATTTTCTGTCTCCTTTCTTCCTTGTTCTTGAGGAGCCATGTTGCATCCTCTGGCTCCTTCCTCTCTTTGGATAATTCCTTGTTAGCCAGTTCATTCAGTTCTTCTAAGGGGAGAGAGAATAGTTCATCTATATTGTTGTTTCTGGTCCCCAAGTAGCTTATCATGGCTGCCCTCAACTCATCATCCTGAGTGTTTGGCCTGGGGGTAGCCCTGATGGCAGCTTCCATGAAGCCTGAAGACTCTCTAGAATTTTCTCCCCTTAGATTCCTCTTCCTCTCTTTTTCCTCCTCCTCAATCTCCTTAGAAGTCAGTTTTCTTTTCCCTTTGTCATTCACAGGCCTTGGTGACTCAGGGTGGAGAGAGCTTTGGCCTTCATTGCTTGATTTAGCAATCAAGCTCTTGCCAAAGAGAGGTTGTGAAGCACATTCACCAGTTGGTACCTCACTGAGGGTAATGGGTGTTGAAGAAGTTCATATATAAAGGTTCCCAGGTTCAACTTCTGGGCTTCAGTCAAGGCTTCCCCTTTAAAGTTAATCTTAGGGTCCACCTCAACATCCAGTTGACCAAAATTCTTACCTACTAGCCTCTGTCTATATAGTCTTTACCTTAGCTTGTATTCTTCAAGCACCTTTTCTTGAATCATATCTGCTAATCTTGCAGCTTGTCTGTTTTGACTTGGTTTGACAAGTGGAAGATCAATCAGATAGATGCTCTCATAGAAGTTCAGGTTTAAAAATTTTCTATTGACCATGAGATCTAAAGATGATTAGAGCTCTTCTATCAGTGTCATACCTCCATCCGATGATTGGATTATTAGAGTGATGAGATGGGGTAGGCATAGCTCTTGGAATACCTTCCTCAAACAAACTTTGTATGAGTGAGTCCACATCCATGTAGACATAGGCAAGTAAGTTCACATCCATGTAGACTTTAAGGAGGTTGCTGATCATTGTTTGGACTTTGTATGGGCCATTTGCAAGTGAGGGTGGTGAATCCTCCAAGTTCATACTCTTTGAAGAACTCACAGGTTCTGTGATTGTTTGGACTTTCTCCCCCTTTTTGGAAGCATCAAATTCTTGCATAAGTGAGTTTGGGGTTTGGGCCTATCACATCCACAGGTTCTTGTGAACCTGGTTGAGTTCTCCAGAGTGGTCTCTCAGCTAACTTGCCTATGAGATCAATGATCTCAAGTTGCTGATCATTGACCCTCCTTTGTGACATAGTCACCTGAGATTCCAGGTGACTTATCTTTGAGACTAAATAGGTACATATTTTTATCAGTTTTTGCACCTTTAGTTTTAGACTCCTCTCATCTTCATCAGAAGAATCATGAAGGGGTGAGAGAATAGGACCAAGGTCTTCTTCCTCATCACCAACACTTTGTTCTTGGCTACTGGATTTCCCCTACACCATGACAGCTTCAAATGAAGTGTCAATGAGCTGGGTTGCCATGGTTGAGGTCTTAATGACGTAGTCACCTGCTGAAGTGAGAGCCTCTTCCATATGGATCTCCTGAGCAAGTTCAGATCCACCTTAGTAGTAGGTAGATGATGTAGGCTAGACATGGAAGAAACAACGGTACTTATCTTTCCTTGAGTAAGGGTGGAGAAGAGAGACTCATGATACTCACCGAAGCCCATGTCTTCATCATCATAGAATTCAAGGTTTGGGATTGGTTGGTTTAGATCAAGAGGCTGGGGATGGTAACTGTCCCCTGAAGGTTTTTCACTAGAGTTTTAAGACTCTGAGTGAAGGCTTAAGGCTGTAGGGGTTATGAGCTCATCAGGCTGAGCATGAGGAACCTCAACATTGATCATTGGTGAGATGGGAGTGGTTTGCTCCTCAGGAGAAGTGGGAGCTCCAGTGTCCACTTCCTCTTGTTTGGTGATGATATAGGGGCCTGCACAAACTCAGTAGCATGTGCAGGGGTTCGTTTGGGTTTTCTTTGGTAGGTGATGGTTATTTTTGGCTGTATAGGTGGTTGGGAAGTAGAAGGTGTGGGTTCAACCTAGCTGGTGCTGCTAGGTTGTCACCTTAAACAATGAGCTCTAACACTTTTTAGGACAAGGGTTGTTTCTACACCTGAGAAGCCAGTAGTTGGCTTCCTCATAGTTTTGAAGATGCTAGGCATTATCTGTTCCACTTAGAAAAACCGAAGCCTTGGTCTTGGGCTTATCAAAGTGATTTGAAGACAATGTAATAGTAAGTGATATTTTGTTCAAGCTTTGAGGATCACTAGCTATTGTTGATGAAGAACTTTCAGTCACTTGGTCTTTCTTTATCTTCCACACCATCTTTGAAAGATTGGACTTGACCTTCAACACCTCGAAAGTTTTGACAAACTTCTGAAGTTTTGGAGACTAGACCTTCGGAAGTTCTTGCTTTCACTATAGCAGGCTTCAGTACTTCGAAAGCATTCATTTCTTCCGAGACCAAATTTATTCTGAAGGCAAGTTTTCACTTGTCTTCATTTTCACCTTGGAGCTTTCGAAGGGAAAAGATTTTCCTTCCGAAGCTAGTTCTTCTCAAAAGCTTTCTCTTTGATCATATGAATAGTATTATTAGGATTGTAAATGCAATCCTTAGCAAGATTAGAAGTACTACCACACATGATGCAATCCATTTGCTTCCTTCTAAGAGTCTTCTTTTGAGAGAAAACTAAACTTGATCACTTTCCACCTCCATTTTCATCTTCACAGTTGTTGCAGCAAGCTTCTTAGGGTAAGGCTTGCTCTTGGAACTGGATGGTTCAGGCTGTGTAGCAGTGATACTTAGCTGATCACCCTTCTTCTCTTTGCTGGAATGATTTGGACATGAACTAGAACTCCTGGTACTAGTGTTCATAGTTAAGTCTTCAACCTTCATAACTTCAAATCCTGTGGAGATAAATATTTGTTTCTGCTTAGAGTTGAAAGTAGCCTTGATCTCTTGAGCCTTCTCTGATTTTTTCTTTCCTTTCCTGATCATGTTCTTTCTATTAGACTTGGTCATCCAAGATTCTTTCCTCTCATCAGGAGAATAGTGACCCTTTTTAAGATGATCTTCTTCATTCTTCTCAAAATCATCCTTCACTATCTCCTCTTTATCCTCTTCAATAATGGGGTCTGTGAGGGGAAGCTCATCTTCATAAGTTCCACACCTTGAAGGTCTTATAGACAATAGAGTGTGTGGAGGGGCTATCTCAGTATATCCTAGTCCCTGCTTATTCTGATAACAAACTTTTGCATGCAAGGATGAGGATATCATGTTCTTGAAGGTCTCTTCTTCAAGAACACGTTTGCCCTAGCTTTGCTGATCACAAGCTCAGCCTAGCATTAAGTTAAGTTAGTGATGAGATCTTTTCTAAGTCCTGTAGTTGGTATGTTCATGCTTAAGAGTTGAAATGGTTTTCTCAAAATCTTCTGAGACTTAATTACTTTCGGAAGAAAATTGTCCTTCAAATACATGCAAGTACTTAGAAGCATATTTAAGCTTCGGAAGATATCTCAAAAATTCTTCCGAAGGTAAATTATTATAAGTAGTTGTTTGACTTGAAGACATAATTTTCTTCTGAAGACAACTTGAAATTTGCTTTCGAAAGAAAATTGTCCTTCAAATACATCCAAGTACCTAGAAGCATATTTAAGATTCGGAAGATATCTCGGAATTTCTTCAGAAGGCAAATTTCTTATAAGTAGTTATTTGATTTGAAGACATAATTTCCTTCCGAAAACAACTTGAAGTCTTCTATTTTGTAATCAGTTTCAGCTCTTTTAAAATCAGGTTTTAAATTTTTTAAGGACTCAAGATTAGTTCTCATCTGTGAGGTATAGGACCTATATCAGTTAACTTTAGCAATACATTCAGGTGTACAAAAATGTTCCAATACCTTGGCTTCTTTATGATCTACCATCAGTGTTTGTTTTGGAGATGCATCCTCAACCTGAAAGCTCCAGTCAAAGCCTCCCTCGTCAACAGCAACTACCGCTTGCTGCTTGGGTTTCTGATTCTAGGGAGCTCCACCAGTGTAGTTTGGACTGGTTTGTGCTTGGCCACCTTTTGTGCTTGGTGACTTGCACTCTCTAGTAAAGTGTCCTATTTGGTTACAGTTGTAACACTTCACTTTGCCTTTATCCAACCCAAACTTTCCACTGGTTGCATTGCTAGGAAACTTACTCCCTGTCCTCTTGCAAAACTTCATGGCTCTGTGAGTGAGAAGAGCCATTTGCTGGACTATTTCCATGTACTCCAGATCATCTAGATGGATACAGTCCAGGTCTTGTGAAGAGCATTTCTCTTGGAATGGGCTTCCTTGGATGTAGCTCTCTCTTGGTGTCTCAGGGAAGGTGATGAAAGGACCCTTTTATGAGTTGTCAGGGTAGCAGATGAGATGATGTTGTGGTTCTTTGTAATCCTTTTCAACCACATGAAGGGCTGAACTCTGCTGATTGTTGGAGTTCCTAGATGGATTTTGCATGTTCATCTCCATCTGGTAGCCACTGAGGATACCATACAACTCAGTGAGAGTAAGGGTCTTGAGGTTCTTAGTCCTCTTAATGACCACATAATAGTGTATCCATCGTCTGGGAAGAGAGGACATGAACTTCCTCATAATGTCCCTGCTCTTAAGAGTTACTCCAACATCCATTAGAGTATCCACAATCTCAACATACCTGAAGTATTGTTGAGTCATGGTTTCACCAATCTTGAAGGTGAAATTCTCAAACTGCTACTTCAAGAGGTCCTTCTTATTTTCTTTTGCTTCATTTGACCCATCATACATCAGCTTCATTGCATCCCATAGTGGCTTGACAGTCTTGCACTTTTTGAAGCCTCTGTAGATAGAATTTGGAAGAGCAGTTTTGAGGGTGGTCATGGCCTTCTGATCTATGTCAATCTTCTTTAAGTCTTCATCAGAATAATCAGCCACTTCCTTTAGTATCATACCACCACCAGCAGTAGCTGAAGGGGTGGATGGTACATGAGCTCCATGGACAACAGATCCCCACATCTTGGAGTCTTCAGACTTGATGAAGCCTTCCAGTCTTTGGAACCAAGTATCAAAGTAATCAGGAGTGATCAGTGGAGACTTTGTCATAGTACTGGTTTCCATATCAGCCTTTGTGATAGCTGCCATTTTAGATGTTAAATATTTTATGAAACCGAAGGGATTTAAGATGGTGAGATCATACAATCAAGAGCCTAAAATGATCTGATACCAATTGCAGGATCGTGTAAACGGTGGTCAATACAATTATTCTCATAATAAGGAGGGTTTTAGAACACTTAATAGATCAAATGGGGAACCGGGTTTGTGTCAGATTATACTAAGAACAAAAGTAACTGAGACAGAACTAAGAACAAGAACAGAGAAGTATGATTTTCAAGGATGCTGTATATTTCTCTCATGTTCTATTACAAGTGTTACAAAGCATAAAAAAGAAATACAAGGACCTGAGATACTTTATACTACATCTTACAGCCATTAATACTTTGAAAGCCAGCTGGAAACACTAATCTAGACAACAAGATCAATGTAGAGTCAAAAGGCAGATTGCCTTTTGACTAGTGACTATGACATGCCATAGCTCACATCCTATTATATTATAAAAAGGATAAAAAGGTACAAAGTAGGAAGTTATAGACCAAAGACCATAATCTATAGTTTACAAAAGCATGGACCTTTTGACCAAGTTTTATAAGTTGGTGAGTCTTCAGAGTTGCAGCGGAAAGTGTGTCAGCTTTATGAAAAAGTAGATCAGAGAAACCATGTTTTCTCTGTCTTTGGAAGAAATCAGTCTTCACAACAACTTGGCTTCGAATGATTTTGTCTCTGAAGCTTTGGAAGACTTCATTTTTGGCTTCGGAAGATTTTACACTTAGAATCTTTCCTGTGGAGAGTGTAAAACTTCCGAAGCAACTTCTACCTTGTATATTAGTGCATGCATGCAGGAAGCACCTTGGTTGTTTTGGCTTCTTTTGTTGCATCAACCTTCTAATATTCTAATATAACCTTACATAGTTCATCATGTGAAACTGTCATGCGAAACTATCAAATCAAAAGATTCTTGGTGCTTGCGATCTCCCTGCGAATCTAGAGTGAAAGTTCTTCTGCTTGGTAAGTTATTCTAGCGAAATCACTATCCATTTATCTTTGAACAAAAGTTCAATAGTTTCGAGCGAAATTGTAGTTGAAACCACAGTCGAAACTAAAGCTGAAACTATTTGCGATCTATAGCCCCTTGAGCGAAAATATAAGTTTTTGATCTACTCAAATTTCAATGATGACAAGTCTTACCCTTGCTCATCTTGAGAGTGTGGCACTAAACAGACCCCCTAAGTTATTCAATGGTGATAACTTTGACGACTGAAAAAGATGTTTGAAAGGTTTCTTCCAGTACACTGATCACACCCAATGGGAATCAACTGTGAAAGGACCTCATGTTCCTATTTCAGTTAAAGACAATGTGACTATTAAACTTACCGATCCAAAAAAACTCCAGAGAGAGATATCAAGTTGATTGATAGTGATCAAAATGCATTTGGTGCTTTAACTCTGTGCCTGTCAGCAGAGATTTACAACATATTTGGTAAATACAAAAGTGCAAAGGCCTTGTACGATGCTTTATGTGAATTCTATGACGGCAACAAAGAATTGGTCAAGGATAAAGCAACTCAAGCTGAAAAAGAATCCAGTTCTTTTGTTGGACACATGAATGAGAGTATCACTGATCTTATCGATCGTTTTATGTCTGTTACAAGCACTTTGAAGAAGTATGATGAGAATTTGTCAAACAATGAACAAGTGACAAAGCTATTGGATTCTTTACCACCTCAATAGAGCTTGCAAGTGAGGATGTTGAGTCAAGAAAGAGGATTTTTGGACTAAAAGCTCATTGATATAATCAACAAGTTGAAGTTGTTTGAATTAGATCTGAAACGGAGAGAGTACAACCAAGCAATGCTTTCATCTCATGCCTACTCACAAAATGTTGCTCTTATTTCATCCAGCTCGGACTCACTAATGCATGAATCTGTTTATAGTGGGATTACTGATACTTTTGACAAGTCAACCAGAAATTGATCTATATAAAAAACTTCAAATCTTCCACAGATTCCATTGGAGAGTACGGCTTTATTTGGTCTTTTCATGCATAGTTATGAGGCTCTAGTGGCTGGTGAATTGAAGGGAAGAGGAATGACTGCAGAAGACATAAATCAGGTAGATCTTGATGATTTGGAAGAAGCTAATCTTTAGTGGCAGATGGCTATGATCACTCTATGAGCAAGAAGATTTATGAGAGAACATGAAGAAGAATTTTGGGAATCAGAACGTGAAAGTTGGATTTGACAAATCAAAGCTCATATGTTTTAACTACAAACAGCTTGGGCATTTCAAAAGAGAATGTCCATCTCCTATTATCACAGAACCAGGAACTGGGGTTAACAGGGTCATTCCAAGTAGTGATAAAGAAGAGAACAAGCAGAAGAAAGAAACAGCTCTTCTAACCAATTTTGACTGGAGTGCTGAGTTAGCCGAGACTAAAGAAGAAATCAATCATGCGGGGTAGCTGAAATTATAGAGGTGGTGAAAAGTGAAGTGGAAGAAGGAAGGAGAGTGATGTGAAAGACAATATGAAGAATGATTGTGAGAGAGAGGAGAAGGAGTGTGAGATGAAAGAAAGCATGAAGGATGATGTTACAAAAGCTATGAGAAAAGCGGAGTTGAAAGGTGACACAAGGGTTTGCAACTATGAAAAAGCCCTAGCTACTGAGAAGAAGGTGATGGAGAATCCATACGTGTTCATCTACTTGCGAAATTCGTTTATTTGGCATTTATAAAGTGAACAAACTATTAAAAGAAAATGAAGGGGAACAAAAAAGAATAAGCGAGGAACTCAAAATGAATGAAGCAAAATATTTTGTTAAATTAAATGTTGCTTTAAAAGAAAATAATCATTTGAAAAGAACCCTTTTTAAGAGAAACATGAAAGTTAATACTTTGACTAAAAGAGGAAGTTTGGTTGAATTTGGGACTATTAAACTTAAAACAAAACTTAATAAATGGACAATTTCTGGAATGAAACAAGAGGAACTCTATAGCAAACAAAGGGGAGCTAGAATTAAAACAACATTGGGTTCACCACTTATGTTTATCCACCTCCTAGCACTTTTTTCTATTCTCCAATGCTTACATCTCACCCTACAAATGATTTAATTGAAAACAATACTAACAGTTTGTTTGTAGGTTTAGAAGGGGTGAATCATTAGGAGGGTCGGGAAGATTATGATTTTGGAGGATGTTGAGGTCTTGGAAATTGTAGTTCTTGTTCTTTTGATTTCAAAAAGTCTTGTGTAGACAATAATTTTAGTAGTCTAGATTGTATCTTGGGTAGTTTAAATTCAAGTTGTTCTCATTCCAGAATGTTTGAATTAAATGAAGTTAATGTTTCAAGTGTAAATGAACAAGTTTGTGTTATCAGCAAAGGCCATGAAAACTCTTCAAAATCAAACTGTTTTGAAAAATTCATCTCTCTCCCCATCCCTAATTTCACCCTAATTCTAATTTCTAATCCAAATGAAGTGACATCCTCACATGATTGTAAAATTCAAGAGATAAGAGAATCAATACACCCTGACGGATCAATGGACTTAGAAAACAAATCACAGGAAGTGCATGTCACCTACAGTTATTGTGATTCTATTATGTCTGAATATGAGGAAGAGATTATTATGGATCATGTTCCAATTCAAAAGGATAAAAGAAAAGTTTTAAAAACTCATTGTGTCAATTGTGCAAAAGATGATCACATCGTTAAGCACTGCCCGGAGGTTATAAATAGGAATGTAGATAACAGATGTTTAGAAAATAGAATAAAACATATTGTTGATAGTTTTTTTTGTAACAATTTGTCTCCTCAAAGAACCAAGCCAGTTAAGGTTTGAGTCCCAGTATCTAAATGATTTCTCTAATCCATTTGCGAGGATCATTCGAGAAGGACTATCAATAGCATTTAGCACGTTGATAGTATATGTTCCAGGCATATGAACGGATTGAAGGACCATCTTACCAACTATCGGATAATAAACGGAGGATATGTTTATTTTACGGGTGATAAGAAATGAGGTAAAATGATAGGTCAAGGTGAGGTATCAAATGGTTCTTTAACCTTGGAGAAGGTAAATTTCTTGCCTGAATTGGCCTTCAATCTCCTAAGCGTTTCATAAATCTATGATAAGAATATTCCTGTGCTTTACAAGTTTAATCAATTTTTTTTTTCTTAAGCCTAAATTTTTAGTGCCAGATGACTTGGTGATTATGCGAGCTCCAAGGAAAATGACACATATCTACTCGATATGAACTCTAAAGAATCAGCCTCCACCATGACTTGTCTGTTGTCAGAAACTTCTTCTTCTAAATGTTTTCTATGGCATAGACGTTTAGGCCATGTAAATTTTAAAAATATTAACAAATTGGTTAAAAATAATCTTGTCAGGGGATTACATCAAAAAAAATTTCTCTAATTGAAAAGTGCATGTCTTGTGCTAAAGGAAAACAACACAAGAAATCATATAAGCTTAAACAAGAAAACTCCATTTCTAATCTTCTTGAGTTATTACATTTTGATTTATGCGGTCTAATAAGTGTGAAAAGTATCACTAAGAAATCTTACTGTCTTATTGTAACAGATGATTTTTCAAGATACTCTTGGGTCCAGTTCCTATCACACAAAGGGGAGACAACAGAGGTTTTACATAAACGGATTATGACCATAGAGAACATCAACAACATGAAGGTTACGCCGATCAGAAGTGACAATGGAATGGATTTCAGAAATCAGATTTTAGTTCATTCAATGCAAGCAAAGGGATTCTCAGACAATTCAGCACTACACAAACACCTCAGTAGAATCGTGTTACTGAAAGAACGAATCGCACTCTCATTGAACCATCCAGGACTATACTCATAGAATCTAAACATCCTATTATTTTCTGGGTAGAAGCAGTCAACTATGCTTCATATTTTCTAAACAGAGTTCTAATCCTGAAAGACCAGATGAAGACTCCCTATGAACTTTTTCATAAGCGAAAACTGTTGATTGACTTCTTTCGCCCTTTTGGTTGTTCATGCACATTGTTGATCACTGAAGTTCAAAATTGAAAGTTTGGAGCAGTGTTTGATGAATGTTACTTTTTCAAATAGTCTTCAACTCAAAACGCTTATAGAGTATACAACAAACGAACAAGAATTGTGCAAGAATCTTTCTACGTTGATTGGCAAGAGTCAAATGTTTCCAACGTTGGTTCTGATCCAGAATGGTTTTATGACAAAACACCATTTTCAATTCATGAAATCCACCATCCTTTCATGATGATGACATTCCTTCATCAAGTTGTCAACTCTTTATTCACGCTCAACCACCACATCAACCACAACCCGAACCAGAACCTCAACCCCAACCAGAACCACAACCTCAACCTCAACCAGATCTTCAACCTCAACCTGAACCTAAACACCAAATCCCTTAAACACCATCACAACTGTAACAAAATCCTCTTTCTAAGCAACAATTCACCTTACCATCATCCACTTCACAACCATCATCACCACAACCTACTTCATCCAATTCCTCAACCATAAACACTAACTTCAAAACTCTAAAAGAACACCCACATAATTATTTCATTGGATCAATATCTGATGGTGCGAGGACTCGAAGCCAATATGGGCTAATCAATGAATGTCTCTTTGCTTGTTTTCTATCTCAAATTGATCCTAAAAAAGTCGCCATGGCACTTGATGACCCAAGTTGGGTTGAGTCAATGTAATTAGTCCTTTAACAGTTTAGAAAATTAAAGGTGTGGGAATTAGTCGATCTTCCTCCAAATAAGTATCCGATTGGTATAAAGTGGGTATTCAAGAACAAACCAGATGATTGTGGGGTTGTGATAAGAATTTGCTCAAAAGAAGGGCATTGACTACATTGAGGTGTTTGCTCCTGTAGAACGGATTGAAGCCATTCGTATCTTTCTTGCTCATGCAGCTCACAAAAACTTCAAAGTTTTCTAGATGGTTATAAATTGTGCATTCCTGTATGGAGACATTGATGAAGAGATCTTTGTTTGTCAACCACTAGGTTTCAAAGATCCAGATTTTCTTAAGAAAGTGTACAAATTGGATAAATCCTTGTATGGATTTCATCAAGCTCCAAGAATCTGGTACAAAACCCAAACATAGAATCTTCTCAAAAAAGGTTTCATATGAGGAACTATAGACATGACTTTGTTCGTGAAGGAGGTTAACAGAGATGTACTCATTGTGCAAGTGTACGTTGATGACATCATATTTGGATCAACAAATGAGTAGTTGTGTAAAGAGTTTGAAGAAGTGATGAAAGAATGCTTTGAAATGAGCATGATGGGGGAGATGTGCTTCTTCATAGGATTACAAGTCGAACAAAAGCCCGATGGAATTCTCATTCATTAAGAGAAATACATTCTGGAAATCCTATTGAAGTACAACATGATTGATGCTTCTCAAGAGCTTATTCCATTTTCCACACAGACCTGTTTAACCCCTAATGATAATGGAAAGCCGATCGATGCACACCGTTTTCAGTCAGTGATCAGATCACTAATGTATCTCTCCACGAGTTGTCTAGATATTACATTTTCTGTATGTTACTGCCCTCGATATCAAGCCAATCCAAAGGAATCTCATGAGAAAGCTGTTAAGTATTGTCGACAACTTGAAGGGTTCTCCCCGATTGGGTCTTTAGTACCCAAAAGGAGGAAATTTTGATCTTCAGGCGTACTCTGATAGCGATCATGGAGGTTGTAAGCTTGATAGAAAGTCAGTTACCAGTGAATGTCAATATTTTAGGGATTGCCTTGTTTCATGGCAAAGAAAAAAGCAGACCACAGTTTCACTGTCCACAGGCGAGGCTGAGTATATTGTTGCCTCAAGTTGATGATGTCACATGCTGTGGATTCAACATCAAATGATGGATTACGGGATTAACTTTCTTCACACACTGTATTTTGCGATAATAAAGCGGCTATTGGAATTGCCAAAAATCCAATTCATCATGCCCGCACTAAGCGCATTGAGAAAAGAATTCATGCAATTCGAGATGCACAAGAAAAGGGGTTTATTGATATTATTCCCATTGACACCAAAAGTCAAAAGGCCGAACTTTTCACAAAAAAATTTGATAAGCCTCGGTTTTATGAATTAATCAACATGTTAGGTCTAATATGTTTTTAAAGCAAGTTCTGACGGTTGTCTATAAATATTTAAAATCTTGTTAGAGTTTAAACATAAAAAAAAAATTAGTAACTCATGTGCTAAGGAGCTTCGAGACCCACACTTCCCCATAGTGTCTTCTAGTTTAAAAAGGAAATTTCTTTAGTTGAACATTAATAGAAATTTCGGGGGAGAATAGACTGGATAGGTTTTAAAATTTTTTAAATGATTTCGTGTGTATAATATTTTCTTTATAAAACTTTACCAAAATTTCCTCATCCTTACGCCATGAATAAATTGCATGTCCAACTCCTCTACTATGCGTAAGCATTGAACTGGAGTGTTGATCTTCTCTGTTATACCTGAGTATAGACCTGAGGCTCTTATTGACACATTTAAAATGATGATCTTCTCTGTTATACATGAGTATAGACCTGAAGCTCTTTTCATCTTGCTCAAAATGATCATCTCCTCTGTTACATGTGAGTATAGACCTAGAGCTCTAATCATCCATCCATCATTCTATCATATTGTATATCTCAATAGATGTCAAATGTTTTGTATCATGATCATCTTAGAAGATTTGACCTGAATCAATGATTATTCTCAATAAACCATGATGACGAGATGAGTTCTTTGCCGAATAATTGTAGGAACCAAGTTTCTTGAGCATTCTTAAATGAACCCAAAACATGATAAAATCAGTTATAGGTCACCTGTTGAAAAGAATACGGCATGGGTTTTGATGGACAACCATATTGGCAATCCCGCCAATCCTTGATTGTCTAGAAGATTTCTTGAAAAAGCTTGTCTAATATTCTTATTGTTGTTTTTTATTTCTTATTTTTGTACTCTGTCTCATGGGTGGAGAAGTCTTCCTTTTTACATTAAAAATAATGTCCATACAAAACTTTTATTTCGCTGTGCAAAACTATTGTTTCGCAGGCGAACTACTCTTTCGCTGACTGGCTCAGCGTGCAAAACTATAGCTTTGCTGGCAGTGTCGCATGCCACAAGTTTACCATGTTCAATGCGAATCTATAGTTTTGATGTCTGCGAAACTATGTAGTATAAATACCTGCTTCGTCCCTTGTTTTGCCATAGTCGAAATAAACCTAATTATTTTGAATTCGAACTGACTTATTACTGTGGAATCGTATTCGATTATTGGACTGATTTCTTGCTATTCCAACCGGTAAATATTGTTTATTAATATGTTTCAAATTGTGGGATTGAACTTTGAATGGTTTTTGAAATGATAATCTAACCTGCGACTTTTGGGTTTCACACATTCTTTGTGGGAAACTTAGGTGTCATTCTGTGAAACCAAATGAAAGTTCACTGATTTGAGCGAAGCTGTCTAGTCATGCTGCCCTTGTGCACTGAATAATTTCGATCGGATCTTGCGATTCTATAATTTCATGGTCCATGTGAAACTATACTTCCCAATGCAAAACTATAGTTTTCCATTGCGAAACTATAGTTTCTCATTTGTACTTTCGACAAACAAATTCACTTGGGTTGTGTGAAAATATAGTTTTGTAGGCCCCTACGAAACTATACTTCCCAATGTGAAACTATAGTTTCTCTATGCTAATCTATAGTTTCTCACGTTTACTTTTGACAGACAAGTTTCTCCTAACTTGTGTGAAACTAAAGTTTCATACCACTGCGAAACTATAGTTTCTCAGTGAGAAACTGGTAGCAAAACTAATGATTTTAATTTTTTTAAATTATTATTAAATGTTTAGTTAATTCTATTGAACAAACAAACTTTTGGTGTCTCCTCCAGACCATATGGGAAGCTTAAAGTTTGATCCTAGACCGAACGTGGTGGCATATCTGAACGACAGAAATTCAAAGTCCGTCGGTTTTCGAGATGCCATCTCTTGGTTGAAGAGATCCCATATCCAGTATGCTATCTCTCACTCTCCTGCTATAGACAAGAAGCTAATTAGAGATTTTTGGAGAAATGCTGACTATGACGCTATGTAGAGGATCATCAAAGCGTCTGTCCAGGGAGAGCTATTTGAGATATCTATCAAGACTATGCCTAAGGCCTTGAGACTGGAGGATGATATGGGGGAGAGTGTAGAGATGACTCGTTCTGGGGTTATTATACCTTTCAAAGCTATTGGATATGAGGGAACTGGTTTTTAGAAATGAAGGGAGACTAAGAAGAGATATCTTTCGAAGGAATGGAGGTTTATTGCTCATGTTTTCACAAGCTGTTAAGATCATATGAATGGGGGATCAGATGGACTAAATCTGAGGTGGTCCATAGCTATGATTATATTTTGTAGAGGTGAGAAGGCAAACATTGCCTAGATTATCCATGATTATTTATTGGAGAACATCATGGCACTGAAGAAGGATAAGTGGCTGCTATATCCAAGGTTCATCCCGATTATTTTGGATTATTTGAAGACAAACTTAACAAAGCTTGGAGATGAACTGAAGCTGACCCCGATGAACCCGAGAATTTTTGCTGACAGTGCTACCTCCAGGCACGATTTTTCTAGAAAGGTCACATACATGATGAAGAACATGTATACAAAGGAGAGATGGAAGTACATTATGACTCTGATTCTTTTGGAGGAACAAAGGGTAACAGCCAGTGGAGGGAATGCTGAGGAGATTAAGACGAGGAAGAAATACACTAAAGAGACAGATATGACGTTTGAGGAACAACTTGATGAGATTGAGGAGGAGTTGAGGAAGCATAGAAAGAAGAAGGGTGTAGAGAGAGTTAATTCACCAACTAGGGAGAAGAGGAGTAAGAGTAATCAGCCAGTCATTCCTGAGACTAGGCCTGTAGGAGAAGCTAGGAGGCCAAGGAGGAATATTAGATCAGAGCTTGATGTGGATGTGATCAGGAATGTCAACACATCTTTATCTAATAAACTGAGCATGATAAAGACTAAACTGATAAAACTCAGAGGAGAAAGAGAGAAGTAGAGGGATAGGGAGATTGATGAGATGAAGAAGATGATGCTGAGCCAATAGGATTTGATTAAGAGATAGCTAGAGGAGGTGAGTGAATTGAGAATAAAAGTTGGAGTAGCTGATGTTCCAACTGATCGGGAGATTAGGGAAATGACCGATACATCTAAGTACACACTCATTCACAAGGTATCATGAGTTGGTAGTAGTGGTGTTGGTGGTTTAGGAGCTGATGGCAGTGGTGTAGGTGGATCTGAAGCTAGTGGAGGTGATGTTGGTGGTAATGGTGTTGGATTAGAAGCTGGTGTAGGACGTGGTGAAGGACTTGCTGTTGGAGAGAATGTTGATGAGGTGATAGAGGTTGGATTTATTGATCAGGGGTTTGATTTAGATGTTGATCTTACTGGGAATGAAGTGTTCAGGGAAGAGATAGCGGGAGGTGAAAAGAGGAATGAAAAGATGACATTAATAGATGAGGATGAAGAGGTAAAAGAACAACTAGTGGACTATGATTCTGAGCTAGAATTCTATGTAGTGGATGAGAGACCGATGACATATATGGCTTAGAGGAGTTCTGTTGAACGAGGCGTGATTGAGATGGATAAAGAGGACTGGTTCACTAAGGTGGAAGAGCAAGAGAAACTGACCCCACTTTTCTAAAACATTAAAGAACCGGAGAGGAAAGAGACTGATTAGAAGATTGTAAGCTGGAAGTACAATTCAAAGTTGAAGATTTTTATGATCAAAAGGCGTGGAGGGGGGATCTCATATCTGCATAAAAGGAAGGCATTTAAGAGTCTTCCTAAATGGGATTTGGGAATACTAGCAGAGATCCCTCTACTAGATTTAGGGTTAAGCGAACATGCCATAATGCTAGAACATGAGATTCGCCAGGGCGTTCAAGACAATGTTGTTGCCTTTGGATATATGAAACCTGAAAGCAGGAGGTCGAAGAAGGGAAGGAAAAGATTGTAGCTTAAACCTACTAAACCATCAACAGGGTGAGGATACGGGATTAACAACCATCTAGACTGCAGAAGTTTGAGAAATGGTTCTATGATAACCAAACAGGTGAGGCAGTAGTGAAGGTGAAGCACGGAGATGAAATATGGTTGTTTGATCCTATGGAGGCATTCTCATTTAGTGATGATGATTTGAAGGTGTTACGTGAGAATCAGTTTATGTTTGGAGTAGGAGTAGAGACAAAGGCTTAGGCAAGTTTGTTTGAGAGGGTGGAAAACAAAGCACGGGGAGTGAGATTGGAGATCAGGCAGCTCGAAAAGAGAGAGCAGGAACATGATGATTGAGATGCAGAAATGAGGGACTTGGCTAGGATGATGGAGAAATCAACGGCCGGAGTTAACCCATGTTGGACTCAACAAGTGAATTAATGGATTAAAGTTGTAAAGGATGATGCTGGCCACAATCAAACATACACAAACATAATGTGTTCTAACATTCAAACAATCATTAACTAACACATTAGCATCTTCAACAATCATAACATTCACTAATCATTGTTTAAATTTCTTTTTCAGAATTGTAGATAAAAGAAATTTTGACCAAGTGTTGGCAGCGGATGAATAGTGATCCACAGCGGATGATGAAGAAGATGTAGCGGATGAAGATCAAGTCCAAGTGCTCGTAGCGGATGAAGACATCCCACAACGGATGAACAACATACAACAAATGCAAGTCCACAGCAGATGTTCATTCACAGCGGATGAACATTCCACAGCTGACAATATACAAACACTTCACAGTAGACAGCATGCAATGCACATCGGACAAGAATCTGACTTCCACAGCGGACATCATAACATCCACAGAGGACAGCTAATCATCCACAGCGGACAACCTATAGACTTAGGATTTTTCATGTAATTTTTGTTTACCTAAGGGTATTTTAGTAATTGTATATAGCTTTGTGTATAGGCTATAAATAGCATACTACCTGTTGGTCCACTTGATCGATTCAATAGTGCACTTGATGTATAACAATGATTTCCCATTGATTTAACACAATATACCCAATAACACAATGAACAATTTAGAATCTAAACAATGACAATCAAACAAAAGGCTCAATAATAATGATAATAAGCTTCCAGCCGCACACACACAATTGCAACAATGATATTTTCGTATTAGGGTTTTGCCAATTGTCTTTTACAAAGATAGAAAACTTACAATATATAAGTAACCTAGATTCACTGGTAGTTTCGCTGACTAGCGAAACTGCATGTCTAACTACTAGATTCACCCGGCAGCGAACTACAGATTCGCCGGGTGATCGCCGGGTGATCAGAAGCAGCTGACTCCGGGTGAAACTATAGTTTCGCGCGTAGTTTCGCTGAAATACAAAAATTACATAAAAAGACAAATTACAAATAAGAAACTAACAATTAACCTATTAAAAAGCAAAATAAACCTATCAACTATAGTGAGTCAAACCTATGTAGATCATTAATTCTCCCTGTAGGTTGGACCTCACTCTCAATCTTCTTGCTCTTCTCTTGCACCTTCTTCAGCTTTATCTGATGCTTCTGGTTCTGCTCCTACTACCCTCTCCTCTTCAGCTCTTACACTAGCTCTAGCAAATTGTCAGGTAAGATCCTGCATGTCCATCCTTAACTCGTCAGCCTTGGATACTTTCTCTGCTAGCTCCCTAACCTCTGCCCTTACAGCTCGAGCTTTATTTGCCACGTTCATAAACAGATTGGCTTCTCTTCTTGTTTCATCTCCAGCTCCGGCCTTGATATGCTTTTCACAAAGAGTTACAAGGTCTTCATCACAAAAAGAAAATACTTCCATTGGATCAAACAATTTTATCTCACCACCACCTTTCAACCTAATGACAGCTTCCCCAGTATTGTTGTCATAAAACCATTTTTCAATCTTTTGCAGTCTAGGGGGAAGTGGATTGGGCACCCTTACTCTGTTAACAGTTTTGACTGGCTTCAGCTTTGGCACAATCTTTCCTTTTCCGGTGGCCCAATCCAAGTCTATCTTCAATCTCCTTCTCTCAGTCTTCATATACCCAAAAGCTTCAAAATTATCATTCATTCCCTCCTTAATCTCCTTTTCTAACAATATAACACGTTCACTCAGGTGGGCATCCAAGAGTGGAATTTCAGCTAACCTTCTCAAATCCCATCTGGGCAAGGTCTTGAACGTCTTCCTTTCATGCATATATGAAATTTCACCACCTCTCCTTTTGATCATAAACATTTTCAATTCCGAATTGTACTTCCAGTTCACTATCTTCTTATCACTATTCTTCTTGCTCGGTTCACTTATGTTTTAGAATAGAGGAGTTAATTCTTTTGGTTCTTTTTCTTTCATGAACCAGTCCTCCTTGCTCAGCTAAAAAACATCACCTTCTTCTGTACCCCTTTGAGCAACATATGTCATTGGGCGCTTCACCACTTCATAATACTCAGGCTCCGAGTCATAATCCACCAGTTGTTCTTCATATTCTTCCTCTTCATCAACGAGTCTCTTCTCAGTATCTTCCTTATTTCCTCTTGTGGTTTCTTATTTCCTCTTGTGGTTTCTTCTCTAATCACCTCAGCCCCCGTCAAATCTGCGTCTATGTCTAATCCCAAATCAACAAATTCAGCCTCAACAATTACAGGCTCCTCTCTCACATCTCCTCCTTCATCTACTCTCTTTTCAGCTTCTTTCTCAACAACCTTTTCACCTGCTACACCACTTCCACTTGCACCGCCACCAGCCATACTTGCTTCTCCACCAATACCAGATGACCTCCCCACTTTCAGGAATGAATACTTTGATGTATCAGTCAGATCATCCAACTCCTCTTGTGATAGTTGGTTTGTGTCACCAACTTTGCCTTTGAGCTCATTCACTTCCATTAATAGCCTTTTGATTAGTTCCTGCTGATCCATCATCATAACCTTCATACTTTCTATCTGCTCATCTTTCTCCTTCTCTCTCAACTCCTGAATAACCAACTTAGTTTTAATCATGCTCAGTTCATTAGCCAATGAAGTGTTTACATTTCTAATCACATCTTGATCCAGTTCAGATCGGGGATCCCTCCTTTCTTCGAACACCGGTTGCTTATGCTTAGATCTCCTTTCTGTTTTGTGAGCCGGTTCCCCTTGATCAACCTTCTTTTTGGTCCTCCTCTCTCTTTGAGCCCGCAGCTCTTCTTCAACTTCATCAATCTCAGCATCTAGATCATATTCTTTCTCTTTAGCATACCTCTTCCTTTTCTTTATAGCTTCATCTTGTTTATCTCGATTTTCTTCAGCATTTTTGTTTTCATTTTCAATCAACCTTCTTATGTAGCTCCATCTCACAGCAGGATACATGGTTTCCAGTAAGTATGTTATTTTACCGCTGAAGTCATGTCTAATAGCTGAGCAGTCTGCAAAATTCTTTTATTCATTTGCATCAGCCTCTTAACTTCCCCATGTCTTGGCAAATTTGGCTTCTCTGCATTTATGATCATCTAGATAAACCTTGGATATAACAGCCACTTGTCTTTCTTTAAGGCCATGACCCAAAAGATGGTCCTTCATACCCAATGCTTCGATAAGCATTAAGGACTTCAGCATCTGACTTACTAACCTCATCTCCACAATCATCTTCCAACCTTAATACCCTCGCAACCATTTCAGCATTAATAACCAAGTCTTCTCCAAGAACTCTTGAAGTAATCCTTTATGGAGTAGATCCCAAGTCACATTCAGCATTAACCCAGAAATGTCTAATGTGGATGTCGTAAATCGTGGGTAAATGAGAAATGGCATAGTGAATAGAAGACTGTTTCAGCCATCTAATGCAATCTCTAAATCCAACAGTCTTTGGATTACTGTCGTCTAGGAGTGCCACAATATTAGTCTTCTCATCAAACTTTAAGTTTGCCATGAACTGCAAAATATAAACATAGGTAAGTAAGATGTAATAAAAAATTAATGAACCAACTTGAAAAATTTTAAAAATAGTTTCGCTAAAGTGGCGAAACTGTAATTTCGCCAGACAAAGCAAGACAGCTTCACTGTATTTTTTGAAACTAAGTTCAACAGTTTCGCTGACCGGCGAAGCTATAGTTTCGCTAGGCACAACACATAGTTTCGCTGTTGATTGGTCATAAGTTCTGAGCAACAAAAGTGTAGATTCGCTGTAACTCAGCCCTAGACCATGAGTTTGAGCGATTCTACACTTTCACTGAGGACAAACTTATGAATCAGACAACAACGAAGTTGTAGGTTCGTTGACCCCAACAGAGCAGATCATGTGCTGGGCAAAAGTATAGTTTCGCTGGAAAGGTTCAAGCGAAACTGTCAGGTATGCTTGGATAGCATAACCAGATAGATTGGCTCGCAACAGGGAACTTTCGTTCAGTTTCGCTGGATGAATTTGGTAGATTTGCTCGACGAAACAGGCGAAGTTTCGAACCAGCGAATCAACCCTAAGCAATCGATTAGGCCATAAAACCAAGATTAAACCGCAAATACATTGACGCAATACCTACCAAAAGGGTTTAGAACCAAACAATCTGGACGGAAATGATGAAAAATTGGGTCAAATAGATTTCGCCGGAGAGAAACTAGGGCTAAATTCGCACGATATAGTGTGAACTGATGAACACACTGTGCTATATATATAACCTAGTTTCACTGGCAGCGAAACTATAGTTTCGCTGGCAGCGAAACTATAGTTTCGCTCGGCATCACAAAAGAAATCAGTGTTAGGTGAACATCGTTACTGCCAGGAGAAACTATAGATTCGCTGGGCGAACCTGCAGGCGAAACTGTAGATTCGCTGCAACCAAAAACTTAAAAAAATTAAATGTAAATGACTTTTATGAAAAATGTTCTTTGTCCCACAACATAAGCACAAAACAAATAATTTTTTTAAAAACAAATAGAAAACAAATGAAAGAAAAATAAAAGGATATAGAGACTTCTTTTTCAAGAAATTGATCCGGAGAATCAAAGATTTGCAGGATTGCTAATATGTTTGTCCTTTTAAACTCATGCCTTCTTCTTTTCAACAAGTAATCTACAGCTGTTTTATCATGTTTTGGATTCATTGAAAAACTCAGATGACTTGGATCCCTCAGATATTTAGCAAAGTACTAATCCTATTCTTCATGGTTTATTGAGCAATATAATTCAATTTGCTTGAATTCTTATATATTTCAACGATGATTCTGAATTTCTAAGAATCGTTGTGTCTTTATTATAGGGACAGATGATAAGAGCTCCAGGTCTATACTTATGTATAACAGAGGAGACAATCATTTTATCTCGCTGATGAGAGCTTCGAGTCTATACTTACGTATAACAGAGAAGTTCATAAGAATGTGCCGATGAGAGCTCCAGGTCTATACTTACGTATAACAGAGGAGATCATCACTCAAGGTCAATGTTCACACATAGCAGAGGAGATAAGCACGATATATGTCACCCATTTTATTTTAAAATTTTTGCAACATGCAAAGATTTGAAACTCTCAACCCTTTTCAGACAAGGCCTTGTATCTTTGTGCAGGCTGAAATATCATAAGGATAATCCTTGTCATCGAGTTCCTAAACTTTAATTAGGCTACACGATCACTATTTAATTTGATTTCGAGCTGAGCCTACCATGCATATCCCAAACAATGCTATTGATTCTCCTTCAAGCTTCTTTTACATGAAGTTCCTGAAAAGACAAAAAATATTTTAATTCCCCCGAAATTTCTTTTTAGCAGCCGTGAAACAAACAAAAAAAAAAATTAATATAAGCTAAAACAAACAAAATAAAAATGTGAAGACTTATGGGACACAGAATTTTATCAAAAAAGTTTATAAATAAAAAGAGTTATTTACAGAATGATTCACATTAAGATAAGAAAGAGGTTTTAAAAAGATATGAAACCCAACATGGAGATCAATTCATAAAAACTCGGTTTATCAAACGTTTTTGTGAAAATTTCCGCTCGTTGATTTTTTGTGTCAATCGGAATAATATCTATAAAACCCATTTCCTGAGCGTCCCGGATGGCATGAATTCTCGTTTCAATGTGCTTGGTGCGAGTATGATGAATTGGGTTTTTGGCAATCCTAATAGCAGCTTCATTATCACAGAAAAGTGGTGTATGAAGAAAATTTATCCCGTAATCCATCATTTGATGTTGTATCCACAGTACTTGGCAACTGGAGGCATCAACATATTCAGCTTCTCCTGTAAACAGAGATACTGTAGTTTGCTTCTTACTCTACCATGAAATGAGACAATCTCCTAGATATTGACATCCACCAGTGAGGGATTTTCGATTGACTCTGCAACCACCATGAACACTATCAGAATATGTATGTAAGTCAAAGTTACCTCCTTTTGGGTACCAAAGACCCAAATGAGAGGAACCCTTTAAATAATGGAAAAATCTTTTAACAGCTTTTTCATGGATTCTTTTGGGTTGGCCTGAAAACGAGCACAATAGCACACAGTGAATGTAATATCAGGACGACTGGCTGTAAGATACATGAGGGATCCAATCATAGAACGATAGCGATGAGCATCTACGGATTTCCCATTATCATCTGGAGTTAAGCACGTCTGAGCAGTGAATGGAGTAAGTTCTAGAGAAGAATCATCCATGTTGAACTTTTTGAGAATCTCCAAAACGTACTTTTCCTGATGAATCAAAATACCAGACTGCTTTTGTTCAACTTGTAATCCCAAGAAAAAGCATAACTCCCCCATCATGCTCATTTCGAAATGATCCTTCATGACCTCTTCAAAATTCTCTGCATAGTTTCTCATTTGTTGACCCAAAAATAATGTCATCAACGTACACTTAAACAATCAACATTTCACCATCAACTTCTTTCTTGAATAGAGTCATATCTATCGAACCAAGAGAGATACCATTACTCAACAGACACTGAGTCAGAGTTTCATACCAGATTCGAGGGCTTGATGTAGTCCATATAAGGATTTGTCAAGTTTATACACTTTGTCTGGAAAATCTGGATCCTCGAAACCTGGAGGTTGACAAACATAAATCTCCTCATCAATATTCCCATAAAGAAATACGCATTTCACATCCATCTGAAAGACTTTAAAGTTTTTGTGAGCTGCATGAGCAAGAAAGATTCGGATGGCTTCAATTCGAGCAACTGGAGCAAACACTTCAGTAAGTCAATTCCTGAGTTTCAGTGTTCAGCAAGGTACATGAGCAACCAAATGGACGAAAGAAGTTAATCAAGGGTTTTCATTTATGTAGAAGCTCATAGGGAGTCTTCATTTTTTCTTTCACAATAAGGACCCTGTTAAGTACATAAGAAGCACAGTTGACTACTTCAGCCCAGAAATTATTGGATGCTTTGACTCAATTAGCATAGTTCTAGCTGCTTCGATAAGCGTCCTATTCATTCGCTCAGCAGCACCATTTTGCTGAGGTGTCCTAGCCGCACTGAATTGTCTAAGAAACCCCTTGCTTGCACAAAATGAGTCAAAGATATGATTTCTGAATTCAGTACCGTTATCTTTTTGGATGGCTATAATGTTCCTCTTGTTGACAGTCTCAATTGAAAGGCTCAGCTTTTGAAGCTCTTCGACAGTATCTCCCTTGCTTGCTAGAAATCTCACCCATGAATATCATGAAAAATCATCTGTAACAACCAAACAATAAGATTTCTTATCAATCGACTTAACACTGATAGGACCAAATAAATCAGTATGTAACAATTCGAGGGGTTTTGAAATTATGTTTTCAAGCTTAAGCTTGTGTGGCTTTTTGTGCTGTTTGCCTTGAGCACAAGCCATGCATTTTTCTACCACTGAAAAATCTTTAGTGGTAGTCCCCTCACAAGATTGTTCTTAACTAATTTATTTATACTTTTAAAATTAACATTTCCTAATCGACGATGCCACAAGAAGGATTCGAAAGAAGAGGCTTTGGACAGAAGACATGTCACAGTGGATGTAGACTCTTGTGATCCCATATCAAGAAGATAGGTATCATTCTTTCTTGGAGCACGCATGATCACTAGATCTTCTGAAATAATGAACTCTGGTTTAAGAAACAAGCATTCATTTGACATAAACAGCACTGGAATATCTTTATCACAAATTTGTGACACGCTTAGCAGATTGAATGCAAATTCGGGAACATAATTTACTTTCTCCAGAGTTAATGAACCGTTTGAGACTTCTCCCTGACCAATCTTTTTCCACCCTTCTTATCTCCACAAAAGCGACATATCCTCCATTAATTATTCGATAATTTATGAGTAGGTCTTTCAACCCGGTCATGTGCTTTGAGCATCCGCTGTCAACATGCCATATACTATTGATAGCTCTTCTGGAATGTTCCTGGCATAAACAAAAATTTATTAAGACTTGGAAATAGGGACCCAAGTCTTGACTGACTTAGGAGTTGAAACGAAAGACTTTTTACAAAAGAAATTATTTACAAAATGATTTAATCTACTTCCAAAGAAACTATGATTTATATTTATATTAACAAATACAGGACAAATTTTAAGAACATGATCATCCTTTCCACATCTAAAACATCGGGTCTTCAATCTTTTCTTGTTACATCTTAAAACAGATGCTTGATCAGTTAAGATTTCTTCCTCACCTTCAGACGTGTAAGAATTCGAATTGCTACATGAGTCATGTGATTCTTTTAAGATTTCCTTTGTAACTTTCATTTTAGCAAATCTGGATTCATTTTCGTTAATATTGTTAACGTTTGAGGAAGTTATCTCAATATCTTTAAGATTTGAAATCCGACTGGGTGTGAAAGATGGGATAGGATGAGAAAGAAAATTTTAAAAGTAATTTGGGTGTGAACGTCTGTTTGAAGCATTAGGTAAACAATTATCATAACTATAATCAAGTGAATTTGAAACATCATCATTAGATTCATCGACATCAGAGGATAAACAAGATGAACTAGAACTAGGGCTACATGAACTGTTGTCTGCGACAGACGTTTGTGACACAAATCTACTTAAGCTACTGTCTACAAAAGACTTTTTGGAATCTGAAACAATAAAACTAGAGCTGCCCAGACCACTACTTGCACCATAATCATATTCCTCTTGAATCTCGTTATGATTTACTCCTTCTAAGCCTGCATACAAACTGTCAGTATCTTTTTGAATTAATTCATTAGTTGGAGGAGGAGTAGGCATAGGAGAATAACAATAAGTGCTAGGTGGAGGATAAACAAGAGGGGTTTCTTTGCTTCCCAAACCATTATTAATTCTAGCCCCCCTTTGATTCATGCAAAGCTCCTTAAGTTTCATCCCAGAAATTGTACATTTTTCAAGTTTGGTTTTTAATTTGCTTGTTTCAAATTCAGCAAGTGCCGCACGTTCAGTGATAGCATTTATTTCAACGTTTCTTTCCAAAAGATTTCTTTTTAAATACTCATTTTTTTTAATGCTTCATTTATCTTAACAAAATATTTAGACTCATTAGTTTTAAGTTCCTTATTAATTTGTTTCAATTCCTTTTCATTTTCCAACAACAATCTGTTTGCCTTGTAAACCCCAAATAAATGGATCTTGCAAGGAGGAGAGCACATGTCTTGAATTACCTCGTAAGGGAGACCCATAACTACGTTTTCAGCAGCCAGGGCCTTGTCACACTAACAGACCGGAGTATTCTTCTTGTCAGCTACATCCTCCACTGCATTCCCGCTATCCTTCTCAGCTTTACTATCCTCTTTCAAATTTTCTTTTGACTCACCCATCTTCTTTTCATCTTTAATACCTGCTTTCTTACATTCACTCTCTTCAAATTCAGTTTTCTCAACCTTTTTCTCTTCATCCTGAACCCTTTCCTTGCTGCTTTTACCATTAACCTCTTGAGTCTCAACATTGAGCTCTCTAAAAGGACCAAAGTCATTAATAGATTCCACTTCACTTTCCACTAACTCAGCCACAAGTGCATGATTGATTTCTTCCTCAGTTTCCTTAATTTCTACGCTCCAATCAAAATTTGAGATGAGTGTTGTTTCCTTCTTTGCCTTGACTACCTCCTTGTCAGTGATTGGGATAACTTTAGAAGTTCCAGAAGTTCCTAGTTCATTAATGATAGGATTGGGACATTCCCTTTTGAAATGCCCCAACTGCTTGCCGTTGAAGCATCTCAATTTCGACTTATCAAACCCAATCTTAGAATTCTGATTTTGATTTCCGAAGCTCCTTCTACCAGTTTGTTCCATGAATCTTCTTGCACGCAGTGTGAGCATGGCCATTTGCCATTGGATGTCTGTTTCTTCTAAATCATTTGGATCAACTTGATACATATCTTCAACTATCATTCCTTTTCCCTTTAACTCGCCACAACTAAAGCTTCATAACTGTGCACGAACATCCCAAATAATGCCATAGTATCTGATGGAATCTGAGCAGTGACAGAAGGTTTTGAGCTTGAACTAACACCTGTAGACCCCCCACTGGACATATTAGAAGCACCAAATCCTGTAGAACCACCATAAGCTGAACCATACATAGACGAGTTTGCAGCGGATGACATTAATGCAGTATTTTGTGGATATACAGTGGCTGGCATCATGGATTGATTGTATTCTCTTCTCTTTAAATCCAAATCAAAAGATTTCAGTTTGTTGATTACATCTATAAGTTTGTAATCAGGAAAGTTTCTTTCCTGCTTTAACATCCTAACTTGCAGACTCCATTGAAGTAGGAGTGAGTCCAAGAGTTTAGAGACTTCTTCATGATTTCCCAAGTGCTCATCATATTTCTTTAAGGTGCTTGAGATGGACAAAAATCAATTGGTTATATGAGTAAGGCTTTCATTTTTGTGTCCTACAAAAGAATTGAACTCCTTTTCAGCTTGAGCTTTCCTGTCTTTCCTCAGATCTTCATGTCCCTCATAGAATTTACACAAGGAGTCATATAAGAATTTTGCATTCTTGTGTTCAGCAAATCTGTTATAGATGACTTGAGATAAACAGAGAGTTAAAGCTCCAAAAGCTTTCTGATCATGAACAATTAACTTCAAATCTCTTTCAGTGAATGTAGATAGATTGGTGTTTGGAGAGGTGACTTGACCGACAATGACAGTTGGGGTATGAGGACCATTTACAATTGATTCCCATTGATTGTGATCGGTGTAGTAAAAGAAGGCATTCAAACATCTTTTCCAGTCCTCAAAGTTATCACCATTTATAAGCCTCGCTGGCCTATTAGGAGCAACACTCACCAAGTTAGATATGGTAATATTGGTGGACATCATTAACTAAAAGAGGATAATTTCACTGACAAACAAGTAAATTCGCTAGTAACTTCGCTGGTAGATTCGCTAGTAGATTCGCTGGAATACAAGCAGTAGTTTGGCTTGAATCAATGATCCATGATCGCTGGTAGATTCGCTCGTAGTGACTAGCTGACAGTTGAACTTTCGTTCAATGATGGACTACTTTCGCTGGCAATAGCACTCAAATTTGAAATCACCAAATCCAGCAGTTTCCCTGGTAAATTCGCTAGAAGAACAATAGTTTTGCCCGATGAATCTGAAACTCCTTTTCATAACCGAATCAACCCAAACTCATTCAAAACACACTGAATTTGGAATATGATGGTTACAGTAGCTTCGAACATCAAAAACACACCATCCTCAATCGATTTCCATAATAGAAACACCCAAAATAGATTCTAAAATAGATGGAACAGTAACTTTTCCGAAAAATGACCAAAAACAACCTAATCAAGAGCGCAATGGCTCTGATACCATATTGTTGGTCCACTTGATTGATTCAATAGTGCACTTGATGTATAACAATGATTTCCCACTGATTTAACATAATATACCCAATAACACAATGAACAATTTAGAATCTAAACAATGACAATCAAACAAAAGGCTCAATAATAATGACAATAAGCTTCCAGCCGCACACACACAATTACAACAATGATATTTTCATATTAGGGTTTTGTCAATTGTCTTTTACAAAGATAGAAAACTTACAATATATAAGTAACCTAGATTCGCTGGTAGTTTTGCTGACTAGCGAAACTGCATGTCTAACTACTAGATCCACCCGGCAGCGAACTACAGATTCGTGGGTGATCAGAAGCAGCTGACTTCGGGCGAAACTATAGTTTCGCCCGTAGTTTAGCTGCAATGCAAAAATTACATAAAAAGACAAATTACAAATAAGAAACTAACAATTAACCTATTACAAAGAAAAATAAACCTATCAACTATAGTGAGTCCAACCTATGTAGATCATCACTACCTAATCCTTTGTAAGCTTTTGAACAATATCAATACAATCAAGCATTTATCATTTAATCATTGGCAATCACACACAAGAAACACACACTGATATCATAGCTATAATCGTGGGCTTTCGCACCATGGTTCTTTTTTGTTGATTGAGAGATTGAAAAGGTCCTTAGGGAAATCAACCTGTGTTTGTTCTTGTTGTTTGAACAAGTTCATAATTAGTAGCAAACATCCATTCATACAGATAGGTTGATTTCATCAGGTGGTATCAGAGCTTTGGCTCAAATCATAAATTGATTTTCGATCATCTCAATCAACAAGATGATATTAGTGGTTCATTAGCTTCAAACCATATATCCTTGAGCTGTATAACGTCACAACAACCTTCTTCTACACCAAACATTCATATAACACTTAAAACATGGTTTCATAATCTATTTTTGTGTATTATGAAGAAGATTCTATGGATTTAAAGCTCTCAACATCATTCATACATGATTTTCAAATGTGTTCATCATAAAACTCTCTAAAACCTCGTTGATTTCAAAGGGTTTTCGGATAAACAATATACGCTTATTGTTCTATCCAGTTTATATCAAACAAACACTGGGTTGGATACTTCAAATTTGTTCATTGTATTTAAACATCAAATTTGAGTTGTTTTTCACTCAAAACAGGCAATTAATCTTCATCAAACAACAAACCGATTGTTGTTTTTGTTGGAATTATCTCAACCGCTAATAAACCCTAGGATAAACTATAGTTTTTATCATTCCTTAACCTTCATAATCTTCGGTGATTGTGTTTAATCCAAAAAGTTAACTTTTAAAAAAACATTTTCTGTGTTTTTAGGATTTTGAGTTTCATTGACTGACATCATTAAAAGTTGACATTCCCTTAACATGATATTCCTTTCTTTTCACCGAGATTTGATAGTGACCTAACATTAAGTAAGTTCAATTAATTAATACCTTTATTCGGTACATCAATTTAAAAAAAAAAGGTGACTCAATTAACAAACAAATCCTATAGACTTTAGGATTAAACAAGTTTTTCATCAAGCTAAAATCATAAAACAAATTTAACTTAAAACGTTAGGTTAAAACTAAACAATCATGGCTGATGAAATTTTAGGAACAAACAGTGGTCTAAAATCACCCAGACTAAAGAACAACTCAGACTTCAAACAACGGAAGATCATGTTCTGGAACTGGATGATTTTTCAAGATCCTGATTTATGGACTTCTATAACTGAGGGTCCTTTAATTCCTTTGACTCTTGGACCAGATTACAACATACAGAAGCCAGTTAGCTTGAAAAGCGTAGATGGTGATAACCTAAAACGGGTCAAAACAGGCATGAAGGCTTATAGTATACTTGCTATGACTTTGCCTTTTGAAATTTTAACACGAGTTGAAAATTTCAAAACAACACATGAATTATGGAAGGTACTTCACACAATGTGTGACGAAAGTGAAGAAATTCAAGAAATCAAGAAAGAAAATCTGAGGACTCAACATGAAACCTTCCATCACATTCAGGGAGAATCAATCCCTCAACAGCTACATAGATATGTCTAGTAAATGAAATGATTGTGTATGGACTAAAATATGAAGTTGTTGAAATCAATAAAAAGATGTTGCACACAATGCCAGAGAGCTGGACTCAGTCAGTGTCGTTAATGAAAGCAACACTGGATTTAGAAGCCCTATCCCTTGACTCTCTAGTAGCCAAAGTTGAAGCTCTAGATCTAGATGAAAAATCCAGAAATAACAATCACATCAGACATGTAGATGCTTACAAATTCAAAGAACAACAACAAACAGACAGTGCATTTCTGACAAGCACTGGAGAAGATAAAGATGAAGAATTCTTAGATTCAAGTGAAACATCCTTCTTCTCAGCTCCAGAAACATCCAGTACCAAACAAAAGTCCAAAAAGACTGGTGTGCATGCTTCACATGAAGCTACACCTCAAAGCAAACATCATCCACACACCTCCAGTTTAAACAAACAGCATCAGACACAGAATCATAACATACATAGACTTGAAAAACCCATGGATGCTCTCTCAATTATACTGCAAAGTGCAGAGCAAAAGGCAGCATATGCAGCATTTGCAACAAGCTTTGAAGCTTATTTGGGTGCAAGTGTAACACCATCCCAACTTATTCAATAAGACTTGGATGAGCTCCCACCAGAGATGATTGAAGAGATGGATCTTCAATGGTCTATGGCAATGATTACCTATAGATCAAAACGATTTTTGTAAAGAAATCATGGGTTGAGCATGGATAAGAAAACCAAGATTGGTTTTGATAAATCAAAGGTTAGATGCTACAATTGTCAACTTTATGGCCATTTTTCAAGAGAATGCCAACAGCCAAGGGTTGACAGAAACACAAATCAATCACAGACATCCAGTAGCTATCACTCAAACAGACATGTTCCACCTCCAATTAGCATCCGTGCTGCACCAACCCCACCACAAATCACACAATACAACCCAAATCAACATCCCAAATCATCTACAATTATCATAAAAGAATATGGTGAATGTGATTGGGGCCTGTATGAGGCTGAAATTCCATCTCCAGATCATGCCCTTATGGGAAACATTGAAGATAAAATTTTAGAAATCCTGAAAGAGGTAAAGGAAAACCTCTACACACAAGCATGCATTGATGAAGTCAATAGATATAGAGAGCATGCAAACAAACTTTGAAAGAAACTCATTAAACAAACATTTTGAATGAAAGCTTAAAATCAGAACATAAACAATATGCAACCAAATACTTTCATTACAAAATGACTTAGACAAACTAATGTCTGAGAAACTAACACTAGCAGCTCAAGTTGAGCACCTCTCTGCATCGTTGACTGAATAAAAAACATTGCATGCTGAAACTGAAGTGAAACTTCAGAAGTTTCAGGTAAGCAACAAGAAGTTCGAAGAACTTCTTGCTCAACAAAGGGGTTTTAAAGACCCGTCAGGTTTAGGATATAACAAGGTCAGCCCACCTGATAATGATAATTATATTCCTTTACCTGACTCAATGATCAACAAACATGGTGAGTCTCTTGACACACTTGAAAGGACTGATGATTCAAAACAATCATCATCATCCTCAAAGTCACCATTAACATCCAAATCACCTTTGATAAAATTTGTTAAAAGTTCATCACCATCACAAATTAAACCAACAAACTTTTATCAAGGAGAGAACAATGAATTTGATGAACAAACAACAAATGATGATAAGGATGATTTATTGAATGATGAGCCAACTCAACCAATTACTGAAACTCAAAAGGTTTCAAGTGTGGTTGATGTTCCAACAAACCAAACAAAGAAGACTAAAGGGTTTGATATCTACTCTGGTGGAAGAAAAGATGTAACTTCCACTGCCTCTCTCAAACAAAAAAATAAAGGGAAAGCCAAAGCCCCTATTCAGCAAACAGCCAACAGTAACTTTTGATGTACCTTTAAAATCAAGCTTAAAGACAAAAGTTATTAACACATAAAACAATGCAAATTTACCGTACTATGAGTGGTGTGATCAATACACACACACCACTGAAAAGTATAAATATGGTAAATACTATAAGTACTGTCACATGAACAATCATAGTATTGAATCATGCCATTTTCACAACTATTGTTCAATTTGTGAAAGAAATAATCATAGCACAGCAAATTGTTTTTTCAATAAGAAAAATAAAAATCAAATCAAACAGGCTCAAGTTGAGAAATCAACTGAGAAACAGATAGTTGTTCCTAACAAGAACAAAGGAGGAGTACCAAGACAAACTCCTCATCAAAAAGTTGTTATAAATAATGACAAAACATTTTATGACAACTTTAAACAACCAAACACGAGACATAAGTCTCAAAACAGACAGCTAACAGACACGAGCACTCAAAGGAGAAGAGCTCAAAGCACTTCTCCTGACAGAGCTAAACACAACAAAAGGAACACTAGTGTACCTAGAGTTCCTAAACCACCAGACAATGCCATATTAGAAGCAATTTGTGTTATAGGGAAAGACGGAAAACCCAAGACCATCTTGGCTTGGGTTGCACCATCTAACTGATTTCTTTGTTTACACAAACATTGATAATGGTGGATGCAACAGCAATAGAAAATCCACTACAAGAGGTTGTCAATTTCTCGGATCAAGATTGATCTCCTGGCAGTGCAAGAAACAAACAAATGTCTCTGTTTCAACAGCTGAAGCATAATACATAGCTGCTTCTGCATGCTGTTCTCAAGTGCTTTGGATTTAAAACCAAATGCTTGATTATGGCTTTAACTTTCTTCAAACACCCATACACATTGACAACTCTGCTACCATGTTTATCATTGACAATCTAGTTCAACATTCAAAAACAAAACACATAGAGATCAGATATCACTTTCTGATAGACTGCTCAGAAAAGGGTCTGATCAGGTTGTCAAAGTCCATAAAGACAATCAATTGGCTGACCTATTTACAAAACCATTTGATTCAACAAGATTTGAATTTTTGGTTTAGTCACTTGGTATGATCAACTATGAATCAAACAAGTAATGTTTTTCAAAACATTAAAATCAAACAAGCTTGATTTTGTCAAAGTCCAAGATTAAAATCAAACATGTATCTTTCAAAATCAAGATATCAAACAAACATTTTTTTAAAACACATTGAATCACACTTACCACTCATGAGATAGCTTAGTTCTTCACTTGAGTCATTTTCCACTAATAAAGACTAACAATACTTAGCTTAATATGTGGATAGGCTTAGCATGGGACACCTAACAACATATACAATAGTGAAGCACTAAATTCTCTTGATTGTGTGGTCAACAACATATCTTGGTTTATGGTGAGTATTAATCTATCCAAATAGGTTGCTTATAATGTAACTACAATACACCAACTGAAACAGTTTATAAATTGCTCAATCATACAGTATCTCCTCTGTTATGATTTTCATAGACCTGGAGTACACCAAGGCATTCTTTGTTGTGCTAAGCACAGACCTGAATGACCTAAATCATGATCTAAAAAGATTCCCAATGGGGAACACATCCATTTTGGATGAACAATCAATAAAGTCTTTTAGACTACATTCCTTGTGAATGAATCAAAAGAATCCCAAAGATGATCACCTTCCAAAGTGAAGTGCAAAAGAATCCCAATGAGGATCAAACAACATGGATCAAATTGAGCATTTATACTCCTAAGTAGCTATTTCTTAAGTATTGAAAGTGCTTTCTAGCATATCTTGAGGAGGGTTGTACCAAACATACAATCAGATATGGGGTACATACAACTCATATCAATCAACTCAAAATATGATAATCACTCACTTTTCAATCAATCATCAATACCATGCATGAGTTTAAGTGGATCGCAATATGTGTAATCAACATTGTACTCGTCTATGTCTATTCTCAAAACCATACAAGCCACTTAGTGAGAATTTTAGACTAGTATGGTCTCATGTTATGTGAAAATGATTCATGTCCAAACATGCATCACATCCATTTATTAGTAAGATATAATGTGATCTTACTTAGTGTTTATCAAACAAGCAATAAAATTGGACTTTGATAATTTTCACTCAAACACATACAAATTTTTGTCATTTTTACAAAAGATTTACATATCTATGCAAAAATTTAGGGGGAGAAATTGAACATGGAAATATCAAAGGCAGCAGAATTATGCATAATCATACATTTTAAAAGATGAAATTCTCTAAATTTTGAGTTTTAAATAAAGCCAAGTCAAGCAAGCACCGAAACACAACAGTTTGACACATATAGATATGTACAATATTGCTTGTGAGTGATATTTTAACATCCATAGATTGATCATGTTAAAATTTTAGCATTTTAACAAACATTCAATTTTTTAAACAATTCAGAATCATTTTTCAAACAAACAAAATCTTTGAAAATTTTATCAAACATAAGCTTTGGAAGAAAACTTTACAAAATTTGCTTCGGAAGAATTCATGTCAAAACAAAAATTTGCTTCAAAAGAAATCATTTCAAAACAAACATTTGCTTCGGAAGAAATCATTTCCAAACAAACGTTTGCTTCTGAAGAAAATTAATCAAGATTTTTCAAAATTGTAGAAAATTTGACAACTATTGTCACAACGAACACACAAGCGTACATCCACTATAGCTACAGTACCATCCTAACATGCAAAATACACGAAGTGTATATAGCGGAAAAACAAACATACATCCTCTATGTACTAGTGAACATACAAGTGTTCACAGCGTATGATGTTGGTAAGGCATCCGCTGTGAACACAGTAACATTCCATAGCGTATAACTAACATAAGTCATCCGTTGTAGAAATAGTACAAGTGTATAAAGCGTATGCACACAGGTAATTGTACGCTATAAACATTAACACATCATTAACAAGCACCAACACACACATTGTTAATATCAAACAAAACATTAACAAGCAATCATTAAAAAGATAGCAACATCATCCTTAGGGGGAGTATTGTTGGACTCAACAAGTGCATTAATATATTAATGCTGTAAAGGATGATGCTTGCCATAATCAAACATAAACAAAGATTATGTGTTCTAACATTCAAACAATCATTAACTAACACATTAGCATCATCAACAATCATAACATTCACTAATCATTTTTTAAATTTATTTTTCAGAATTGTAGATAAAAGATATTTTGACCAAGTGTCGGAAGCGGATGAATAGTGATCCATAGCGCATGATGAAGAAGATGCAGCGGATGAAGATCAAATCCAAGTGCTGGCAGCGGATGAAGACATCCCACAGCGGATGAACAACATACAGCGGATGAAACTCCATACCGGATGTTCATCCACAGCGAATGTTCATCCACAGCGGATGAACATTCCACAGTAGATGTTCATCCACAGCGGATGAACATGCCACAGCTGACAACATACAAACACTTGACAGCAGACAGAATGCAATGCACAGCAGACAGATATCTTACTTCCACAGCGGACATCTTAACATCCACAGCGGACAGCTAATCATCCATAGCGGACGGCTTATAGACTTAGGATTTTTTATGTAATTTTCGTTTACATAAGGGTAGTTTAGTAATTGTATATAGCTTTGTATATAGGCTATAAATAGCATACTACCCTAATCATTTGTAAGCTTTTGAACAATATCAATACAATCAAGCATTTATCATTTACTCACTGGCAATCACACACACACAAACACACACTGATATCATAGCATTAATCATGGGTTTCCGTACCATGGTTCTTGTTTGTTGATTGAGAGATTTGAAATGTCCTTGGGGAAATCAACCTATGTTTGAACAAGTTCATACTCAGTAGCAAATATCCATTCACACAGATAGGTTGATTTCATCAACCCAGAAGACCCGGCAGGTGAATACCTCCCTAAGAGGAGTATTGATGATCAAGTATAGGCTGGTATCCGCTTTTCCGTTAGTTATTGCTCAGTTATAGTTTAGTTATAGCCTAGTTATTATTGTAATAGGATGTAGTTTTGTTTTGTCATGTTTTGTATTCTGTGGCATGCGAAACTGCAGTTTCGCCCGGCAGCTTCACATATCGCAGTGCATGACAGTTTCACTCTATATAAAACTGTATGCAAAACTAGGTCCTGTAAAAATATGTTTCTTTGTTGATCATTTTGTAACTCTTGGAAACCAAATGAAATATTACTGATTTGAGTTCACTATTGATTGTGTATTGCTAGGAGCTTATCTTTGTTATCTTTGAGCATTATTCTTATTCATCTTATCAAATCTTATTGCGAATGGGTTTTGTTTGATTTGTATTCACTTTTACATTGTTACTTGCTCCTCAAGTTATTAGATATAGTGATAACTTGAGGATTTTAGAGTTAAATCATCATCAAAAACACGTATAAACGATCATCTGGACCAACAAGAAGTTCATGTCCTCTCTTCCCAGACAATGGACATAGTATTGTATGGTTAGAACCTCAAAACCCTTACTCTCATAGAGTTTTATGGTATCCTCAGTGGATATTAGATGGAGATGAACATTCAAAATCCATCTGGAAACTCTTCAAACAATCAACATAGTTCAGCCCTTCATGTAGTTGAAAGGGGCTGCAAAGAACCATAACATCATCTCATCTGCTACCCTAAAAACACACAAAAGGGTCCTTTCATCACCTTCCCGGAGACACCAAAGGAGAGCTACATCTAAGGAAGCCCATTCCAAGAGAGAAGCTCTTCTCTAGCCTTTGTATCTACTGATGAAAGTAGTGGCAACTCTCTGTTCACTCTTTAAGACTTGGACAGTATCCATCCAGATGATCTGGAGTACATGGAGATGTCTGGCAAACAGCTCTTCTCAGTTATAGAGCCAAGAAGTTCTACAAGAGGATAGGTAGAAAGTTTCCCAACAATGCAACCAGTGGAAAGTTTGGATTGGATAAAAGCAAGGTGAAGTGTTACAACTGTAACCAAATAGGACACTTTGCTAGGGAGTGCAAGGGACCAAGGAAAAATGTTGGCCGAGCACAATCCAGAACAAACTACACTGATGGAGCTCCACAGATTGAGAAGCCCAAACAGCAAGCTGTAGTTGCTATTGAAGAAGGAGGCTTTGATTACAGCCTAAGGTTGAAGATGCATTTCCATACCAAGCATTGATGGCTGATTCATGAAGTAGCCAAGGTATTATAACATCTTTGTACTCCTAAGTGTATTGCTAAAGTAAATAGATATAGGTCCTATAACTTAGAAATAATATCTGATCTTGAGTCATTGAATATCCTAAAAGCTGATTTTAAAAGAGCCGAAAATGATTATAAACTTAAAATAGAAGATCTAGAAAAAAACAATTTCAACTCTTAAGCATGAGCACACAAACCACAAGACTCAAATTAAAGATCACATTACCAAGTTAACTAAATGCAAGGCTGAGCTGGTGATTAGCAAAGACATGGCAGAAAAATGTGTTTTTGAACAAGAGACCATCAAGAACATTATATCCTCATCCTTGCATGAAAAGATTTGTTATCAAAACAGCAAGGAGTAGGATCTACTGAGACAACTCCTCCACACACTCTACTATCTATAAGATCTCCAAGGTATGGAACTTGTCAAGATGTGCTTCCTTTCATAGACCCCATTCAAGAAGAGGATGAAGATGAAGTGGAGATAGTGAAGGATGGATCTGAGGTGAGTGAAGAAGATCATCCTAATAAGGGTCACTATTCTCCTGAGGAGAGGAAACAACCAGGGATGACCAAGTATAAAAGGAAGAACTTGATCAGGGCAACCAAGAGAAAGTCAAAGAAAGCCCAAGAGATCAAGGCCACTTTCAACTCCAAGCAAAAACAAGTCTTTATATCTGCTGGATTTGAAGTTAGGATGACTGAAGACTCAACTATGGACTCTAGTACCAAGAGTCCTAGTTCATGTCCAACTCATCCTTGTCAAGAAAAGAAGGCTGATCAAATATGCACCACTACTGCACAGCCTAGACCATCCATTTCTAAAAATAAGTCTCACCCTAAGAAGCCTGCTATAGCATTTGTGAAGATGAAGATGGAATTGGAAAGTGATAAAGCTTAGCCTTCTATTCAGAGAAGAATCTCTGAAGAAAGCTAACCGAATGTATCATGTGTGGTAGCACTTCTTATTTTGTTAAAGATTGCATCTACAATCCCAAAAGCACTATCCACATGATTAAGAAGAAAACTTCTGAGAAGAAGAAAACTTCTGAGAAGAAGAAGAAGATAGATTCGGAAGGAAATTCTCTTCCTTCCAGAAGCTCCAAAGTGAAGAAGAAGACAAGTGAAAACTTGCCTTTGGAAGAGAAATTAGTCTTGGAAGAAAGAAATGCTTTCAAAGTATTGAAGTTTGCTGCAATGGATGCATGATCTTTCGAAGGTCCAGTCTCCAAAACTTCTGAAGTCATCAAAACTTCCAAAGTAATGAAGGTCAAGTCTAATCTTCAAAAGATGGTGTGGAAGATAAAGGAAGACCATGTGACTAAAAGTTCTTCATCAACAACAACCAATGATCCTTAGAGCTTGAATATAGGATCAATTACTATTGCATTGTCTTTAATTAACTTTGACAAGCTCAAGACCAACAAGGCTTGGGTTTCCATATGTAACTAACTATCTCCTTTTATGTAGGAACAACTTAAGACCAAAGTAAATGTATGGATCATTGATAGTGGTTGTTCTAGGCACATAACAGGCAATGGCTCTTTGCTTCAAACCTTTGAGAAAATTGATGGAGGGCTAGTTGCTTTTGGAGGATTCTCAGGTGGTTATATTACTAGGAGGGGCAGGGTCATAAATAGTAAGCTCACCATTGAGAAGGTAAACTTTGTCAAGGAGCTTGGGTACAATCTACTGAGTGTATCCCAATTTTGTGATTAGAGACACAACATGCTCTTTACTGAGCATGAGTGCATTGTTCTTAAGCTCGAGGTGGTCATTCCTCAAGAGCATATCCTGCTCAGAGCCCCAAGAAAGGGAACATGTACAAGATGGATTTAAAGGAAACATCCCTCTCTGGAGAAGTTTCTTGCTTTCTATCTAAAGCAAATAGTGATGAGTCTTTCCTATGGCATAAAAGAATGTACCATGTAAGCTTTAAGAACATGAATAAATTAATTAAGAATGATTTGGTAACTAGAATGCAAAAGAAAGAGTTTACAAGTGATGACCATTGTGTTGCATGTCTAAAAGGAAAGCAACACAAAGTGTCTCACAAGCCAAAGGAAAAGAACTCCATCACTACACCCCTACACTTATTACATATGGATCTCTTTGGCCCCACTAGTGTAATGAGTCTACAAAGGACCTTTTATTGTCTGGTGATCACAGATGATTTCACTAGATTCACTTGGGTTTTCTTCCTTAGAACTAAGGAGGAAACTCCTCAGATCTTAAAGAACATCATTCTGAAAATTGAGAATCAATGTGATCACAAGGTCAAAACTATAAGATGTGATCAAGGAACTTAATTCAAGAACCAGATCCTTGATGTATTTTGTGATGAAAAGGGTATTACAAGACATATAGAGCTCCTCGGACTTCTTAGCAATATGGTGTTGCTAAGAGGAGAAACATGACAATTATTGAAGCTACATGAACCATGTTATCTGTCTCTAAACTGCCCATCACCTTCTGGGCAAAGGCAATTAACACTGCATGCTATGTGCAGAATAGAGTTTTAGTAGTCTAGACTCATGGTAAGACTCCTTATGAGTTGTGGCACAAAAGCAGACCTTTCATTGGTTTCCTCAGATCATTTGGATGTCCCTGCACCATCTTGAATACCAAAGATCAAGTAGCCAAATTTGCTGAGAAATCAGATAATGGACACTTCTATGGATACTCCTCCCAAGCTAAGGAATATATAGTATGAAATTTTAGAACTAGAGTAGTGGAAGAGTCAGGCAATGCGACATTGAATGAACACACTGCTAGTATGAAAGGTTCCAGTCCTGATTGGCTGTTTGATCTTGATTTACTTACTAACTATTTTAACATATCTTGTGAAAATGTTTTAGGATCTACAGGTAACTTACCAACAGAAGATTCTGACCCAAAATTTGAGTTGCGAAGACCAAGAAGAAAATGACTTCGGCTCATCTGGTAACTAACCCTGCAGATGGAATTCCTATCAGCACAACAATGGAAATTTGAGCTAATACATCTGAGATGCCTACAAATTACAGCACAGAGGCGCAAAACTCAAATGAAGGAGTTTCAAATATAGGAGGAAATGTAGGTGGTGATAGTGTTCAAGAATTTCTTGATGCAGATAACCACACCATATAAGACAACATCAATGACGTCACACACTCATTAGATCAAAATTGTCTTGATAAGTGTGCTGATGTGGTGGGTGGCACTTCATTTCCGGATCTGAATTTCACAAATTTAGATCTGTGCAACCAACTTGCTGTGATTCCTCAACTAAGAATCTACAAATCGCATCCCACCACAAACATCATTGGAGATGTTGAGATAGATGTGAGAACAAGAGGACAAACCCATGACAAAATTGTTTGTCTATACTCTTGTTCTTGTCTCAGATTAAGCCGAAGAAAGTTAATGAAGCTTTGAAGGATGGAAGTTGGGTTGAAGCAATATAGAAGGAACTGCTTCAATTCAAAAGGCAAAAGGTTTGGAACCTATGTCCTCTTCCTCAAGGGAAGACCACAATAGGTACCAAGTGGGTTTTTAGGAACAAGAAGGATGATAGAGGACTTATCATCAAGATAAAGGCAAGATTAGTTATTCAAAGATACACAAAAGAAGAAGGGATTGACTACACAAATATTTTTTCTCTAGTGGCAACACTTGAAGCTGTTATGATATTCCTTGCTTTTGTTACATCCAAGGATTTCAAGGTCTACCAACTTGTTGTCAAATGCACTTTCTTATATGGGGTGATTGATGAGGAGGCGTATGTTAAACAACCACCTATTTTGTAGACCCAGATCATCCTGATTATGTCTTCAACCTTAATAAAGCACTTTATGGGTTGCACCAAGCTCCAAGAAAGTGTTATGAGAAACTATCTCAGTATCCCTGTCAGCATGGCTACAAGAGGGGTACTATTAACGAAACACTTTTCATTAAAGGAATAGGGAATGACTTGATGCTGGTTCAAGTTTATGTAGATGACATTATCTTTGGGTCAACTAATCCAAAGCTCTATAAAGACTTTGAGAAGCTGATGAAGAATAGTTTTAAAATGAGTGCCATGGGGGAACTCGTATTCTTTCTAGGAATTCAAGTTAAGTAGGTTGACAATGCAATCTTCATAAATCAGTCAAAGTATGTACAATACATACTAACCAGATTCAACTGGACTGAATGTCAGATTGCAAAGACACCCATAGATAGAAATCACTCTCAAGGACCTGATCTTGAGGGGAAGTGTGTAGATGAACATCTCTATAGGGCTATGAGTAGGTCTCTTATGTACCTCACAGCCAACAGACCTGATATCATGTTTGCTACATGCATATGTGCAAGATATCAAGCCAACCCCAAGATGTCACACCTAGTTTCTATCAAGAGAATTCTTAGATATCTTAAAGGTGCTCCTAAATTAGACATTTAGTATTAAAAGAATTCAGACTTTAGTTTGTATGCTTATACAGATAGTGACTATGGTGGTTGCAATATGACAGTAAAGTCTACATCTGGGGGATGTCAATTCATTGGTGGAATGATAGTCTCTTGGCAACGCAAGAAACAATCATGTGTGTCTGCATCAACTGCTGAAGCTGAATACATTGCTACTACTAGCTGTTATGCTCAAGTGCTCTGTATTTAGAATCAGATGCTAGACTATGGATTAGACTTCAAAAAGACTCCTATCCATATAGAAAATAATAGTGATATCTCAATTATAGAGAATCCTGTGAAACACTCAAAGACAAAACACATCAACATCAGGTATAATTTGTTTAGAGATAATTTTGAAAAAGGATTGAGAAAACTATTCAAGGTTAAAACAAATGAACAATATGTTGATCTGTTCACAAAAGCGTTTGATGAGCAGAGATTTAAGTATCTTGTATCAACTATTAGGATGATTAACCTTGAGTAGATTTTTCTTAAACAAAACTCAAAATTATTTTTTAATATGTGTGTTCTAAGTTGTCTATATCATCACCTACATAAGCTCAGTTTACTTTGGAAGAAAATTTTTAAAATGACATTCCTTAGAGTTCTGAAAATTTAAGATATATTTTTTTCTCAGAAGATATTATGTTGTCTTCGGAAGAACATTATGTCTTCAAATCAAATAACTACTTATAAGACATTTACCTTCGGAAGAAATTCTAATATATCTTTCGAAGCTTAAATATGCTTCTAAGTACTTATATGTTTTTGAAGGACAATTTTCTTCCGAAAGCAATTAAGCTTCAAAAGCTTTATTCTCTCCTGAATCAAACTTCTTAGATTTAATCTCTTCCGAAACCAAAATATATCTCTGAAGCAAATTTTCATCATGCTAAGGAATATCTCCCGAAGTCAAATCAGCTTCGGATGCTTTTATCAAAACTTTCGAAGACAAATTACCTTCGAAAGATTTTAGACATCCAAGAAAACTACCTTTTTGGGCACTTTTTCAGAGGTGGGACCGACATCCGTATGACAAACAAGGGTCAATGACCAGCAACTTAAGATCATCGATCTCAAGGGCAAGCTAGGTTAGAGACCCCTCAGGGGAACTCAACTAGAGCCACAAGAACCTGTGGATGTGGTGCACCTAACCCTTCGCTCCCCTGTGCAAGAGGGTGATGCTAGCAAAAAGGGGGAGAAAGTCCTACCTGTAATCACAGAACCTGGGAGTTCATCCAAGAGTATCGACATAGAGGATTCACCACCCTCACTTGCACTTGTCCATACTCAACAATCTCCTTTAGGTTCACATTGATGTGGACTCACTCATTCAAAGCTTGTTTGAGGAGGGTATTCTAAGGGCTATGTCTACCCTATCCTATCTTACTGAAAATGAGATCATAACATGGAGGTATGATGCTGATAGAAGAGCCCTGATACTCCTTTGACTTCAGGGGCAGCAAGAAGTCTTCAATTTTCAGACCCTGAAGTACTATGAGAGTCTTCCTCTACTTAACTTGCCATTTGCCAGTGCAAGTCAAAAAAACAAGCTGAAAGACTAGCTCAGAGGATTCAAGATAGGATGGTTGAAGAGTTTAGATGGAGAACATTCCTACATAGACAGAGGCTAGCAGGCCATGTTATTGGTCAACTGGATGTTGATGTGGACCCTAAGATTTGATTCGAAGGGGAAACCTTGGCTGAAGGCCTAGTAGTAGAACCTATGAACCTTGAGACATGAACTGCTTCAACACCCATTTCCCTCAGTGAGACACCAGCTGGTGAAGGTGTCTCACAACCTCTCTCTGGAAAGAGCTCAAGTGCTACACCAAGCAATGAAGGCCAAAGCTCTCTCCACCCTGAGTAACCTAGGCCTATAAGTGACAAAGGGAAAAGGAAGTTAACTCCTGAGGAGATTGAGGAGGAAAGAGAGAGGAAGAGGAAGCTAAGGGGAGAGAGTTTAAGAATGACTCAAGGCTTCATATAAGCTGAAATCAGGGCTGACCCCAGGCCAAACACTCAAGCTGGTAAGTTAAAGGCAACTATATTGAATTATTTAGGGAGTAGAAACTATAATATTAATGATGAAATCAAGAGTTGAATGTACTGGCTGACACTAAGTTTCCAAAGGAAAGAAAGGAGACTTAGGATACGGAATTGCTCCTCAAAATTAAAGAAGAAAGGAGAGGAAAAAGACTTTACAAACAAGCTCCTACCCTCTCCCTCTTATTTTAAACCTGTGAAGGAAAAGAACCCAACTGTGGAAGACATACAAGAGCAATATGGTGATGCAGGCTAGTCTCCTCAGTTAAAGTACAAAAAAGGATGGCCATAAAAGGTGACAAGAAGATGATGAAGAAGAAGAAGAAGTTCAAGGCATCCACCTCTACACCTTAGGATGGGTTAGAACATCCTGAGGTTGCTCAAGAAAAGTATTCTCATCAAAGTCCAACTAACATAGAGCCTCTTGCTACTGAGAGACCCATCCAGTCCTGGACATTTGCTACTAATCCGGACAAATCATATGTCACTAAAGATCAATGAGGTAAAGATATCTACTTCTGGCAAGACATTCTTGATCTTCCTCTACATGATCTCTATGACATGAGAAAATACTTTGAGAGTCTGAGGGATCCTGACCAAATGATGTAAAAGGGAATGGTCTTGATCCTGATGAGGACTGTCAACAGATAAAGATCAAGACTCAAGGATCTCTTTTATTTTGCTAGCATCAGCCTAAGGGTAGTTTGTAAGGATTACACTTAGACGCTGATGCAACCAAAGAGCTCTCAGTATGCATGCATGAAGTATAAGGAAATTACTTCGGAGGATTTTATACAACTCAGTGAATTATGGTAAGTGTAAAATCTTCCAAAGCCAAAAGACCATATCTTTCGAAGCCAAACATGATGTTGGACTCAACAAGTGGATTAATGGATTAATGCTTTAAAGGATGATGCTTGCCATAATCAAACATATAACAAACATAATGTGTTCTAACATCCAAACAATCATTTACTAACACATTAGCATCGTTATCATTCATAACAAATACTAATATTTGTTTAAATTTCTTTTTCAGAATTGTAGATAAAAGAAAATTTTGACAAGTATCCACAATGGATGAGAAGCAATTCACAGAGGATGAAGGTCAACATGCAGCGGATGAAGATTTAAGTCTAAGTGTGTGTAACGAATGAAGAAATCCCACAGCGGATGAACAACAGACAGCGGATACAAGTCCACAGTGGATGCTCATCCAAAGCGGATGAACATTCCATAGCGGATGTTCATCCACAGTGGATGAACATTCCATAGCTAACAACAATCAACACTCCACAGCGGATGTTCATCAACAGCGGATGAACATCCCACAGCGTACAACAAACAATGCAAACACTTCATAGCGGATAGCATCCAAAGCACAACGGACAAGTCATCTTCTTCCATAGCGGATGACCAAAACAACCACAGTGGATGACCAATCATCACAGCGGATAGCTTATAGACTTAGGATTATTTATGTAATTTTTGTTTACATAAGGGTAGTTCAGTGATCGTATATAGCTATGTGTATAGGCTATAAATAGCATTCTACACTAATCCTTTGTACGCTTTTGAACAATCAATCAATTAAACAGATATTATCATCCAAGCACTAGCAATCATACAATCACACACAAACATACACACACTGATATCATAGCGTCTATCATGGGTTTTCACACCATGGTTCATGTTCGTTGATCGAGAGATTAGAAAAGATCCTTGGGAGAAATCAACTAGTGTTTGTTCTTGTTGTTCATACTTAATAGAAAACATTTATTCATATAGAAAGGTTGATTTCATCAGGTGGTATCAGAGCTATGGCTCAAATCATACATTGATTTTTGATCCTCTCAATCAACAAGATGATATCAGTGGTTCATTAGCTTCAAACCATACATTTTCGAGATGAAAATCTACACAAAAACATTCTTCTACATTAAACATTCATCAAATGTTCAAAACATGATTGAATAATCTATTTTCAGTCATTTTGAAGAAGATTTTGTGTGTTTACAGCTCTAAATTTCATTCATACATGATTTTCAAACATGTTCATCACAAAACTCACTAAAACCTCATCGGTTTTTAAGGATTTCTGATAAACAATATACGGTTATTGTTCTATCCAGTTTTTATCAAACAAACACTGGGTTGAATACTTTGCATCTATTCATTGTATTTAAACATCACATTTGTGTGTTTTTCACTCACCCTAGGATAAACCCTAGTTTTTGTTCATCCATTACCTTCACAATCTTCGGTGATTGTGATTGTTCATTATACAAAACAAAGAAGAACCAAAATCTTCTTTTTAATTTTTCAAAAAGTTACTTTTTGATCATAAAAGTTAACTTTAGAAAACAAAATATTTGTTTTTAGGGTTTTTTGACTTTTCTTGACCTGACATCATTAAAAGTTGACATTCTCTTGACAGAATATTCCTTTCTTATCACTAAGATTTGAAAGTGACTTATCATTGGATTTTAGTTAATTAATTAATTTCCTTTATTTGGAAAATCTAATTAAAAAAAGGGTTTATCAACAACAAACAAATCTTAGAGACCTTAGGATTAAACAAATTTAGCACCGGACTAAAATCAAACAAATAAATTTAACTTAAAACATTAAGTAAAAATTTTTAATCATGGCTCATGAAATTTCAGGAACAAACAGTGGTCTAAAACCACCCAGACTAAAGTACAAGTCAGACTTCAAATAATGGAAGATCATGTTCAGGAACTGGATAATATTTCAAGACCCTGATTTATGGACTTCTATAACCGAGGGTCCTTTTATTCCTCTGACTCTTGGACCTGATTACAACATACAGAAGCCAGTTAGCTTGAAAAGCGTAGCTGGTGATGACCTAAAAAGGGTCAAAACAGACATGAAGGCATATAGGATATTGGCAATGACTTTGCCATTTGAAATTTTAACACGAGTTGAAAATTTCAAAACAGCCCAAGAATTGTGGATGGTACTTCACACAATGTGTGAAGGGAGTGAAGAAATTCGTGAAATCAAAAAGGAAAAGTTGTGGACACAATATGAAACCTTCCATCACATCCAAGGAGAATCAATCCCACAGCAGCTACATAGATATGTCCAGCTAGTAAATGAAATGATTGTATATGGAATGAAATATGAAGCTGTTGAAATCAACAAGAAGATGTTGTACACGCTGCCTGAGAGCTGAACTCAGTCAGTATCCTTGATGAAGGTAACATTGGATTTGCAAGTCCTATCCCTTGACTCTCTGGTAGCCAAGGTTGAAGCTCTGGAAATGGATGAAAAATCCAGAAATAACAATCACATCATACATGTAAAGGCTTACAAATTCAAAGAACCACAACAAATAAACAGTGCATTTCTGACAAGCACTGAAGAAGAAGATGAAGAATTTTTGGACTCTAGTGATACATTATTCTTCTCAGCACTTGAATCATCCAACAACAAACATAAGTCTAAAAAGACAGGTGTGCATGCTTCACATGAAGCAACACCTCAGAGTAAACAACATCCATAGACCTCTAGCTCAAACAAACAGCCAAAACCTCAAACTAGCAACATACACAGACTTGAAAAGCCAATGGATGCTCTTACTATAATTCTTCAAAGTGAAGAGCAAAAGGTAGCTTATACAGCCTTTTCTACAAGCTTTGAAACTTTTTTAGGTGCAAGTCTAACACCATCATAAATCATTTAGCAAGACTTGGATGAGCTCCTACCAGACATGGTTGAAGAGAGGGATCTTCAATGGTCTATGGCAATGATAGCTTAAAGATCAAAATGATTTTTGCAAAGAAATCGTGGGTTGAGCATGGATAAGAAACCAAGATTGGTTTTGATAAATCAAAGGTGAGATGCTATAATTGTCAACTCTATGGACACTTTTCAAGAGAATGTCAATAGCCAAGAGTTGACAGAAACACACATCAGGCACAAACATCCAGTGGTTATCATTCTAACAGACAGGTGCCACCTCCAATCAGCATTCCAACTGCACCAACCCCACCACAAATCACATAGTACAGTCCAAATCAACATTCAAAATCTTCTACAATGATAATCAAACAAGATGGTGAATGTGACCGGAGCCTATATGATACTAAAATTCCATCTCTAGATCTTATGGCAGATATTGAAGATAAAATATCAAACATCCCGAAAGAGGTAAAGGAGCACCTCTGCACACAGGCATGTATTGATGATGTAACACCCGAAATTTTGTCAAAAACAAAGGAAAAGTAAAGTATTAAGAAGAGAAAAGAAAATGAGCACTAAGGGAGGGGGCCAAAGTGTAAAAAGTACAAAACCTTATTATTTAAATGTTTAAAAGGCATGGCCGCCCATGCCACTGCCTTTTTACACCTTCTGCTTTTTCGACTGGAACAAGAAACAAGAAAGAAGAACAGAGTTTCTCTCGGTTATTCAAGAAGAAGAAGCTGAAAATTCGTAGGTAGGTTTTCTTTGTGTTCTTGGTTTGGTTTTGTTGGGTTTTCAACCTTAAAACCGATTTTTATGTGTTCTTTGTGCTTGGTTGTGTGTTTTGTTGTGTTTTTAGGTGTTTGGACTCATTGTGCCCTCAAGTTCAGTGGAGTTTTACTTGAAGGCTGCATTAGGTGAGTTCTATATCCCTGGTTTTCTTGTTTTAAACGTATTTTGGGGCTAAAAATGCATATAAAACCTTTTACAACTTATATGTATGCTAACCGTATGTATGTTTGTGTATGGTTGGTTGTGTTGTATGGTTTTATGATTATTTTAGGTGCCTTGTAAGTTATTTGTGGGTTGGGAACCATATAGGATGATGATTTGGGTCTGGACAGAGTAAGTTTCGAACTAAGTATGCTCATGCGCCTGAAATTTGCTTAAAACACCTATGTCCTTTCTCATGCGCCCAAATAGGGCTCATGTGCCTGGAATTTTTCCCATGTACCTAAGTGGTAGGCTCATGCACCTGATACTTAGCCAAACAGACTAAGTTCAACCCCATGCGCCCACTGCCCAAATGCCTAAGTGTACATCATGCGCCCAAATAGTATCCATACGCCCATGAAATTCCATATACGCCTATGTGTTAGTTCAGGTGCCTAACTTACCCATGCGCCCAAGTACTCATGCGCCTAAAAGACTTCGAAAAATTTCTGAGATTTTGAGAAATAGAAGTTTTAAGGTTTAAACTCTGGGATGTTTTGATGGTTATATGTGTTTATGTTATGCATGATTATGGCCTGTTCTTATGTTCCATATTACGTACTATTATGTGACTTTACGTGGTGTGATTATGCTCGTATACGTAAAGTATTATCATAAATGAAGTGAATGATTACTGATAATGAAAAGTGGAACATAACAAATGAATGAAAAGTCTTGCAAGCAAAATTTTTAGAGAGATTCACAACTCATTGAGAGTTGTTAGCTCAATTGTGTGTTATATAACGTGCAATTTAACCCATAAGGGTTCACACACAGGAGGGTCAGTCTTTGTGACTGATCGAGACGTGCAAAAATAGGATCCTTGTCGCTTGACCCCAAAATGTGGTTGCTTCGTGCACAATGACGGGGCATAGCTTTTGAGAGGATCTGGGTAAAAGTGAAAGATAATGAAAAAGTACGAAACAAACGAATAAGTGCGATAATGGAAGATAATAAGGTTATACCTTGATGTATGTATGATGAATGCTCATGAACGAAAGTAAAGGACGTATTTTAAGGAAAAGGATATTTTATTATAAACAAGGTACTTTAATGCTTTTAAAACTAGAACTCACTCAGCAACGCTGACTTTTATGCATTTTCAGTTGGCAGGTAACAGTTGCTGAGGATGGCACACGTTACTTGGCGGGCAAGACTAGCATCCATTCATGCATGTTAATTATGTTGTTTTATAATGCAACTAAATGTTTCTTTTGTAACTCCTATTATAAATTGTTGTATTATTTGGCAACATTAAATATTAATGCAATGAATGGCTTTTGAAAATTTTAAATCCGCTGTGATGTTTTACGATATGTATATGTTTTTATTTAATTAATGCTATGATTGACCAACTGTGAGATTTCCGGGAATGGGGCCTTACAGATTAGGTCAACAGATATAGAGAGCATGCAGACAAACTTTCGAAGAAAGTTATAGAAACAAACATTTTGAATGAAAGCTTAAAATCAGAACATAAACAATATGCAACTAAAATACTTTCATTACAAAATGATTTAGACAAATTGATGTCTGAGGAACTAACACTTGCAGCTCAAGTTGAGCACCTCTTTGCATCATTGACTGAATCAAAAACATTGCATGTTGAAACTGAAGTGAAACTTCAGAACTTTTAGGTAAGCAACAAGAAGTTTGAAGAACTTTTTGCTCAACAATGGGTATTGAAAGACCCGTCAGGTTTAGGATATAACAAGGTCAGCCCACCTTACAATGATAATTATATTCCTTTACCTGACTCAATGACCAAAAAACAGGATGAATCTCCTGACACAAATGAACAGACTGATGATTCCAAACAATCATCATCATCATCATCAAAATAACCATTAACATCAAAATCACCTTTCATAAAAAAAAGCAAAAGTTATAAACAAACAAGGCAATGCAAATCTACCATACTGTGAATGGTGTGATCAATACACTCACACCACTGAAAAATGCAAGTATAGTAAACACTGCAAGTACTATCATATAAATAATCACAATACTGAAACATGCCATTTTCACAACTATTGTTCAACTTGTGGAAGAAACAATCATAGCACTACAAACTGTTTTTTCAATAAGAAAAACAAAAAGCAAAACAAACAGCCTCAAGTTGAGAAATCAACTGAGAAACAGACAATTGTTCTTAACAAGAACAAAGGAGGAGTTCCAAGACAAACTCCACACCAAAAAGTTGTTTTAAACAGTGACAAAACATTTTATGAAAACTTTAAACAACCAACAAGGAGACACAAGTCTCAAAACAGACAGTCACCATACATTAACTCTCAAAGAAGAAGGGCTCAAAGTACTTCTCCTGATAGAGCTAAAACAATCAAAGGACATCCAGTGTGCCTAGATTTTCAAAATCATCAAACAATGCCACTTTAGAAGAAATATATGTTATGGGAAAAGACGAAAAACCCAAGACCATCTTGGTTTGGGTTGCACCAATTAACTAATTTCTTTTCTTTTATAGGTACATCAAAGAAGCATGACAACATTTGGTATGTTGACAGTGGATGCTCCCGACATATGACTGGCAAATGTTCCCTCCTTCGGGATTTTAAGAGCAATCATGGAGGTAATGTAGCCTTTGGAGGAGACAACATATGTGGGAAGATAACTGGCGAAGGAATAGTAACTAATGGTTAATTAGCTTTGAGAATGTCAACTACTGTTCCAATCTTCAGTACAATCTTCTAAGCGTATCCCAAATATGTGACAAAGGATATGCCACCTTATTCGACTCCAACAACTGCTACATCCTCAAGACGGGGTTTCAAATTCCAGAAGACTGTATCCTTTTGAAAACTCCCTGTCATAACAATACATACATTGTTGATATGAATATTGTTTCAGCATCAACCCCTGAAATTGGTAAAATCTAATAACACACCACTCAAATTGCTTCACATGGACCTATTTGGCCTAACAAACATCCTAAGCATAGGAAAGAAGCAATACTATCTTGTTATAGTAGATGACTATACCAGATTCACATGGGTTTTCTTTCTACTACACAAGTCAGAAAGACCAGACATAATAAAATCTTTTATCATTAAGATTGAGAATCAATTAGATCTTAAAGTTAAATCTTTAAGAAGTGATAATGATACTGAATTTAAGAATGACTACATATCTTCTTTTTGTGCAGAAAAAGGAATTAGTCATCAATTCAGCGTAGCAAGAACTCCTCAGCAAAATGGAGAAGCTGAACGGAGAAACAGAACATTGATAGAAGCAGCCAGATCTATGCTAGCTGACTCTCTATTGCCCATATCCTTTTAGGCTGAAGCAATCAACTCAACTTGCTACATACAAAACAAAACATTAATCATCAAAGAACATTCCAAAACACCTTATGAATTAATGTTTAATAGAAAACCATTCATAGGATTTCTTAAGGCATTTGGATGTTCTGTATCAATATTAAACACCAGAGAACAATTATCCAAATTTGCTCCAAAAGCAGATGAAGGATTCTTTGTTGGATACTCTAGAAGCTCAAAAGCTTATAGAGTATACAATCCAAGGCTAAATACAGTGGAAGAAACAACATATGTTGTTTTTAATGAACATTCTTTTACTAAGAAAGTCATTGGATCAAGTTGTCTGTTTGATATTAATGCTTTAACTAAATCATTTGACACATCTTATTTTGATGTTTCAGATACCAAGGATAACCATGAGTATCCAATGGTTCCACCAACAACCATTGATGTTTCGTTGACTGCTGATCCTCCAAGGAGACCTAACAACACTCCTTCAAGTACAACAGTTTCAACTCCTCCAGAACAAACAAACACATCAAAAGCAACATCATCAAACACGCCATCATATTCATCTCCTATGACCACCCAACCACAACCACACAACCAAACAAAACCTCATCAACCAACCAATGCTGAAGAAGATGATGATTACCACTCATTACCAGACACACATCATGAAGACGAAATCTTAGATTTCTTTCATGATTCACCTCAAACATTCAATGAGATCCCCCAGCCAGATAAACAAACAATTCCTAATACTCTTGCTCAACTATCATCCCCTTCTCAAACAATCACCAATCTTGATCCAAAAATTCCTGTTGATCAGATTACAACAACAAGAGTTCACAAAGGCCATCCTATTTAAAAAATATCATAGGTGACCTCAATACCAGATTAACTCGAAGTCAATCTGATATAGCAAACATGTGTCTGTACTCCTGCTTCTTATCCCTAACTATACCCAAAAACATCACTAAAGCACTCAAAGAAAATAGTTGGATAGAAGCCATGCAAGAGGAACTACAATAATTTAAGAGGCAAGAAGTATGGAAGCTGGTTGATCTACCTGAAGGTCAATATGCAATTGGCACAATGTGGCTCTTCCGAAACAAAGCAGATTACAAAGGGATTATCATAAGAAACAAAGCAAGGCAAATAGCCCAGGGTTATACTTAAGAGGAAGGCTTTGACTATGATGATGTCTTTGCTCCTATAGCAAGACTGGAAGCCATCCGAGTATTCCTTTCTTATGCCTCTTCCAAGAGTTTCACTGTCTACCAAATGGATGTCAAATGTGCATTCGTCAATGGTAAGATAGATGAAGAGGTATATGTTGCTCAACCATTGGTGTTTGAAGATCCAGAATTCCCTCACAGAGTCTACAAGTTAGATAAAGCTCTTTATGGTTTTCATCAAGCACCCAGGAAGTGGTATGAAACATTATCAAAGTTTCTACTATAGAATGGATACACCTGTGGGAAAATCGACCAAACATTGTTCTTAAAAAAAAGAACAAGACTTGTTAGTAGTGCAAGTCTACGTGGATGACATAATCTTTGGATCCACAAACACACATCATTGCAAAGAGTTTGAAACTCTTATGCAATCAAAATTACAGATGAGATCAATGGGAGAACTTACATTCTTCCTTGGTCTTCAAGTTCAACAAGCTGCTAAAGAAATTTTCATCAATCAAAGCAAATATGTGAATCAGATATTAAAGAAATACAACATGAATGATTGCACATCCTGCAAAACACCATTTGCAACTGGATTAAAGTTTGGACCCGATTCAGAAGGAAATTAGTGGACCAGAAACTTTATAGATCCATGATAGGTTCCCTGATGTACCTAACAGCAAGCAGACCAGACATCATATATGCAGTCTGCATGTGTGCAAGATATCAAGCAGATCCCAAAGAATCACACATCAATGTAGTAAATAGAATCTATAGATACTTGAAAGGCAAACCAGCTCTTGGTTTGTGGTATCCCAAAGATGGAGATTTCTTTTTATATGAATACACAGACGGTGATTATGGAGGATTCAATCAAAACAAAAAATCCACTACCGGAGGTTGTTAGTTGCTTGGATCAAGATTGATCTTTTGGCAGTGCAAGAAACAAACAAATGTCTCTGTGTCAACAGCTGAAGCAAAATACATAGCTGCTTCGGCATGCTGTTCTCAAATGCTTTGGATTCAAAACCAAATGCTTGACTATGGCTTTAATTTTCTTCAAACACCCATACACATTGACAATTCTGCTGCGATGTTTATCACTGACAATCCTGTTCAATATTCAAAAACAAAACACATAGAGATCAGATATCACTTTCTGAGAGATTGCTCACAAAAGGGTCTGATCAAGTTGATCAAAGTCCATACAGACAATCAATTGGCTGACCTATTTACTAAACCATTTGATTCAACAAGATTTGATTTTTTGGTTCAGTCACTTGGTATGATCAACTTTGAGTCAAACAAGTAATGTTTTTCAAAATATTAAAATCAAACAAGCTTAATTTTGTCAAAGACCAAGTTTAACATCAAACATGCATCTTTCAAAATCAAGATATCAAACAAACATTCATGTTTTCTTATAATCAAACATATTGGATCATACATACCATTCATGAGAAATGATAGTATATAAGCATATTCTTCACTTGAGTCATTTTCCACTAATAATGTCTGACTGTATTTTGTTTGATATGTGGATAGGCTCAGCATGGGAGACCTAACAACACATACAATAGTGAAGAACTAAATTCTCATGATTGTGTGGTCAACAACACATCTTGGTTTATGGTGAGTATTAATCTATCCAATATTGGTTGCTTCTAAAGTAACTACAATACACCAAGTGAAACAGTTTATAAATTGCTCAATTATACAAGTGTCTTCTTTGTTATGATTTTCATAGACCTGGAGTACACCAAGGCATTCTTTGTTGTGTTAAGCACAGACCTTAACGACCTAAATCATGATCCAAAAAGATTCCTAATAAGGAACACATCCATTATGGATGAACAATGAATAAAGTGTTTAAGACTACATTCCTTGTGAATAAATCAAAAGAATCCCAAAGAGCATCACCTTCCAAAGTGAAATGAAAAGAATCCCAATGAGGATCAAACATCATGGATCAAATTGAGCATTTATACTCCTATGTTGCTAGGTTTTAAGTATTGAAAGTGCTTTATGGAGGATTGTACCAAACATACAATCATATGTGGGGTACATACAACTCATATCAATCAACTCAAAACATGAAATCACTCACTGTTTCAATAAATCATCAATACCATGCACGAGTCTAAGTGGATCACAATATCTGCAATCAACATTGTACTCATCTATGTCTATTCTCAAAACCATACAAATCACTCAGTGAGAATTTTAGACTTGTATGATCTCATGTTATGTGAAAATGATTCATGTCCAAACATGCATCACATGCATTTATTAGTAAGATATAATGTGATCTTACTAAGTGTTTATCAAACAAGCAATAAATTTGGACTTTAATAATTTCCACTCTAATACATATAAATTTTTGTCATTTTATAAAAGGTTTTTATAAATATGCAAAAATATAGGGGGAGAAATTAAACATGGATATCAAAGACAGCAGAATTGTGCATATTCATACCTTTTAAAATTTAAAATTTTCTAAATTTTTGATTTTTAAATAAAGCCGAGACAAGCAAGCACCCAAACACAGCAGTTTGACACATATACATATGTACAATATTGCACAATACTGCTTGTGGGTGATATTTTAACATCCATAGACTGATCATGTTAAAATTTTAGTATTTTAACAAATATTCAATTTTTGGAACAATTCAGAATCATTTTTCAAACACACAAAATCTTTTGGAAGAAAATTTTATCAAACATATGCTTCGGAAGACATTTGTTCAAAACAAACAAAAATCTGAAATTTTTGAAAACTTTGTCACAGCGGACACACAAACATACATCCACTGCAGCTATAGTAACAATCATAACATGCAAAATACACCTAGTGTATATAGCGGACAAAACAAACAAACATCCACTATGCACTTGTGATCATACAAGTGTTCATAGCACATGATGTTGACAATACATCCGCTGTGAATACACTGCCATTCCATAGTGCATGACTAACATTATTCATCTGTTGTAGAAACAATGCAAGTGTATACAGCGTATGCACATAGGTAATCATACGCTGTAAACATTCACAAATCATTTTCAAGTGTCCACAACGCATGAACAAATGTTCATCCGCTGTGAACAAGCAAAAAATCATTCAAGGGTCCACAACGCATGAACAAATTTCCATCTGCTGTAAACAAACAAACAAATGTTTCAAGGATCCACAGCGCATGAACAATTGTTCATCCGCTGTGAACAAACAATTTTTTAAGGGCAAACAGGCATGAACAATTGTTCATCCACTATGAAAACATTGATCATACACAGTGTATGACTGATTAGTCATTAAGTGTGTGTACAACGCATGAAAAATTGTTCATACCTTATGAACATAGTACAACATACAAGGGGTCCATAGCATACAATGAAAAATTGTACAGCAGACACACTGTTCACACAGCTCATGAGTAACTCACAGCGCACCACTTAAAATCAAATTTTTAAGTAACTGTTCATACAGCGTACAGACACTGTACCCACAACAGATAAGTCTTTTGTCCGTTGTATATGTAAACACAACACTTGTAAAATTTTCTTTTCATCATGAGAGAGAGAGAAAAATCCCAAATTTTTTAAACGTTATACACAGTGTGTTAAAACCCTTAAACCCTTGAAACCCTGTTCGATTAAAAACCTAAAATCATTATGATTTATCATCTGATTCACAATCTAATTGGTATAACAACAACATTCTTATCATTAATCATTCATTAAAACATCAGATTGAGTGATTCATATTCATACACTGTTAGACGAAGTCGAACCTTGAACCAAAATCACACATGAATCTCTTGATGTTTATAAAAAAATCAAACATTGAATGAGTGTTTTGTGACTTTAATTGAATGTATTGAGACTGTTGATTTGATGAAATTTGATTAATTGTTCATCGGGTTCATGAATAGTCAAGGTGTTCATGCCAAAATCAAACAAAACCCTCTGTCTGATCTTTGAAAATGTTCAAAAATGATTAAAACATGTTATAACTTGGTAAACATTTCCAAAAGACAATAACAAACAAGTAAAAACAGTTAAATAAGCATCAAACACACACTTATTTGTTTTGCAGATATGGCAAACTTAATGTTTGTCAGAGATCACAACATATGTGCATACCTGAACACTGACTCTCCTCAGTCAGATAACTACAGAGATATGATCCGAGCTATCAGGCAAACAAGACTGGTACATGCTATGACTACTAGGCAAGATATTTTTGACGATCATATAGTCCAAGTTTGGGCCAATGCACACTTAGAGCAAGATAATGATCAGCAAGTAGTAATATCTACTGTGTATAATCAAGAGATCACTATCACTGAAGAAGTTATTAGAAGGGTAATTCAGTTGGGTGAAGAAGATGCCTTAGGTCCAGTGGAGTATGATGAGAACTATGTTCTTCATGTGTTTAGACAGATTAGATACACTGGCACCATTGAAAGGAAGTAGATAATGAAATCATACATGTGTGCTCAATTTAGATTTTTAATGCACACCTATCAAAAGACCATGACCAACAGGAAAACTGGGTGGGATGCAACTTCATTAAGAGCCTCCTGTGCAATTGCAAGTATCATTGCAAGAAGGCCATTTAACTTTGTAGCTCAAGTGCTTAATGTAATGATTTATAACCAAACTGAGGTGAGGAAAACGTTCCAAATGTTTCCAAGATTCCTCCAGATGATCATCAATGATCTACTTCCAGATATACCAAGAGAGGGAGCTATATTCCATCCTGTTCATTTTAATGAATATGTCTTCAACAGAAGCAAGTCAAGCCTGTATTATGGAGATGGGTTCCCTGTTCCACCTCACATGATAGATTATGATCTCCAAGTTCCTGATGTATTCTTAAGAATACCTGGCAAAGATGAACCACACATGCCCTTTCAACATGAAATACACCAAGCTCCAATCATACAGCCAGCCCTAATCATTCAAGAACAACCAATCATTCATCCTGACCCAATCATTGAAGAAGAAATCCAACAACAAGAAAAAATTTAGTTGGAACACCAATTCCCTTATTCACCTCAAAGCCCAAACCTTTCTGATCAGCAAACATTATCATCTCTGTTAAGAGATATTGTTACAGCATTAGAAGAACAATCTGATGAACAAAAAGAACTGAGCACTTCTACACACCATGAGCCTGAACAAGAACAACCAACTACTGCTAAAAATGTTGAGGAATCAAGCAGTGAGATTCCCACAGAGGAAGATATCGAATACTCAAAGGTCTTCTTATTCACTGAGTATAATAAACTCATTAAAAGATCAAATACAAGGGCCAAGAAGCTAAAAGACAAGCTTAAAGGAAAGGATAAAGAAATTGAGAAGCTTGAGTCTGATCAAAAATCCCAAAAGTTGATTGTGTAGTTTCTAGAACAACAGCTTGATCAAACAAAAGATGAGCTGAAATCCAAAGATAAAGAGCTTAGTAGTGCAAAATTTGATATTGCCTACTTATCCAAACAAACAGAAGCAAGAAGTGATGAGATTGATGAGCTTAAATGAATAATTGAAGCTCAAAATGAGGAAATTCAAAGGTTGAATAGAGAGCTTGAGCTTAAAGACACTCAACTGAATGATGAAGAACATTCAGAAGGTCTAGAACATGACCTGAGTGATGATCAAAAAGTGGATGAAGAAGAAGATGCAAGCCAATAAGAAAGTCAATCAAAACTGGAATTGATTATCCCTGAAGAGTCTTACTCAATGGATCAGTTGTTCAGTGAAGTCAACCCATTTGAAAACATTCACTATTCCCTAATCTTGAGGCAACACTTTCACACCCCTGATCCACAAGCTCAAGAAACAAGCATCATTCCTTATAACCCACTCATAGATAAACAAAAGGAAATTTGGCAGTTAGCTGAGACTGCTACCATGCAAGTTAAACAATCAGATTTTCAAGCCTCATCTTCTGAACCCCAGATCAAAACATATGAAAGGAAAAAAAGAGGATGTATTTGGGATCCTCATCCAAGGGGAACAAAGCCATTAAAGATGTTGATGAACCTGAATTCCCTCCTTTAAAGCTTTTAAAAGTTAAATCAAAACCAGTTGATGAAGTAACTCAACAATCAAGTTCTCTTGAAGAAGGAGAGATTGACCAAAGCACTGACAAGCAGCCAATCATCATATTGACTGATTCTGATGATGAAACAGAAGAAAAATAAGCCGAGGATACCATTCAAAACATTCAAGAACTCTTCCCAGATGGTCCAGAAACTTTGATGGGAATTGAGTTGGTTTCAAGAGGGTTCCCTTATGATGCATTCATGCAACTTAACCTCTCAGAGGTTAAAGACTTGCTCAAGGATTTTCAAGAGGGAATGAAAAATAAAGATGAGCAAACAAATAAAAGATACAAAGAGATAAAGGATCAGCAACAACTACAAAAGAATTTGCCTAAAGATCCTCAGATAGAGAAGATGACCTACTCCCAGGTTAAGAGCTGGTTGAGTCATACAAGAATCCCATACAGGTCAAATGCAGGAAGATGAAAGACATGGCTAGAGAGATCTACAAAAACATGCTCTTAAATGCTCTAAAGATTTTTAGACCACATCCTGCTTCTTCTCTATGTACTTACCACTAAGCACCAGCAGAACTACACCACACTAAAGAACCAAGAGAGTTTATGCCACACAGGCTATGGCCTGAAGGCAATGAAGTTGGAGAAATGATCAGTGAGAAAACAAATTTTGTCAAGTTGTATGACAGAATATCTCTAACTACTGGGGCTAATGAAATTAAGATTATGGCATGGAAATATGATGAAGTCTGGGATGTTGTTCTTGTTAAGAGAGTTTCTGGATTTGTCCAGTACTTATCATACATCTCCCAGCTAGGATCCCTGAGTTATGAAGATAGATTAGACCTTCTGTAACTCAGAATGGTCAATCACACCAACAACCTAAGGGGAGCAGACTTCTATCATACATTGAGATCATACATGCATAAACATCACAATGAGCTGAGAGCAAAAGCCAACAAAGAAGACAAATTGCACATTGAAAAGCTCAGAAGAGAGCAAAAAGCAGCAGGCAAAAGCAAACAACCTCAAGCTGAACAGATAGAGCAAATTGATAGTGAATTGCTTGAGAGAGTGGGATATCCACTAAGACCTTCAGATTTAAAGTTAATTATGAAAAAGATTGAAGGCAATCATTACAACCATCCAATCACCAGATGGTATTATGATGAAAATCATTTTGAAGTGGTATTGGAAAGCAAGTTGGAAGGAAAAGAGGCTGAAGACATAAGATTATTTGATCCAGTAGAGATTAAATTGCTACACCCATCTTATGTATCATTTCTGAAAACAAAAATATTCCCAGCCATAGAAGATGTTTTATGCAAAGGAGACTGCTGCTACTTCATACACATGCTGAGAATACAGGGGACAGTCTATGTGAAAGCATCTCTCAAACAAAGATTAGAAACCAAGCAGCAACCCCTAACACACATAGAAGGAATCACTGGCATTAGAATCTCAGAAAACAACAATTTGGAGATATTAAAGGGTAAACAGGTTGTCACCACTCTAGTGAGCAACATAGATGTTCAAAGCCTGGATCAGTTAACATTGGAACAGCTGGTGCATCTTACCATTGAATGAAAATATGATGACCAGAGAAGTGAAGTAGACTACTTTGTTGAACACATAGTCAACTGTAGAAATGCCTTGAAGATCACAGCCTTGACTGACCAAGTAAAAGAAGCTGAAATAGATCAAGCCATAGAACAAGATATAGAAGACACTTTGAACACTACAGAAGATGTCCAGAAATAGGCATAAAAAGCTGGTCCATCATATTCATAAAGGTTTGTAACAAACAAATGAATAAAAACAAACAATCAATCATAACTAACTTAACAAACAAACAAACAAATATACATACAGACATGTGTTATTATACAAACACACATGTAATCATACAAACATACAGGTTATCATACAATCATACTAGTAAAACATTCAAACAGACAATCATGCATAATATACAATTCAAACTTTCAAACAATACAAGTGTAACACATAAACAATTCAATCATTCATAACAAAACACACAAACACACGTTACTAACAAACAAAACAATAACAAGCAAACATAAAAGAGTTGGCAAGATCATCCTTAGGGGGAGTATTGTTGGACTCAACAAGTGCATTAATGGATTAATGCTTTAAAGGATGATGCTTGCCATAATCAAACATATAACTAACATAATGTGTTCTAACATCCAAACAATCATTTACGAACACATTAGCATCATTATCATTCATAACAAACACTAATATTTATTTAAATTTCTTTTTTAGAATTTTAGATAAAAGAAATTTTTAACAAGTATCCACAGCGGATGAGAAGCAGTTCACAGCGGATGAAGGTCAACATGAAGTGGATGAAGATTTATGTCTAAGTGTGTGCAGCGGATGAAGACATCCCACAACGGATGAACAATAGATAGTGGATACAAGTCCACAGCGGATGTTCATCCACAGCGGATGTTCATCCACAGCGGATGAACATTCCACAGCGAATGAACATTCCATAGCTGACAACAATCAACACTCCATAGCGGATGTTCATCCACAGCGGATGGACATCCCACAGTGCACAACAAACAATGCAAACACTTCACAACGGACAACATCCAAAGCACAACAGACAAGTCGTCTTCTTCCATAGCGGGTGACCAAAACATCCACAACGGACGACCAATCATCACTACGGATAGCTTATAGACTTAGGATTATTTATGTAATTTTCATTTACATAAGGGTAGATCATTAATTGTATATAGCTATGTGTATAGGCTATAAATAGTATTCTACCCTAATCCTTTATAAGCTTTTGAACAATCAATCAATCAAACGGATATTATCATCCAAGCACTAGCAATCCTACAATCACACAGAAACATACACACACTGATATCATAGAATCTATCATGGGTTTCCACACCATGGTTCATGTTTGTTGATTGAGAGATTAGAAAAGATCCTTGGGAGAAATCAACCAGTGTTTGTTCTTGTTGTTCATACTTAACAGAAAACATTCATTCACATAGAAAGGTTGATTTCATCATATGAAGTCTTCCGAAGCTTTAAAGACAAAATCTTCCAACGCCAAAGACTAATTTCATCTGAAGACAGAGAAAACATGCTTTCTCTAAACCATCTTTTGACAAAAGTTGAACCACTTTCCGCTGTCATCTCTGAAGACTCACTAACTTATATGAGATGGTGAAAAGTCCATACTTTTGTCAAACTATAGACAAAGTTCTTTTGTCTGTAAGTTTTTAATTTTGTACTTTTATCCTTTTTGTAATATTTTAGGATATGAGCTATGGCATATCATATTTACAAGTGAAAAGGCAATCTGCCTTTTGACTCTTGATTGATCTTGTTGTCTAGATTAATGTTTCCAGTTGGCTTTTAAAGTATGGTTGACTGTAGGATGTAGTATAAAGTGTCTCAAGTAATTGTCTTTAGAAATATGCTTTGTAACACTTATGAAAGAACTTGAGAGCAATATACATCATTATTGAAAACCATATTATCTTTTTATTGTTGTTGTTCTTGTTCATGTGTTCTTTGTATCATCATAAACCCGGTTCCTTATTTGATCTTTTTACTATTCTAAGTCTCTCCTCACTGTGAAACTTTTGCGTTGACCCCTTCTAACGGTCTTGAACAAAAGATGAACAACTTTTTGCTGCCTTCTCTGAAGACTCACCAGCTTAAACAAATTGGTGATATCTCCATAGTTTTTCTAATGCAGATTTAGGGTTTAGAGTCTATAACTTTCTACTTTGTATTTTTATCTTTTTTGTAATAGATAAGGATGTGAGTAATGCCTTATTATAGTTACTAGTCAAAAGACAATATGTGTTTTGGCTTTACATTGATCTTGTTGTCTAGATTAGTGTTCCAGCTCGCCTTTAAAGTATGCCTGGATGTAGGATGTAGTATAAACTATCTCAGGTATTAGTCTTTATAAAGGTAACGTTACAAAGTGTTTTTCTATATATATATATAGAAAGGTTATGGTACAAAGTAGTTTTTTATGTGAAACGTACGAAGTTATTACGCAAGAACGAACATTACGGGTGGAATGATAACATAAGTGTAAGAATTAATCACATAGAGATGCATGTGACATCCCGTAATTTTCTATTACCAAACTCTGTTATGTTCATTAGGTTTTGCATACACGTGTCGTGAGCACACACTAGTTGTCGTTGAACATTGGTGACCTAATCATAATTAACAATGGTTAATTGATAATAACTTAATTAATAATGTTGATTATTAGTTTGGGGTTATGTGATTTATAGATTTTGAATATTATTTGTGAATCTTACTTGATAACATGACAAAGTGTTATACTTATTTTGTGTGTTTTGTTGCTACCTAAAAATAGATGATTATTATTGTTGAATAATAATATATGAATTTTGTAGTTAAAAATTGTTAAAAAGTGTTAAAAAGGCTAATTTTTATAAAAGGTGTTTAAGGGAGGTTTATTTTGTATTTACCAAAATCAAAACCCTAATCCCTTCCCACACCCCCATTTGCGGCCGAGACCCCAACACACACACACCTTGCGAGGATAATGCCATGCGGCAGGGTATGTGATGCGTATGCCAATGAGTATACACTAAGGGATAAGTAACGAGTAACTAACAAACTATGCGGTTATAGACTAGTGTGTAAGCAACCTAGTTCCCTATAACCAATGGCTCTAATACCAATCTTTCACACCCTCAAAATCCATGTGCGGGAATTTACCGTGAGGCAAGTGAACAAACAAGCAACCATCAATTTACACACTTAAAGGTAAGTTCCTATCAAGTTTTCATGGTTTTTGATTCTTGATGAAGCCTAGTTCAAAAATCATGTAGAAAAGTCAAAATTAATGATGGTTTGATGATGATATGATGTTAGTTATGTTATATGAATGTTAATCTATGTAGATTATGCAAGAAATCCATGGTTTTTTCATCTAGTTCATGTATTGCCAAAATTGGAAACTTCTCTTCATGAGAATTCATGTTTTGATGAATTGTTGATATTAAATGGGTGATTAGGATTGCTATGAACTATATTAGGTATAATATTGATGACTCTATGATTGAAATTGATGAAAGATTGGTTTTTGGAGTTAATTTCCTGAAAGGGAAACTTTAATTATATGAATCATGTGATCTTGTGAATTTGTATGATGTTAGGATCATGCTAGAATGCTTGTTGGGGATGTTGAATGTGTTGGAATGTGTTGATTAGGTCAATTGGATGATTAATGAACTATTTAGGAAAATCTTTGTTTTCTTAAAAAATGTGCAAGTGTACAAGTATGGCATTATGTACAAGTCATGTGTCATGATGAATTATGATTGTTATTTATTATAATGTTGATGCATTGGTTGTATGAATTACATGTGGGATTGTGATGATGAGCATCATACACACGTGCAAATCTAAGGCTCCTACTTAGTAGGATTGGCAGGGTTTAGTGTGTGAAGTCGTGTGTGGCTTCATATGGCATGTTGTGCATAATTAGGCTCCATCTATGAATTATTAGTTGTGATGTAATTATGATTGTGATGAGCATGTTGATTGTTTGAGATTCGTATGCATTGTATGATAATATATATGGGTTTGATAATTATGTGTATGGGTTGATATACTTGATCAAACAAGATTTCAATTAACATGTCACCAACGGGTCAAACGGGTCAACTGGGTCAAACGGGTCAACTAGGTCAAATGAGTCTTGTTTTCCAAAACCTTGGGTCAACGTGTTTATGGAGCACTTAGGGTTGTTAAGCTTCCTGTGTACACGTACTTATGTTGCGTGTTCTAGGTAACCTTTGAAGGGTTGTCTTTCCACTCATCGTTAGCTCTATGTTATTATTCGTTGAGCACCAGGTGAGTTCATGCCCCACTTTTTATACACTCTCTTTTGGGGGAGATAGCATACTCATTTACAAACTCTTTATTATTGTAAGTTGTGGATAGTGTAACATAATGTGATATACCTTGAAAGTCCTCACACTATCGGATTGTTAATATTGGTAACTAGTGGGAAATTTTGGGTAGTACTACTGGGTCTGACAAGCCCCACCCGTGCGACTCGAGGTCAAACGGGTGCCATATTGTCCTAACACAAACATCGTCATGACCTGGTATGTCGTGACGGGAGGCAAACAAACTAAACATAGTCAGCTTTGAATCACGAAATCACTTTGGTTATTACTTAAGAATATAGACTAGCATTCTATTTCAATGCACTTCTAATGTTTTACAACTGTTACTGATTATGTTTAACGCAAACTCTTGAACTCACCAACCGTTATGTTGACTCTTTTAGTATGCTATTCTTAGGTCATTACTAGCAGCTGCCATAGGAGCACGCATGAGTCATGCATACTTTGAGCAAATATTCATCTGTTTTTGTCTTATGCTTACTTTCATACTTTGGTTTGGGCGTGTGTTTTGTGCAGTTTACATTCGGCACTTTATGTTTGAAATATTTACAAAACGTTTCCGCAAATGTTTTAAAGTTTCAAACTCTGATTTGTTTTAAAAGTTACATATAGTGTCGTTCTGAGTAACTAATGACTGGGATCCTTGTTTGTTCACTTGCCTCACGGTAAATTCCCGCACATGGATTTTGAGGGTGTGAAAGATTGGTATTAGAGCCATTGGTTATAGGGAACTAGGTTGCTTACACACTAGTCTATAACCGCACAGTTTGTTAGTTACTCGTTACTTATCCCTTAGTGTATACTCATTGGCATACGCATCACATACCCTGCCGCATGGCATTATCCTCACGGGATCTAGGTAAGAGACCTGCACATTCTGAATCACCTCCTCCTCCTTCTATACCCGATAGAGGACCTGAGTGGCCCCGACACCCTTATCCTGCCGAGGAGATAGATTGGGATCAACCATTCGCACTGCCGAACGCGATGCACCACGAGAATGGAGTTACTATCCCACCTATGTTGGTCGTATGCTTTATAAGGAGCGTGTTCCTAAGCCCCCACCTACTAGACCGAGGACTAGGTCTACCTCTGAGTTACCTACACCTACCCTCCCTTCGTTACCACATTCTAGTGAGCTGGTGATTGCGGCTTTAGTTGCTGGTCTAGACATGGAGAAACGACGCACGAATGAGCTACACGAAGTGGTTGGCACTTTACGACGTGAACAACGCGAGACTAAGATGATGGTAGAAGAATTGAAGGATATGCAATCGAAGTGCTATAAACATCAGCGCTCCTTAACTGATCGTGTAGCTCAGGCGATCCACCGTTCGGATGCTAGGGATAACACCATCCACGACCATGGGGTAAGACTTGGTGATCTGGAAGCCCAGTTCGCAGCAATGCATATTGTCGTAGAACCAGACGAGGAACCTGAAGAGGAGCCAGAGGAAGCCTCGAAAGATGAAGAACCAGAAAAGATAAAATCGGACAGTGATGGGTCTGATGTACTAGAGTGACTTCCTTATTCATCTGACTTGGACTACGTAGCATTTTTTTAAAAACCTATTTGGGAAGGGTTGTTTCCTACCAAACTAAAAAACTAAAAATTTTGATATCGATGGAATATTTTGTGAATTACTTACAATATATTTATCCTTGGTTATTATTTTGGTTATAAATGTTGTGGGTGATGAACTTTATTGTTTTTCTTACTATTTGCTATGCTTCAATGAGATAAATATGTTAGATGTTACTCATTATTGTGTTTGTAAATGTAAAGTGAAAATGGAAGGTGAAGGTAGAGGACGTGGCAGAGGATGCGGACATGGCACGGCTATAGTGAATATGATGCCTGTTGAATTGGCTGCCCTAGTTTCTTGTTTAAGCTGCTTAACTAATGTTTTGGTTTGTTGGCACAGGACCCCCACCCTGTACTTACATATCCTTCATGGATTGCAAGCCTCATACCTATAATGGAACTGAAGGAGTTGTGGGATTGGTGCGGCGGTTTGAGAAGACCGAATCAGTCTTTGCAAAATGCAACTGCCCATCATTTGATCAAGTGAAGTATGCTTCTGGAACCCTATAAGGCGCAACACTCTCCTAGTGGAATGCCCAGGTGTAGATGCTGGGTCAGGCGATGGCTAATGACCTTCCTTGGGAAAAATTTAAGACCAATGATGACTGAGGAGTATTGCCCCCGAGATGAAGTGCAAAAGCTTGAAGTTGAGTTCTGGAAACTAAAGATGCAAGGTTCCGAGATTGAGGCCTATACTACCAGGTCTCATGAGTTGGCAACTTTATGCTCGGGAATGGCGAATGAGATGCATAAAAGGATCGAGATTTATTTACGTGGGTTGGTTCCTGAGATTCAAAGTATGGTGACAGCCTCCAACCCTACCACCATACAATAGGCTATTAGGTTGTAACACCTAAAATATTGTCAAAAAGAAAGGAAAAGAAAAGTATCTTGAAAGAAAAGAAAATGGACACAAGTGGAGGGGCCAAAGTGTAAGAAGCACAAAACCTTATTATTTTAAGGTTTATATGAGTATGGCCGCCCATACACCTTTTTCAACTATCTCCTTTTTGAGAGAGATCAAGAAGAAGAAAGAAGCTAAAGTTTTCTCTCGGTTGCAAGGAGGTTGAAGCTAAGTTTTCACATTTAGTGAGTGTTTCCTTGTGTTTTGTTCAGTTTTGTTGGGTTTTCCACCTTAAAACTGATTTTTATGTGTTCTTCGTGCTTGGTTGTGTGTTTTGTTGTGTTTTTAGGTGTTTGGACTCGTTGTGACCTCAAGTTCGATGGAGTTTTACTTGAAGGCTGCTTTAGGTGAGTTCTAGATCCCCGGTTTTATGTTTTTAAACTTCTTTGGGGCTGAAAATGCATGTAAAAATATTTTACAACTTGTATGTATGATAACCGTATGTATGTTATGTTTGGTTGGTTGTATTTCTTAGTTTTATGCTTGTTTTAGGTGCTTAGAATGATAGATTTAAGTTATGAGCATGTTAGAATGATATTTGGGACTAGAAATAATTTAGAAACACGTATGTCTGCTGCACATGCGCCAGAACAGGGCTCATGCGTCTGAAATTTAGCTCAGATGCCTAAGTCCTTTCTTATGCGCCCAAGCAGTACCTCATGCGCCTAGAAATTTTGCCCAGTAGTCTAAGTGTTGCTCATGCGCCTGGATTTTTGCCCATGCACCTAAGTGGTAGGGTCATGCGCCTGATACTTAGTCAAAAAGACTAAGTTCCACCCCATGCTCCCCAATAGTGCCCATGCACCCACTGCCCAAATGCCTAAGTGTACCTCATGCGCCCGAATAGTATCCATGCACCCAGAAAATTGCTCATACGCCTAAGTGTTAGTTCAGGCACCTAAGTGTTTCCATGCGCCTAAGTGTTGGTGCGCCTGCATAGTGCTCATGCGCCTGCATAGTTCCATGCGCCAAAACACCTTAGAAAATTTCTGAGATTTTTGGGAAATAGAATTTTAGTGTTTAACCCTGGGATGTTTCGATGGTTATATGTGTTGATATTATGCATGATTAGGGCTTGTTCTTATGTTCCATAATACATATTATTACGTGACTTTACGTGGTATGTTTATGCTCGTATACGTAAAGTATTAACATAAATGAAGTGAAAGATTAATGTTAATGAAAAGTGGAAGATAATGATTGAATGAAAGCCTTGCAAGCAAAATGAAAGGAGGTTCACAGCCACGGGTTGTCAGCTCAACAGTGTGCGGGTTAGCTACCCCATGAGGATGCATGCAGGGTCAATCTTTGAGATTAACGGGACCCTTGTTGCTTGCCCCAGGTACTGGAGTCAGCTTCGTGCATAAGGTTCGGGGTCTATTTATAGACCTCAGTCCCAGTAGCAGCTTCATGCATAATGTTCGGGGTATTGCACATTGGTCTGGTAGAAAGTGAAAGATAATGGTAAAAGTACGAAATGAAAGAGAAGAATGATGAAAGATAATAAAAAATATTATCTGGTGTACGTATGATGTGTGATTGCGTATGGAAGTAACGCATTTATGAAAAGGATGTATTTTAAGAAAACGATATTTTTATATATCTAAACAAGGTATTTTAAATGTTTTAAAACTAGAACTCACTGAGAAACGCTGACTTTTATGCATTTGCAGTTGGCAGGTAACTTGTTGCCGGGGATGGCACGCGGGTGAAGCTACTTGGCGGGCAAGACTGGCATCCATTCGTGCATGATAATTATGTTGTTTTGTAATGCAACTAAACGTTTCTTTTGTAACTCCTAAAATATAATGATGTATTATTTGGCAACATTAAATATTAATGAAATGAATGGTTTTTGGTACATTAATCTTCTGTGATGTTTTCATGAAATATATTTATTTTATATGAAAAATCCTGTGATGGTCCAACTGTGAGGTCTCCGGGAATAGGGCCTTACATAGGTTGGCCGACAGGCTGACCGATCAGGCAGTGGAAGAAGGGAAGTTACCCAAATGGGGTGCGGTGGCTAGCGTACCCGATAACAGACGCAAGTGGGAAAATACTGGCAATAAGGGCTCATCCTTTACAATCAACACCAGTAGCAGCAGCAACAACAACAAAGGATATTCGACAACAACCGAAATTTTAATCAGTCATCTTCCTCAAACCAAGGACAAGGTGGATATGTGGGGAAGCATCCAAAGTGCAATCGGTGCAACTATCACCTCATCATCAAGTTGAGTTTCAAATTGATTTGACTCCCGGAGCAGCTCCAATTGCAAGAGCACCTTACCGGTTAGCCCCGAACGAACTGCAGGAACTATCTGCACAACTTCAAGAGCTGTTGGATAAAGGGTTTATTCGGCCGAGCTCATCACCATAGGGAGCCCGTGTTCTCTTTCTTAAGAAGAAGGATGGCACATTTCAAATTTGTATCGATTACAGAGAATTTAATAAAGTTAAAGTTAAGAATCGATACCCTTTGCCTCGTATAGATGATTTGTTCGATCAACTTCAAGGATCAAGCTATTACTCTAAGATTTATTTAAGGTCTGGTTATCATCAACTGAGAGTTCAAGAGGAATAAATCTCAAAGACTGCATTCCGTACATGTTACGATCATTATGAGTTCTTGGTCATGTCATTTGGGTTGACAAATGCACCAGCAGTGTTAATGGATCTCATGAATCATGTGTGCAAACCCTATCTTGATCAGTTTGTTATCGTGTTTATCGATGACATATTGATCTATTTGAGGACCAAGGAAGAACAGAAGAGCATGTGCGCCTAATCTTAGAATTACTTAAAAAGGAAAAACTGTACGCCAAGTTTTCCAAGTGTGATTTCGGGATACGTGAAGTGCAATTTCCAGGTCACATTGTTAACAAAAAAGGAATACATGTGAATCCTGCAATGATTTAAGCGATAAAGAATTGGTCGGTTCCCAAGACGCCTAGTGAGATATGGTAATTTCTTGGACTGGCAGGATATTATCGGCATTTCATTGAGGGATTTCTAAGTTCGCTCAACCTCTCACAGTCTTGACTCATAAATGAACAACGTATAAATGGGGTGAGAGTCAAGAAGCCACTTTTCAGTTGTTGAAACAGAAACTTTGTAGCGCACCGATATTGGCATTACCATAGGGAGGTGATGAATTTGTAGTATATTGTGATGCCTCAATCCCAGGACTTGGTTGTGTCTTGATGTAACGTGACAAGGTGATAGCCTATGCATCAAGACAACTGAAGGTGCACGAGAAGAACTACACCACCCATGACTTGGAACTGGGTGCGGTAGTTTTTCCCTTGAAGATCTGGAGACATTACTTGTATGGTACCAAGTACACTATCTACACTAATCACAAGAGTCTTCAGCATATCTTTGAGCAAAAGGAGCTAAACATGATATGGCAGCGACACTGGGTGGAATTGTTGAACGATTATGATTGCGCTTATCAAATATCACCCGGGAAAGGTGAATGTAGTCACTGACACGTTGAGTAGAAAGGAAACTGCTAAGCCCAGATGAGTGCGAGCTTTACAACTTACTATTAGCACTCAATTACCTGCACAAATCTGGGAAGCTAAGACAAAAGCTTTGAAAGTGGAAACACTGGATCTGAATCTTTACGTAGGATGGAAAAATAGTTTGAACTGAAAGCGGATGGAATTCATTGCTTTATGGATAGACTTTGGGTGCCATTGTATTGAAACCTAAGAGACTTGGCTATGAGTGAAGCACATAAGTCTAAGTACTCTATACACCCTGGTTCTGACAAGATGTATCATGACCTGAAGGCGCACTATTGGTGGCCTAATATGAAGGTAGACGTAGGTACGTCTGTGAGCAAGTGCTTAGCCTATTCTAAGGTTAAAGTTGAATATCAAAAGCCATTTGGATTACTACAGCAACCTGAGATTCCTTTGTGGAAGTGGGAACAGTTTTTTATGGATTTCATTACTAAATTACCCCGGACTCCTACTGGTTGTGACACGATATGGGTGATCGTAGACTGATTGACTAAGTCTGCTAACTTCTTTGCAATCAAAGAAACTGATAAGATGGATAAGTTAACTCAAATTTATCTGAAGGAGGTAGTTTCGAGACATGGTGCACTGATCTCGATTATTTCTGACCGTGATGCTCGTTTCACATCGCATTTCTGGCAGTCGTTACAAAAATCTTTGGGTACGCGTTTGGATATGAGCACTACTTATCATCGGTAAACAGATGGGCATAGCGAACGTACTATTCAAACATTGGAGGACACGTTGTGCGTTTATGTGATTGATTTCGGGAATAACTAGGAAGTTCACCTATCGTTGGTAGAATATTCTTACAACAATAGTTATCACACCAGAATCAAGGCAGCACCATTTGAGGCATTGGATGAGTGAAAGTGTAGATCACCAGTTAGTTGGGTGGAAATTGGTGATAGTCAGCTAACAGGCCCCAAGTTGGTGCACAAGACTACCGAGAAGATCGTACAGATAAGAAACCATATGGCGGCAGCATGAGTCCGACAGAAGAGCTATGCAGACAAGCGATGAAAACCTTTGGTGTTTCAGGTCGGCGACAAAGTTTTACAGAAAGTCTCACCATGGAAAGGTGTGATTTGATTCAGAAAAAGAGGCAAGCTTAATCCGAGATACGTTGGACCATTTGAGATTCTAGAATGAATAGGTCCAGTTGCATATCAATTAGACTTGCCTGATTCGTTGAGTGGAGTTCACAACGTATTTCACGTCTCTAATCTGAAAAACTGTTTTGTAAGGACCTAGTCTATATGGATTACAATATCAAGTGAAAAGCAAAAACTCAATTCATGCGAGAAGTACAAGGAAGCGAGAACTCCAAGATGATTGAAGAAGAACTTTTCACGTGAAAACTTGGAGTTACCACGAGAGAACTTCTAGTTCTCACACGAGAACATCTATGTAGTATATATAGATGTTTTTCCTTTGTATTTCAGTATGTGTGTTCATTTTTAAAAGTGCTCTGAGTGTGAGAGAGCTCAGAGGTCTGTGATAGGCTGCCCGAGGGGAGCTCACCTCGGATGGATCGAGCTTAAACGATGTATACTCCTTTGTAATTGTAATCATTTGATTAATAATATTCGAGCGTGATCAGGTCTTTAAATTGATTGTAAGGATCATCACAATACAATTAGATTGATCTCGTAATGAATATGTGGAATATAGACCTTACAGTAATAAGAATGAGATTGTAGAAATGAAGAACACACACATTAAAAAACTTCCAAATCAATAGATCTCTTATTCATTTACAGTGCGGTTGTTCAAATCAAGAAAATGAAAATATCTCTATCAAAAGCTCTAACTACTACAAAGCAAAACTTCTATTTATAAACACGAAGAAGTTCTCATGTGAAAACATGAGTTCTCGCGCGACTAGTAGTTGTCGCGCGAGAAGCAGTTTTCGCGCGATAACTCTAGGTTCTCACGTGACATGATCTTGATCTTCATCTTGATTTGATTTCCCGAGCGTCTTAAGTTCAACTCCTAAAATCTCTCCATAGGCTCGGAAAATCAATGCTGTTAGAAGTCCACCTCTGCAACCTGATAACTGCCCCCATATGTATACATCTTGTTGTCCAGGGCCTTCGTAATCATCCAACCAAACTGTTCCGCTATGAAGTGTATAGATTCATCAGTTGCAATTGGACATGCCTGTAGCTTCATCAAATCTTCTTTAACAAACTGTAGCAGATCCACAGGGTCAATGAAACGGAACTCTTTAACTCCACCCCTTTAGCTTAGACAAGTTATTAATTGGAACATGAGCATGAACAGGAATCTTCTTAGCATATCTTGGATGTCTATAAACCTATATCATCATTGGCTTGTTTGTGTTCGGGTCCACCCTGGTCTTATCTTTAATAACTTTGGATTTGGCTGTCTTAAAGTGTTTGAAGTTAGACTTGCTTTGTCTCCATATCATATTCCTGATCCAATTAGCTTTGCTATAGTTACTCGGGTTAAAGAACGAGACACGACCCATAGCATATATATCTGATGCTCTGAGTGTATGAAAGTCGTGCTCGTCTTCGAAGTACTCTATTGTTCCGCCATTTCGCTTTACAACATACATCTTCTTTTCCTGATCGTACCCCCAACTAATGACAGGTTCTGAGTTTCCATACCTTGTGAAAGGTTTGGAATGCCTCAGCGTATGAATATAAGTTAGGAGAGGAGGAGCACTAACTGTTAGGTTACCGACCTGACGCACAACACTTTAGCCTGTAACATCTACTGTCTCGTTAGTCGTCTGTGTGTTGCTCGACTCCCCAACGATCTCACCTTCTTCAATCAAAGTTTCCAAAAATAAATCTTTTAGACTGTTACCGAATGTATCTTTACACTCAAAACCCACTTCCAAATCATCAAAAGTATCAAACTCTCCTTTCGTCTCCTTAGTAGTAAGACTTTGTGGGAACGTGTAAAATTCTCTCTCATATGCAACCTCTGTTCGTGGGTCTAGTGGAGTGTAATCAACTGAATCATCGGGACTTGGTCTGGAGACATTTTCAATGCCCGATGTTCCAGCATCACCTGTAGCTATAGAACCAATGTCACCACCCTGATCATCATCATCACTTCCCCTATCACCATCATCATCATTTCCTCATTACCATCATCACCATTATCATCATCATCTTCTTCATCATCATCACCATCCTCAGATGAATCATAATCAATCAAATCTAATCCTTTATCTTCATCATCAACTGGGTTTGGGATAGGAATCATGTGTTCAGGCTCAACAAACACCTCTCTAGTAAAAACTACAGGCTGGTCCTTAGTAGTCATATGAACATCAGTAGACGGTGACTCTTGACCAGCTTCAGCAGTCTCTTTTGTCCTTTCCTGAACAATAGGATCAACAGGTGCTTTGTAGGAATGATCGGGTCTATCACAGGTTCTGGATCAACAGTTTGCTGTCTGCTACTTTCTCCAACTTTAATGGTTCCCTGATTAGTAAACTAAGATGAACCACCTGAAGCGAAGTCCCGAAAATTTTGCTCCAGAATATGAACATAGCTGAATAACAAAGTTTGCTGATGTTTAAGATTCTTAATCCTCTCATCTCTATCAGCTAACTGTATCTGTTGATCATTAATTTCCTTAGTGTTCTCAAGCATCTCCCCCTCTAAATTGCGTACACATTCTTCAAGAGTAATATGCGTAGGTGAACTAGTAGACGTACTAGCAGCTTGTCTCAGCTCAGGAGGTGTATTTATGAATCATCCATACTTATGGTCACATCATCCATTTGGTCTCTGGGAGGAGTCCTCAAACTACCATCAGTAGAAGTGGGCAACTCAGTTGGTATAGTTTGTGTTGCCTCACTCTGCGTGACTGGAGTCTTATAATAATAGGCTCCTCTATGATCGGCTCAGTGGTCACTGGGTTCCGATGTTTACTTAACACACCATGTCCTCTACCCCTACCATGAGGACATTCACTTGCTTTCCTCGCCATCTGCTTTCTTCTCCCCCTAGTCATATGAGCCTCTTCAGGAATAAAATCAGTATCACGCTCCTCAGCATTGCGTTTGGCTGGAGTTTCACTCACTCTGGGACGTTCATGTAACACATACGGTACATTCCCAATCTGATAGCTGTCGGTCTCACTCGCACTGTTGGAGAACCATGTATCTATCTCAGCATCCACTTTAGATCTGGGAGCACCTGAGAATTCTCATGTGCTTCTGGTGTAGTACTAGCTGATGGATCGGCTGTATGTAAAAATGTGAACCATCCCATGCATTCCCTCGTGCTCCCATCAAATATGTAAAAATGTCCTTCTTCATAATCATGACCACATATGTAGGTGAATCAGACATAGCTAGCTCAGGTTGAGCAGCATTCACTATCATCTGTATAAAATGAGGGTACATGATAAACTTCTTGCCCACTACAGCAATGACGTTCTTCTGCATGTCAGAAAATATTTCCTTGGATATGCTATAAGGTAAATCATCAACGAGTGATAACAGCAGGGATCCGAACACAACACTCAAACTGTCCATGCCTGCCTTTAGATTGCTAAGGCAATGGATGACAACATGAAACAAGTACTTCCAAAAGGGTGGAAGATACTTCTTCTCCAGAGATGGGTATCATTGACTGTAACCCATACGTGTCAAACAATCCTTGACAACATCATCATCAAACTTTACAGGTGCATTGGGTACATCCTCAAGCAATATCACGTTGTTGATTACTTCAGCTGTAATCACTACCCTTTTTCCTTTAACCATAGCAGTAATACAAGGTTCTCCGTCCTCGTCTATCTCATTGGCAGGCGTTTGCCAAAACTGATCAATAACATCAGTATAAATGGTGGGACTAGTAGATATGGCATAGTGAATATGAGATGTCTTTAGCCCCTCGATAAGTGATCGAAATAATGCTGTCTTTAGAAACATCATCGAGATAAGCTATGGCATTATGGTTTTTGTTAAAAAACAATGGATGAGCCATCTGAAACATTAGGCATGAATATCAGTACACAAAGAAATATTCATAAAAAATTTAGAAAAGAAAAATTAACACTTAGAAATAAAGAAAAATACACATTACAAATTTTAGAAAAGAAAAATTTTAGAAAAGAAAAAAACACTTCTAGCAATGAAGACTCCAAGTTCTCGCGCGAAAACTACACATTTCAGATTCATGCGACAAGTCTCAACTCATGCGACAAGTCCAAGTTATCGCATGAATTTAAACTTGACCAGAAGTCAACTTCTCGCGCGATAAGTTTAACCTTATGCGAAAAGTTTTGAAAGTTTTCGCATCTGTTCATATGCATAGGACCTTTCGCATGCGAAAAGTCTGTTCCGCTTCAAATTTTCAATCCGTCAAATTTCAAGGGTTTCAGCCATTAAAACATGTTCCCTAAGTGTCGTCTAGGTGATTATTAAGGTTTATTAAGGCTTATTTGTTCAATTTTAACATATTTCAAGTCTTAGAGTATTCGGTCTAGTTCAAACATACTCAAATCAACGTTATAACCATCAATATACCTTAATTTATGTGTGGAAATCAACCGGCAACCTTAACGACCACTATTTTCAATTTGATAGAGTTTCTACACTTAGAATTTTGAGAGTTAAAATTTCAAAATATAGTATGCGAATACTTGACTTTTCGCAAACTGTACTTTATATAGCACTATGACTTCTCGCATGAGAAGTCAGAGTTCTCGCATGATGAACTTTTCGCATAAAGTTGAACCTTTCACATTAGTTAATTCATCGGCATTTGTTTTGAAACTTTTCGCATGAAGTGAACTTTTCGCGTGAAAAGTTCAATTTTCTTTGAAAATTTTAACTTTTTAATTTTAAAGATTTTATTGAGCTTTATGATTTGTTATGAAAAATGATTATGTTTCGCTAAGTGTTTACAATTATTCGAACACCCTTAATTTTGAATGTTTTGTAAAATGAAAACTAAAACAAATAATCAAAATATACCTTTTATAAAAATCAATTTGACACAAAAACTATTCTAATTAACTTAAATATTTTTGATAAATTCTCAAGTATAGGATCATATGTCTTAGAAATTGATCATTACCATCATCCAGCTTTATTATAAATAGAACTGTTATGTTGATTGTCAATATATTATGTCCAATTTAAACATAGACTTCAAGTTTAGATAGACACATAAGCTATGATTTTATCATGTTTTGATTAAATTATATGTCTGCAGTGTGTCTCATAATCAAAAATCCTGTAGAACTTCATCCAACTTCAAGACACTTTCAAGATTTCAAGTCACCCCAATTTGACTTAAACCATTTACTTCTGATCAGCCTTTTCAGAATGAATTTTCTAATATAATATCTATTATGAGCATAACTAGCCTGAGAAACATTTCTGAACATAGAATATTAACAAGTTTTAGGAATTATTTAACAGCCAGTCGGACTTATGTTTTTGCGCTCGCAAGACGTTTAGGACTTACATGCCAAGTCGGACTTACATGCCCCATCTTTTGATTTTACCTCCTGTGTCAGAACATATTCTCAAAAAGAAAAATATTTATCATATAGTATGTATGTGTTTGACATATATTTTATTAATATGCTCATTGGTATCTTTTATTTCTATATGGACTTTTAGGCTTCTTTTAGCTCATTTTGTTTGTTTTTCTCTTTGTATTTTGTTTTCATTTGGATATCTATATTTATTATTTTTTTTATTTTTTTATTCTGATTTATACATATATATACAATATCTGAAATAAGCTAAATCAGAAAGTAACTGGCTTGAGTATGACTATACTATAACTCTTAGTCTGTTTTAGCATGGAATCAGAGTTACCACAAAACCTTGATGAGTTACCCACTTCAGTCATAGAAAGATACTTTCAGTGCATCACATAACATAGTGCTTTTCATACTTGAATATCCAGCCTATCAACATATCAAACATAATTCAAGTCAGTTTCTTGTGAGCCTTAGGATGCAACGATTCAAAATCAAGAAATGTAATATCATTTCCTATGTACACTTGAAAACTTAATTTTTTTTAATTTTATAACCAAAATCTTTTTGTAATTTTCTTCTATCTTTTTACTCCCCCTAAGAACAAAATATTTTTGGTATTTTTAAATTTTCTACCCCTAAAGTTGTGATTATCTAGAGAGAAAAATGACAATTTTAACAAACAAAGAAAAATATTTTTGAAAAAGGTGTAAGAATAAGTGTTAACCAAGGTTAATCATGCCCAAAGATTTAACTAAAAAGTCACATCTGGAATGATCAAACGCCTTAGTGAACAAATTAGCAATGTTGTCATCTGTAGAAATTGACTCCAAATGGATAAGTTTCCTTTCAAAATAGTCATGGATGAAATGCATTCGGATGTTGATGTGTTTAGTCTTAGAGTGTTGAATTGGATTCTTCACAATGTTCAAAACAATAGTATTATCACAAAAGATTTTAGTATCGTAAATATTAAGGCCATAATCAAAAAGTTCTTGTTGAATCCAAATGATTTGTGAACAACAACTTGATGCAGCCACATATTCAGCCTCTGCAGTCAAAGTGGATACTGTCTGCTGCTTCTTGCATTGCCAAGAAATTAACCTATTGCCAATAAATTGACCACCGCCAGTAGTAGACATCCTGTCCAAGTTACATCCTGCATAATCACTGTCAGTATAAGCAAATAAGTTAAAATCAGAATTTTTAGGATACCAAAGACCAAGTGTGGGTTGACCATTGAGATACTTAAAAATCCTCTTGACAGCTTTCATGTGAGATTCCGTTGGATTACTTTGATAACGTTCACACTGACAAAAAGGAAACAAGATGTCCGGTCTGCTTGAAATGAGATACATCAAGGATCCAATCATTGATCGATACATGTGTTGATCAACATCTTCTCCTATGAGATCTAGAGTCAAAGTAGGACGAGAAGACATAGGAGTAGGAGCTATCTTGGAGGTTTGAAATTTGTACTTATCCAGGATACTGTGAATATACTTTTCGTGATGTATCAGTATTCCCTTCTCATCTTGTTTAACTTTAATACCCAAGAAAAACGTCATTTCTCCAAGAGCACTCATCTCAAATTTCTTCTTCATAACGCCTCAAACTCCTTGCACAAGTCATCATTGGTAGACCCAAAGATAATATCATCAACATAAACTTGAACTAGAATCAGATCATTAGCAGTCTTCCTTATGAATAAAGTTTGATCAATAGCACCTCTTATATAACCATTTGCAAGCAAATGTTCAGTGAGAGTCGCATACCAACCTCAAGGTTCTTGGTGTAAACCATAAAGTGCTTTATCTAACTTGTATACATAGTCAGGATGATCATGATCTTCAAATCCTGGTGGTTGACTGACATATGTTTCTTCCTTCATTTCACCGTACAAAAAAACAGTTTTCACATCCATTTGGTAAACTTTGAAGTTCTTGTATGAAGCATATGCCAGAAAAATTTGTATAGCTTCTAGTCTTGCAACTGGAGCATATACTTCTTCATAATCAAGACCTTTAATTTGATAGAATCCTTGTACAACAAGTCTGGCCTTTTTGCAGACTATCACATCATTTTCATCCGTCTTGTTTTTTAAAATCCGTTTAGTACCGATTGGCAACTTACCCTTTGGTAATTCACATAGATGCCAAACATTTAGCTTTTTGAATTGCATCAGCTCGTCTTGCATTCCCTCTACCCAACTATTTTCTTTCAATGCCATTTCAACATTCTTCGGCACTATTTGAGATAGAAAACATGAATATAGACATGTATTTATTGCTCCCGATTGACTTTGAGTTCTAACGCCTTGGGATAATGGACCGATAATTGCTTCCGTTGGATGGTTTCTATGAACTCTCAGCTGTGGAATAGCATCTTCAGAGATAACTTCATCAAAGTTAGACATATGACCAACAGGCTCTTTAACAATGTTCCCTCCTTCTGGTTGATAAACAATTCCTTCGTCTTGATTATCATTACCAAAAGAAAGATCTTTAAATGGTACTTGAATAGTATCAATGGGATCATTTAAGGTAGAAGATAAAGTTTGATTACAAACTTATGGCTCTTGTTCCACAACTATATCCAAATGAGATGAATCTATTTTAGAAACAGAATGTGGAACAGCTATAGCATTAGAAGATAAAGGTATATCTGAAGATATTCCTTTAGCTTTAGAAGATGTAGATCTAACATCATCAGCAAATATATCCTGAATTGAGGATATCAAAGGTGGATCAGCTATAGAAACAACAGATAAAATAACAAATGAAGCATAGTCATAAACCCATGAGGGAGTAGAACCTGCATCTATTTTGTTAGATTCGTACCAATCAATATCAAATGACTCAAAAATTTGTTTAGTTCTCTTCTTATAAACCCGATATGCTACTTTGTTGGTTGAATAACCAATAAAATAACAATCATCAGCTTTTTCATCAAATTTTGATTTATTATCAGATGTGTTTAACAGAGTACAACAACATCCAAAAGTTTTGAAATATTTGACTTTGGGTTTATGTTTGAAAAAGATTTTATAAGGAGTCTTATTTTGTTATTTGTTAATTAAAACACGATTCTGAACATAACAAACAGTGTTAACAGCTTCAGCCCAAATGATTACAATACCAACTAACATTAAACAAACTCAATCGAATATTATTAATCACATGATTACAATACCAAAGGAGTATACATTGTTTAAACTCAATCCACCCGAGGGGAGCTCCTCTCGGGCAGCCTATCACACACCTCTGAGCTCTCTCACCCTCAGAGCACTTTTACAAATGAACACACATACTGAAATACAAAGGAAAAATATCTATATATACTACATAGATGTTCTCGCGCTAGAACTAGATGTTCTCGCGCGACAAGTTTTTCTTCAATCATCTTGGAGTTCTAGCTTCCTTGTACTTCTCGCATGAATTGAGTTTTTGCTTTTCACTTGATATTGTAATCCATATAGACTAGGTCCTTACAATTTTCCCCTATGGATTATGATATCAAGTTATGCTTGAATTCAATCACTCATCTTCATGAATTATCTGATCCTTGGGTATCTTTCACTTTAGTCTTCCCCCTCAGCTGTAACCGCCTCCTAATGTATAGCGTTATCTAGGATATAACGTTTGAGTCAATCTTGATTACTTACGACTTAATATGTATTAGGCATATGACAGAGTGATCCAACTTCCATTTTGGATTCCCGAATAACCCGATTCTTCAATCTAATGACAAGATTCTGTGACTGCGAACAAGATCATCTAAATATTCTTCCCCCTATGTAAGATGTAATAAGCCCATATTTTCAGAGCAAGAATACCAAACAATATTGATTCTTTACTTAATTAACCCGTTCGATCATTGTCCCCATCAGTAAGATAAGATAAGCCCACATTGTCAAGTTTCAGTTCACAAACGACCCGAATCAAATGTTATAAATATAGAATCTTGAACTTGTTCAAACATCACAAAAACCCCTGTTTAAGTACCAAACTTCAAATCATTCCGCATCCTCTAGATTTGGGTAGAAACACTTGTTCTAAACCTTAAATAGGCCATTGGGCCATAAAGATAAATGGGCTTCACCTACAAGACCTTAATGGGCCATTGGGTCATGATAAGAATATGAATTATGATGTGATAAACATGACTTTTGGGCTCAAAATTTTTTTTTTGGAAATAATAACGGGCCACATAATGAACATTAAAGGAGCCCATAAAACGGGCCCAACATAATAGGACTTGGAGCCATATATATATACACACACCTTAATGGGCTTCTACCCATCAAACCTTGAATGGGGCATTAGGCCACGATGTATCACACCTCGGCTAAAGCGGAAACACAGAGATGTGATGAAATTGAATCATAACACATGGATAAAGAGTACTAAAGGAAATTACTTATTAAGTCAAATAGTTGATTACATATAATTATAAAAGAATAAACCAACAAGTAAATACATCTGCATTTCATTCAAAGTCTAACTAGGTCCAACTAAAGCTTATCCATGAGACCTAGCGTGAGTAAAGCAATGAACTTAGTTTCTATTACCTAAAAATACGCTAAAATATGTCAACTAAAAAGTTGGTGAGAACGTAGCTTTATATGTATACATATAGTAGATAGCAATGTACAAACCAATAAACAATTTTCCAAATACAAGTAAATCAACTATTATACATGAGTCCACAACCAACCCTAGTGCTCGAATGCCCTCCCATCTAACCCCTTAACACAAGAGGTCAAACTAATATTATGTTTGTCTAGTATGCAGTTTCTGAACATCTAGCTCCTTCCAAGTCATAAAGAATACATTGACTTAAAGGAAGCTCGATATTGATCGGCATGCATCAACCAGAGTACCGAATGGGCTTGTCAGGCCAATAGATCTATCTACATACTCCCGTGGCTTCCTTGAAGTTAATGGTTTGTGTAGATTTTTGAAAAATAGAGGGGTTATAGTAAAAAGTGTCATAGAATATAGCAATATGTATAATCAGTTTAGTTTCACCAGTATAAGAAGTTATCATTAAGTTTGAAAAAGACTCGTTTTGACCCCAAATACAAAAGAAAAAAGGGCTATGAATTCACCTTGTAAATTAGATGGGTTGATCATGCAACTTGTAGAAACTTGGAATAATGATTGCCTTAACTAAGTTATTTAGTTAGTTTATTGTATTTATGGATAGTTGATGGTTTATTATTATAAAAAGTTCCAGAATGGTTGTCGTATACTAGATATGTATCATCTTAGAGTAGACAACCAATAAAAGGATTACCAGGAAAAAGTTGGTGGATTTACATCACTTAAATACCCTGTCTATCCTTAGTCAGAACCGTTTTGCTTGTCATATAAAATGTATACTTGGCGACGTCAAAGGTGTGTTTGGTATGTTTATAAAGTATAGGGAACAAGTGTAAAAATAATTCTAGCAAGGATGTGAATAAACATGTTATATAGTATAGGGTTACATTTGAAAAAATGAAGAATTTTGTTAGAAACATGATTCAAAGTTGATAGATATTCATAAGAATAATTAAAGTTTGAAGTTTTATTGTTAAACTCATGTATTTATTGAATATTTTATAATAAAAATCGATGCTTTAAATTATATTTATAAAAATACTGAAAAGTAGAAAAATTTAGGGTTCTGATAGGTATGGAGAGATTCGCGCACTAAACTTGCACAAGCTGTTTGAGGGGTTAACCCAATGAGTTAGAAGCGATCTATATACCGTTGAAAGGTAAGATTTTGACTTTAATTCAAAAAAAAGGAATCATTTAAAAAGGATTTTTTGTGCGGGAGATATGACTGTGCGAGGTTAGCCATTTGAATCACTCAAAATCCAAAAATTGATGTTTGATGTGTTTGAACAAAATTTTGATAATTTCATGTTTATTTGATATTTTTTTCCCACTTAGATCTATGATTACTTGAGAAACATGTTGTTAGGACTAGATCAAATGTATAGGTTTAGTTGACTTGTCAACTCTTGCAATTAACCATTGTAATTCTTTTTTTGATAATATAATGTAATGCATAAATTATATGATAACTCATATCATTGTGTGTGTTAGTTTATGTTATTACAATAAACATCAGACTTGGGCAATTTGGAAAAATTAACTAAGTTTTAGACCAACCTACGGATGAATAAGTGTTCTTCCGTAGATGTTCTCCGGAGCATAACTGAAGTTTGTGCTTCCTAGATCTCCTACGGAAGAACAACAACTGCTGAACAGGACTAAAGATAAAGTGGAGCTGCTGAAGGAGAGCTTGCTGCTGAAGAACAAGTACAAGAACTCTTGCGGAAGCACAACCACTGAAGAACAAATGCTCAAGACTAATTGCTAAAACGTTGCTGCGGAAGACTAATTGCTGCGGAAGAAGAACTTCCTACGGAAGACGAATTCCTATGGAAGATTATCAAACTTGTATTGTTTCAAATCATCAAGTACATAACAAAAAGTCAACAAGTCAACATGTCAAAGCAATATCATCAAATCAATGACGGCGAAAAATAAATAAGTCAACAGAATATTCCACGACATTCTTTGTGTATTTTACAATTTCCTAAGTAAATTGTGAACTCCTATGCTAATAAACAAGACAAGGATTTGCACATATAGAAACAGAATAGCAAAATAGAATAGTGATATGTTAGCTAGAAAATAGGAACTGAATAGGAAGATATCTATACACAATTAGGTGTATATATTGATTGATAACCATTGATCAAGAGAACATCAACAAGATAGCAATATCAAGCATCAAGAACATATAGCATTATAATCAATTGTAATCGATTGATTATGAATGAAGAGTATTTGAAAACAATATTTGTATTGCATTATTACGTTTAGTTTTTCTAGTTGTTCTTCTTTGTTCATCGATTTAAACTTTTGATAAACAATCCGTTAAACAGCAGGTATTGATAATTCCATTATCAATACTTGTTAAAATCAAATTGATAATTCCTACAACGATCATTGGATCATCAGGTGGTATCAGAGCCACGTGCTCATTGATCTAGATCAATTGATCTATCAGTTTGATTTGTTTAATAGGTGTTTATTTAATCAAGTTAATTAACATGAGCAATTCAGTGGTTGGCGCTTATCAACCTACGAAGTTGGAAAAACTGTTTATTGGAAAATCTGATTTAGGAATCTCCTTAATTATACAGATTCTAATTTATGGGTGTCGATTACTGAAGGTCCTCATATTCCACCTGCTTTAGGACGGGATTATAAAGACAGCAATCTACCCGTAAGTTTAAAAAATCTATCACCTGATGATGCCAAGAGAGTCAAGATTGACATCAAAGCATATAGTATGCTTACTATCGCTTTGCCTGAAGATCTCTTGATCAGGTGTGAATCATATAAAACAACAAACTCGTTATGGAAAATCCTACACACCTTGTGTGAAGGAAGTGACGAGATAAGGAGCATAAAAAGGATACACTTCGCTCACAATACGAGACATTTCATCATATTGTGGGTGAGTCTGTTGCTCAACAACTCCACAGGTTTAAGCAACTTGTTACAAAGATGAATATCTTTGAACTGAATTACAGCAATGAGGAGTTAAACATGAAGATGCTTCATTCATTACCAGAAAGCTGGACCCACACTGTGTCCATGTTCAAGAATACTATCGATCAAAAGGCAATTGGATTGGACACTCTGGTTGTAAAGGTAGAAGCTTTGGAGTTTGTCGAGAAAACCATAAACAAGAGTGTTAAAGCACCTATAGCACCGTACCAATTCAAACAAACTAAGGGTGTTGGAACTGCCTTCATCTCTAATGATGATGAAGATAACTCTTGTGTTGAAAGTGATACTGAAGAGGAAACTGGCTTCTATGCTGCCAAGCCCTCCAAGTTGAACTCTCAAAACAATAAAAACAGAAAAGCAAAAAGAAAGTCAGATGACTCCAAACCCAACAAAGCAATCAATCAAACAGAACCAATTACTATGGTTCTAGAATCAGAAGAACAGAAGGCAGCCTTTACAGCTTTCAGCTCAAGCTTTCAAGCCTACTTGGGAACTACCTTGACTCCTGCCTACTTCTATCAGCAAGACCTTGAAGAACTTCATCCAGATGAAGTAGAAGAGATGGATCTGCAATGGAAAATGGCCACGATTGCTTATAGAGCCAAAATGTACATGAAGAGAAACAAGGGATTGTCAGTGGGAGGCAGAACAACAAAAATTGGTGTTGACAAATCCAAGGTGAGGTGTTATAAATGTAATCTGTATGGTCACTTCTCCAGGGAATGAAACAACAATCAACAATCAATAACAGATACAAGACAAGCAAATCAGAGGAGCTTCAAGCAACCACAGCTAACAAACACATCCCCACCAGGCACATGCTCTTCAATCTTTACTAATAATTCTAAAGAAACTGGTTTGATTATTTTGCTGGATGGTACTTGTGACTGGAGCATGTACGAGAAGGAAGTACTAGAAGAAAATCAGGCATTGATGGCTAATATGGAAAACAATGTTCCACCAATGGCTAGAGAGGTAAGAGAAAGGTTATGTTCTTCCTTATGTGTTGATGAGGTTGAGTGATACAGGGCTCATGCTTAACAATTGGCTGATAAAGTCAAAGAAACTATGCTTTTAAATGAATCTCATGAAAGAGAACATAAACTTTATCAAGTCAAAATAAATTCACTACAAAAGGATTTAGACAAACTTATGTCTGAAAATTATAATTTGAAAGCACAAGTTAAGCATTTGACCAACTCATTAACCAAGTCCATGTCAGATCATGAATCAACTGAAGTAAAACTTCAAAAATTTCAACTATCATCACAGCAGTATGAGCAACTATTAAACTCTCATATTGAATCAAAGAGCAAGTATGGGTTGGGATATCATAATGTTGCTCCACCAATTAATGCTAATTACACCACCCTTCCTGAGTCCATGACCAATAGTTTGACAAATCATTTTGTGTCTAGCACCAAAACTAAGTCAAAAGTTGAAAATAATGAAGTGATAAATGACATGGATTCTAAATCCATTGAAACTGATTCATCTGAATCAAAATTCTCAAAACAAAATGACTCAGAACTTGATCTTCATAACTGTGATGATCTAGATGATAGTGATGAACCTAATGAACAAGAAAGTGCTGGTTTGGGTAAAGGAAAATGTGTGGTAATTGATTCTATGACTCCCAAAATCCTTGATGACATCAAGTTGCCCTATCCACCAAAACAAAGAAATCTACTGAAGACCATTTACACAAGGATTTGTCAGTTAAATGAAGGCATTCATGAGCTCAACAAACAACATAAAGTCAGGAAGCAAAAAGAACTACGAAGGAAGAAGATAGTCTCACTTCAGCAGATCACCTACGGAAGAAGAAGACAGGTTCTCAGACATCCGTAGAAAAGCAAAGGAAAAATGTGTCAGCTATAGAAGATTTACGGAAGATGACAAAACATTCTTCCGTAGAACATCCGCGGAAGAAGAAACCATCAGAACCTAAACAGTCATCAGTAGAAGATCAACGGAAGAAGAAAATACCTGAGGATTCAACTGCTAACCAGAAAGGTAAACAAAAGGATCTTTCAGATGCAAAGATTGAGAAAGAAATGAATACGTAAAAGAAGATACTGATGAAGAAACTGACAAAGATAGAAGCTGACTCTGACAATAAAGCTGAAGAGAAGTATTGCAAATGGTGTGATATGCACAACCACAGCACAGAAGAGTGCTACTTTAGTAGCTGTTGCTCCATCTGCAATATGAACAATCATATGACCTCAGATTGTTACTTCAACAAGTGTTGTGCCATCTGCAACAAGCATAATCACTCCACTCAAGAATGTTTCTACAACAAAAAGAACAAATTAAAGGTCCTCAAGAAGCAAAAAGCTGAGACTTCTGAATCAAATTCAAAATCTTCAAAAATACCAAAGCAAAAGAATCAGCAACAAAAGCAGAAGAATGCAAAGACAAAGAAAACATCTACTGATAATTCATCAAAGAAAAAGGAGATACAACTATCTCAAAGTAAGACACCTCATAAAAAGATAGTGTTACAAAAAGATGATACCTTCTTTGATCACATTGAAAAAGGTAATCATGTACCCTAGTCAACGACAAAGGATACAGAAACCTTTTCAGAAAGAGCCTCAGCCTCTAGTTCAAACAAAAAGTTAATAAAAGAAGAGGTGAAAGAGGAAGTGAGTATGAATCAAGATGATAGTGCTTCATCTTCATCATCAAAAGAATCATCCTCACCTAAAACAAAACACAATGAATTAATGGAATCTAAGACCAATCTAGAGTCATCTAGGCTCATTCATGAGAGAATAACAATATTAGATAACAATGGCAAGCCCAAACCATCAAGGCTGGGGTTTCACGGACTAACTGATTTCATTATTTTTGCAGGAACATCCAGGGAGCACTGACAACAAGTGGTATGTTAACGGTGGCTGTTCCTGGCACATGACGGGAAACTATTCTCTCCTCCATGACTTCAAACATAAAAATGCTTCCTATGTAGCATTTGGTGGGGATAATAAGGGAGGGAAAATCATTGGTGAAGGAATGGTAACCAATGGTGTTCTAAAATTTGAGAAAGTTAACTTCTGTGAAAATTTACAATTCAATTTATTAAGTGTTTCTCAAATTTGTGATCAAAACTATACTACTTTCTTTGATACTAACTATTGTTACATTCTTAAGCTAGGTTTTCAAATTCCAGAAGACTGGATCGTTCTTAAAGCACCAAAAAAAGGCAACACATATGTTTTGGATATGAACAACACATCTATAACAAGCAATGAAACATGCCTGATTTCTAAGTCATCAGAAGATGAATCTCAACTATGGCATAGAAGAATGGTTCACTCTAACTTGAAGAACATGAATAAGCTGGTAAAAAATGACTTAGTCATTGGCCTCCCAAAGAAAGAATTTTATTGTTCTAATCACTGTTCATCATGTTTCAAAGGAAAACAACATAGAGTGGCTCATAAATCCAAAACAATTAACACAAACACAACACCTCTCAAATTGTTGCACATGGATCTTTTTGGTCCAACTAATGTCATGAGCATTGGAAAAAGGCAATACTGTTTGGTGATTGTTGATGATTTCACTAGATTCACATGAGTCTTTTTCTTAAAACATAAAAGTGAAACATCAAAAATATTGATAGAGTTTATCACTAAGATTGAAAATCAACTTGATCTAAAAATCAAATTCATAAGAAGTGATAATGGAACTGAATTTGTTAATCATATTTTAGATTCCTTTTGCAGGGTCAAAGGCATATCAAGATAATTCAATGCACCAATAACACCACAACAGAATGGAGTTGCTGAAAAAAGAAATAGAACTCTTATTGAAGCAGCGAGAACAATGCTTGTTGATTCATAATTGCCAATCACATTCTGGGCAGAAGCTGTGAACACAACATGCAATGTTCAAAACAGGACATTAATTGTCAAAGAACATAATTAAACACCATATGAGCTTTTGTTTAAAAGAAAACCTTTCGTAGGATATTTTAGAGCTTTGGGGTGTCATGTGTCTATATTAAACATAAAAGATCAATTAGGAAAGTTTGTAGAAAAAGCCTATGATGGTTTCTTTGTTGGTTACTCATCAACATCTAAATCATACAAAATCTATGTTCCATATGAAAATATTATGGAAGAAACTCCTAATGTATCTTTTAATGAATCCTTGTTTCCAAAATCTATAAAAGGATCATCTTGATTGACTGATATAGATGCATTAACAAACTCATTTAACAAAGGTTATTTGAATGTGCCAGGCCCTATGGATACATGTTATCCTTATGTTCCTCCAAACATGGGTGAAGTGCCATTGACAGCTGATCCACCAAGAGTAGTCCAGTCACTTACTCAAAATGTTACTGATCCTGGCCCTTCAATTCAAACAAGCAAAGATCATCCTGATGGAAACAATAGGTCTACATCTGCAGAACTTCCTTCTACATCTACAAAATTTCCTTCTACATCCGCAGAACTTCCTTCTACATTCGTAGAACTTCCTTCTACATCCGTAGATATTAATACTTCCAAAGATGACCCATTGCATTTAGTTGAAGTTCACAATCCAACAAAAAACATTCAACAACCACTACCCACACATGCAATTCAACAAACTACATCATCTGTAGTTGTACCTGTAGCTGCTGCAGATGCTATGCCTATATCTGCAGAAATACAAGCTGATACAGATGAACATAATTCAACATCAAAAGATAAGCCACATGAGAATTTTGACTACTTTGTGGATTCCCCGTCCCAGCTGACTCCATCTCCATCAACCAACATCACTAACTTGAATTCATCCATTCAAGTTGAATCAATACCAACATCCAAAATTCACAAGTATCATCCCATTGAAAACATGATAGGTGATCATAATGATAGAACCACAAGAAGACAAGGGGGAGCAACCGACATTTGTCTGTTCTCTTGCTTTCTTTCATAATTGGTTCCTCCCAACATCACTGCAGCATTGAAAGATAACAGCTAGATTGAAGCAATGCAAGAAGAACTTCAGCAATTCAGAAAACAAAAAGTCTGGAATCTAGTTGATCTTCCTGAAGGCCATTATCCAATTGGCACAAGGTGGCTATTCAAGAACAAGCTAGATGACAGATGCATTATTGTGAGAAACAAAGCAAGGCTGATAGCACAAGGTTATACTTAAGAAGAAGGGATAGACTATAATGAAGTCTTTGCTCCTGTTGCAAGGATTGAAGCCATTAGTCTTTCTAGCCTATGCATCACATAAGAAGTTCAAAGTTTACCAGATGGAAGTAAAATGTGTCTTCTTATATGGTAAAATTGATGAAGAAGTCTATGTTGCTCGTCCACCAGGCTTTGAAGATCCTGATTATCCACACAGGGTATACATGCTTGACAATGCTTTGTATGGACTTCATCAGGCCCCAAGAAAGTGGTATGATACATTGTCATCTTTCTTACTCAAGCATGGTTACAAAAGGGGAACAATTGATCAGACTCTCTTCCTAAAACATGAACATCAAGATCTCTTAGTTGTCCAAGTATATGTAGATGATATCATATTTGGATCAACAAACAAGAGATTTTGTGAAGAGTTTGAATGTTTGATGAAATCTGAGTTTCAAATGAGTTCCATAGGAGAACTAACATTCTTCCTTGGTTTGTAAGTTCATCAGAAACCAGATGGCATCTTCATCAATCAGGAGAAGTATATAAATCAAATTTTGATGAAGTACAACCTTACTGATTCATCTTCATCGAAAACACCAGCATCAACAATAGATAATATTATTCCAGATCCTATAGGGAAGTCTATTGATCAAAGATTATATAGATATATGATAGGATCATTAATGTATTTAACTGCCAGTAGACATGACATAATGTTTGCTGTGTTTGTTTGTGCTAGGTACCAAGTAGACCCAAAGGAGTCACATATGAATGCAGTGAAGAGAATTTTCAGATACCTTAAAGGGAAACTAGCTCTTGGACTCTGGTATCCTAAAGAAGGAGATTTTAAACTCTACTCATATTCCTACAGTGACTATGGAGGGTGCAACAACAATAGAAAATTAACCACTGGTGGATGCCAATTCATAGGACAAAGACTAGTTTCTTGGCAGTGCAAAAAGCAAACAAATGTTTTAGTATCCATAGTTGAGGCTGAGTACATAGCTGCTTCAGATGGTTGCTCTCAATTCTTGTGGTTGCAAAACCAATTACTTGATTATGGTTATAATTTTCTTCAAACACCAACACATATTAATAACTCAGCTGCTATGTTCATCACTGCTAATCCAGTATAACATAGTAAAATAAAACATATTAAAATCAAATATCATTTTTTGAGAGATTGCTTAGAAAAAGGTTTAATCAAGTTGATTAAGGTGGATACAACAAATCAGCTTACTGATTTATTCACTAAAGCCTTTGATTCAGTTGGATTTTATTTCTTAATTGAGTCATTAGGCATGATCAATTTAGATTAAGTCTTAATCAACATAATGAAAAGCATGTTCTGTCCATTATAGTTTTAATATGCACATCTATGAAAGAACAAACTTGTTCATCCATAGATTGTTATTAATATGAAAAAGCCAAAAATATTCTTAAAACATAAAAAAATACCAAACTATTGTTTTATTTACATATTTTTATTGGGTTTCTTACAAGTTTTATCAAAGTTGTTTAACCATTTAAACATCAAAACGCAGTGGATATTTGAGAGTTAAAACTTGTTTTATGTTCTGAAAATAAACCATTTTATAATCACGAAAGCAAACCCAAGAACAAAGGATCATATATGTGAAAAGAAATGCTCTCAAAACATAAACAACCATAGGGTGTTCTTAGAATACTACCTTTCCAAGAACAATCTGATACGATATGGATAAAATATGAAGAAGATGATGCTCTTGAATGGCTTTCCTTCAATGGAGAAGGTCTCAAGCTTGTACACCCCAAGCTACTAACACAACACCTTGTTTGCTAGGATTTTGGCACTTGCACTACACAAGAAGAATTCTTCTTGTTCCTCCTTGTTCCACCCATGAGTTTGAGAGAGGAGAGAAGGAGGAGTGTTTTTGGTTAGAGAGATTTTGCATGTAGAGTGGTGGGGTGGTTGTAGGGGTGGTGTTCCAAGAACATTTAATACAAACAAAATTCAAAAAGGGATGGGGTTTTCCCTCTCTAATTTCGGCCGCCCCTTTCTAGTCAACTTTTAATTGTTTTAAACACTTTAAAACAAAATAAACAACATGTTAATTAGATACAAGTTTACTTAAAACATGTACCATATAGTCATGATATTGGTTACATGCAATATGTCATAACCATTATCATATACATATTATTTAACCAACTTAAATAATATCATAAGATAATTTGTATAAATAAATTATCCATATAATTTATTTATTCCTCAAGTGCAAATATTTAGAAACCCATTTTCTAAATATCATAAGTGTTAATATTAATTGTTAGATCATATCTTACAATAAATATTATGGTGTTTGTCTAGCTTGTTATTGGGTATGACCTGACTTGGATCATAATGTACTAGCGACATCAATTATAATATGTGTCTTGGGCAGACCAATTCCAACAATCTCCCACTTGCACAAGATACATAGAAAATTGATGTAAGTAGTAAATACCGCCTAACAACGGTTTACTACCCCTGATAGATATGACAAGGTGCCATTCAATAACATTATTCCCTTCAAGTACCTTACTTGTAATAATTTAGGTGAATCAATCATTTATCCTTTTGCCACAGATGTCATGTTAAACCCTAAAGACACAGAGTGATCATTCTCCATTGATTTAACTTTAGCAGGTCTTAGACATCTTGCTCACAACGTATAAGAGGGACAAATCCCATCTTGACTACATACGTCTCTCACAATCACCTCGTACTATACCTGAATTTAGTCTTATGTACTGCCATGTTTCAGAACAGCGAAGAACTAAGTCAAAATATAATACCCGGTGAATATCAAGAATCGATATGTATCTCAGGTCAGGGGATACCAAATGATATTCGCCTTTACTCAAATTTACTTAAGATCAATCAAGAAGATTCCATGTAGTAATATTTGAGATGCGGGTCAATCCAATATTTGTATCCCACAAATATCTATGAACTTTGGCAGCAACCCTTTGCTCTATATTCATCCATATGAATATCCACCAATCCAAGTTCATAATAGTCTTACCCTCATACTTGTTCCCACAAGTATGAACGACTACGGACGTTTAGAGTAAATGATTTACTCATGGATTAAACATGCAAAATTGGAACATTAGTTGAAGCATTATAACCAAATAATTTATTCAAGTAATAAAAGGTTCCAATATCCAAATACAAAATTACAAGATCAAATCCAGTCACTAGAATATTGAAGTCCCATGGCATAAGTATGACCTTCATGCTTTGCCTTTTCAAGGAGCTTCGTGAGTGGATCCGCAATGTTCTGATCCGTGTGAACTTTACGAATACATATTTTTCCCTTTTCAACTTCATCCCTTATGTAGTTGAATCTCCGCTCAATGTGCCTAGTCTTTTGATGTGCACGGGGTTCCTTGATTTGAGCAATCGCACCCTCATTATCACAAAGAATTTCTAGGGGGTCCTGAATGGAAGGGACCACCCCTAGATTAGCAATGAATTGCTTCAACCATGCAGCTTCTTGAGCTGCTAATGAAGCGGTGATATATTCTGACTCTGTAGTTGATAATGCCACCAAATCTTGTTTAGAGCTCTTCCAAGAGACTGCTCCTCCATTTAAGACGAAAATATATCCCGATTGTGATCGTGAATCATCACGATCAGTTTGGAAACTCGCATCCGTGTAACCTTTTATCACGAGTTCCTCCTCACCAGATCCATAGATTAGGAACATATCTTTAGTCCTCCTTAGGTACTTAAGTATGTTCTTAACAGCCATCCAATGACTATTTCCAGGATTTTGCTGGTATCGGCTTGTCATGCTCAAAGCGCATGACACGTCCGGCCTAGTGCATATCATTGCACACATGATGGATCCTATAGCAGACGCATACGGGATTTCCTTCATTTTATCTTGCTCATCCTTTGAGCTTGGACATTGAGTCGTACTCAATATCGTTCCTCTTTGAATAGGTACCGTACCTTTCTTAGAGTTCTCCATCTTGAACATTTTCAAGATCTTATCAATGTATACACTTTGATTTAAACCTATCAACCGCCTTGATCTATCCCTATAGATCTTTATTCCTAAAATATATGCGGCTTCACCAAGATCCTTAATGGAAAAACAGCTTCCAAGTGAAGTTTTTACACTTTCCAAGATTGGAATGTCATTTCCAAATAGTAGGATGTCATCGACATACAATACTAGGAAAGTGATGATGCTCCCACTAGCTTTCTTATACACCAAGCCTCATCAGCGTTTTTGATGAACCCAAATTTAATTACCTCTTCATCAAAACGGTGATTCCAACTTCTTGATGCTTGCTTCAATCCATAGATTGGTTTCTTTAACTTGCATACTTTGTTAGGATGTTTTGGGTCAACAACCTTCAGGCTGAACCATATAGACATCTTCCTCAAGATATCCATTCAGAAAAGCGGTTTTGACATCCATTTGCCAAATCTCATAATCATAATAAGCAGCTATGGCAAATAATATCGTAATAGTCTTTAGCATTGCAACCGGCGAGAAGGTCTCATCATAATCAACCCCTTGAGTTTGAGTGAAACCTTTTGCTACAAGTCTAGCTTTATAAGTATCCATGTTTCCATGCATATCAGTTTTCTTCTTGAAAACCCACTTACTTCCAACTATCTTGGAGTTAAGAGGTGGTACAACCAAGTCCCACACTTGGTTGTCATACATGGATTGCATTTCAACGTTCATGGCTGCAAGCCATTTGTCACAATCCATATAGGACACTGCATCATGGTATGTGATTGGTTCATCGGAATCAACCACATAGCATCCATCTATGAAAAATCCATATCTTTCAGGTGGATTACTAGTTCTACCAGATTTACGAACGTTTTGTGTGTATTAATCAACCATTTGATCATCCTCAACATCCTCATGTTGAGTGCTAGTGTCAACCAAACATGTATCAGGTTGTGGTTCTTGATCCTCCTCAAGATCCACTGTTCTACTGCTAGCTCCTTCCATAAGGAACTTGGCTTCCAAGAATTCACCCTTCTTGGCAACAAACTCCTTTTGTTCCAATGGATCAGAGAAATAATATCCCATAGAATCTCTAGGATATCCAATAAAGATACACTTAGTGGAATGACTTTCTAACTAGTTTGACGTGGGAGTCTTTACATAAGCCTCACATCCCCACACCTTTAAATATGATAGAGATGGAACCCTTCCATGCCATATTTCAAAAGGTGTCTTTTCCACTTTCTTGGTTGGGGCCATATTCAAAATACGAGCCGCAGAGAGCAAAGTGAAACCCCAAAATGATAGAGGCAATGAGCTTCTACCCATCATAGATCGAACCATATCTAATAGAGTTCGATTTCTCCTCTCGGACACACCATTGTGTTGTGGTGTTCCAGGTGGAGATAGTTGTGAGACAATCCCACAACTTCTAAGATGATTTCTAAAAGCATCACTTAGGTATTCACCTCCTCTATCGGTGCAGAGAATTTTTATTGATTTGTTGAGTTGATTTTCTACTTCATTTTGGAAGGTTTTGAACATTTCAAAAGCTTCATCTTTGTGTCTTAACAAGTACACATACCCATACCGACTATAGTCGTTGGTGAAGGTAATGAAGTATCTTTCATTGTACCTAGTCATTGGCTTAAAAGGACCACATACATCCAAATGTATGATACCTAATAAATCTTTTGCCCTTTCGGTTTTGCCAATAAAAGGTGCCTTAGTCATTTTGCCTTGTAAACAAGATTCACATACATCAAATGAATCATATTCACTTGCTTTTAAAAGACCATTCTTTTGAAGTGTTTGTATGCACTTCTTGTTTATATGACCTAGACGGCAATGCCAAAGATAGGTGTCACTCATATCCAATTTGAGCTTCTTGGTACTAGTTTGGTACAACGAGCTATCATATAATGTGTTTTCACCAACCAATTCATAAATACCATTAATAGGAGTAGCTTTAAAATAAAAGATGTCATTTAAAGAAACATGAATTTCATTTTCAATAAACATCAAAACATAACCATATTGTCTTAATTGGGCAACTGAAATAATGTTCCTAGTCAAACTAGGAGCATACAAAACATTGTTCAAAATTGCTTCCAAACCATTTGGAAGCTTTAAGATGTAGTCCCCTCGGGCTTCAACTTGAACTTTTGCCCCATTGCCCATGTAGAGGCTAACATCCCCTCTCTTGAAGTCTTTACATCTTTTGAACCCCTGCAACAAATTGCAAATATGAGTCCCACATCCGGTATCCAATACCCATGTGTTAGAGGATATTAAAATGAGATAATATGAATATGAAAATTGTACCTAAGGTCTACCTGGCATCCCTCTTAGCTTTCAACTCTTTGAGATGAACTGGACAATTTCTTGCTTAATGTCCTATCTCCCCACACTTAAAGCATGGGTCATCCGAAGCAACCTTTTGCTTCTTCTCCGCTATTTTTGGTGGTGGAACTTTTACCACTCTCTTTCCATTTCCCCCAACGTACCCTTTACCTTTGGAAAAACTTGCCTTGGGTGCGGGGTGAGGCTTCTTCTTGTTCCCACATTCATTGATGGTGAGAACGGGTAAACTCCTTTTACCCATGGCTGCCTCTGCTATTTTGAGCATAGATTGAAGCTCAGTTATGTTCTTGTCCTAACCATTCATGTTATAATTCATAACAAAATTGTCAAACCTTTTTGACAAAGAGTTGAGGATCAAATCCGTAGCCAACTCTTTCGAGATGGGACAATTCAGCCTTTCGAGGCGGTCTATGTGGCTCTTCATCATAAGTACATAAGACGAGACCGATTGGGTATCATCCATATGACATTCATGGAGTGCTCGAACCATTTCGAAGCGCTCTACCCTTGCTTGTTGTTGGAACGTTTCCTTCAACTGGGTTATCATGTCATATGCTCCGTGATGTTCGTACTCCTTTTGGAGATCCAGAGTCATACTTGCCAACATGAGGCAAGGCACTTGGACCGAGTCCTCAGTGTATTTCACCCAATTCATGTAGGCCTTTTCATCTTCCTCATTGGGTTCATCGGGAATCGGATCGTCTAAGATATATGACCGTTTCTCTTGCTTGAGAACAATTCTCAAGTTTCGAAACCAATCAATAAAATTGTTATGGTTTAGACGCTCCTTTTGGAGAATGGTTCTTAGTGATAGGGTATGAGCGGATGGAATATCATTATTTTCATTGTCGTTGGTGGCCATCTACAAAATTTAACAACGTTCAATTTTAGTATTTTCGATATTATCATTTTTAATTATTAATACCCTTTTATGTGTCATACACAAATTAAAATTCTAAAATCCAACGTTATATTTAAATAGTGGTTAGGTGACCTTTATCCCATTATTTAAATTAACAAGGTAGTCAACGTTTGACAATTGCAACCCTTTGCAACTTTTAGAGGTATGGGATCGACTAAAACATCATATGTATAGTTGGCATGTTTATCCCATCAACACTTTTTGTAAACCACATTGTAGGTGATCCATTTAACATGGTTTGCAAATCAAGTCACCCTACTTACACACACATGTGAGTTTACCAATATAAGTGGTTAGGTGATCTTTATCCCACAAATATGGCATTCTAACCTCAAATCACAAGTTCCCTCAAAATGGTTAGTTGACCTTTATCCCATTAAGAGTTTTCAAGTGACTCAGTGTTTTGTAAAAGGATGGTGTTAAACTTGTTTTCAAAAGGAATTTAAGTTTTCATAATTCTAGTTTAGAAAAGTCTATGTACCTTGTATTTGCATGCTCTCAAATACATGGTACCCTATGGTTCTTTTAATAAAACCCTTTTTATTTAAAATCATTAATCCTTTTAATAACCTTTTATTAACCACTTAATGATAAAGAACCATTTTATTTCAGCTTGTTATGTTTAGTAATTTGTTTGTTATGCATATCCATATATCAAACAACCAACATAAAATAAACAACCAAACAAGCACAACCATTCAATCACAGGTGCATAACCATAGCCACTAAGGTGACCACACTTGTTTGCCATCACAAGTGTTGTCATTTGGTCTTTCCTAAGGGTTAATAATAACACATTAAAATGTGTCCAAGAACTCCCACTCGAATCCGCATCCAAATGTTTCAAGTGTTCATGTCTTTTGAGTTCTTCCTTTGTATCTTCCCTTGAGTCTCCAACTTATGCATCTTCTTTTACAAAAATCATATCCTAATACAATTTTTTTAATAAAAGAAATGCACCTAATCTATTTACTACATAACCAAAGAATAAATAAATTACAACCCAAAAGATACAAACACAAAATTATTATTACAACCCTTTAATAAATAAAACCAAACATGACAAAATACATTCAACCAGATCCAAAACACATTAGGTCAAGACTATGTTATGCACCAAAACATGTATCTAAATACAACATTCAAGAAAAAAATTAACTCCCTTTTTAACCTTTAAAGTTTCGGCCAACATAAACCAAAACTTTTAGGGTTTTGTCCAAACAAAATAATCAACCACTTGATATTAATCTTTCAAGGTTTATTCTAAAGCATGTAAAATAAAACTTAAAAGATAAGGGATTCATACAACCAAAACAAATCAGCCCCTAAAGGGTTGAGAAAGTCCAACAAAACTAACTTTCTTGGACTTTTGAAGCAAGTTTTCCACATAACCGGCTCTGATACCATTGTTGGGTTTCTTACAAGTTTTATCAAAGTTGTTTAACCATTTAAACATCAAAACGCAGCGGATATTTAAGACTTAAAACTTGTTTTATGTTCTGAAAATAAACCATTTTATAATCAAGAAAGCAAACCCAAGAACAAAGGATCATATATGTGAAAAGAAATGCTATCAAAACGTAAACAACCATAGGGTGTTCTTAGAATACTACCTTTCCAAGAACAATTTGATATGATATGGATAAAAGATGAAGAAGATGATGCTCTTGAATGACTTGCCTTCAATGGAGAAGGTCTCAAGCTTGTATACCCCAAGCTACTAACACAACACCTTGTTTGCTAGGATTTTGGCACTTGCACTACACAAGAAGAATTCTTCTTGTTCCTCCTTGTTCCAGCCATGAGTTTGAGAAAGGAGAGAAGGAGGAGTGTTTTTGGTTAGAGAGCTTTTGCATGAGAGTGGTTGGGTGGTTGAAGGGGGGTGTTCCAAGAACATTTAATACAAACAAAATTCAAAAAGGGACGGGGTTTTCCCTCTCTAATTTCGGCCGCCCCTTTCTAGACACCTTTTAATTGTTTTAAACACCTTAAAACAAAACAAACAACATGTTAATTAGATACAAGTTTAATTAAAACATGTACCATATAGACATGATATTGGTTACATGCAATATGTCATAACCATTATCATATACATATTATTTAACCAACTTAAATAATATCATAAGATAATTTGTATAAATAATTTATCCATATAATTTATTTATTCCTTAAGTGAAAATATTTAGAAACCCATTTTCTAAATATCATAAGTGTTAATATTTAATTGTTAGATCATATCTTACAATAAATATTATGGTGTTTGTCTAGCTTGTTATTGGGTATGACCCGACTTGGATCATAATGTACTAGCCACATCAATTATAATATGTGTCTTGGGCAGACCAATTCCAACAATTTTATTGAATAAGCAGTTCATGTAATGGGAAATGATAGTACACTATACCTTTGCTTACTTTCCTTATTTATCAAACAATCCTTATAGACTGATCAGATGTGATTTGATATTTGAGTAGTTCTGCTTAAGTAGAAAATAAACAAGTCATGCATAACATTATGTCAAGGTGACAAACTGTGGCTAATTCCATTTTGAGGAGCAAGGAAGTAAGTCTTATCCTGCTGTGATCAACTTACTCACCTAAGCATACTATGTTGTAACACTTTATAACCTCTATCTTTGTGCATCATGAACTCTCTGTTTTGTGAAAGCAAAGACCTGAATTCCTTGGCACCTCTGTTTTACGTAAGTAAAGACCTAGTGTCCTCATGCTTTGTAACAAAAGATTCCAAAAGGAACAGCTCTAAAAGAATCCATGGTGATCAACTGTATATTAATTTAGAGCTCACAAATCATATCATCATTAATAAGATTTCAAAGAAATCTTAAGATAGAGCTTATAACTTACTGAACATAGTTTTAAGTGTGAAAAGTGATAAATTGACTCATCTACGGAGGACAAACTTCAATGTGAATTGAATGTGGAGTCCATACTTGTCCATCTTTAAACAATTTGTAAAAAATGATAAATAGCATGACAAGTTGAATATACACTCTTTCATGAATTTATGAGGATCAATATACTTGCAATCAACACTAGATCTGTCTTCTATTATCAACCAAAACTGTCATTGGGAATTTTCTTAGTGTTATAGTATGATCCCATTATATGATGTCAATGCTTGTGAATAATTTCTGGTTTTGTCCTTTTCTGTGCTAATTAGTTGGACATATAATGTTTTTCATGCTATTCTTTATAAATATTTGATAAATGCATAATTTTAGGATTAATCACAAATTTAGGGGGAGTAGTAAATCAGCATGAAAATATGAGTATCAAATGTGTTACATCTTTAAATGAAGAAAGTTGGAACTTGAGCACTAACTTGGCTGCCGGATATCTGAAGGTTTTAACCAAATCAATTTTGCACAATTGCCATGAAGCAGAGTCAACAAGGTCCAATAGCAAACAACAAATGATCTAACAATGTGTTTAAGATCATACATCAAAAAGAACAAAATATTGCCTTTTCGTAGATTGGTAACCTACGGATAAAACAACAAATTCATAACAAATTTTTCCCATGGTGAACTGAATTGTTTGGCAATGCCTTTGTTCCTGCAAAAGGAATCTAAAATATGATTAACAAATTCAGTTCCATTATTACTTCTTAAAATTTTGATCTTTAGATCAAGTTGATTTTCAATCTTAGTGATAAACTCCATTAATGTTTGTGATGTTTCACTTTTATGTTTTAAGAAAAAGACCCATGTGAATCTAGTGAAATCATCAACAATCACCAAACAATATTGCCTTTTACCAATGTTCAACACATTGGTTGGACCAAAAAGATCCATGTGCAGCAATTTGAGTGGTGTTATGTTTGTGTTGATTGTTTTGGACTTATGTGACACCCTATGTTGTTTTCCTTTATAACATGATGTACAATGATTAGAACAGTAAAATTCTTTCTTTGAAAGGCCAATGACTAAGTCATTTTTGACCAACTTGTTCATGTTCTTCACATTTGAATGAACCATTCTTCTATGCCACAGTTGAGCTTCATCTTCTGATGACTTAGAGATCAGGCAGGTTTGATTGCCTGTTAGAGAGGTGTTGTTCATGTCCAAAACATATGTGTTGCCTTTTCTTGGTGCTTTAAGAAGAATCCAGTCTACTGGAATTTGATAACCTGGCTTAAGAATGTAACAATAAGTGTTATCAAATAAAGTGGTATAATTTTGATCACAAATTTAAGATACACTAACAAGTTGAATTGTAAATTTTCACAGAAGTTAACTTTCTCAAATTTGAGTACACCATTTGTTACCATTCTGCAGGACCGTTTAAAGGGATCATTGATACAATCTATCTCATAATGAGGAGAGTTTTAGAACACTCAACAGATCAAATAGGGAACCGGGTTTATGTCGATGATGCTAAGAACACAAGTAACTAAGACAGAACCAAGAACAAGAACACACTAATATGGTTTTTCAAGGATGCTGTATATTGCCCTCAAGTTCTATTACAAGTGTTGCAAAGCATACATAAAAATACAAGGACCTGAGATGCTTTATACTACATCCTACAGCCGCTTATACTTGGAAAACCAGCTGGAATTTACCACTAGACAAATACTACATTGCTAGACATAAAGTATCTAAAATAAAATATTATCCTAGATTAGGTAGTCATGACAGGTCCATGACTTACCTTTTGTCACCAACTAAGCATGGTATCTGTACTAAGTTGAAAAGGTGAACAGTGGATTAAATTATGGTCAAGTACATGGTAGTGGGAAAACACCATGCAGTATCTTAGAGTCTGTCAGACAGACCATACTTATGTCCACTGGTTCATAGTTGATTCTTCTGAAGATAAATGGATTCGAAAGAATATGTGCTTCCGAGGCCATTTATACTTCGGAAGAAACAACTTCTTCCGAGTCTTCTACAGATCATTATGATTTTATTCTTCAGAAGACTTTGTCTTGAATCTTCTAAGTGTGAATGCTTCTGAAGGAGAACTTCTTGGTCTCGGAAGACTTTGTTCTATCCTTTGGAAGTTCTTCTTATACTTCGGAAAAACTACTTAGTATCAGAAAACTTAGTTTTCCTCCCGAAGCTCTTCAGACAATACTTCGGAAGATCTTTGACATAGCTGTGGAAGTGTAGTTTTGACTTCGAAAGACTTCTTCAACATGTACACAGAATTTGTTCTAAGTGTTGTTTTGGTTGCATCAGCCTCATATGATCCAACAAACTCCCCCTAGGCTGATGCTACCAAAATTTTACTTTTTAGTTGGGTTCTCTTCTCTCACGGGTTTAGAAATAGAGTGAAGAGGACCTTGCTGTGGATCAAAAGATGAAGTTAGCTGAGATTCAGCTCTAGGTCCAGGTTATGTTGTCTCAGGGTACTTAACCTTGACAACCTTAGGTTGAGCTGGACTTGGTGGAGAATGCAAGTCAACAAGCTCTCCTTTTTTAATCTTTTGCTTGATCACTCTAATGTGCTCATCCATAGTGGATAGGGAAATTTGAGCAAGCCTCTTTCTGGAGAATCCATACAGCTTTAAGAAGCTCATCATCCTGTGTCTATCTTTAGACTTCTTTTTGCTTTTGTGGATGATGGCCCTTGACCTTGCCGCTTCTACCCTTAACTTTCTCTTAGCAGCTTTTCTTTCTTTTATGGCTTGTTCCTCTAGCTGCTTAAGATATTCAAACTCAATGTACTCAAAGGATAAGGGAAGAAATGAAGCTGCCTGATAGAGTACCGTGGCACTCAGGTAGTTGATCATATTCATTCTTTTAGCTTCCCTACCTTGCTGAGGTTGTGCATGTGCCACAGTCTCTTTCTCAAGACTTTCTTGAACTGGGGAGAGGACAGAAGAATGTTTGTAGAGCCATTTCAGTCTCCTTTCTTCCTTAATCTTGAGGAGTAATGTTGCATCCTTTGCATCCTTCTTCTTTTTTTTTTTTTTGACAGCTTAGTGTCAGCTAGCTCATTTAACTCTTCTAAAGAGAAAGATATGAGTTCATCATCATTATAGCTCCTGGTCCCTAGGTAGTTTAGCCTAGCTGCCCATAACTAATCATCTTGAGTGTTTGGCATGGGGCTAGCTCGGATAGTAGCTTGCATGAAGCTTGAGGACCCTCTTGAACTCTATCGCATTAGCTTCCTCTTCCTCTCTCTGTTTTTCTCTCTCTTTTCCCCTCCTCTAAATCCTTGGAGGTCATTTTCCTCTTCCCTTTGTCATGCACAGGCCTTGGTGACTTAGGGTGGAGAGAGCTTTGGCCTTCATTGCTTGGTTCAGCAGTCAAGCTCTGGCCAGAGAGAGGTTTTGGAGCACCATCACCAGCTGGTGTTTCACTGAGGGTACTGGGTGCAGAAGGAGATCCTGTCTCAAGGTTCACATGCTCAACCATAAGGCCTTCAGTCAAGGTTTTCCCTTTGAATCTAATCTTGGGGAACACCTCAACATCCAGTTGACCAAAGATCTCACCTGCTATCCTCTGTCTATATAATCTTGATCTCATCTTGAACTCTTCTAGCACCCTTTCTTGTAACCAGTCTGCTAGTTTTCCAGCTTGTCTATTTTGGCTTGGGTTGACAAGTGGAAGATCAACCAGATTTATGTACTTATAGAAACTCCGGATTGAAAAGTTAAAAGTTCCTTGCTGACCCTGAATTCTAGAGATGATAAGAGCTCTTCTTCCTGTGTCATACCTCCATCCTATGAATGGGTTCTCAAAGTGAGGAGATGGGGTAGACATGGCTCTAGGTATACCCTTCTTAAATAGACTTTGAATGAGAGAGTCTACATCCATGTAGACCTGAAGAGGTTGTTGAGTATGGACTATTACAAGAGAGGGTGGTGAATCCTCTATGTCAATACTCTAAGAGGAACTCCAAGGTTTTGTGACTGTTTGGACTTTCTCCCCCTTTTTGGTAGCATCACCATCTTTCATAAGTGAGCTAGGGGTTGAGTCTGTCACATTCACAGGTTCATGTGGACCTGGTTGAATTCGTCTTGATGGTCTCTCAGCTAGCTATCCCTTAAGATCGGTGATCTCAAGTTGCTGGTCATTGGCCCTTCTTTTTAAGACAGTCAACTGAGATTCCAGGTGACTTATCTTTAAGACTAAATAGGTGCAAGTTTGAGTTAGTTTTTTCTTCTTTTTTTTGCACTCTTATTTTCAGACTCCCCTTATCTTCATCAGAAGAATCACAAGGGGATGAGAGAATTGGACAAAGATCCTCCTCCTTATCATCAGCATATTGTTCTTGGCTGCTGGATTTCCCTTGCCTTATGACAGCTTCAAGAGGAGTGTCAAAAGGCCTGGTTGCCATGGTGGAGGTCTTAAAGATGTAATCACTTGCTGAAGTGAGAGCCTCTTCCATATGGATCTCCTGAACAGGTTTAGGGAGATCCACCTCAGTGATAGGTGATGTGGGATAGTCCTGGGTGAGACAGGAGTACTCATCTCTCTTTGAGTAGGTGTTGAGATGAGAGACTCATGGTAGTCGTTGAATGCCATGTCTTCATCATCATAGAAATCAAAGCTAGGAATTGGTTGGTTTAGATCTAACGGCTGGAGATGGTAACTTTCCCCAGAAGGTTGTTCACTAGAGTGTTGAGACTTTAAGTGAAGGCTTAAGGCAGTTTGGGGTGTGAGCTCATCAGGCTGAGTATGAAGAACCTCAGCATTGATCATATGAGAGATGGGAGTGGTTTGCTCCTCAGGGGAAGTGGGAGCTTGAGTACCCACTTCCTACTATAAGGTTGGTGATATGGGGGCCTGCACAAGCTGAATAGCATGAGCAGGGGTTCGTTTGGTTTTTCTCTTAATAGGTGATGGTTAGTTTTGGTTGTATTGGTGGTTGAGAAGTGGAAGGTGTGGGTTCAACACTAGCTGGTGCTGCTAGGTTGTCACCTTGAGCAATGAGCTCTAACATTTTAGGTCAAGGGCTGTTTCTACCCCATAAGAAGCCAGCGGTTGGCTTCCTTATAGTCTTGAAGATGTCGAGCTTTATATGTCCCATTTGGAAAAGCCAAGCCTTTGTCTTGGGCTTATCAAAGTGATTTGAAGACAATGTAACAGTAACTAATCCTATGTTAGAGCTTTGAGGATCATTAGCTATTATTGATGAAGAACTTTCAGTCACTTGGTCTTTCTTTATCTTCCACACCATCTTTGAAAGATTGGACTTGACCTTCTATACTTTGGATGTTTTGACAACTTTGGAAGTTTTGGAGACTGGACATTCAGAAAAACTTGCTTTCACTGCAACAGACTTCAGTACTTTGAAAGCATACATTTCTTCCAAGACCAAAATTTCTTCCGAAGGCAAGTTCTCACTTGTCTTCTTCTTCACTTTTGAGCTTCAGAAGGAAACAGATTTTCCTTCCGAAGCTTGCTTTTCTTTCTTCTTCCTAGAAGTTTTCTCTTTGACCATATGGATAGTACTTTTGGGATTGTAGATGCAATCCTTAGCCAGATGAGAAGTACTACCACACATGATGCAGTCCATTGGCTTCCGTCTGGGAGGCTTCTTTTGAGAGCAAGACTGAGTTTGATCACTTTCCTTCTCCATCATCATCTTCACAGATGATGCAACAAGCTTCTTAGGGAGAGGCTTGTCTTGGAGATGGATGGTTCAGGCTGTGTAGTAGTGATACACAACTGATCAGTCTTCTTCTCTTTCCTGGAATGATTTGGGCATGAACAAGAACTCCTGGTACTAGAGTTGATAGTTGAGTCTTTAGCCTTTACCACTTCAAATCCTGCAGAAATGAACACTTGTTTCTGCTTGGAGTCAAAAGTGCCCTTGATCTCTTGAGCCTTCTTTGATCTTCTCTTAGCTCTTTTGATCAAGTTCTTCCTCTATGACTTGATCATTCCAGACTCTTTTCTCTCCTCAGGATAATAGTGACCCTTTTAGGATGATCTTCTTCACTCTTCTCAGAGTCATCCTTCACTATCTCCTCTTCATCCTCTTTAACAATGGAGTCTATAAGGGGAAGCTCATCTTCACAAGTTCCACACCTTGTAGATCTTATAGACAATAGAGTGTGTGGAGGAGCTATCTCAGTAGATCCCAGTCCCTGCTTATTCTGATAACAAACTTTTGCATGCAAGGATGAGGATATCATGTTCTTGAAGGTCTCTTTTTCAAGAACATATTTGCCTTGGCTTTGCTGATCACAAGCTTAGCCTGGCATTCAGTTAACTTAGTGATGAGATTTTTTCTGAGTCCTGTTTTAAAATTTTTAAGCACTCAAGATCAGTTCTTATCTTTAAGTTTTGGGACCTATATCAGTTAACTTTAGCAATACATTCAGGTGTACAACGATGTTCCAATACATTTTCTTCTTCAAGATCTACCATTAGTGCTTGGTTTGGAGATGCATCCTCAACCTGAAAGCTCTAGTAAAAGCCTCCTTCTTCAACAGCAACTGTGGCTTGCGGTCTTGGTTTCTCATTCTGGTGAGCTCCTTTAGTGTATTTTGGCTTGGTTTGTGCTTGCCCACCATTTGACCTTGGTGCCTTGCACTCTCTGGAAAAGTGTCGCATTTAGTTACAGTTGTAACACATCACTTTGCTTTTATCATGCCCAAACATTCCACTGATTGCAATGCTAGGAAACTTCCTTCAAGTCCTCTTGTAGAACTTGTTGGCCCTGTTAGTGAGAAGAGCTATCTGCTAGGCTATTTCCATATACTCCAGATCATCTGGATGGATACAGTCCAGATCTTCAAGGGTGAAGAAAAAGTTGCCTAAACTTTCATGAGAAGACACAAAAGGTTGTGAAGAACTTGTCTCCTGAAATGGGCTTCCAGGGATGTAGCCTTCCCTTGGTGTCTCCGGAAAGGTGATTAAAGGACCCTTTTGTGAGTTGTCATGGTTGTGGTTCTCTGCAATCTCTTTCAACCATATGAAGAGCTAAACTCTGCTGATTGTTGGAGTTATCACAATCTCAACAGTTACTCCAACATCCATTCTAGTATCCACAATCTCAACATACCACTACCAGTAGTGGTTGAAGAGATGGATGGTACATGAGGTCTATAGACAACAGATCTCCACATCCTGGAGTCTTGAGACTTAATGAAGCCTTCCATTCTTTGGCATCAAGTATCAAAGTCATCAGGAGTGATCAGTGGAGACTTTGTCATAAACCCGGTTTCCATATCAGCCTTTATGATAGCTGCCATTTGAGTTGTTAAGTGTTTTGTCAAACTAAAAGGAATTAAGATGGTGAGATCTTATAATCAAGAGCCTAAAAATCTCTGATACCAATTGCAGGACCATTTAAAGGGATCATTGATACAATCAGTCTCACAATTATGAGAGTTTTAGAACACTCAACAGATCAAATGGGGAAACGGGTTTATGTTGATGATCCTAAGAACACAAGTAACTGATACAGAACCAAGAACAAGAACAGACTAATATGGTTTTTCAAGGATGATGTATATTGCTATCAAGTTATATTACAAATGTTGCAAAGCATACATAAAAATACAAGGACCTGAGATTCTATATACTACATCCTACAGCCGGTTACACTTGGAAAACCAGCTAGAATTTACCACTAGACAAATACTACATTGGTAGAGGTAACGTATCTAAGATAAAATATTATCCTAGATTAGGTAGTCATGACAAGTCCATGACTTACCTTTTGTCACCAACTAAGGATGATATTTGTACTAAGTTGAAAAGGTGAACAGTGGGTTAAAGTATGGTCAACTACATGGCCGTGAGAAAACACCATGCACTATCTTAGAGTCTGTGAGACAGACCATACTTATGTCCACTGGTTCATATTTGATTCTTTTGAAGCTAAATAGATTCGGAAGAATAAGTTCTTCTGAGGCCATTTATACTTCGGAAGAAACAACTTCTTCTGAGTCTTCTACAGATCTTTATGACTTTATTCTTTAGAAGACATTGTCTTGAATCTTCTAAGTGTGAATGCTTCTGAAGGAAAATTGCTTGGTCTCTAAAGACTTTGTTCTATCCTTCGAAAGTTCTTCATATACTTCAGAAGGAAAACTACTTAGTCTTAGAAGACTTAGTTTTCCTCCGAAAGCTCTTCAGACAATACTTTGGAAGCTCTTTGACATAGCTGCGGAAGACTAGTTTTGACTTCAGAAGACCTCTTCAACTTGTACATAGAATTTGTTCTAAGTGTTGTTTTGGTTGCATCAGCCTCATATGATCCAACACATTCCTTCACCAAGAATTTTACCTCCCTTCTTATCTCCACCAAATGCCACATATGAAGCACTTTTATGTTTGAAATCATGGAGGAGAGAACAGTTTCCTGTCATATGCCTGGAACAACCACTGTCAACATACCACTTGTTGTCAGTCCTCCATGGATGTTCCTGCAAAAATAATGAAATCAATTAGAAAGTGGAGCCCAACCCTTAATGGTCTTGGGCTTTCCATTGTTATCTAGGATTGTTACTTTGTCATGAATGAGCCTAGATGTCTCAAGATTGTTTTTACACTCAATTGATTCATTATGTTCTGTTTTGGGGTGAGGATGATTCTGTTGAAGATGTACTTGACGCACTTTGATCTTGATTCATAATCAGTTCTTCTGTTACCTCTTCTTTGAGTATCTTTTTCTTTAAACTTGATGATGATACTTGAGTAGAGAAGGTTTCAGCATCTTTTGTCTTTGATTGAGGTACATGATTACCCTTTTCAAAGTGATCAAAGAAGGCTTCACATTCCTGCAACACTACCTTCTTGTGAGGAGTCTTGCTTTGAGATTATTGGTTCTCCTTCTTCTTCTTTGATTTATCATCACCAGATGTTGGCATTTTTGTCTTTGAGATCTTCTGCTTTAGTTGCTTTTGCTTTGAGGCCTTTGATTCATAATTCTTAGCAGATTGTGAATCTAATTCAACCTTCTCAGCTTTTTGCTTCTTTGAAACCTTTGATTTCTTCTTTTTGTTAAAGAAGCATTCTTGAGTAGAATGACTGTTTTTGTTTTAGATGGCATAGTGCTTGTTAAAGTAACAATCAGCAGTCATATGATTGTTCATGTCGCAAATGGAGCAATAACTGCTGAAGTAACAATCAACTGTATTGTGGTTGTGCATATGACACCACTAGCAGTACTTTTCTTCAGCTTCACTATCAGACTCCACTACTACCATTTTCTACTCTTTATCATTGCCTTCTTCTGTTACTTCAATTCTTTTTCAAGCATTCCAGCTGATGAGTCTTTTCCATTTCCTGACATGATGTCAAATGGTTCTTGTTTCTAAGGATTCACCATTCTCTGTTTCTTGATTTTGTTGTCACTGGTGATTCCGCAGATGATTTCTTCTTCCATAGATCTTCTATGGAAGTAGATGATTGTTGCTTCTGTAGTTTTTCTACGGAAGTTGAATGTTTTGGAAGAACAGTTTTCCTCCTTTGCTTTTCTACGGATGGTTCTAAATCAACCTTTTTCTTCCACGGGTGTTCTGCTGAAGTGATTTTCTTTTCTTCCGTAGTTCTTTTTTATGACTGATGTTTTTGCCTTGATCTCATCAAGAACTTTGGGAATTAATGCTTCAATTACCACATTCTTTCCCTTACCCAACCCAGCATTAGGCTCATCAAATTCATTCAAGTCATCACATTCATCAAAGTCAAATTCTTAATTAGTTTGTTTAAACATTCTGATTCAGATGACCCAATCTTAGTTTCACTCATCTCAGCAACATCACCATTTATCAAATTATTATTTTCAATTTCTGGTTCAATTTTGGTACTTGATACAAAGTGATTTGATAGACTGTTGGTCATTAACTCAGGTAAAGTGGTGTAGTTATCATTTATAGGAGGTGCAACAGCAATAAAACCTAACACATACATGTTCTTTGATTCAATGTGAGAGTTCAGGATTTTTTCATATTTCTGAGATGATAGTTGAAACTTTTGAAGTTTCACTTCTGTAGATGCATGCTCAGACATTGATTTTCTTAAAGAGGTTGTCAGATGCTCAACTTGTGATTTCAAATTATAATTTTTAGATACAAGTTTATCCAAGCCCATTTGTAAGAAGGTGATTTTTACCTGATATAATTTATGTTCTCTCAAATAAGATTCATTTAAAATCATTATTTCTTTGACTTTATCATCCAATTGTTGAGCATGGACTCTGTATCTTTCAACCTCTTCAACACAAACAGGTGAACATAATCTATCCCTTACCTCTGTGCCATGGGTGGAATTTTGTTCTCCATGTTTGCCATCAGTGCTTGATTTTCCTCCTGCACTTCCTTCTCATACATGCTCCAGTCACAAGTACCATCCTGCAAAATAATCAAACCAATTTCTTTAGTGTTACTGGTACCTACTGAAGAGCTTGTGGTTGGTGGGGATGAGATTGTTAGTTGAGGTTGCTTGAAGCTTCTCTGATTTGTTTGTCTTGTGTCTGTTGTTGATTGCTGATTGCTGATTGCTGTTGCATTCCCTTGAAAAGTGACCATACAAATTGCATTTGTAACACCTAACTTTTGATTTATCAACACCAATCTTGGTTTTTCTCCCTGCTATAGATAGACCCTTGTTCCTTCTCATGTGCATCTTGGCTTTGTAAGCAATCATGGCCATTTGCCATTGTAAATCCATTTCTTCAACTTCATCAGGATGAAGTTCTTCCAGGTCTTGTTGGCAGATATGAGCAGGAGTCAGAGCACTACCCAAGTAGGCTTCAAAGATTGAACTAAATGCTGCAAATGCTGCTTTCTAATTCTTTTGATTCTAGAACCACAGTTATTGGTTCAGATTTGGCGTTGCTTTTGTTGGGTGATGATCCCTTTGCTGCTGAACTTTTTGAATCATTAGATTTCCCTTTTGCTTTCCTGTTTGAATTGTTTTGAGAGTTTAATTTAGAGGACTTTGCAGCCTAGAAACCAGTTTCCTCTTCATTATCACTCTCAACACAATAGCTTTCATCATCATCATTGGAGATGAATGCACTCACAACACCCTTTGTTTCTTTGAATTAATATGGTGCTATTGGTGCTTTACACTCTTGTTTCTTTTTTTACCATCTAACTCCAAGGCTTCCACCTTTGCAACCAAAGTGTCTAACCCAATTGCCTATAGATCAAGAGTATTCTTGAACATAGACATAGTTTGAGTCCAACTCTCTGGCAAGGAGTGGAGCATTTTTTTGTTCAACTCCTCATTCCTATACTTTAATGCAAAGATGTTCTTCTCAGTAATAAGTTGCATGTATCTGTGGAGTTGTTGAGGAACAGATTCACCCATAACATGATGAAAAGTCTCATACTGTGAATGAAGAGTATCCTTCCTGATTCTTCTGATCTCATCACTACCTTCACATAAAGTGTGAAGAATTTTCCATAATGAGTTTGTTGTTTTGTATGCTTCACACCTGATCAAGAGGTCTTCAGGTAAAGCCATAGTAAGCATACTATAGGCCTTAATGTCGATTTTGACTTTCTTGGCATCATCAAAAGACAGATTTTTCAAACTAATGGGTTGATTGTAGTCCTTGTAATCCGGTCCAAGAGCAGGTGGAATGTAAGGACCTTCAGTAATGAACACCCATAAGTCAGATTCTGTATAGCTCACATGGTTCTTGAATCTGATTTTCCATATTTTAAAATCAACATTGTTCTCCAACTTTGGAGGTTGATTAATTGCTCATTTTAATTAACTTTTTTAATTATCAAAATTATCAACAGATCTAAAACTCTATGAATGTGAAAAGTAAATGCAACACAGACACACTCACACAGCAATAACAAATCACTGATAATATTGATATTCAAATCAAATTAGACAAAAATTCCTTTGAATTAATGACTTCTGTTGTGAATGGACTAAGTAATAACACACTCTTAATTAAAAAAGAAGTTGTGGTCAAAATTAGTTAAATCGCTTAATAAATTCATAGATGATTTGAAATTAAGATGTTAGATGATGATGGGTTTTGTTCAAACTTGTTTGAACAGCCTTGGGATATCGCACAATAACACAAATCCACGAATCGCAAGCGATTCAGATGCAAATCGAAATTAATCGAGCAATGGAACAGTGATTAATGATCGATATAACAAGGTTTTGATGATTTTCACCAATTACATCAAAGATGTGAGAACTCCGCAGAGCCAATTATTGTTATTCCCATTAATCTTGTTCCCATAGAAGAAGAATTGAAGCTGCAACTTGTTCCAGCAGTCACCTTGACTGTTGAACAACAAGAATTAATCAAAAGCCTATGTAAAGAACTGAAAGAAAGGGAAATTGGTGAAAAACAGAAAGCTAAAACTGAAAAACAGAAAGAAATGGCTGATAAACAGAAGGAGGAAGCTGAAAAGCTTGAGCTTGAAAGAAAGAAACAAGACATAGAAGCCTTTGTCCCATCATCCTCTGTACCTAGATTGCATACTTATTCAAGAAAAAGAAAGTACTTAACAGAGAAAGCCAAAGGCAAACTGTGAATGGTTGAAGAAGAACCCGCTGTTAAGAAACAAAAAGATGATCCGAGGAGCCTTGAAGCTGTAGCTGAGTTTTTGGAAGAACATGAGAAGGCTGAAAAGGAAATGGAAAAGGTGATTGAGGTGATTGTGTTGGAGGAAGGAGAGATTGAAGGAGGTGATGATAGGGATGAACCATCAGTTAAAGAAATGTTAGAAAATGCCAAATCAGATGATCTCATGATTAAAGCAATGTATCTGATTAATCATGGATATGAGGCAGATGAAGTCTTTAACATGACTTATGAAGCAACGGTTGAAGAGGTGAAAAATACGGAAAGGCTACTTGACCCCACTTTTGTCACTGATTATGAGAAGATGACTGAAACTGCCAAGATCTCCTCTAGTGCTGCTAAGCCTGTAAAGCAGCAAGAAACTAAATCAGCATATCCTGATCCCTACAGTATGACTGACAGGGAAATGAAGGATTATTTATCCAAGCAAGGGTTCACAAGAAGAAAGTTGGGTAATATGAAGACCAACTCCCTTAGGGCTACAATTTTGAAGATGATTAAAGAAAAGAAGGAGAGACTTTAGTCAATTGAAGAAGAGGTAACAGGCAGAAAACCAAGAATAAGAACATCTGCTCAAGATGTTCAACTGACCACCAAGGATCAAGATGTTTTGGCCTCTATGCTTCACAAGAATCCTGAATGGTTCATTGAACCCTCCCAATTAAAGCTGCAAGAAGGGATGACCACTTTTGACATGATCAAGGGTGTCTCTACTCCCAAAGGCGAAACTGATGTAAAGATCATTGCCTGGAAGTATGATAGCAGTTGGAACATGTTGATGGTGAAGAGGATTTCTGGGCTTGTACAATTCTTCATAGAGTACTCTGCTCTAGTGAATGCTATGCAAATTCATGATTTAAAGGAGTTGGTAGAGCTTGAATTGATAAATCATGATGTAATGTACAGAGGATATGAATTTGAAGACATCCTAAAAATGTTCAATAAAACTAACAACTTCAAATCCCTCAAGGCCATCTGTTTAAGAAAAGATAAATCTTTCAGAAATCTGTTTGAACAGAAAAGAAAAAGAGAAGTAGAAGAGTTGATATTTCTAGAATTGAATGTAAAGCCAACTTAGTCATTAAAAAGAAAAATGGTTGCTGGAACACACAAGACAAAACCAATCTCCAATGTGTATTATGATGAGAAGACATATGAGTTGGTTATTGAAAGGAAATAGGAGGAAAGGAAGCACCAGAAATCAGATTGCTTAGTGGATATGAGGTGAGATTATTGGATGAATCCTATGTTCACTACATCTTCATAAGCACTTCAGATCACTCAACAACAAAAAGGGAGAAGATGACTTAGTGTTCATGCAGAAATGTATTAAGATTTTGAAGATGGCCTATGACAGAATAAACAAGAAAAGAGAACAACGGAAGAAAAAGAAGGTGCCTCTCCAAATGGGCAACATTGTAAAGCTTGAAGTTGATGCTGATGGTCCCTACTAATTCACAGAGATGGTCTTTCCACTATTTCAGTATGGCAACAATTCATACTATGAGCCAAATGAAGATACATGTCCTTAGCAGAGACTAGATGAATGAGGCTAAAGACTTCTCTAACATGATCAAGGCTATTCTGAATCCTACACTGATAGATCCAGAACCTTTTACAGCTACTACATCAGCACCACCTCCATCTATAGTCCAATCAAGACGAGCTCATGCAGAACCACCAGAATCATCACAACCTCCACCACCATCAAACTCTTGAAGTACATAGACTATATAATCGTTAGAGGGAGTAATGTTGGACCCTGAAAGGATCATACAGGCCAATTCAAGAAGTGGTTGAAGGTTGTTTTGGTTGGAAAACGCCAAAGACTAAGAAGAAATACAGAAGACAATTCATGAAGAAATGCGGCAAAAGAAATAGTAGAAAAGAACAAGTGTTGAAGTATCCGCATTTGTTGCATTAGTTAATGCGGATGACCATTGAACAAATGCTTAAAGAATTTGTTCATCCGCATTAACTAATGCGGATGAAGAAAAAGAAATGTTGACAAGTATTTCTTCATCCGCATTGACTAATGAGGATGAAGAAAAACCAATGCTGACAAGTGTTTGTTCATCTACATTAACTAATGCGGATGAACAAAAGAAATGCTACCAAGACTTGTTCATCCGCGTCAACTAATGCAGATGAATTAAGTTAATGCTGAAGACTATCAACAACAAATGCTGATGAAGACTTGTTCATCCGCATTAGTCAATACAGATGAACACTTACAATACTGCTCTTATTTTATACGTAGACTAGTTTCTGATGTATAGTTATCAGGGTAGATTAGTCATTTTGTACAGGCAATGTGTATGCCTATAAATAGAATAGTATGACCTAAGTTTGTAATTTCTTCTTTCAACTTTGATATATTACTCATTTAAACAGTAACCCCAGCTATCTTTGTATCTTGTTTACTCACATCATTGCACAAAGCATTTATTATCATTTTCAGTATTAAATGTTCTATGATTTGGTATTTCCGCTACATAATCACTGACTCAATCATCATATTCGATCCTAAGTTGAGTCATATCAACTGAGTTTCTTATTCTCAGACCCAGACATATTTTTCTTTTGTTGCACTTTAGGTTCTTGTGTATATAATCTTATCTTATTTTTGGTGTAGGATTTAGGAAGCTTGGATAGTGTCTAAAGGAGGTCAGAGGCATAGTGTTGGGATATGTCAGTAGGCCCGGTGGCCTAAAACAAATTAGACAGTGATTATGTGACTCTACTAAGAATTAACCTTAGTAATAAGGATTATTCTCATGTCATCTCGGCTTGCACAAAGCTACAAGTCACGTCAAAATCTATGTTGAGAATTGTTGATGTCTGTGTCTGACTTTGAATTCTCAAAATTCCCTCATGTCTTAACCTTGAATAAATTACATGTACTAATCTTTCGCTATGCATAAGCATTGACCTGGAGTGATGGTCTTCTCTGTTATACGTGAGTATAGACCTGAAGTTCTCATCAACACGCTCAGATGATGATCTTCTCTGTTATACATGATTATAGACCTGAAGCTCTCATTCTTTGGCTTAAATAAGTATCTTTTCTGTTATACATGAGTATAGACCTAAAGCTCTGAATATCCACCCCTCATACTGTTGGGTTTTTACAAGTTTTAACAAAGATGTTTAACCATTTAAACAACAAAACGCAGCGGATATAAGGGGTTTAAAACTTGTTTTATATTCTGAAAATAAACCATTTTATTTTCAAGAAAACAAACCCAAGAACAAGGATCATATATATATGTGAAAAGAAATGCTATCAAAGAAAACAACCATAGGGTGTTCTTGAATACTACCTTTAAAGAACGAGGCAATACGAGATGGATAAAGATGAAGAAGATGATGCTCTTGAACGTAAACCTCCAAAGAAGAAAGTCTCAAGCTAGTATACCCACAAACTCTTGCAAAACACCCAACTTGTTAGGAAGTTGACACCAAAAACCCTTCTTACAAAACCTCTAGATCCGAAAATGGGAGAAGAGAAAATGGAGAAGAAGGAGCTTGCATGTGTGAGAGAGAAAGTGTGTTGAGTGTCTTAGTTGAACAAGTAAATGTCTTGCATAAAAACAAGACAAAGGAATCCCAAGGCAACCACCAAGGGGCGGCCGAAAATGGGTTCAAAATGGGTTCCCTCCCATTTTGAAAAACTCCCTTTTAATTAATTGTTAATAACTAATTAAGTTATATAATTAAACCAATTTTAATTTTATAACTTAAACACTCTTATATTTGATGTTATTTAACTTATTTAAATAACATTACAAATGATATCTCATGAACAAAATATCCATATAATTTGTACTATCTCAAATGCACTAATTCAGAAAACCGATTTTCTAATTTGGTGTCAAAATTTATTTGCTTGATCATGTCAACAAATAAATATTTATCGGTGTTTGCCTAGCTTGTTATTGGGTATGACTCGACTTGGATCATAACGTACTAACAACATCAATCTTGTATGTGTCTTGGGCATATAAGATCCAACACATACATCATTGTCTTGTACATCTATAGATGTCAGATGATCTGTTGTATTACCATCCCCCAAAATAAACCATGATGACGAGATGAGTTCTTTATCAAATGACTGTGGGAACCAAGTTTCTTGAGCGTTCTTAAGCGCATCCAAAACATGATAAAACTATGTTACAAGTCTTCGTTGAAAAGAATATGGCATGGGTTTAAATGGACAAGCATATTGGCAATCCCGTCAATCCTTGACTCTTTAGACGATTTAGTGCACAAGCGTGTCCGATATCGTCGCCTATGTGTTTTTGTTTCAAATTTTCTTTAGTTTCCTGTCATATCTCGTGGGTTGAGAAGTTTTTTTTTTTATATATATATATATATATATATATATATATATATACATATATATAATATAATAATATAATAATAATAGTATAATATATTATATTATAAAAATTTTGATCCCTGCGAACCTATTGTTTCTCAGTGCGAAACTATTGTTTCGCAGTGCGAAACTATTGCTTCGCTGACCTGGTTCTGCAAGCGAAACTATAGTATCATTGGCTGTGCGAAACTATTGTTTCGACATGGGAGAGTATAGTTTCGGCACATGCGAAACTATGGTGTATAAATACCAATTTTGTCATTTGTTTTGTCAGTTGTGAAAATCGCAATTTTCATTTGAAAAACGAACCCACCTTTTAGCCAAGGATTCAAAATCAATTTTAGAAGTGTTATTGAGCAAAACTAACCGGTAAACCTCGTTTCTGAACAATTTTCAAACCTTAGGATGTGTTTTGTTTGCATTTTATGTTTAAGAAATGATCGGTGACTTTTGGATTTCGTACATTCAATGTGCGAAACTAAAGTGTCATGGTGCAAAATTAAACGAAAGTTCAGTGATCTGTACAAATCTATATAGTCATGCTGCCCGGTGTGCCTGAATAGTTTTGACCGGAGCTTGCGTATCTATAGTTTCGGAGTCCATGCGAAACTACAGTTTCCAATGCGAAACTACAGTTTCTCACTGCGTAACTATAGTTTCTCATCCTAAGCGAATCTATTGTGTCTTGGCTACGAAACTATAGTTTCTCTCGTGTACTTTCTTCAATTTCGACAGTTCTTGCGAATCTATATTCCTCCATGCGAAAGTATAGTTTCTAAATGCGAAAATATATGCGAAACTAATAATTATAAAAAAAATTATAATGCACAAAAAAAATAAAATTAAATAAAATAAAATTATAATTAAATTTATACAATATTATAATCATAAGAAATAGTAAATAGACAATATTAATTAAAATTAGAAAATTTTTAATTGTTTTGTAACCTCTAGTGATCTAACAAATTCTTGGTTTCACCTGCAGTTATCATGAAGATCATAAAGTTTGATCCATGATCAAACGTGCTGGCATATCTAAACGATTGCGATCCTAAGTCGGCTTCATATAGATATGGCATTCATTGGCTGAAGAGGTCCTACATTTTCTATGCCATTTCTCACTCTCCTACCATAGACGAGAAGCATATTAGAGAGTTTTGGATAACGGCTGAATATGACGCTTGGCAAAGGCTTATTAGAGCATCTGTTTAGGGAGAGCTAGTTGAGATCTCTGTCGAGACAGGGGCTAAGGCCCTGCATCGGGAGGATGATATGGGGGAGAGCATTGAAATGACTGATACAGAGGTGATTAGAGCGTTTAAAGATATTGGTTATGAGGGAATAGACTTTGAGAAGAGGAAGGAGATTAAGAAATCCTTTCTATCTAAGGAGTGGAGGTTCATAGCCCATGTGTTCATTAGCTGTCTGGCATAGGAAATGGGGATCAGATGGGCTAAATATGAAATGGTCCACAACTATGATCATGTTATGTAAAGGGGAAAATACAAACACAGCTCATATCATCCATGATTATTTGCTAGAGAACATCATGGCTCTAAAGAAGGATAAGTGGCTGCTCTATCCCAGATTTATTCAGATCTTTCTAGATTACTTAAAGTCAAAGTTGCCTAAGCTTAGGGATGAACTAAGATTGAATCCGATGAACCCAAGGATCTTTGCAGACTATGTAGCCTTCTAGCATGATTTCTCAGGGAAGATTACATACCTGCTGGAGAGCATGTACATAGAAGAGAGGTGGAATTATATCAAGATTCTAATCCCTCTGGAGGAAAGGATTGCAGCTGAAACAGGGGGAAACGTGGAAGAGAATAGAAAGAGGAAGAAGTATACAAAGGAGTCTGATATGACCTTTGAAGAACAACTAGATAAGATTAAGGAGGAATTGAGAAAGAAGAGGACGAAGAAGGGTGCTGAGAAATCATCTAGAGCTGATTCCCCGATATGGGAGAAGAGGAGCAACAGCAAGCAGCCAATCATCCCTGAGACCAGGCCTGCAGGAGAAGGTGAAAGGCCAAGGAGAGATATGAGATCTGAGTTTGATGAGGATGTGATTAGAAATATTATCACATCCTGATCAAATGAGATAAGCATGATTAAGAACAAGCTGATTAAATCAGAGGAGAAGGAGAAACTGAGAGATTTGGAGATTGAGGAAATGAAGAAGGTGATACTGAGCCAACAGGATCAATTTAGATGGTTATTGGAAGAGGTGAATGATATAAGGAGATTTGCTGGTGCGGATGATGTATTGAGTGCTTAGCAAATCAGGGACATGTGTCACACCCCAGGCCCAGGTAGGGTGGGACGTCACAGACAAGCAACAACATATGGCAGCAGAAACAAACCATCATAAGAGCACAAAAGGAGAGAACATCACATGACATTATATTTTAAAAGACACCGGGCCAGAAGTAGGCCAAGCCCCCAATACAAATACATAAATTCAACAATACAAATTGTTCCATGATAACCAAATTTAACTTGTTCCAAATGTTTTAAAAGTAATCAAAGCAAATGCCATGGGTCACGGTGTTAGGTCATCATAAGTCTTCTACAAAAGCCAGACCTTCATCACGGGTTACCTGAAACATGCTCAAAGAAAATTTTGTCAACTAAAAAGTTGGTGAATTCAAATGCTTAAAGTTTAACACAAAAGGATTCAATAAAATCCACATTTGATTTAAAAGTCATAGTTTCATTGTTGTGGGGATCACAATCAACCCTGCACTCAGTCCCGGCTAGCCTCTTCAAAAGTTATGTAATACCTGTTAATCCCAAAGGAAGAACTGAGCCTCAAACAGTGGACCAAACCTACCGGATGGTTCACCCTAGTATCTTACAAAAACTTGTCACATGACACAAACGACCCCGTAGGATCTCAATGTGGTACCCTTCCCGTTCATCACGGAAGGCACTGTGCGTGGGGGATTACCCAAGTAGATCAACCCATATAAAACAAGCGGTTCACACAAGAATTAATGTTCGTGATAAAAGTAAAATCAGGTTCTAACATTTCCACAACATATAGCATCATAATATAGCACAAAAATAGTTCAGTTTAAGCAGAGCATGCTTCATCCCAAAAACAGTAGTAAAAAGGGAACACTAGAACTCACCTTAGAATCAAACAAAGGTCCTTCAAGTATCAACAAGTCCAAGTCCTAGCACCCTATGATCAATATACAAGTAATAAGCTAATGTTCTTAGACTATTGGAAGCGTATCTAAGTGTATTTCATGGTCACACGTTCTCATGGCTTCGTTTCTTATAAGTTTATGTCAAAAAGTTTCCTTTTTCGGAAAGTTAGGGTTTTGATATATGGATGACAAGTTATATGACTTTTATAAGTTTTTTTACATTATAATAAGTTTATTAAGAGTTTTCTAGTCATAAGATTACTGAAATTTAGCTATATTTACGAAATTTACACTTTGGTCCCTCAAGTTTCAAAATTTACAAATTTGACCCAAAAGTTTGATTTTTTCAATATTTGACCCAATATGACCCTTATTAGCTCCTATGGGTTTTTATAGTACTTTTAGGCCTGTTTTAAATTAATATTTCTAGATTTTAACTTGAGAGGTTTAAAACACAAAAATTCAAGTTACTGGTTACGGTAAAACCGTTAATTTAAGCATCTTGTTTTAGATCTCTTAATTTCAACCTATGACCTCAAGTATAACGTTTTAAAGGCTTCTACCCAAGATTATAATCTTTTTTAAAAGTATTTTTGGGGTTATTTGAGCAAAAAAAAGTCCATCTTTAAACTAACCCGTTAAAGCCCGTTTAGACCCGTTTTTACCCAAAACCGAACATTCTAATCCATTTTCTTTCAACTTTCCACCAACCTATGACTTTGAGGTCTTCTAAACTACTGAAATATCATGGATTTTTGGGTCTTAGGCTTGTTACACCATTTTTAATATTTTATTAATAAATCTCCCGGTTTTGGCTTTTTTTTTAGCTTAGTAAATCCATAGAAATTACATATTAACCCAAAAATTCACCAAATTCGGTTTTTAGAATTAAAATACTTATTTTAGAGCCTGGAGATTTTAAAACTTGCAATATTTTAGGTTTTGACTATTTTGAGAGTTTTACCACCTTTTCGGTCACTAAATAAGCTCTTTTGTCCATTTTACCATACCTTTTCACCCATTCCACATTTTCCAGATTATTGTAATGTTAAACACAGATTATTATGATGTTAATAAAATGTTTTGAAGGAGGTTTTAACTTAGGTTGAGAGGCTTTTCAAAGCGGGTGGGTTCTTGGTGCTATAACACACGAAAAAGAGGGTTTTCGGGTTGAAATTATGTGCCCCAACCCTTGGTTCACGAACACACTTTAAAATATACCTTCTTGAAGTCGTGAATCTCACCAAAAATAGTGATATGGCCGAAAGTTTCTGCTGTGAACAAGGAAAGTGAGATTTCATGGTAGAAAGTAAAGAAAACTCAAGGAATAACCTTGTTTCGGGCATATAGATGCTTACCCTCAAGGAGTTTCATGATTTTGGGATGATTATAATAGTATGAGGGCTGTTGGTTCACGAGCTTGAGCTGCAACTCCTTTTTTTTTTAAGTTCTTGCAAGAATTTTGAGTAGAAACTCACCAAAACCCACTTTCTAGCTTGTTTTGCTCTTGGTCGACATTGGAATGGAGTTTATCTTCAAGTTTCTTGGCTAGAATGAAGAAGAAATGCAGAGAATTTTTGGTGTTTGGGGCTGAATTCATGATGTTGAGAGAGATAGTGAAGATGAGAGTGAATGTTGCATGTATGGAAAAGAGATGTGGAATTATGGGTTAGTGGGTTTGTGGGATTCAAGGGAGTGTTGTAGTGGTGGAATGGGGCGGCCGAAATGTGGTTGGGGGATGAGGAGGTGGCCGAATTTCGGTTGGTGGGATGGGTTTTCATTTAATTTTTTTTATATTTTTATTATGTGGTGCAATTTGTTGTGTAGTGTAGTGTTTAAAGATGGTAAATTCTAGTCTTACAAGTTTTAAGTGAAATGTTGCATATTTATGTATGTATGTGTGCCGTGATTATGTATGTGCTCACATATTAATTGTTTTAATTAAAATTTTAATTTCTAGCATGGATTTAATATTTTCTCGAACCGCTTAAAAATTTCTAGACTAAGGCCAGATATAATAAGATCTTATAGGGCAACTAAACAGGAAATCAATTATCATGCAAGATGAAAATAATATTAATAATGTGAATGAAAATAATGTCAGATAAAAATTAAAGTTAAAGTTAAAGTTGGACCTAGGAGTCGGTTGTTACATTCTCCCACCGTTAAGGAAATTTCGTCCCGAAATTTTTATCTTCGATAAACTCCAGAACGAGTGGGTTTGAAGAGGTGCGGATAACTCTTTCTCATCTCATCTTCTCGCTCCCAAGTGAATTCAGGTCCTCGCTTAGAATTCCATCTTACCTTGACCTTGGGTATGCGACTTTGCCTGAGTTTCTTGACCAGCCGGTCGGTGATCTCTATAGGCTCTTCCATGAAGTTCAACTTGTCATTAATCCTCGCTTCTTTCAAAGGTAACACCATGGTCTTATCTACCATGCACTTCTTCAAATTTGACACATGGAAGGTGTCATGTATGTAACTTAACTCTTGAGGTAGCTTTAATTTATACGCCACGGGGCCAATTCTTGCTAGTATCTCAAATGGTCCTATGTATCTCGGGCTTAGCTTTCCTTTCTTTCCAAACATCACAGTTCCCTTCCTTGGTGCTACTTTTAGCATTACTCTGTCACCCACTTGAAATTCTAAAGGTTTTAGCCTTCTGTCATCATATTTCTTCTGACGGTCTCTGGCTGCTCTTAAACGCTCCTTGATTTTAAATATTTTGTCGGTGGTCTCCATCACGATGTCGGGTCCCATTACTTGGCTATCACCGATCTCATTCCAACTCAACGGTGATCCGCATTTCCTGCCATATAGGGCCTCATACGGAGCTGCTTTTATACTTGCGTGGTAACTATTATTGTAGGAGAACTCTACTAGAGGAAGATGGTTATCCTAGTTCCCACCAAAGTCAATCACGCAAGCCCTTAGAATATCTTCAAATGTTTGGATGGTTGTTTCACTCTGACGGTCAGTTTGTGGGTGGTATGCAGTGCTTAAATCCAGACGGGTTCCTAGAGCTTGTCGGAGTGACTTCCAGAAACAAGAAGTGAAACGACTATCACGGTCGGAGATGATTGATAGTGGCACCCCATGCCTGGTTACTATTTCATCGATGTACAGTTGGGCCAGCTTTGTTAGGTCGTAGTCTTCTCGAATCGGCAAGAAGTGAGCTGATTTAGTTAACCGATCCACTATCACCCAGATAGCATCATGACCTCTGAAAGTGCTGGGTAACTTTGTAACAAAATCCATCATGACGTTATCCTATTTCAATTCTAGAATTTTGGGCTGTTGTAACGTCCCTGATAGTTTTTGATTTTCAGCCTTTACCATGGCGCACGTCAGACACTTCCCAACTTATATGGCGATTGATTTCTTGATTCCTGGCCACCAGAAAAGTGCCTTTAGATCTTGGTACATTTTTTCGTATCCGGGGTGAACCGAGTACCTAGATTTGTGGGCTTCGTCTAGGATCACCACTCTAATTCCCCCGTACTTTGGTACCCACGTTCTCCCTTCATGTATATATATACCATCGTTACTCATCTCAAATCGCTTCTCCATTCCTGTTAACGATTCCTCTGCTAAGTTATCTTCCTTTAGCGCTTCGCTTTGTGCTTCTTTAAGTTTCACGATGAGGTCGGTATACACGCTCATCCTTAATGCACGGACACGGAGGGGTTTTTCTCTTTCTTTCCTGCTCAAGGCATCTGCCACTACATTGGCCTTGCCGGGATGGTAGCGAATCTCGCATTCGTAATCATTCAGTAGCTCACCCATCTTCTCTGACGCATGTTTAGCATCTGGTCAAGAATGTGTTGCAAACTTCTATGGTCAGTGTAGATAATGCACTTTGTGCCATAGAGATAATGCCTCCACATTTTGAGTGCAAACACCACGGCAACCAATTCCAGATCGTGAGTTGAGTAGTTCTTTTCATGCTCGTGCAACAGTCTAGATACGTAAGCAATCACCTTCTCTCGGTGCATTAGCACACAACCTAGTCCATGATGCCAGGCGTCACAATAGGCTATGAAATCCTCAACTCCTTCTAGTAGGGCGAGGATAGGTGCACTACACAGTTTCTCCTTGAGCATTTTAAATGCTTTATTCTGTTCTTGCTCTGATACAAAGGCTGTATTCTTCTTAGTCAAAGCAGTTAACGGCTGCACGATATGCGAGAAGTCTTTGATAAACCTCTTGTAGTATCCAGCCAAACCAAGGAATTGTCTTATCTCGGTAGGAGTTTCAGGAATTTCCAATTCTTGATAGTCTCTATTTTTGAGCGGTCCACTTGAATCCTATCTTTATTTACGACATGCCCGAGAAACTAGATTTCTTGCATCCAAAATTCGCATTTGGAGAATTTGGCATATAGTTGTTCATTCTTGAGCAACTCAAGAATCAGCCTAAGATGCTTCTCGTGCTCTTCCTTACTATGGGAGTAGATCAAGATATCATCGATAAACACAATTACAAATTTGTCTAGATATGGATGACACACTTATTTCATGAGATCCATAAATGCCGCTGCTGTGTTAGTCAGTCTAAAGGGCATGACTAGGTACTCATAATGTCCATATCTAGTTCTAAAGGTTGTTTTGGGTATATCTTCTTCTCCTATCTTTAGTTGATGGTATCCCGATTTTAAATCTATCTTAGAAAAATAACTAGCTCCTTGTAGTTGATCAAATAGGTCATCAATTCTTGGGAGAGGATAACGGTTCTTTATAGTTAGCTTGTTTAATTCCCGATAATCAATGCACATACGTAGGGTTACATCCTTCTTTTTCACAAATTGCACCGGAGCACCCCATGGAGAAACACTTGGTGGTATAAATCCCTTGTTAAGTAGCTCTTGGATTTGTAGCATTAGTTCTTTCATCTCGGGAGGGGCGAGTCGGTTTGTTGCCATGGCTACTGGTGCGGCACCAGGCAATAGATCTATTTGGAACTCGACTTGTCGGGTTGGAGGGAGTCCCGGTAGGTCCTCGAGAAATACTTCCGGATATTCAGAAGCCACTGGTATATCCTCTATTTTCTTTTCCTCCTTTGCCTTCATTACATAGACTATGAAAGCTGAGCATCCCTTCATGAGTCTCTTGGTAGCCTTTAGGTGGGATATCATAGGATATAGAGTGTTACTTCTTTCACCATGAACAACTAAAGTTTTCCCATCACTTAAAGGTATTTTAAGTAAATGTTCATCACACATGATTTCAGCCCTACTTTTGGCTAACCAATTCATCCTAGCAACTACATCAAAACCTCCTCTTCTAGGCAGCATTCTGGTGTCAACATAGATAAATCTGTTTAGCATATCATAAATTGGTTTCAAGTATCTCATAACAATCGATTTTACTCCTACTAGCCACTAAACCCGAGACATAAAGGTTTTATTCCATATTTTATGACATTCAAAGATGCTTCATTCAATTTATGAGATGAATTATAACACAAGACAACATAATTTAATTCATGTCAGATAACATCACATACTTTCATTCAAAATAATACTGCAAAAGTTAGCATCACAAGCAAAAGTTCATAAATAGATAAATGCAACCACAACCAACATAATAGTAAAAGCATCATAGTTTCACGAATTGGAAGGTGCTATCACCCCATAATAATAATAATAGTGTCTGAAATAGATAAATAGTTTCTCAAATAGTTCAGTAGTTTCTTGAACACAATCCAATGCTTCTCACGTCATCATTGTCATTTCTTCTTCAGCCATCCAAACCAACCTGAACTTTTCTTCTTCTACTCCTGCTCCAAGCGGTGAACACTATGAGATGCCATCATGGCCTGGAACTGTGCAGACTGGGAGGTCCGAGTAGTATGCTGCAGGGTCACCTCGTGACGCTGAATAGTCTGGAGTATCTCTCCAAAAGTAGGGTCGGAAGGACCAAAGTAGCCAGACGGCTAGACTGGGTGTAGGGATCTCTGGCAAGGACACTCGGGCCGTCAAACATGCTTCACCTCGGCGACATCCAATACTCGTCGTGCGTGTGGTGTCTAGGCGGGCCAATCGCTGGAAGTGCTGGCGTCGGGGTCCTAGCAGGTGGAGGTGGAAGAGGAGGCATCCTAAAAGAAACTAAGGTCCTGGCCTAGCGTTCTTGCGTGGATGAGTAATAACACGTGAACCCCTATCCCCAATAGGTGGGATAGGTGAGTGAGTGGGTGCGGCGATATGCAGTGAGTTGGAGCGCGTTCGACTACTGGCTGGGGAGGTCGAAGAGGAGTCTTCCGAAGTCTCGAAGTCATCGAAGGTTACAGATATGAATCCTAGGTGTCCACACATTCTAAAGTATTCCTCATACTTAGTCTGGGGAGTAGTCCTCCTGAGGCTCCCTCTTGGGGCAGTTTTGTTAGCTGGGTGAACTGGTGCCTTTCCCTTCTCGGCCATACCTTTAGATATCCTGTAAGATTAATGAGTAAATTGGTTGCTCATAGCTCATGATAATGATAATAATAGTAATAGTAGTATCTATAGCAGTGATGACAGTAGTATCAATAATAGTAGTATTAATAATCTGTAGCATCAGAAATCAGTAGTATCTTGATATAATAGGCATGAAAGTTACTTTTAAAATTTAGACCACACAAAATAAATTATCTTAAATCATCAACCCAAAATACAGAGTTTAACATCACCTAGGGGTCCATGCCGGAACTCACGCGTCCAGTAAATTCATAATTACGTTGATCAAGTGTAATCATCAATTTACCCAACCCGATTACTCCGACACGTTCCAAACAAGGACAGTCCTAAGGGATCAGGGTTGTAGCCTAGGGTCTACTAAGGTATTCCCAATTTCTCTAAAACCTTTGGCTCTGATACCAATCTGTCACACCCCAGGCCCAGGTAGGGTAGGACGTCACAGACAAGCAACAACATATGGCAGCAGAAACAAACCATCATAAGAGCACAAAAGGAGAGAACATCACATGGCATTATATTTTAAAAGACACCGGGCAAGAAGTAGGCCTAGCCCCCAATACAAATACATAAATTCAATAATACAAATTGTTCCACGATAACCAAATTTAACTTGTTCCAAATGTTTTAAAACTAATCAAAGCAAATGCCATGGGTCACGGTGCTAGGTCGTCATAAGTCTTCTACAAAAGCCAGACCTTCATCACGGGTTACCTGAAACATGCTCAAAGAAAATTTTGTCAACTAAAAAGTTGGTGAATTCAAGTGCTTAAAGTTTAACCCAAAAGGATTCAATAAAATCCACATTTGATTTAAAAGTCATAGTTTCATTGTTGTGGGGATCACAATCAACCCTGCACTCAGTCCCGGCTAGCCTCTTCAAAAGTTATGTTATACCGATTAATCCCGAAGGAAGAACTGAGCCTTAAATAGTGGACCTTACCTGCCGGATGGTTCACCCTAGTATCTTACAAAAACTTGTCACATGACACAAACGACCCCGCAGGATCTCAATGTGGTACCCTTCCCGTTCATCACGGAAGGCACTGTGTGTGGGGGATTACCCAAGTAGATCTACCCATATAAAACAAGCGGTTCACACAAGAATTAATGATGGTGATAAAAGTAAAAGAAGGCTCTAACATTTCAACAACATATAGCATCATAATATAGCACAAAAATAGTTCAGTTTAAGCAGAGCATGCTTCATCCCAAAAACAGTAGTAAAAAGGGAACACTAGAACTCACCTTAGAATCAAACAAAGGTCCTTCAAGTATCAACAAGTCCAAGTCCTAGCACCCTATGATCAATATAAAAGTAATAAGATAATTTTCTTAGACTATTGGAAGTGTATCTAAGTGTATTTCATGGTCACAAATTCTCATGGCTTCGTTTCTTAGAAGTTTATGTCAAAAAGTTTCCTTTTTCGGAAAGTTAGGGTTTTGATATATGGATGACAAGTTATATGACTTTTATAAGTTTTTTTATATTATAATAAGTTTATTAAGAGTTTTCTAGTCATAAGATTACTGAAATTTAGCTAAATTTACGAAATTTACACTTTGGTCCCTCAAGTTTCAAAATTTACAAATTTGACCCAAAAGTTTGCTTTCTTTCATTACTTGACCCAATATGACCCTTATTAGCTCCTAGGGGATTTTATACTACTTTTAGGCCTGTTTTAACTTAATATTTATAGATTTTAACTTGAGAGGTTTAAAACACAAAAATTCAAGTTACCGGTTACGGTAAAACCGTTAATTTAAGCATCTTGTTTTAGATCTCTTAATTTCAACCTATGACCTCAAGTATAACGTTTTAAGGGCTTCTACCCAAGATTATAATATGTTTTAAAAGTATTTTTGGGGTTATTTGTGCAAAAAAAAAAAGTCCATCTTTAAACTAACCCGTTAAAGCCGTTTAGACCCGTTTTTACCCGAAACTGAACATTCTAATCCATTTTCTTTCAACTTTCCACCAACCTAAGCCTTTGAGGTCTTCTAAACTACAGAAATATTATGGATTTTTAGGTCTTAGGCTTGTTACACCATTTTTAATATTTTATTAATAAATCTCCCGGTTTTGGCTTTTTTAGCTAAGTAAATCCATAGAAATTACATATTAACCCAAAAATTCACCAAATTCGACTTTTAGAATTAAAATGATTATTTTAGGGCCTGGAGATTTTAAAACTTTCAATATTTTAGGTTTTGACTATTTTGAGAGTTTTAACACCTTTTTGGGTCACTAAATAAGCTCTTTTGTCCATTTTACCATACCTTTTCACCCATTCCACATTTTCCACGAATTTTATAAGGTTAAAAATCATCAAAATACTGGAACAAAGCATAATGTCACGGATTTTTCATAACAAGCACCATAGTTGCCTTTTAGAGGGTGTTTTACATGATTTGCACATGTGTAATCATCATAGTTTATGCTCAAACATCATTAAACCTTTTTGTAACGTTAAACCCAGATTATTATGATGTTAATAAAATGTTTTAAAGGAGGTTTTAACTTAGGTTGAGAGGCTTTTCAAAGCGCGTGGGTTCTTGGTGCTATAACACATGAAAAAGAGGGTTTTCGGGTTGAAATTATGTGCACCAACCCTTGGTTCATGAACACACTTTAAAATATACCTTCTTGAGGTCGTGAATCTCACTAAAAATAGTGATATGGCCGAAAGTTTCTGCTGTGAACAAGGAAAGTGAGATTTCATGGTAGAAAGTAAAGAAAACTCAAGGAATAACCTTGTTTCGGGTATATAGATGCTTAACCTCAAGGTGTTTTGTGATTTTGGGATGATTAGAAGAGTATGAGAGCTGTTGGTTCACGAGCTTGAGCTGCAAATCCTTTTTTTTGAAAGTTCTTGCAAGAATCTTGAGTAGAAACTCACCAAAACCCACTTTCTAGCTTGTTTTGCTCTTGGTCAACGTTGGAATGGAGTTTATCTTTGAGTTTCTTGGCTAGAATGAAGAAGAAATGCAGAGAATTTGTGGTGTTTGGGGCTGAATTCGTGAGGTTGAGAGAGAGAGTGAAGACGAGAGTGAATGTTGCATCTATGGGAAAGAGATGTGGAAATGTGGGTTAGTGGGTTTGTGGGATTCAAGGGAGTGTTATAGTGGTGGAATGGGGCGGCCGAAATGTGGTTGGGGGATGAGGAGGTGGCCGAATTTTGGTTGGTGGGATGGGTTTTCATTTATTTTTTTATTATTTTTATTATATGGTGTAATTTGTTGTGTAGTGTAGTGTTTAAAGATGGTAAATTCTAGTCTTACAAGTTTTAAGTGAAATGTTGCATATTTATGTATGTATGTGTGCCGTGATTATGTATGTGCACACATATTAATTGTTTTAATTAAAATTTTAATTTCTAGCATGGATTTAATATTTTCTAGAACCGCTTAAAAATTTCTAGACTAAGGCAAGATATAATAAGATCTTATAGGGCAACTAAACAGGAAATCAATTATCATGCAAGATGAAAATAATATTAATAATGAGAATGAAAATAATTTCAGATAAAAATTAAAGTTAAAGTTGGACCTAGGAGTCGGTTGTTACATTCTCCCACCGTTTAGGAAATTTCATCCAGAAATTTTTAGCTTCGATAAACTCCAGAACGAGTGGGTTTGAAGAGGTGCGGATAACTCTTTCTCATCTCATCTTCTCACTCCCAAGTGAATTCAGGTCCTCGCTTAGAATTCCATCTTACGTTGACCTTGGGTATGCGACTTTGCCTGAGATTCTTGACCAGCCGGTCGGTGATCTCTATATGCTCTTCCACGAAGTTCAACTTGTCATTAATCCTCGCTTCTTTCAAAGGTAACTCCATGGTCTTATTTACCATGCACTTCTTCAAATTTGACACATGGAAGGTGTCATGTACATAACTTAACTCTTGAGGTAGCTTTAATTAATACACCACGGGGCCAATTCTTGCTAGTATCTCAAATGGTCCTATGTATCTTAGGCTTAGCTTTCCTTTCTTTCCAAACCTCACAGTTCCCTTCCATGGTGCTACTTTAAGCATTACTCTGTCACCCACTTGAAATTCTAAAGGTTTTAGCCTTCTGTCAGCATATTTCTTCTGACGGTCTCTGGCTGCTCTTAAATGCTCCTTGATTTTAAATATTTTGTTGGTGGTCTCCATAACGATGTCGGGTCCCATTACTTGGCTATCACCGATCTCATTCCACCTCAATGGTGATCGGCATTTCCTTCCATATAGGGCCTCATACGGAGCTGCTTTTATACTTGCGTGGTAACTATTATTGTAGGAGAACTCTACTAGAGGAATATGGTTATCCTAGTTCCCTCCAAAGTCAATCATGCAAGCCCTTAGCATATCTTCCAAGGTTTGGATGGTTCTTTCACTCGGACCGTCAGTTTGTGGGTGGTATGCAGTGCTTAAATCCAGACGGGTTCCTAGAGCCTACCGGAGTGACTTCCAGAAACGAGAAGTGAAATGACTATCACGGTCGGAGATGATTGATAGTGGCACCCCATGCCTGGTTACTATTTCATCGATGTACAGTTGGGCCAGCTTTGTCAGGTCGTAGTCTTCTCGAATCGGCAAGAAGTGAGCTGATTTAGTTAACCGATCCACTATTACCTAGATAGCATCATGACCTCTGAAAGTTCTGGGTAACTTTGTAACAAAATGCATCGTGACATTATCCCATTTCCATTCTAGAATTTTGGGCTGTTGTAACATCCCTGACAGTTTTTGATTTTCAGCCTTTACCATGGCGCACGTCAGACACTTCCCAACAGAAATGGCGATTGATTTCTTGATTCCAGGCCACCAGAAAAGTGCCTTTAGATCTTGGTACATTTTTTCGCTTCCAGGGTGAACCGAGTACCTAGATTTGTGGGGTTCGTCTAGGATCACCTCTCTAATTCCCCCGTCCTTTGGTACCCATGTTCTCCCTTCATGTTTATATATACAACGATTCCTCTGCTAAGTTATCTTCCTTTAGCGCTTCGCCTTCTGCTTCTTTTAGTTTCATGATGAGGTCGGTATACATGCTCATCCTTAATGCACGGACACAGATGGTTTTTCTCTTTCTTTCCTACTCAAGGCATCTGCCACTACATTGGCCTTGCCGGGATGGTAGCGAATCTCGCATTCGTAATCATTCAGTAGCTCAACCCATCTTCTCTGACGCATGTTTAGCATCTTCTGGTCAAGAATGTGTTGCAAACTTCTATGGTCAGTGTAGATAATGCACTTTGTGCCATAGAGATAATGCCTCCATATTTTGAGTGCAAATACCATGGCACCCAATTCCATATCGTGAGTTGAGTAGTTCTTTTAATGCTCGTTCAACACTCTAGATGCGTAAGCAATCACCTTCTCTCGCTGTATTAGCACACATCCTAGTCCATGATGCGAGGCGTCACAATAGGCTATGAAATCCTCAACTCCTTCCGGTAGGGTGAGGATAGGTGTACTACACAGTTTCTCCTTGAGCGTTTCAAATGCTTTATTCTGTTCTTGGTCCCATACAAAGGCTGTATTCTTCTTAGTCAAAGCAGTTAACGGCTGCAAGATATGCGAGAAGTTTTTGATAAACCTCTTGTAGTATGTGTGCCGTGATTATGTATGTGCACACATATTAATTGTTTTAATTAAAATTTTAATTTCTAGCATGGATTTAATATTTTCTGGAACCACTTAAAAATTTCTAGACTAAGGCAATATATATTATGATCTTATAGGGCAACTAAACATGAAATCAATTATCATGCAAGATGAAAATAATATTAATAATGAGAATGAAAATAATGTCAGATAAAAATTAAAGTTAAAGTTGGACCTAGGAGTCGGTTGTTACAACATGACTGACACATCATAGTTCCCTTTTATTTATAAGGCATCACATGTATGTGTGAGCAGTTTAGGAGGATCGGAAGCAAGAGGTAGTGGTATTGGAACTTCTGGTGTTGGTGCTAGTGATGCTGGAATCTCTGGAGCTGGTGGAAATGGTGTAGGAGGTAATGAAGCTGGTGGTGGTCTTGGAAGAGTGAGAAATAAAGGAATAGGTGATGGAGAAGATGCTGAGCAAGTGTTTGAAGTAAGATTCATTGATATGGGATTTGACATAGATACTGATCTTACAGGAGATAAGGTGATAAGGTGTGAGGGTCAAATAGGAGAGAAAGGGCAAACTGAATTTTATGTAGTTGATGAGAGGCCAATGACTTTTGTGGCTCAGAGGAGTTCAGTCAAATGAGATGTGGTTGAGTTGAACAAGGAGGACTAGTTCACTATGGAGGAGGAACCAGAGAAACTAACACCTCTGTTCCAGAACATTTAAGAACCAAGGAGGAAGGAGTCAGATAAGAACATCGCGAGTTGGAAATATAACACCAAGCTAAAAATGTTTATGATCAAAAGGCATGGAGGCGGGATCTCATTTTTTCACAAAAGAAGGCATTCAAGACCCTTCCTAAGTGGGATTTGAGGAGATTAGCTGAGATTCCCCTTCTTAACCCGGGCTTGAGCAAACATGCTACTATGTTGGAGAATGAGATCCATTAGGGAGTTAAGGATAATTTTAAAGCTTTTGAATATATGAAGCCCGAGAGGAGACAATCAAAGAAGGATCTAGATTCAGTGACCGGGAAAGGAAAGATAGTATTGAAGTTAAAGACTGTGAAGACTATCAACCAAGTGAGGATACCTGACCAATAGTCGTCAAGACTGCAAAAATTCGAGAAATGGTTATATGACAATCTAACTGGAGAAGTTGTAATGCGGGTAAAGAACTGAGATGAGATAAGGTTATTTGATCCGATGGAGGTGTTCTCATTCATTGAATAAGATCTAAAGGTATTGTGCGAAAACCAAATCAAATTCAAAGCTGGAGAAGAGACGAAGATGAAGGCAAGCTTGTTTGAGCCAGTGGAAAATAACGCTAGGGGTGTGAGATCGGAAATCAAGCCACACAAAAAGAGCATGCAAGAACACTAGGATCTGGGGGCGGATGTGGGAGATTTGGCTAGATTGATGGAGCAGGAAAAGGCTGGAGCTGATCCAAAAGACCCGGAAGGTGAATACCCCTCTAGGGGGAGTATTGATAATCAAGAATAGGGTAGTATTCACCTTGCCATTTGTTTTTGTTTAGTTATAGTTTATGATAGCAAAGATATTAATGTTATAGGATCTAGTTTACTTTTTTCTTCTTTTGTATTATGTGGCATGCGAAACTGCATACGAAACTGCATACGAAACTGCATGCAAAACTGTAGTTTCACCCGGTAGTTTCTCATGCCATAGTGCATACAGTTTCGCAGTATGCGAAACTAGGTCTTATATATATGTATCTTTGTTCATCATTATGTAACTCTAGGAACTTTATTGGTATTACTGATTTGAGTCTTTTGTTTGATTGTGGATTGCTAGGAGCCTATTTCTATCATCTTTGAGCATTATTCATCTTCATCTATACAAATCTCTTAAATGAGTTGTGTTTGATTTTTGTTTCATTTTGTATCATTGCTTGGTACACAAGTTATTAGATATAGTGATATCTTGTGGATTATTAAGTTATACCTTCATCAAAAGCACGTTAAAACAATCTGTTGGACCAACATCTTCCAAAGCTAAAATATGCTTCTAAGTACTTATATGTTATGAATGACAATTTTCATATGAAAGCAATTAAGTCTTGGAAGCTTTATTCATCCTTTGAATAAAACTTTTGAAGTTTAATTTCTTCTGAAACAAAATATGTCACGGAAGCAAAATTACTCTAAGTATTTTTCATCCAAAGCAATTCTTGTCAAAATAAGGAATATCTTCCAAAGTCCAATTGTCTTCGAAAGTTTTCTCAAAACTTCTAAAGACAAATTACATACTGAAGATTTTCAACTTCCAAGATAAATACCTTTTGAGGAACTTTTTTTGAGGTGGGACTGACATTCGTATTCAAAGTTTTCGTTTTGCATTAACTTTGCCTCACATCCAACCATATATATCCTTCTAACGGTTCCCCCTCTTTCTTTTTCTCTTCATCTACAAACTTCTAACCATAAATTCACCCATAAACCCAGTTTTGTTCTTAGCTTTCTTCATCCCAAAGCTTTCTCAAATGGCCAACCCTGAACCCTGAAACTAGCCAGATTAGTCATTGTACCTTCACAGGCAACACATCTAGGTTGCTCTGTTATCATCTGAGAAAGGTCTAGGTTTCTCAGACGTTTGTTGCTTTTTTACTCAATCATCCTACCTCACCACACTCACAGTAGACCCTCCACTCAATGAAGAACAACTGTTGGAGAAATAGACGACCTGCTAAGAGGTCATCTTGGATGGTGACAAGGCACTGTCTACATCAGTGTAGGGGAAAATAGTTTTCATCACGCAATCCATAATAAACTCTCATTTCAGGCTAGATGATTAAGAAGGTGAACTGTCCTTTCCCAAAAGTGTAGTGAATAAATCATTACGGTAGATGGGTTATGAAAAGAACTTCACAGTTAGAACTTTCAAGAAGGGCAAGGTCTCCAACTAGTTGAAGTACCTCCTCAATGTTATTATTCACTATTTATCAAATAAACATGGAGGATGGGATCAAATTCCTGATGACATATCCTATATAGTCCATGGAAGGGTTCAAGGGGTCAAGTTCAAGAATTCCCAATCTGTGTATGAAAACTTGCTTGCCAACTTGGACTCCTTAGAGTACTACATATTTTCTAGAAATGTGCAGCACATTCTCAACTATGAAATGGGCTCAAAGATGAGGGGAACATGTGCTACCCTTAAATTGGGACAGATGAAGCCTGTCATCTTTAAAATCATGAGAAAATCCACTATTGGTTACTCAAGGGTAGAAATAGCCTAGGTCCTAAAAATGTTAGAACTCATTGCTCAAGTTGACAACTTGACAGCACCAGTCAACGTTGAACCCACACCTTGTACATCTGCACCACCCAAACAGCCACAAATAATCCATCACCTACCAAATAAAATTCAAGTGGAGGAAGTGGAACTCATGCTGGAGGAAGTGGAACCAAAAGCAGGCCCCTATACACTCACCCATGTAAGAGGAAGTAGAACCAAAAGCTCCCACTTCCCCTGAGGAGCAAACCACTCCTATTACATCATTGATCAGTGTTGAGGTTCCTCATGCTTATCCTGATGAGCTCATTGCCCAAGCCTCAAGCCTTCACTCTAAATCTTAAAACTCAGGTGATCAACCTTCAAAGGACAACTACCATCCCCAGCCTGTGGATCTAAACCAACCAATTCCTGACCTTCAATTTTACGGTGATGAGGAAGTGGAACCCATGCAAGAGGTAATGGAACCAAAAGTAGGCCCCCATACACTCACCCATGTAGGAGGAAGTGGAACCAAGAGCTCTCTCTTCCCCTAAGGAGCAAACCACTCCCATTACTTCATTTCTTAGTGTAGAGGTTCCTTATACTTATCCTGATGAGCTCATTGCCCCTCAAACCTTCACTCTGAGTCTCAAAGCTCAGTTGATCAACCTTCAAGGGAAAACTAGCATCCCCAGCCTTTTGATCTAAGCCAACCAATCTCTGAGTCTCAAAACACAGGTGATCAACCTTTAGTGAGTACCATGAGTCTCTCTTCTCCTCCCCTGCTCAAGGAGAGATGGGTGCTCCTGAGACACCTATTCTAGCCCACATCATCCATCCCTAATAGAGGTTGACTTACCTGAACATGTTTAGGAAGTCCATATGGAAGAGGCTCTCACGTTTGAAAGTGATTACATCATTAAGACCTCAACCATGGCAACCCAGCCCCTTGACACTTCTTTTGAAGATGTCATGGAGCAAGGGAAATCTTGGAGCCAAGAACCACAAACTGGTAGTAAGGGAGATGACTTCGGTTATGTTCTCTCATCCCTTATGATTCTTTAGATGAAGATGAAGGGATTCTGCAACTAAAGGTGCCAAAACTGTCTTAAACATGCACCTATTTAGTTTCAAAGGTTAGTCACCTTGAACCAAAGGTGGCTACCTTGCAATGGCAGGTCTTAATCAGCAACTTGAGATCACCGATCTCAATGGCAATCAAGCTGAGAGGCCTGCCAGGCATGTTCAATCAGGTCCACAAGAATTTATGGATGTGTGACCTAACATCTAGCTCAACTATGCAAGTGGGTAATGCTACCACAAAGCGGGGAATGTCTTTACTACAATCACAGAACACGTGAATATTACCCAAAGTATGGACATGGAGGCCTTACCATCCTCACTTATAGGTAATGCTACCACAAAGGGGGAGAATGTCTTTACTTCAATCAGGTCCACATCAATGTGGATGCCCTGATTCAAAGCTTATTTGAGAAGGGAATCCTAAGGGTTACGTATACCGCAATCTACCGTGCTGACAACCCAATTGTAGGATGGAGGAATGATGCGAATTGAAGATTTTTGGAACTCTTTATATCTCAGGGGCAACAAGAAGTATTTAACATTAAAACCCAAAGATACTATGAGAGTTTTCCTATAGTTGACCCGCCACTCACCACCCTTACTAATAACAGGCAACCTGAAAGGTTGGCTGAGAGGACTCAGCTGAGGGTGCTTGAAGAGTTCAAGAGAAGATTCAAACTATATAAACAGAGGCTAGCAAGCAAAATTGTTGGTCAACTGATATTGAGGCAGACCCTAAGATTAGCTTCAAAGGGGAAACCCTCAGTTGAAGGCCAAGTAGTTAAACATGTGAACCTTGAGACTAGATTCCCTTCAGCACCCCATACCTTCAGTGAGACACTAGCTGGTGAACGTGTCTCACAGCCTCTTCTTGACTAGAGCTCAGGTGCTGCACCAAGTGATTTAGGCCAAAGCTCTCTCCACCCTAGGTCACACAGTCCAATGACTAACAAAAGGAAGAGGATCATGACTTCTATAGAGATTAAGGAGGAGAAATAGGAGAGGAATAGGAAGGCAAGGGGAGAGAGAATAAGTGAGACCCCTAGCTTCATGCAAGCCATAATCAAGGCTGCTCCTAGGCCAAGCATGCAGGAGGATGAGTTAAGGGCAGCAAAATTAAACTATTTAGGGTCTAGGAACTATAACATTGATGAAATCATCTCTCTTCCATTGGATGAGATAATGAACTAGCTAACACTGAACTGTCAAAAGAGAGGAAGGAGGCACAGGCAATAGAGTTGCTCCTCAAGATTAAGGAATAAAGGAGAAGAAAAATACTTTATAAAGCCCCTGTCCTCTCTCCAGTTCAAGAAAGTCCTGAAGTAGATGTTGTGACTGTTGAACAAGATACTCAGGTAGGTAGGGAACAATTTAAACAAAACATGCTAACCTATCTGAGAGCCACGGGTCTTTATCAGGTAGCAGACCTACTTCCCTTGTCAAATGAGTACATTGAATTTGAGTATCTCAAGCAACTAGAGCAAGAAGTCTTAAAAGAAAAGAAAGCTGCTAATAGGAAGATGAGGGAAGTGGTTGCTAAATCAAAAGCCACCATCCGAGCCAATCCGAAGAAGTCTGCTAATAGATTGAAGATGGCGAGCTTCTTGAAGTTGTATGGGTTCATCAGAAGGAGACTTGGTACAATGAATCTATCCACTATGGATGCGCACAATAGAGTGATGAAGCAAAAGATTAAGAAGGGTGAGTTGGTAGACATGCATTCTCTATCAAGTCAGGCTATACTTAAAGCTGAGGTTAAAGTTGAACCCTAAGAGATAACACAACATGGACCTAGTGTTGTATGTCAGCCAACTTTATCTTCTGACCCAAAGTAAGGTCCTACTCTTCTCCTTCTGAACATGTAAAGGAAAAGGACCAAACTGAGAAGTATAAAGAAGGAACATCTGGTACTCAGGACCAAGCTTCTCAATAAAAGTATAGAAAAAGGAAGTGGATGTCCATAATAAGGGACAAAAATAAGAAGAAGAAGTCTAAGGCATCCAACTCTGCACCTATGGATGGGTCAAAACATCAAGAGGGTGAACAAGAAGAGGCTGCTCAACCAACTCCACTTCAAGTAGTCCCTCTTGCTATTAAGAGACCCATCCTGTCTTCGGATTTTGCTACAAACCCAAAGAGATGTTATGTCGCTAGAGATCAAGGGGGTCAAGATGTATACTTCTAGCAAAACATGCTTGACCTTCCTCTACATGATCTCTTTGACATGAGAAGATTCTTTGAGAGTCTAAAAAATCTAGACCAACTGATGAAGAAGGAGATGGTCTTGAGTCTAATAGATAAAGATCAAGACTTAAAGTTATCCTCAAGTTTTGCTAGCATCAGCCTAGGGGGAGTTTGTAAGAGTTAACTTAGAGGCTGATGCAACCAAAGAGCTTACAACATGCACACTGAAGTACAAAGAAAGTTAGTTCAGAAGATTTAAGAAACACATAGAAACTCACTAAGTGTCAAATCTTCCTAATCCGAAAGACCATTTCATCAGAAGCCAAAGATGAAATCTTCCAAAGCTTCAAGACAAAATCTTCCAAAAGCGAAGAGACTGATTTCTTCCGAAGACAAAGAAGACATGCTTTCTCTAACATGTTTTTGACAAAAGCTGACCACTTTCTGCTGGCATCTCTTCAAGTTGGTGATATTTCCATACTTTTATCAACTATAGATTAAGGTCTTAGAGTCTGTAACTTTCTACTTTGTACTTTTATCCTTTTTGTAATAGATAACGATATGAGCTATGGCATGTTATAGTCACTAGTCAAAAGGCAATCTATCTTCTGACTTTACATTGATCTTGTTGTCTAGATTAGTGTTACAACTGGCCTTTAAAGTATTGCTGGTTGTAGGATGTAGTATAAAGTATCTAAGGTACCAGTCCTTAGGACTAAGTATTGTAACAATTGGTAAACACTTGAGAGCAATATACATCATTCTGGGAAACCAAATATTTGTGTTCTATCTGTGCTCTTTACATTTTTTATTTGTTTCATAAGCTGGTTCCCTATTTGATCTATTAAGTGTTCTTGTTTGTTCCTCTTCAACCTTTGTGAAAATGTTGATTTACTCCCCCGTACTAGTCTTGCATCATTCCCATTCCATAAATACATGAGGGTTTGATTTTCTCTTTCCTACTGAGTGTGTCACATACGATACTTTCTTTACCTGGGTGACAACAGATTTCGTAATCATAGTTGTTTCATAGTTCCACCAGACCTCTTTGTTTCATGTTGAGTTCTTGCTGATCAAAGATTTGCAACAGACTCTTGTGATCATTACCGATGACACAATTGGTACCGACAAGCAGTGACTCTAAATATTTAGGGAAAATACTATGACACCTAACTTAAAATCATGAGTAATGTAGTTTTTTATGGATCTTGAGTTATCTTGATGCATAAGTAATAACATTATCTCGTTGGGTAAGTACACAATCTAGGCCTTGGTTCAATGTGTCACAGGATAGGTGTCACACCCCGACCGATGGCAGAATCATTGGTGTGGACGATGGCAGAATCATCTGGGTGGACGAATTTTAATCGATTGTAAATAGCACATGGAATTAAATAAGTTGAATTAATATTTAAACATCATTTTCATTGAGTAATATAAATGAAGTAATTCATTAAAATGTAATAAAGATTCAAATAAAATAATAAAGTATGTTATTAATCTAGGTCCAATTCCTATATAAGCATGAAGAATTCCTCTAAACTGCATCCCAAAATCATGTAAAAAAGTAATGAGTCGGCTAACGAATTAGATTGATTAAAATGATTGAAAACAATTCAATTCACATGGCAATGTCAAGACTTATAATGCAATAGTGTAACATAAAAGACAAACTACAAAATCAAACCTAATGACCGAAATGACTTGCTTCGCAGATGAAGCCTTATAGAATGAAAGATTTTGGTTTCGATCACCATACGACTAAACAAATGGGGTGGGTTTGTCAAACCAATAGATCTATCATTATTGCTGTGGTTGCATGAATAAACTATTATGTTATCATCTAGTTTATCTAACTTTGCACGCATAATTGCAAGTAATAATATAGCATGTCTTGAATTGAATTTTGAAATAGCATAACAATGAATATCAATAATTGAATGTTGCATCATATGACTTCCCCTAAATATAAAACAATTAAAAAGGGCTATGAATACTCACTTGAAGTATAAATGATTTGGAAATGATAGAATTCTAGACGTGACACCAAAAAAATCCTCAAGGTTCAACCTTAGGTTTGGTGTATTTTTTGTTAGAATAGTAATGGTTTAAAGACTAGGTATGAATTAGGGTTTCAATTGGGGTTTGTGTGATGATATGAAAAAATAAATATTATACATTATTATATATGTTGGTTAAATAAAACTAGAATAAAATGCATAAATAATAAAATATAAGTAATTATAGAATCAGGTGGTTGTCACAGGAAGGGGCTGGTTCATAAATGGTAAGCTTAGCATCGAGAAGGTAAACTATGTTAAAGATCTTGGATATAATCTTTTGAGTGTATCTCAATTTTGTGACCACAGACTTAACATGCTCTTTACGGAGCATGAGTGCATTGTTCTCAAGCCTAGGGTGGTCATTCCTCAAGAGCATATCCTGCTCAGTGTGCCAAGGAAAAGGAAAGTGTACGAGATGGATCTGTAGGAAACATCCTCATAAGGAGAAGTTTCTTACTTTCTATCTAAAGCCAATAGTGATGAGTCTATCCTCTAGCATAAAAGAATATGCTATGTAAACTTTAAGAACATGAATAAATTAATTAAAGATAATTTGGTAACTGGAATGCCCAAGAAAGAGTTTACAAGTAATAACCATTATGTTGCATGTCTGAAATGAAAGCAACACAAGGTGTCTCACAAGCCAAAGGAAATGAACTCCATCACCACTCCCCTACACTTATTACATATGGATCACTTTGCCCCCACCAGTGTAATGAGTATAGGAAGAACTTCATATTGTCTGGTGATCACAAATGACTTCACAAGATATACTTCTGTCTTCTTTCTTAGAACTAAGGTTGAGACCTCTAAAATCTTGAAGAACTTTATTCTAAAAATTTAGAATCAAAGTAATCACAAGGTCCAGATCGTAATATGTGATCAAGGAACTGAATTCAAGAACAAAATCCTTGATACATTGTATTATGAAAAGGGTATTACAAGACAATATAGTGCTTCTAGAACTCTTCAACATAATGGTGTTGCTGAAAGGAGAAATAGGACACTTATTGAGGCTGTAAGGACCATGCTCTCTTACTCTAAACTGCCAATCACCTTCTGGGTAGAGGCAGTCAACACTGCCTGCTATGTGCAGAACAGACTTTTAGACATCCAAAGTCATAAAAAGACTCCTTATGAACAGTGGTACAAAAGAAGACCTTTCATTGGTTTACTCAGGTCATTTGGATGTCCATGCACCATATTGAATACCAGAGATTATATAGCCATATTTGCTAAAAAATCAAATGATGATACTTCATTGGACACTCTTCCTAAGCTAAGGCTTATAGAGTATACAGTCTCAGTACTAGTGTAGTTGAGGACTCAACCAATGTGACCTTCAATGAGCACACTCCCAGTGTTAAAGGTTCTAGTCCTAATTGGCTATTTGATCTTGATTTAGTTACCAATTGTTTTAACAAATCTTGTGAAGATGTTTCAGGATCTTTTGGTAAAATATTAGCTGGAGATCCTGACCCAAGATTTGAGCTGGGAAGACCAAGTGATAGAATTTCTATAGCTCCAGTGGTAAGAAACCCTACAGATGGAAATCATGTTAGCACAACCATGACAAACTCTTCACCTAATACATCTTAGGTGTCTATGAATTCTAGCACTAAGGCACAAAACTCAAATGAAGGGGTTTCCAATGTAGGGGGAGATGGAGATGGTGAAAAAGATTAAGAATTTAATGATGCTGACACCCTCTCCATTGAAGACAACATCAATGATATCACACACTCATTGCATCAAGTTTATCTTGATAAGTGTGCTCATATGATGGGTAATACTCAATCACTAGATCTAAATTTCACTAATTTAGATCTTTTAAACCAACTTGCTATGATTTCTTAACTAAGAATCCACAAGTCCCATCCCACCACAAAAATCATTAGACATGTTGAGACTGGGGCGAGAACAAGAGGACAAATCTATGATAAAAAAATGTTTGTCTGAATCAAGTTGATGTCAAGTGTACATTTTTATATGGAGTGATAGATGAGTAATGTATGTCTTGCAACGACCTGGCTTTGCAGACCCATATCATCCTGATTATCTCTACAAGCTTGACAAAACTCTTTATGGGCTGAATCAAGTTCCAAGAAATTCGTTTGAGACATTATCATAGTATCTTGTCCAACATGGCTACAAGAGAGGTATTATTAACAACACACTCTTCATCAAAGAAACAAGGAATGACTTGATGCTGGTTCATGTTTATATAGATGACATCATCTTTAGTTCAACTAGTCCAAAGCTCTATAAAGAGCTTAAGAAGCTGATGAAGAATAGATTTGAAATGAGTGCCATAAGGTAACTTAATTTCATTGTAGGAGTTTAAGTGAAGCATGTTGACAATGGAATCTACATAAAAAAGTCAAAGTATGTGCAAGACATAATAACCAAATGTTGATCCTGAAAGGGAGTGTGTTGATGAACATCTGTATAGGTTATGATTAGGTCTCTTATATACCTCATAGCAAGCAGTCCTAATATCATGTTTGCCACATGCATATGTGCAAGATATCAACCCAACCCCAAGATGTCACACCTGGTTGCTGTCAAGAGAATTCTTAGATACCTCAAAGTAGCTCCCAAGCTGGGACTTTGGTATCCAAAAAATTCTAACTTCAATCTGTATGCATATATAGATAGTGACTATGGTGGCTGCAAGATGACTGCAAAGTCTACATTTGGGGGATGTGAGTTCCTTGGTGGAAGGATAGTCTCATGGCAATGCAAGAAACAATCATGTGTGTCTGCATCAAATGCTAAAGTTGAATACATTACTGTTGTAAGCGGCTGTGCTCAAGTGCTTTGGATTTAGAATAAGATGTTACACTATGGATTCAACTTCATAGAGACTCCTATCAATATAGACAATAACAATGCTATCTCTATAATAGAGAATCATGTGCATCACTCAAAGACAAAGCACATCAACATCAGGTATCATTTGATAAGAGATAATTTTAAAAAGTGATTGTTAAACTAGTCAAAGTTAACACAAATGAACAATATGTTGATCTGTTCACAAAATCTTTTGATGAACAGAGATTTAAATATTTTGTATCATTTATTAGGATGATTAACTTTGAGTAGATTTTCACAAAATTAATTTCAATTTTATTTTCAAATATGTGTGCCTTTAAAGTTGTCTAAGTTATCACTCATATAAGCCTTGTTTATCTTGGAAAAAAAAGTTTCTTAGTATTTTAAGAATTAAAGATATATTTTCTGTCGGAAGACATTTAGTTGACTTCAGAAGAAACTTATGTCCTCAAAACTAATAACTACTTTCTAAAAATTTACATTTGGAAGAAATTCTGATACATCTTTTGATGCTTAAATATGCTTCTAATTACTTATATGTTTGGAAGAATAATTTTCTTCCGAAAGCAATTAAGTTTTGGAAGCTTTATTCAGCCTTTGAATAAAAGTTTTTAAGTTTAATAACTTTTGAAACCAAATATGTCTTGGAAGCAAAATTACTTTAAGTATTTTTCTTCCGATGCAATTCTTGTCAAACTAAGGAATATATTCTAAAATGAAATTGTCTTTGGAACTTTTCTACTTCCAAGATAACTACCTTTCTGGTCACTTTTTTAGAGGTGGGAAAGACATTTGGATTTCAAAGTTTATTATTCAATATTAACTTTGCCACACATACAACCATATATATAGCCTTACAATGGTTCCCCCTATAAGTTTATAGTAAAAGGCTGATGCAACCAAAGAAACCAAAATAGTCAAAGAGCTTCCTGCATGCATGCACTGACGTACAAGGTAGAAGTTACTTCAGAAGTTTTACACTCATCACAAAAAATATTCTCAGTGTAGAATCTTCTGAAGCCAAAGATCAAATCTTCCGCAGCCAAAGATGAAGTCTTCCGAAGCTTTAAAGATGAAGTCTTCCAAAGCCAATGAAGTGAAGACTGATTTCTTCCGAAGACAGAGAAGACATGCTTTCTTTGATGTACTTTTACATAAAGCTGACTTACTTTCCACTGCAACTCTGAAGACTCACCAGCTTATACAAGTTGGTGAAAAGGTCCATGCTTTAGTAAGCTATAGATTATGGTCATTGGTCTGTAACTTTCTACTTTGTACCTTTTATACTTTTTGTAATATATTAGGATGTGAACTATGGTATGTCATAGTCACTAGTCAAAAGGCAATCTGCCTTTTGACTTTTAATTGATCTTGTTGTCTAGATTAGTATTTCCAGCTGGCTTTCAAAGTATAGGCGGCTGTACGATATAGTATAAGGTATCTCAGGTTGTTGTATTTTTTTTATGCTTTGTAACACTTGTAATAGAACTTGAGAGCGATATACAATATTCTTGAAAGCCATACTCATCATGTTCTTGCTCTTTTGTTCTGTCTCTATTACTTGCTTGTGTTCTTAGTTCCTCAAACAAATACTTGGTTTCCCATTTGATCTATTAAAGCTCTCCTCATTGTGAGATTGGTTGTATTGACCACCCTTCAAATGGTCCTGCACCCCCTTTCTTCTTCCTCTTCATTTGTAATCTTCTAACCCTAAATTCACCCACAAACCCTCATTGTTCTTAGCTTTCATCATCCCAAAGCTTTCTCGAATTGCCAACACTAAGCCGTAAAACCAGCCAAATTTCTCCATGCACCTTCACAGGCAATACAACAAGGTTGGTCTGTTATCGTTTGAGAAAGATCCTAGTTTCTCAAACGTTTGCCACTTTCTTACTCAATCATCTTCAGCAAACTCACAATAAACCCTCCACTTTATGAAGAACAACTGCTGGAGTTCTTGAGGACCTGCCAAGAGGTCATCTTGGATAGTGAGAAGACATTGTTTGAATTAGTTAAGGGAAAGATAGTTTTCATCACACAACCGAAAGTAAGTCTCATCTCTTGCTGGATGATGAAGAAGGCGAGCTGTCCTTTCCAAAAGTTACCATGAATGAATCATTCATGCAAATGGGTTGTATAGGGGTCTTCAAAGTCAGAACCTTCAAAAAGGGTAAGATCTCCTTCCAATTAAAGTACCTCCTTTATGTTGTAATCCACTTATTATCAAACAAAAATGGAGAATGGGATCAAATTCCTAAGGACTTATCCTATATAGTCCATGGAATGGTTCAACGTTTCAAGTTCAAGTACTCCAAGTTTGTTTACATAAACTTGTTTACCAACTTGGACTCCTTAGAGTTTTACCTGTTCCCTAGATATGTCTAGCACATTCTCAACTATTAACTAGGCTCATAGTTGTGGGGAACAGGTGCTACTCTTGAAGTGGCTCAGATGAAGCCCAGCATCTTTAAAATCATGTAAGAAGCCACTACTGGTTTCTCAGGGGTAGAAACAGCCATGTCCCAAAAATGTTAGAGCACATTGCTCAAGGTGACAACTTGACAGCACCGGTTAATATTAAACCAACACCTTATACATCTGCACCACCCACACAGCCACAATAACCATCACCTACAAATGAAAATCCAAGAGAACCCATGCTCAATCTGAATAGGTTGAGCAGGCCCCCATACAATCAACCATGCTGTAAGAAGTGGAACAAAGGCTCCTACATCCCCTGATGAGCAAACCACTATCATTACTTCATTGATCAGTGCTGAGGTTCCTTATTCTTAGCCTGATAACCTGATTGTCCAAGCCTTAAGCCTTCATTATGAGTCTCAAAACTCAGGTGATCAACCTTTAGGGGACAACTACCATCCCCAACCTCTAGATCTATACCAACCAATCCCTAACCTCCAATTCTATTATGATAAGAATATGGGTTTCAGTGAGTACCATGAGTCTCTCTTCTTCTATTTTGCTAAAGGAGAGATGAGTGCTCCTGATACACCCATATCTAGCCCACATCATGCACCCCTAACTGAGGTGGACTTCCCTTAACAGGTTTAGGAAGTCCATATGGAAGATGCTCTGATGAAATCAATATATGAAGGTTGAATATGAACTTATTTGAACAATAAGAACATACACAGGTTGTTTTCCCTAAGGATCTTTTCTAATCTCTCAAAGAAGATATAACAACAGATTCTTATATTTTGTATTCAACAAACATCAATCATGGTGCAAAAACCCATGATAGATGCTATGATATTAGTGTGTGTATGTTTGTGTGTGATTGTGTGCTTGCTAGTGCTTGGATGATAATAACTGCTTGATTGTATTGAATGTTCAAAAGCTTATAAAGGATTAGGGTAGTATGCTATTTATAGCCTATACACAGAGCTATATACAATTACTAAACTACCCTTATGTAAACGAAAATTACATAAAAATCCTAAGTCTATAAGCTGTCCGCTGTGGATGATTAGCTATCTGATGTGGATGTTAAGATATCCGATGTGGAAGTCAGATCACTTGTCCGTTGTGCATTGGATGCTGTCCGCTGTGAAGTGTTTGAATTGTTCGTTGTGAGTTGTGGGATGTTCATCCGCTGTGGATGAACATCCACTGTGGAGTGTTCATCCGCTGTGGATGAACATCCGCTGTGGAGAGACATCCGTTGTATGTTACTCATCCACTGTGGGATGTCTTCATATGTTTTGAGCACTTGGACTTGATCTTCATCTGATGCAGCCTCCTGTACATCCACTATGGGTAGTTCTTCATCCGCTGCCGACACTTAGTCAAAATTTCTTTTATCTACAAATCTTAAACATGAGAAGGGCCAGCTTCTTCTACACTCTTCTACATCCTCTTCTCCCAGTTGAAGTACTATCCTCATAACTTCCTCAGAGATAATGATCTGCTGATTATACATAGTAGATATCACTACTTGCTGATCATTGATTTGTTCCAGATGTGCAGGAGTCCAAAACTGAATTATATGATCCTCATAAATTTCTAGACTTCCAATCATTGCATGAACCAGCCTTGTTTGCCATATTGAATGAATAATGTCTCTGTAATTCTCTACCTTAGTAGAATCAGCATTAAGGAATGCACAGATGTTGTGATCACTGACAAACACTAGGTTTGAGATATCTGCCATATGAAATGAATGTGTTAGTAGCTTGTATAATATGAATGGATGTTGTTTGTGATGATGAAATGTTGATCAAGTGTTCATTGTCTTGTGATTGTTATGAGATGATTAATTATGTATGTTTTAACACTTGTGACTTGTTTAAAATGTATGTTTGATTGATATAAACATGTAAGACAGTTTGACTTATGCAAAGTCAACTGCTTGGTTGATTTTGGTCATGAAAAATTGTTTGATTCAATTAGTTTTGATCCAAATTGGTTTTGCAATGTGTTTGTTACAAAAAGTTGTTTTGCTCAATTCATACAACAATTACAACCTATAACAACTTGTTTATGAACTCCAGTTTGATTTTTTAAAGTCAAAATGACCATTTAATGCACATTGAATGAATAATTTAATCTTTGTGTGTTCAATGCCATGCCAAATTAACTGTCTTTATGTGTTTGTTAATGAATTTTGAACATGTTTACTAAGTTATAACAAATTTTAAGTCATTTTATACAATTTCAAAGATTAAACCTCAGTTTTTGTATGATTTTGGCAAGAACATCAAGACTGTTAATAAACCCGATGAACACTTAATCAAATTACATCAAAAAAACAGGCTTAATACATTCGACTAAAGTCATCTAACATTTATTCAGTGTTTGATTTGGCTTAAAACTTCAAACGATTCACGTTTGATTTTGGTTCAATGTTCGACTAGGTCGAACAATGTTTGAATCTAAACCAATGAATAAGATGTTTTAAAGGATGTTTGATGATTAGAAACATGTTGTTATACCTATTTGATTTTGAATCAGACGAGAAATCAAATAGATTTTATGTTCACAATCGAACAGGGGTTTCAGGAATTAAGGGTTTATCGCACTGAGAGTAAAATTTAAAAATTTTGATTTTCCCTCTCCCATTTGTGAAGAGATAAAAATTTACAAGTGTTGCATATATATAAAGCAGGAAAAATGACTATCCGCTGTAGGTACAGTATGTCTGTACGCTGTATGAATAGTAACTTAATATTTTTATTTTAAGCCCTGCGTTGTGAATTACACATGTGCTGTGTGAACAGTGCGTACGCTGTACCATTTTTAGATTGTACGATGTGGACCCCTTTGATGTTGTACTGTGTTCGCAGCGGATGGTCATTTGGTCATGCGTTGTGTACACTTGAAAAGTCATACGCTGTGTTTTGACCACTTTTTTCAAAGTGGATGAATAATTGTTCATGCGTTGTATGCTCTTGAAATGGTTTGTTTGTTCACAGATAATGACCATTTGTTCATGCGCTGTGGACCCTTAAAGAAAAAAATTTTGTTTAGCTGTTCACAACGGATGAACATTTGTTCATGCGTTGTGGACCCTTGAATGATTTTTGATTGTTCACAGCGGATGAACATTTGTTCATGCACTGTGGGCACTGTGAAAATTTGTTTGATTGTACACAGTGAATGAACATTTGATCATGTGCTATGGACACTTGAAAATGATGTGTGAATGTTTACAGTGTATGATTACCTATGTGCATATGCTTGTACTGTTTCTACAACGGATGACTAATGCTAGTCATGCACTGTGGAAGGTTACTGTATTCACATCATGCGTTGTGAACACTTGTATGTTCTCTAGTGGATAGCGGATGTATGTTTGTTTTCTCTGCTATATACACATGGTGTATTTTACATGTTATGATGGTACTGTAGCTGCAGCGGATGTATGATTGTATGTTCGCTGTAACAACGGTTTTCAAAAATTTTAGATTTTTGTTTATTTTGAACTAATGTCTTCCGAAGCATATGTTTGATAAAATTTTCAAACGAAAGGAACATTTGTTTGAAGAAACTTGTTTAAATCAAAATGTTTGTTTAAATATTTGATTTAAAATGTATGTTAAAATGCTAAAATTTTAACATGATCAATATATGGATGTTAAGATATTACTCACAAGCAATATTGTGCAATATTATACATATGTATGTGTGTCAACCTACTGTGTTTGGGTGCTGACTTGACTTGGCTTTATTTAAAAACTCAAAATTTTGAAAATTTCGAATTTTAAAAATGTATGAATATGCATAATTCTGCTACCTTTGATATTTCCATATTCAATTTCTCCCCTTAAATTTTTGCATACTTATAAAAACCTTTTATAAAAATGGCAAAAGTTTGTGTGTGTTTGAGAGGAAATTATCAAAGTCCAATTTTATTACTTGTTTGATAAACACTTTTTAAGATAACATGTTATCTTACTTACGAAGGAATGTTTTTCATGTTTTGACATGAATCATTTGCACATACCATGAGATCATACTATTCTAAATTTATCACTGAGCTTGTTGAATGTTTTTGAGAATAGACATAGACAAATACAATGTTGTTTGATAGATATTTTGATCCACTTAAACTCATGCATGATATTAATGATTGATTGAAACAGTGAGTGATTATCATGTTTTGAGTTGAATGATATGAGTTGTATATACCCCACATTGGATTGTGTGTATAGAACAACCCCCTCAAGATATGCTAGAAAGCACTTTTAATACTTAAGACCTAGCAACTTAGGACTATAAATGCTCAATTTGATCCATGTTGTTTGGTTGATTGTAGCTTGGTTTCCTTTGTTTTCTTGAAACCTCTTTCTACCTACAGCAAGAAAGATAGCTCGGTTTCTTACTGAAACACTTCTTCTGAAACACATAAATCATCCACTATCACTCAAATTACTTCTCCTGACACAACACCAAAGCTAAACCTCAAACCAAAATCCCCACAGAATGAAACCTTTCATTCTTGTGATGGTCAAGATGGAGATCCTGCAAGTGATGACAGTGATGATGAAACCAACCAGCCAAACAAACAAACATTAACATGTATTAATCATATCATTGAAGAAATCAATCCAAAACAATCACAACCAAATAAATCCAAAGCAGCAAAGCCTCACAACAAACAAAAGGCTATGGTTCTCTATGAGAAATTCAAACCAGCATGATTTCTTGAACTAGAATTGCCTAAGGCTGAACTAAAGGCAAAGAATAAGATGAAGTTAAAGAATAAACAGAAGCCTGAGGTACAAGAAATCAAAGAACAGGTCAAGAGGAAGAAGACCAGATCTAAAAGAAAGAAGAAAAGTTAGACCAAGCCTTCTACACCTGATCCAAACCAACCATCAACCTCAAAGGCGAATTAGAAACTCCAATACACAGAAGAGGTCAAAGATCTTATTATACATCAGACTCGTACTCACTAAGATTAGAGCATGAGTACTACAACAGACGTCATAGCTACTCTTCTCCTTGATCACATAGGCATGTTATGATTCTAAACATTATGATATTCATGATTATTGGGAATCAAGATATCATCCTAGGTCATACACACAACATAAGTATGACAGATATAGGAAGATTCTTCGTATAATGGCTATCATAGAAGATCCAATCCATCAAATTATTATAATCATGATTATAATTCTTATGATGAATATGATCACATGCCTAGGAGAAACAAACATGATCAAAGACAAAGATCCTTTGCTACACCTCCATAAAACTTTTGAAAGGAAACTAGATTTTCTAAACCAACCAAAAGATTTTCGAAAGCCAAACAAACTCCTTTTGGTAAACAAAGCAAAGTTGAGTCAGTTGGTTTAAAATCAAATCAATGTTGGAGAAAGAAAACAATTTCAGGAGGTGAATCTGATACATCATCAGATAAAGCAAAATCATACACATACCAGCAAGTCACATATAAAGATACTAATAGACAGCTCAGGACAGTAATGGCATGGGTTGAAATATCTAACTAATTTGCTAGTGTGATAGGGACAGTTATGGAGGCCTGCCAACCCAAGAAAAGTTAGCAGTGGCTGATCCCTTCCCATGATAGGAATGTTCTTCCTGCTTATGATGTTTATGATACAACTGAGCCAAATGGAGCAGAAATTAACCATGATTCAATGCAGGACATCAATCATTCACAAAAACTATGATGGCAATGTAAGAAACAACCGATGTTTTATTCCATTTGCTTAGTTTGATTACATTGCAACATGGATTAACAGATTGGATGACTCAAGCCCAGATTTTCCATTTCTCTTTTGTCAAAGATTCAATAATTCGATTTGATGATAATGATGATCTCTTTAAGGAAGATGAAGATCATTCCGTCTCAGAAAATCAAGAAGTTTTACAACCTATTCCTAATGATGATATAGAAATTGTACAACTTGAGTATGGAACTTCATCCATTTCTGGTGATGCAGTTGATACCGGTAATCTTGATTACTTCATCAACTCACCGACTCAAGTTCCCAATTTCAATCCACATTTTCGAACCTATTGCATCAGCTTTCTAACTTGAACCAAACAAATTTGGATGTGCATGTTCAAGGAAATGAGATTCCAACATCTCATATTCACAAGAACCATCCAACGTGTCAGATTATTGGTCCATTGAATGAGAGAACAACGAGAAGTAAATCAGAACAAGCAAATCTTTGCTTATACTCGTGTTTTCTTTCTCAAATTTTTCCTAAAAACGTTACTGAAGTGTTAAAGGACAATAGTTGGATTGAGGCTATGCAAGAAGAATTACTTCAATTCCGCAAACAAGAAGTGTGGAATCTTGTGGATTTACCTGAAGGAGAAAATGCCATAGGCATAAGATGGTTGTTCAGAAACAAAACAGATGATCTAGGAATTATAATTCGAAATAAAGCGAGACTTGTTGCACAAGGATACACTCAAGAAGAAGGAATAGATTATGATGAAGTATTTGCTGTAGTTGCAAGACTTGAATCAATTCATGTCTTCCTAGCTTATGCATCATTCATGAGATTCAAAGTGTATCAAATGGACGTTAAAGTTGCATTTGTGTATGGTCCAATTACCGATGATGTGCTTGTTAGACCCTGAAAGGATCGTACTTGCCAACTTAAGTAGTCGTTGGAGGTTGTTCTGGTTGGAGCACATTATTTACAAAAGAACACAGAAGACATCATCAACACAAGAAAACAGAAGACAAGTATAGAGCACCCGCATTTGTTAATGCGGATGACTAGTGAACAAATGCGGATAAGTGTTTGATCACCCGCATTAACAAATGCGGATCAAGACAACTAATGCTGAACAGAAGTGTTCATCCGCATTAGTCCTTGCGGATGAACTGAAGAAATGCTGACAAAAAGTGTTCACCCTCATTAGTCCATTCGGATGAACAATAGTAAATGCTGATGAAGACTTGTTCACCCGCATGAACTAATGCGGGTGAGCAAACACAAATGCTGTTGAAGACTTGTTCACCCGCATGAACTAATGCGGGTGAGCAAACACATGCTGATGAAGACTTGTTCATCCGCATGAACTAATGAGGATGAACAACTTACACATTTATTTTGTACTTAGACTAGATTCTCGTGTATAGATCAGGGTTAGTTAGTCTTTTGTACAGGCAATGAATTCGCCTCTAAATAGGGTCACATATCCTAAATTTACTTTGGTTCTTGACTTCAGCAGTAATATACCCAATATTTTACAACATTTACTTTGGTTCTTGATTCTCTTACATTCAAGCATTTACCACAGCAATTAATGTTCTTTGATATAGTAATTCCGCTGCTATATTATTGTCTCAGTCCACATATTAGATCCTAGGTTGAGTCACATCAACCGAGAATATCATTCTCAAACCCAGTCAACTGATATCAGAGCCTTGGCTCTTGAATTCATCACAGAATCATTTCGGATTTTGGGTGAAAATCGATTGAACTGTAGACTGAGTTGTTCATCAGCAAGATCTACTCTTCTGATAAACAAACATACTGTAATCGAACACCACATAGTACAAAATCTTCAGATCTGTTGTTGTCGAACCCAACAACACAAAATCAAGAGCTTAGAACTCCTTCAAATCGATAGATCTAAACTTAACAGACCTGCTCTTGACCGAAAACAGAAGATTTGAAGAAAAACACACTGTTCGAACTTAAAATCAACTTAAAATAGTACTCAACAAGTTAAAATCAGTTTAACTAACATGGATTCCTATAATCATACTGAAATCGGTCATGCATCCAAACCTCCTACGCTTTAACACAAATATGAGTTTAAGCAGTGGAAAATTCGTTTCAGAAACTACATTACAGGTGTAGATCCTGACTACTGGATATCTATTTGCAAAGGTCCCTACATTCCACTATCTCTGAATGCTGATCAAGCTGCTCAGTACAAAACTGCAAGAATTCCCATTGAGGATCCAAACTTAACTCTTGATGATAAAGAATATAAGAAAATCAAGATTGATCATAGAGCTTATTCCATACTTACACAAGCACTGAAAATGGATGTTCTAAAAAGATTAGAAAAATATGGAATAGCTAAGGGTGTCTGGGATGCTTTACAGATTATGTGTGAGGGAAGTATTGAAGTTACTGAAATTAACAAAGACAAGTTGATAAATCAGTATGAGACATTTCATCATACCAAAGGAGAGTCTATCTCCAGACAGCTTCACAGAGTTGTGCAACTTGTAAATGACCTTGAAATTATGGGGGTCACTTACAAGGAGAAGGAACTAAACAAGAAAATGCTGCACAGCTTGCCTGAAAGCTAGAAACAGAATGTTACAATGTTGAAGAATACTCTTGATTTGGAGAGTACTAGCTTGGATATCATGATTGCAAAAATTGAGGCTCTTGAACTTGATGAAAGGAGCAGAAATCTGAGTGGACCTCAAGTCATTGAGGCTTACAAGTTTCCATCTAAAACTCATTCTATTGAAAATGCCTTTGTTACTAAAGAAGAAGACTTTCTGTCATCAAGAGATCAAACAAGAACAACAGGATTTTGTGCTGCTCCACAACCTCAAAAACAACCATCTTCTGCCCAACCCACTGTATCTCCTAACAACATGCATGAGGAGCAAAAATTTGAAGAACAAAAGGCAACTTACAATGCCTTTGTTGCTAGCTTTGAAGCCTACCATGGAGGTAGACTCACATCAACTCATCATTCAAGAAGATCTAGAAGAAATTGATCCTGATGATGTTGAAGAAATGGATTTGCAATGGCAGATGGCCACGATTGCTATGAGAGCAAAGAAATTCTTTCGAAAAGGGAAGAAACTGAGTCTCAATGAGAATACAAAGCTGGGATATGACAAATCCAAAGTTAAGTGTTTTAACTGTGGATTGAGTGGTCATTTCTCTCGGGAATGTAACTCTCCCAAGAGAAGCAACAACAATTTTCAAAGACCCTCACATGGCCAGCATGCTTCTCAACACAACACCAACTTTCAGCCAAGCAACTCTTATTCACACCAACAACAAAATCAGCAGTAGCCAATTCAACAACAAAATCAGCAACAGCCAATTCAGCAAAGACAACCTCTGCTGACTCATCAATCTCAAGGAAGTAATCAACAAACTTCAAATGCACTTGTAATCAGACAAGATGGAGTTTGTGATTGGAGCGTGTATGCTGAGGAAGTTCAACCACAGTTTCAGAATCATGCACTTATGGCACATATTAATGATGGACCAACTCCAATGCCATCTGAGGTAAAATCCAATCTATGTTCTGAAAAATGTGTTCTAGAAGTACAGGGTTACAGGGAACACAATCACAAACTACCTAATAAAATAAGAGAAGAAAAGGTGAAATCATAGATGTTAAAACAAGAAATGAGAATTTATGAAGTTAAAATCAAATCTCTGTTGTCTGACATGGAAACACTCCATGGTGAAAAGTACACACTTGTGGTTGAAAATGAGAGGTTTACTAAATTGTTGACCAAATCAAAAGCTGAACAATCAGCTACTAAAATGAAACCTGAAAAGTTTCAGCTCTCATCTGTCAAGTTGCAAGAGTTACTTGCATCTCAAAAGGGACTAAAGATATGACTGGGATAGGGTACAAAACTTGTCCTCCTCCATATAATGATAACTACACTGTTATGCCTGAGTCACTTACTCAATCAGATACAAAAGAATCTAAAATTATTGAAACCGAATCAATAATTTCTCAAACAACAAATCCTCAAAACAAACCTGGTGTTTACATTGAAACTGACGAGGATAAAATCAGATTGGGTCATCCTATCAAAATCAAAGAGTGCTCAGACAAACTTGTGGTTATCAAGAAACCAAAGAGCCCAGTCAAAGCTATTATGCCTTTTGTAAAATTTGTTCCACAAAATTTTAAATTGAAGCACAATCCTGAATGCTCAGTGAAACCATCTGCTGAAAGTAGATCTGATTATGAGATCATACCTCCTAAAAATTCAAGCAAATCATACAAGGTTTCATTGAACTTCAAGGATAAAACCAAAGCTCCCGTAGTTACCAAAGGAAAAACCACTTTTGTTCAAAAATCTAAAGTGAAATCTGATTCACCATCTTCATCAAATATCAAACAAGGGAGTGGGTTTGATATCTTCAGAAAAGAACAGATAGAACAATTCGATAGGGAAATAAGGGAATCCAGAAAGAAGCATCATAAGTCCACAAAAACAAAGCAAGTCAGAATTATGAAACAATCTGTTGGCAATCCAAAGACTGATATGACTTCTATTTCAAAATTAAAGGACAATCAAATGTATTGTGAATTCTGGGATATGACCAATCACAAAACAGATGAGTGCTATTTCACAAAGTACTGCTCTATCTGTGACATGAACAATCACTCAACAAAAAACTATCATTTTAACAAATATTGTTCATTGTGTGATATGACCAATCACAATGCAATTGATTGTTACTTTAATAAAAAAGGATTGAAAAATTCACAACACAAGCCCATTTCATCGGTTCCAACTGACAAGGTCAGAAACGAAAGTCCAACAAACCTAAACAAATCACCAAATTCTCATCAAAAGTATAAAATCAAGGTGATTTCTGAAAAACAAAAATCTATTCATCCTTTGCACAAAAATCAAAAGGAAAGGTTTGTATACTCCTCTGACACATCAGATGAAATTGATGAACTGAAACCTCAAAGAAACAAATGAAAAGGGCTGAAGTCATCCTCCTCTAAAACACACACAAGAGGAAAGTATCAAGAAGTAATAGTGATAGATGCCAAAGGACAACCCAAGACCATTATGGCTTGGGTTCCTCATTCTAATTAGTTCTTTTTGTGCTTGTAGGGTCATTCATACAGGTCCAATAGCTTATGGTACGTGGGCAGTGGATGCTCCCGACACATGACAGGAGATAGTTCCCTCCTTCATGACTTCAAGCACATTCAAGGAACTACTGTGGCATTTGGCTTAGATTCATAGGGTGGTAGAATTACTAGAGAAGGTTCAGTGATGAATGGGATTCTGAGCTTTGACAAAGTCAATTACTGCGAGCAGCTGAACTTCAATCTGCTCAGTGTATCCCAGATTTGTGACAAGAAATATTCTACTCATTTCACCGACACTCATTGCTACATCTTAAAACCAGGATTTTACATTCCTGAAGAATGGGTTGTCTTGAAGACACCGAGGAAGAATAATACATAAGTGTTGAACCTTAATTCTGCTTGTCCATCAAAAGAGACATGTCTATTGTCTAAAGCATCATTTGATGAATCACAACTTTGGCATAGACGCTTAGGACACACGAATTTTAAAAATATGAATATATTGGTCAATGGGAACCATGTAATTGGTCTTCCTCAAAAGGAATTTCATTTTGTTGATCACTGTACCGCGTGTCTTAAAGAAAAACAACATAAATCATCTCATAAGCCAAAACTTATGAACACTAATGATTGTCCATTGAAGTTACTTCATATGGATCTCTTCAGGCCGACTCACGTCATGAGTCTTGGCAAGAAGCATTATTGTTTAGTGATCATTGATGACTTTACTCGATTCACATGGGTCTTCTTCCTACTTCATATGAATGAGGCGCCCCAAATCATAATAGATTTTATAACCAAAATTGAAAATCAACTTGATTTAAAAGTAAAATCCATTAGAAGTGACAATGGGACGGAATTTAAAAATGAAAGCATGAGTTCATTTTGCACCACAAAAGGCATTGTTCATCAGTTCAGTGCATCTCATACTCCACAACAAAATGGAGTTGCTGAAAGAAGGAATAGAACACTGATTGAAGCAGCAAGAATAATGCTAGCTGATGCAAAACTACCTATTACATTTTGGGTAGAAGCAGTTAACACTTCATGTTTTGTGCAAAATCAAACTCTGATATTCAAAGAACACAATAAAACTCCTTATGAACTTCTTTTTCACAGAAAACCATTCATTGGATTTTTGAAGTCATTTGGTTGTCCTGTCTCTATATTGAACACCAGAGACCATTTAGGAAAGTTTGCTCCTAAGTCTAACTTGGGATTCTTCGTGGGATATTCCTCAGTATCTAAGGCTTTTAGGGTGTTTAATCCTAGATTAAACATCATTGATGAATGAACAAATATTCAATTCAATGAGCATTCATTTCCTAAATCATCAAATGGTCCTGACTGGTTGTTTGATATTGATTCATTTACAAGATCTTTTGATCAGTTCAATTTGTCAAATGCAGGAACATCAGGGTCAGTTGAAAGAAGAACAGACTTCCCCATGATCCCTCCTTCTTTGATCAAGACAATGAAGAAGTGCCCTTACAAGTTGATCCTATCCAGCAAGTTACACAAAATGAAAGTATCACAACAGATGCTGGTCGCAGTTCAATGCCATCTCCTTCAGCTGAACCTTCAACTGAAGTGAGACATTCAGAACCAACTCATGCACCCGCTGATTCTAACAGCTATGAAAATGATGAGAGTATTCAGAGTGCTACTGAAGCTGAAGATACTGTACCCTCTGATTCTGGTCATCACTCTCCCACACCACAACAACAAGATGCCTCTCACCAAGATGATCTGAATGTCTCCAATCTTGATATATCCATTACTAGTGATTTGATTCCAATTACCAGGACACACAAGAATCATCCAGTGTCCAACATTATTGGTGATTTAGACGAGCGTGTGACACGAAGCAAGTCAAGTATTGCAAACATCTGTTTGTTTTCTTTTTTTCTATGTCAAACTGTACCTAAAAACATTAAAGAGGCTCTTCAAGACAATAGTTGGATTGAGGCAATATAGGAAGAATTGCTACAATACAAGAAACAGGAAGTATGGCAGCTGGTGGATCTTCCCGAAGGTAATACCCTATCGGCACCAGATGGCTGTACCAAAACAAGACTGATGACAGAGGGATCGTCATTAGAAACAAAGCAAGATTGGTAGCACAGGGCTATACACAAGAAGAAGGAATAGATTATGATGAGGTGTTTGCTCCTGTTGCTAGATTAGAAGCCATAATACTCTTTCTTGCGTACTCTGCATCCATGAAATTCACAGTTTATCAAATGGATGTAAAGTGTGCATTTTTGTAATGAAAGATCTCTGAAGAAGTCTACGTGAGTCAACCTCCAGGGTTTGAGGATCCTGATTTCCCTCACAGGGTATACAAGCTTGATAAAGCTTTGTATGGCTTACATCAAGCCCCTCAAAAATGGTATGAGACTCTATCATCCTTTCTTCTTGACCATGGTTATGAAAGAGGAAAGATTGACCAGACTTTATTCAGAAAGAGAAAAGGGAATGAGATACTGCTTGTCCAGATTTATGTGGGTGATATCATATTTGGCTCCACCAACAAACAACTCTGCAAAGACTTTGAAGATCTTATGCATTCAAAATTTCAGATGAGTGCTATGGGAGAACTCACATTCTTCCTAGGTCTTCAAGTACAACAAACATCCAATGGAATCTTCATCAACCAGTCAAAATATGTGAAATCAATGTTGAAGAAGTTTCACTTTGCAGACTGTCAGTCCATCAGAACACCTGTTGATACAAAAGTGAAGATTGGCCCAGACATAGATGGCAAATATATGGATCAGACTCTTTATCGATCCATGATTGGTTCACTTATGTATTTAACAGCCAGTTGACTTGATGTTATGTTTGGTTTTGTGTATGTGCCAGGTATCAAGCAGATCCCAAGGAATCTCATGTGAATGCAGTCAAGTGGATATTCAGATATCTTAAGGGCAAACCTGCTCTTGGTCTATGGTATCCAAAGGATGGAGACTTCAATCTTATGCAACACCGACAGTGACTACGGGGGATGCAATTTCAATAGAAAATCCACATCTGGCGGTTGTCAATTTCTTGGTCCCAGACTGGTGTCATGGCAGTGCAAGAAACAGACCAATGTTTCTATATCGACAGCTGAAGCTGAGTACATAGCAGCATCAGCTTGTTGCTCTCAAGTTCTCTGGATTCAAAGCCAGATGCTTGATTATGGTTTCAATTTCTTGCACACACCAATTCATATTGACAACACTGCTGCAGTCTTCATCACAAACAATCTAGTTCAGCACTCAAAAACAAAACATATTGAAATTAGATATCACTTTTTGAGAGACTGTGCTGAAAAAGGTTTAATCAAGCTGATTCAGGTTAACACAGATAATCAGCTAGCTGATTTGTTTACTAAGGCATTTGACCCAAGTCGGTTTGAATTCTTAGTCCAATCAATCGGCATGATTAACCTTGATTAACATCAATAAATTCACAAAATTACAAAAAGAAATCAATTTTTGTTGAAGTCCTTGTTTTGTACTTCTTTTGGGAGTTGATATAATTACAGTCGTTATATCATTCACTGTGCTTAATTCAATATCTTGAAAGACTGACATGACTTACCTGATATGAGGGTAGGCTCAACTTGGAACAGAAGATAAATGCTGTGATAAACTAAAGATCACATTCAAATGTTAATGCATCATCTCAAGAGCATGTAAGTTTCAGACCTATCCAAGTGTATGTGTATGTAGTAACCTAAACATACCAGGTCATGATACCTTATGAATCTCATTCACATCAGTTTCTCCTTTGTTTTGCTGAGTAAAGACCTGGGGAAACAAGCATATAGTGCTAATGTCTAGATACAAAAAGAGTCCCAATGTGGAACACATCCAATTCGGGTGACAAATAAAACAGAATATAACAAAAAGAATCCCAAAGTGGATCACCTTCCAAAGTGAAGAGCAAAAAGAATCCCAATGTGGATCAAACAAAATAAGGATCAGGTAAAAGAATCCCAAAGTGGATCCCCCTTACCAAAGTGAATGAGTTTTCATAATTTAAATGACCAGGTATTGAAAGTTGTGAGAAAGTTCTACCATACAGTACATGAGGATAGTTGATCTTGCTATGCTTATGAGTGTGAGGTTCATGTTGAATATTTTATTAAATCAAAACATGATAAAAATCACATGCATTACAATATTGACCAAGCATGAGTTTAAGAGGACAAACATACCTTCAATCAATAAGTTCATGACAACTTGCACTTATGAAAGATAACATTGTTATGATCCCAAAATTTCAAACAAAAGTGCAAAACAATTAAACAAGTCAGAAATATTGTCCTAAAATTTTATAAATTTTATTTAAAGTTTTTATCCTGCATGGATATAAACTTTAGGGGAGTAATAAAATTTTAAATGGAAATATTTACAAAACATGAAATTTGTAAACATTAAATTGACAACTTTGTCAAATTGATTGTGTTTGTATGGAAATTACTCCATAATCAGCTTCAGAAGATGCATATGCTCCAAAATCAGTCAAGTTTGGAATCTGTGTCACATCAAAGATACATGACAATCCAAGCAAGAATTGACAATCTCTGAATCTGCAAAATCTTAGGAAAACAACAAAAATGCAGACTCATCTTCATAAAATCAGAAGCAGCTGTACAAACCAATCAGATTCAGCCACTGCAAAAACATTAATTTTTGACAAGGTAAAAAACCTAATATGGGTAAGTGCATTGGTTAATGCGGGTGAAGGTAACCCTACCATTTAACCAATGCGGGTAATTGTGTTTGTATAAGTAAACTAATGCGGACAAAAAAATTGTTCATCCGCATTAGCTACAGTAAATGTGGATAAATCTTTTGGTCACCTGCATTTGTCTCAGTAAATGCGGACAAGTCATTTGTTCACCCGTATTTTCTACATGAAATGCCGATAACTTTTGGTCACCCGCATGTCTCAGTAAATGCGGACAAGTCATTTGTACACCCGCATTTGCTACAGTGAATGCTGATCACTTTGTTCACTCGCATTTGTTACAGTAAATGCGAAAATGTCATTTGTTCTTCCGCATTTGCTATAGTGCTATGAATTTACAGAAAATGCGGAAATGTCATTTGTTCTTCCGCATTTGCTACAGTGTTAAGAATTTACAGTAAATGCGGAAATGTCATTTGTTCTTCCGCATTTGCTACAGTGTTGAGAATTTTCAATGAATGCTGATAACTTTTGATCACCCGCATTTGCTACAGTGAATGCGGATAGGTAAAATTAACTCTTCCGCATTTGTAATAGTAAATGTTGACAAACTTAATTTGTTCATCAGCATTTGCTACAGTGAATGCGCCCATAGAAATTCTTTATGCGCATTTGCTACAGTACATAACTTTTCAAAACTTGGTAAATTTTTTGTGAAAACTATGAGTTGTAATATAAATACTCATCTAATGTGAGTCATTTATTACTTTTCAAATTTTGAGTGATCTTTCATAGTGAGACGAGTGCCATAAAACCGTTCTTCTTTTGAGTTCAAATCTACTCTAATAAAGCTTCATTTTGTTCAAATCCAACATCAAAACAAACAACATTGTCTAATTAAATCAAAGTATTGTTATTTAAAAGGTGATTATCAGTTTCTTACATACTTCGACTATCGAACAAAATTTCGTAAAATGGAACCCTAATCTTGTGAAATGCTTTAAATACAATCAAGAACACTGGATTCAGATGAATGACAGAGTTCATTAAAACCAATGATCAATGTAAACATCAATGATTTCATATGGTTCTAAGAACACATAAAACATCGATGAACAGGGGATACTGGTGTATAACAATGTTGACATCACAACCTATTAAATCACAATCAAAATCAGTATATCCCAACACAAAGAAACAAAATTTTGAACTGTTCTTCATGAAAAAAATCAAAATCAGGTCAAATAACCAAATGTAACAGTAACAAGCAGAATTCATTTGACCTAAAAAGTCAAAATTGAACAAATCACACACAATTCTCACTAATATATACTCTCTGTGTGCAGATTACATAATGGCTAACCTGACTTGGAGCAAGCTCTAAAATGTCAGTGGTTTTCTTGAGTTTGATGTCCCAGAAGCTGAGGGACTCAGAGACATGATCAGGTTTATAGCGACAACAAGAGTGGCTCATGCCATATCAGTGAGACCTGTAATCTATGAGATTTACATCAGATATTTTTACGGAAATGCAGAAGCTTTGGATATTGATGGAGAGAAAGCAATCTCAGGAAGAATATCTGATGATCACACTCTGGTGATATCAGAACAATCTGTTAGAGAATGCCTTCAATTTCAAGATGATCCAAATTCTCCAACTGAATTTGATGAAGAAGATATCATGTCATTCTTTGCGAACATTGGATATGAGGGAGGATTTGAGGCAAAACAGATAATGAAATGATTGGTTGATTTGCAATGGAGGTTTCTCATTCATTATATCCAACACTGTCTTTCTAAAAGAAAAACTAGGTGGAATGATATACCACTAACTACATCTTCACTGGTCTGTGCCCTCTGCTCTAACAGACCCTACAACTTTTCAGCATATGTCTTTAATGGAATGATGTCAAATATTCAAGAGGAGAGATGGAACATGTTCTTAATGTACCCCAGATTCATTCAGTATCTTATTAATGAAGCCTTTCCTGATCTGGTTTTAGAAGGCCCCATTCTTAAAGTTCCTTATTATAATGCCAAATCTTTAAAGTACATCAAGAAGAGAGATCCAAGAAACTTCTATAGTGGTGCTTTCATTCCAATCTTACCTTGGATGCAACAACAAATAGATCCCCAAAATGATGTGCCAATGGATGAGGAACAACTACAACACCAAGAACCGGTTGTACATGATGATATTCCTATTGAGGAACCTACACAAGAAATGGTAGCTGATGTTCCTAATGATGAACCGATTCATGAAGTAAACGTTCAAGAAGAAGATCCAGAACAATCAGTGGAGCAGGCTGCTACTCATGATCAACACCATGTTGATGAGCATGCAGAAACTGAAGAACACATTATACCAGTGTCACTTTTGATTGGTGAACCTCACACTGGTGAAACACTACAAGAAGCTGTTGTTTTATCCCCTTTGAGGGTTGATCCCATTATCCCACAATCATTCTCTCCAATTCATATACAAGAAGATTAACAAGGCAGTTCTCCTCCTGAAGCAATTGCTGAGGCTGGGAGTTCTGGTGAATCTACCAGCTCCTCCAAATCTTCTAAATCTTCTGATGATGAAGAAGATAATCAACATACTGTGCCTCTACCAGAGAGACAACTTGTCTATAAAGATGCTCCTTCTGAGAGCTTTGCAGAATCAGAGGTGAACAGACCTGATGAAAAGGATAGGTTGATATCTGATCTCTTAGCCAAAATGTCTAGAATGGAGAAGACTTTGGATAGAAGGGCAGGGATAATCAATGATAGAATCCTAGAGTTGGATGAAAAGGAGAAAGAACTTAGTGAATTAAAAGCCAAGTATGATGCTAATTTGAGAACAAAAGATGAGGAGATCAAACAGTTAAAAGCCTCTTTAGAGATGTCAAGAGAAGAAATCAGTGGTCATGTGGACACCATGGCCATTCAAACTATAGCTATGGAAGATCAAGAGAACATGTTGGAGATGCAAACAGAAATTATTGCTGATCTGAACAAACAAAATGAGGCTTTGCAGAAAAGAATTGATGAATTGGAACTGATTGCTCAATTAAAGGCTGAATTTGAAAGAGAAGCAACAGAACATGAAGCTGAAGAAACTGACAAGGAAGTTCATTCACAACAGCAAGAAACCAGTGGTGTTAGGGATGATGATAGCTAGGAGATGGTAGTACATTCTGATCCATCTACTGAAAAAGAGGCCATATGAAAGAACTAATAGATGACATGGACAGATTCTCTTCAAGTGAATTCATTATAGATGAGAAATTCTGGGATTATGTCAAATGCTCCAAATCCCCCTCCGAGTCTATAATTGTAATTCCATCACAACCTGTGACAATAGAAGAAGAACTCAGGATGCAACTTGTTCCTGTTGTTACCTTGACCACTAAACAACAAAATTTGGTAAGAAATCTTTGTGAAGAGTTCAAAGAAAAGGAAACAGTTGAAAAGGACAAAATAGAAGCTGAAAATCAAGAGATCACTGCTGAAAAGGAGGCTGTTTAGGAAAAGCAACAGGCCAAAACTAATATAGCATCAACATCAGGATCCAGAGTGATCACATACAACAAAAAAAGAAAGTATTTATCTGAAAAGGCAAAAGGAAAGCAGCCTGTGGTTGAGGAAGAACAACCCAAAAAGAAAGCAAAAGATGATCCAAGAAGTTTGGCAGTAATTGCTAAATTCTTAGAAGAACATGAACAAGCAGAAAAAGAGCTACAACAAACTCTGGAAATCATAATGTTGGAAGAAGGAGAGAATGAAGATGACAAAACTGAGAAATCTACTGATGTGCACTGATGATCTCATGATTTATGCCATGTATCTGATAAATCATGGTTATGATGCTGACATTGTGTTTAACATGACATATGAGGAGATTGTTGAGGAGGTAAAGAAGATGGAAAAGTTGCTAGATCCTACATATACGACAGAATATGAGAAAACAAATGAGACTGAAAAGCCAACATCCTCTATCCTCAAAATAGCAAAGAAAGATGACCAACAGTTTGCTTTTCCTGATCCCTATAACATGTCAGATAGGGAAATGAAGGATTATCTCAACAAATAGGGATTTACAAAAAGAAAGTTAGGAAACATGAAGACTAACTCACTTCGGGCTGCTATGTTAAGAATGATTAAGGAAAAGAAAGATAGAATGAAAGCAATTGAAGAAGAAGTAATTGCCCAGAAGCCCAGAACAAGATCTTCTGCACAAGATGTACAATTGACTACAAAAGACAAAGATGTTCTGGCCCATATTCTGCACAACTGAAACTTCAAGAGGGTTTAACCACTACTAAGATGATTAGAGGGGTATCTACTCCCAAAGGAAAAACAGATGTCAAAATCATTGCCTGGAAGTATGATAGCAGCTGGAATATGTTCATGGTCAAGAGAATCTCAGGCCTGGTGCAATTCTTTACAGAATATACAGCCTTAGTCATTGCCATGAAAGTCCATGACTTAAAAGAATTGGCTGAGTTAGATCTAATCAAAAGTGATGGAATGTACAGGGGTTATGAATTTAAGGATATTCTAAAGATGTTTAAGAGAACCAACAACTTCAAGTCTCTAAAAGCCATCTGTACTAGAAAAGACAAATCTTTCAGAAATCCCCTTGAACAAAGAAGAAAGGGAGAGGCAGAAGAGGTAGTGTTCCCTGAGCTGCATGTTAAACCAACAGAATCATTGAAACGAAAAATGATTGCTGGAACTCACAAAACCTAACCAATTTCCAATGTGTACTATGATGAAGAATCCTATGAGTTGGTGATTGAGAGAAAGTGGGAAGGAAAAGAAGCCCAAGAGATCAGAATTTTCAGTGGTTATGAGGTCAGACTGCTAGATGAGTCTTACATACACTATATCTTCACAAGACACTTCAGAGACCTTAAAAATAAAGCTGCTGAAGATGATCTGGAGTTTATGTTAAAGTGTGTTAAGATCTTAAAGCTGGCATTTGACAAAATCAACAACAAAAGGGAACAAAGGAAGAAGAGAAAGGTGCCAATGCAGATGGGTAATATTGTCAAGTTGGAAGTTGATGCTGATGGTTCACTGGTGATTCATAGAGATGGGTTATCTTCTATTTTAGTTTGGGAACCCATCTCTTTGAAACAAATGCCCATTGCTGCTATTCATACAATGAGTGAGATGAAGATTCATGTGCTCAGTAGAGAAAAAATGAAGGAAGCTAGGGATTTTTCAAACATGATAAAGGCAATCCTCAATCCTTCCCTTGCAGAACTTGAGGTACATCATGAAGATGCTGCAACAATCTCTCCAACAACAGTCTAACAGAAGACATCACATCAATACCGACTAGAATCTTCACAACCACCACCACCATCACACTCTTGAGGAACCTAGGCAGTATAATCCTTAGGGGGAGTAATGTTAGGCCCTGAAAGGATCATACTTGCCAACTCAAGAAGTGGTTGGAGGTTGTTCTGGTTGGAAAACATCAGTTACAGAAAACAACAGAAAACAGAAGACAAGACAAGTATAAAGCACCCGCATTTGTTAATGCGGATGACCAGTGAACAAATACGGATAAGTGTTTGTTCACCCGCATTAACAAATACGGATCAAGACAACTAATGCTCAACAGAAGTGTTCATCCACATTAGTCCTTACGGATGAATTGAAGAAATGCTGACAAGAAGTGTTCACCCGTATTAGTCCATGCGGATGAACAACAGTAAATGCTGATGAAGACTTGTTCACCCGCATGAACTAATGCGGGTGAGCAAACACAAATGTTGATGAAGACTTGTTCACCCGCATGAACTAATGCGGGTGAGCAAACACAAATGCTGATGAAGACTTGTTCACCCGCATGAACTAATACGGGTGAGCAAACACATGCTGATGAAGACTTGTTCATCCGCATGAACTAATGCGGATGAACAACTTACACATTTATTTTGTACATAGACTAGATTCTCTTGTATAGATTAGGGTTTGTTTAGTCTTTTGTACAGGCAATGAATTCGCCTATAAATAGGGTCACATACCCTAACTTTGGAAGGTTGTTGACTTCAGCAGTAATATACACAATATTTTACAACATTTACTTCGGTTCTTGATTCTCTTACATTCAAGCATTTACCATAGCAATTAATGTTCTTTGATATAGTAATTCCGTTGCTATATTATTGACTCAGTCCATATATTCGATCCTAGGTTGAGTCACATCAACCGAGAATATCATTCTCAAACCCAGTCAGTGTTCGTAAAGCAACCTCCGGGTTTTGAAGATTCGGAATTTCCTCATCATGTGTACAAGCTTAGCAAAGCTTTGTATGGACTCCATCAAGCTCCTAGAATCTGGTATGAAACATTATCACAGCACTTAATCCAACATGGATACACGCGAGGGAAAATCGATCCTACTCTGTTTATCAAGAAGGATGCTGATGATCTTTTATGTGTACAAGTGTATGTTGATGATATCATATTTGGTTTTACTAGTCCAAAATTGTGCAATGAATTCCAAGAAATAATGAAATCTCGATTTCAAATGAGTTCTATAGGAGAAATAAATTTCTTTCTTGGACTTCAAGTCAAGCAATCTGCAGATGGAATATTCATAAATCAAGAGAAGTTTGTTGACAAACTCTTGAAGAAATTTAAACTGCAAGATTTTCAGTCCATAAGAACTCTAGCTGACGTAAACACCAAGATTGAGCCTAATCCGAAAGGAAAATCTGTAGACAAAACTTTATACAGATCTATGATTGGTTCATTGATGTAACTTACTGCATCTAGACCTGACATAATGTATGATGTTTGTGTCTGTGCCAGGTATCAATCAGACCCGAAGGAATCTCACTTAATTACTATCAAACGCATATTCAGATATCTCAAAGGAAAACCGCCCTTAAGGTTATGGTATCCTTATGAAGGAAACATTGAGTTATATGGGTATACTGATAGTGATTATAGAGGATGTTGTCAAGATTATAAATCTACTACAGGTGGTTGTCAGTTTTTAGGACCCAGATTAGTCTCATGGCAATGTAAGAAACAAACAAATGTCTCTGTTTCAACCACAGAAGCTGAGTACATAGCTGCTTCAGCAGGATGTTCTCAAATCATTTTGTTACAAAACCAACTGCTGGATTACGGGTTCAATTTTCTTAAAACTCCAATTTACATTGATAACATTGCTGCTATGTTCATTACAGCTAATCCTGTCCAACATTCAAAAACAAAACATATCGAGATTTGATATCATTTTCTCAGAGATAACTCTGAAAAAGGTTTAATCATTCTGATTCAAATTGCAACTGAAAAACAATTGGCTGACCTTTTTACTAAAGCCTTCTTACTAGGAAGGTTTGAGTATTTGGTAGAGTCAATTAGTCTTATTAACCACATTTAAAAACTGGTTGTTGAGCATTTCAGTTAATTGAGTCTAAATATAATCAGGCAATTAACTTTTACCTAAATAGGACACAGCAAGTGAAACTGTCAAAGTTAATTGCCTGATTATATTTTGTGTATGCATGTTTCTTAGAAAAATCAAAACCAAATACAAAAATAGAAAATTAAAAAATTCAAAAAGATAAAAAATATAAAACAAAAACTAAAAAAAATAGAGTTTTTCTTTGTTAATTCATTATTTAGGATGAATCTGTTATTACAATATGTGAGAAATGATAGATACATTAGTATGATCAGTTGCATACTTCACTCGATAACAAAGTCTGACGTGATCAGATATGATGTGCATGTAAGTTCATGCAATTCGACTGGAAAAGTAAATTCTTGTGATTAAACTAAATCACTCATGCATTCATGTCTGTTTATCTTAGCACTAATGAGTAGTGTTGATTTCTCAAATTGATTGCTTGCTAAGACATAATCTCACACCTGATGGTGATATGAATAACAATTGAGCTCTAAATTATTTAAACCATCTAACACTTCTCTGTTATGAGTCATCATAGACCTGAAGTTATGAGATATCCTTTTTTGTAAGTGATTATAGACCTGGATATTCTCTCTGATGCAACAAGATGCCAATGTGCACAAACACCAAATGAGATCTGGTTATAGTATATGTCAGGTTAACAAGTTGAGAACTGTGACTTCTTGCATATCTTTATGAGAATTAAGCTCTCTAAGTCCAGGTGTGACTGCATAATGTCATATCTAATTATACCTTAATCAATCCAAGAATTGAAAAAGTAAGTGTGTTGAATATATTGCTAAATGCACTCATTTTCTGTTCTTAGATCTCGTGTCTCCTTTGCTGTAGAAATGCTGACCTGGAACACACTTGATCAGGATTTATTCACTGTCTATGACTATCCATCATTTTTTTTAGTTTAATGTGCTGATCTTAACTGATATGATATCACTACAGACATTGATTCCATTGTAAATATTAGATTTTTATTCTACTTTAATTTTGATTTTTGCATTTTTTTCTGTGTGCAGGCATATTAACAATGATTAGTGTGATCTTCATGTGATAAATTCAAGAAACTTCTAAGTTTCGTTAAGCTTAAAAGTTTATGGGGAGTAAAAAGAGTAAAAAGAGTAAACAGTCTAAGAGAAAATAATTTAATTTCAAGATATATAAAAAAATCAAAATTTAGTGTTTTGAATGGAAAGGACGAAGCTAAAAAGTTCAAGCATGTGTGTGTTTGACATAATGTAAAAATGAACCTGAAAAACATTTTAAAGTTGAAAAGCTTCTTGCAAAAGTTTAATATGAGACTATTTATAAAATTAGAGACTAAAATGACGGGAAATTGTTTTTGAAAATTTAAAAAAAATATCAAAAGTTTGAAAATTAGAGACTATATTTTTTAAATAAAAAATAAAAGTTTGAAATATCATAAGTTCAAAATTAAGGGTCAATTATGTAAATTTTGAGTGAAAGTCAAAATTTGACAAATTATTTAAAAATTAGTATGTGAATAGTACTAATATGTTTAAACAGTGTTCAGGTGTAAGATTGAATATTATAAGTGTTAGACACATGAAAGCAATCTCATGCGCCTAAACAGTGTTCAAAAGTCCCAAATTAGGAGCATGATGATATTACAGAATTTGCACAAGTGTGGGCGTTTCAAACAACCTCATGCGGCTAAACAGTTGTCATGCGGCTAAACAGTTGTCATAGGTCTGAAAAATTTTGGTTAAGTGTTGGGCGTTTCACAAATCCTCATGCGCATACACAGTACCAAGCTTTCAAGTGGGCGTTTCAAGTAAAAATTTTTTTTCAAGTATTGGGCGTTTCAGGTTTTCTCATGCGCCTGAACAGTGCAAAAGCGTAAACAGTGCTTATGCGTCTGAACATTGTTCATGCGTCTAACCGCATGCGCACAAACAGTGCTCATGCGCCTAAGTACTTGGTGAAAAATTCAGTCCCATGCGCACAAACCGTGTTCATGCGCCTAAAAATTTCTCTTAGTATAAATACAACACTTTGTGATTTCAGTTGATTCATTCACTCAAAACCCCTGAACTCTCACACCCGACTCTCGATTAACATTGATTCTCTGAGTTCATTTGATTTATGTCCAAATCTTGCATTTGATAGTGTTATCTTTGATTCTAAACGTAAGTAATCGAACAAATTCATACAAATTTCAAGTTTTAAGTTGATTTTGATTAGGCGTTTCAACCCTATACAGACGTATGAACCTATTTGATCTGAAATCTTAGAAATTTGTAATTTAACTGGATTTAAAAATTGAAATTGATGATTGTTTGATGATATATCTTTGATTTCGATCATATTGACACATTCAAATCCATTTTTCATCAAAAATTGTTCCTAATGATGAAGTTCATTAGTCGAACTGATGAAGATGAACAGTCAGTTTGGAATTTTTAATAAAAATAAAAATTAAATTATAAATTCATATTTTATTTAATCCTGATTTAAAAAGGTTAACGAATTGATATCTTTGAAATTTATTACTTATTAACTTGAATGTATTTTGTTTTCGACAAAATTCTTAAAAATTTAAACTTACAAAAATATCAAAATTGATTCATCATCAAAAAATTCTTAAATGTCTAATTGTCTTTGTTTTTATCATTGTCAGATGGCAAATTTAAAGTTCGAGCCTAAACACAATGTGGTAGCTTTATTAAATGAAGATGTTCGTGAAGCCACGGGGTACGAGGAAATGATTAGATTTTTACTGAGGACGAAGTATGTATATGATATGTGTTACCAGGCAATTATATACGTGCGATTGATAAAGAAATTCTGGTCTACTGCACCTATTGAAGTTTATGACCATGGAAGGAAAGTTTTAAGAGGGTTTATCACAAATGACTGAATGATTGAAGTGTCAGAAGACTCAATAAGAGAAGCATTAAGGCTTGGTGAAAATGATCCACAAGATCTAGCTGAACTGTGTTATAATGAATGCAGAGAGACATTCTTAGCTATGGGTCATCCTAACCACTTTCCCAAGAAACAATTTTTTCGTGCTCGAGTGTTTAATCATTGGAAATTACTGTGTTACATTTTCCAACACTGCATGTCTAAAAGGAGTGCTGGATGGAACTCTTTCCCTGTAGACATTGCATCTCTTATAGTTTCCGTAGCCACCAATTGACGATTCAACATGGCTAAGTGGATAATGAATGCTTTTATATTCGACTTGGAGAAGGGCATACAGAACAAATATCTGATGTATCCAAGATTCTTACAGATGATCATTAATGTTGAGAATCCTGATTTCCAAGCATACGGAATTAGTGGAGAAGTGATGGTCTTGGAACACATGAATGAGAGGACTTATAAGAAGTTGGCAATAGTAACTGGTACTATTAACGTTCCATTATTTGATTATATGAGAGCAGTTGCTGAAGATGATGTGAATATCAATGAAGATCATTTTCATCTCATTGAGGATGAACCTATAGACCCAAATGATCTTATTGAAGAAGTTCCACAAGAACCTTCTGAATTTGATGATGATAATGATGATGAAGAAGAAGATGATGATGATTCCAGTGAAAGTGGAAGTTCAAGTCCTGATGATGATGATAATAATGATAATGATAACAATGATGGTAATGAGATTGAACAAATGCATGATTTTAGTCAAACTGAAGATGTTGTTCAAGAAACTGAACAAATTGAAGGTGATAATGCTGATGAGCTTACTGTTGAAGAAGTGATAGATATGACAGAAAGAGGTGTTGAAGGAAATGTACAAGATGATGATGATGTACAGATTGTTGATACACTTGAATCTGTTCTACCAGATGAAAGTGAACATGTGACCGATAAAATGATCAAGGATTTGAAAGAGGAGAATGCTAAACAAGCAAAGATTATTGAAGATTTGAAAGTTGAAAATGAAATGTTAAAAGATGAAATTCAAAAGAAAGATAAATTAATTGATGAGTTGGAAAAAGATAAAGAGACTAACTTGCAAAATGTTGAAGTGATAATCAAGGATTATGATTCAATGGAAGACAAATTCAAGGTGTTAAAAGAAAATTATGAAGCTTTGAAAAAAGAATTTGAGGAAATGAAAGAAAGATAAAATTTCCATCTTCTGAAGTTATGATTATTCTGAACTTGTTCTAATTGATGTTGAAAAGATTTCAGAAGTGGATAAAGGGAAAAGAAAACTTGAAGATATAGATGTTTTAGTCTTACCTGAATCATCATCTAAAGTTCAAAAGGTTGCAGAAGAAAATGAAATTAAAGAAGCAGAAGAGTATGAAACTGAAAAGAAAATTGAAACTCTTGATGATATAGATTCTGAGTTTGATGATGCATGGTATGATGAATACTGGAATATGAAGACTTAGTTGAAGTCAATGTTGATGAATATTTTACTCCAACTGAAACAAGACAAGAAGATGTTCCTATAGATATTGATGACAGGTATAACTATTTGGTCAAGATGAAGTATAATAGAGTATTTCTTGATGGATTGACAGTATCTCAAATTAATGAAGAGTTTGAGAAGTGTATTACTGCTGAATTTGTTGCTCCAATTAATCCTGATGAGACTGTTGTAGAATATGGAGAATGGAATCCTCTTCAAGAAAGCATTAATGTTCATGATATTCCAACTTCTGAATTGCACCATCCAAATCCTGATGATATGTCTGTACCTGCTTTGAAAATATGGTTGCAATCAAGAAATTATCCATGGAAGAAGCTCAATAGATTACAAGTCGAATCTTTAAGGAACTTAGTAAGAAGTTTTCAAAAGACACAGAAGCAAATGAATAAAATGGTTATGCTTGATACAGACAATCCACAATACTTAGAAATAACAAAGAGAATGAGGATTTTAAAACCTCAAGAAATTAAATCAATGGCAGTGAAAAGTAACGTGCATGAGAAAAGGAAAGAGCTGATGAAAATGTTTCCTGAAACTGAAAGTCAAGGATATCAAGTTTCAATGGAACAAAAACAATTATGGAATAAAGCTCGAACAACAGGTAATTTAGTGTGCATCGTGTTACAAAAAGGACAATCAATTTCCAAATTACTTAATGCAATGATTGTTCCTGACACAACAAAAGAAGTAAAAATTGTTGCATGGAAATATGACGAAGTGTTTGATGCATTCTTGATTAAAAGAGTTAATGCTATTTATGATGTATATCATTTTTTCTCAAGTATTATTAAGCTTCCTATTCAAGATCTAAAGGAGTTAAATAAACTTCCGTTAATCAATCCGTCAAGAGCGAGTCGAGGAGAAAATTTTGTCCAATTATTGAATAGAGGGATAAGCCGAATGAGTTCATTTTTACAAATAAGATGTGATCAAGAAGATAAGATATATTTTCAATCATTGAAGAAGAAAAGGAAAGGTGATGACAAAGATATTGGAGAAGAAAAATGTTTAGATGCTTTCAGCGATCAATATTTTGAGAAGGTAACAAATCCAGGCTTAAAAGTGATTGATGGCACTCAACAGTCTAAACCAATTTTGAGATGATTTTATAATGCTGATACGTTTGAGTTGAAATTAGTTTGAGATCTGGATGATTGGGATCGAGATATGATTACATTGTTTGGAGTATTTGAATTAAAACTCTTACATCTCAGCTACATATCATTTTTGTCCATTCAAAAGTTTGAAAAAGTTATGCCGGAAGTTGCTGAAAATGATAAAAAGTACTTCATGTCCATCATCAAAGTCATGAACGCTGCAATGGAAAGAATTTCTTTGAGAAAAGCTCTTGCTTATGCTAACATTATGAAGAAAGATATAAAGGAGACTGAGTTCATGAGGATCTCAAGAAAAGGAGCGTTGGAAATCCATTCAAAACAATATCCAAACCCAGTTGAATGTTATGCTAACATTGATATCGTAGGTTTATCAAAAGAAATATTAGAAGTGATGAACACAATGGAGATCAAGACAAATGAAGCAAAGCCGAAGCAAGGCATTTTTGCAAGCAAGTTCAAGTCAGCTATTGCTAAAGCCTTAAGAGAATAAGAAATGTATAAAGAGTAGCCAGCTTTCAAAATTAAAGAAGAACCAGAAGATTTCTTTGATGTATGAAGACAAAAGAGAGAAGACTGAAGATTGAAGATTGAAGATTAAAGAAGATTGAAGATTGAAGATTGAAGATTGAAGATTAAAGAAGACTGAAGATTGAAGAAGATTGCAGACAGAAGACAGAAGATTGATGATTTTGAAGACTGAAGACAATGTCAATCTTAGGGGGAGTATTGTTAAAGCCTCTCGAAGATTAACATTTAGTCTTTATTAGTCTTTGTATAGTTTTTGTCATAGTGTAGGGACTTATTTTGAAAATATATGTTCGTTTTGTATTGATAGTATAAATAGCATAGATAAGGTATTGTCTAGGAAAGACCTTAGAACCTGAGAATCAGTTAGAATGACTTGTAACTGTTTTTCTTACACTTGTACTTTCTATGCTTACTATTAATGAAAAACTATGAATTTTTCTAATATGTTTGCATTGAATTGATTACTTGTGATTGTTTGATTAAATTGTATCACAATATCATCACAGATTGATCCATTTTGAACCTATCAAGGTTCACAAGACTCGATACTCAATTCATCCCGGTGCTACAAAGACGTATCAGCGTATGAAGAAAGACTACAGGTGGCCGGGGATGAAGCGTGATATAGCAGAGTATGCGAGTAAGTGCCTTACTTGTCTGTAAGTGAAGGTGGAGGATCATAAACTATATAGGAAGATCAAACCATTGGATATACCCGAGGGGAAATGGGAGCACGTCACCATGGACTTCATCATGAAGTTGCCACACATGGTAAGGGGACACGATGCCATATGGGTGATAGTTGATCGTCTGACGAAGAGTGCTCATTTTTTGCCAATCTGTGAAATGCATTCACCTGATAAGTTGGCAGATCTATTTATCAAGAAGATCGTAGCTCGTCATGGTGTACTAATGTCTATCATGTCTGACCGTGACACTTGGTTTACATTAATGTTTTGGAAAAGTTTTCATGATGCGATGGGGGCAAGGTTACACATCAGTATGGCTTACCACCCTCAGACAGATGGTCAGTCGATGATTCAGACGCTGGAGGACATGCTCCTGGCATGCATGATCGATTTTGGAAGTAGTAGGGACAAACACTTACCGTTAGCCGAGTTCTCATATAACAACAGTTATCATGCCAGCATTGGTATGCCTCTTATGAGATGTTATACGGTATGAAGTGTAAAACGCCTGTATGTTGGGGTGACATTGGACAGAAGGAGTTGGGGAGCATTGTGTTGATCGAGGCTACTACCAAAAAGTTGGAGAAGATCAAAGCCTTTATGAATGCAACAAAGGATAAACAGAAGTCGTATGCCGACAGGAGACGTAGACCAATCGAATTCAAGGTAGGTGATAGAGTTATGTTGAAGGTATTGCTTTGGAAAGGGATCATCTGGTTCAGAAAGCGAGGAAAGCTAAGCCCGAGGTATATAGGGCCTTTCCGAATCATTGCTCAAGCAGGAGAGGTAGCTTACAAGTTAGAGCTACCCGATGAGTTGAGTGGAATTCATCCGACATTCCATGTATCTTATCAAAGAAAGTGCTTAGCCAATGAAGATATGATCATGCCACTAGAGGATATCGAGGTGGATGAATGGCTCAATTATGTAGAGCAACTGTTGGCCATCATTTGATAGAAAAGAGAAAAGGTTAAGGAATAAAGTGGTTTCACTTATACGAGTACAGTAGAGACATCGGAAGGGGTCCGAGTCTACATGGGAGACCGAGGAAGAGATGAGACAGCACTATCCATAGCTGTTCGAGGACTGACAGATTTCAAGGACGAAACCTGAATAAGGGGGGTGGACTTGTAACACCCGAAAATTTCATGAAAGTAAAGCAGGAGAAGTACTCACGCAAAAGGAGGCTCTCGCATGAGAACCCTAGGCAAAATGTACTGCTGGGTATAAATAGCTGAGAACACCCAGTCTGACTCTATATTCACATGAGAAGTGCTACTGTTAGAGAGAGAAAACGACTGCATAGAGAGAGAAAGTGAAGAATCCAAGTGTTTGAGGTATGTAACTCATATAGTAAGTCGTGTTATGTACTAAGAATGGATTATTGATTAATAAAATGCATGATTATGTAGTTTTCATTCGGTAAAGGCTTTGGGAAGGTTGCTTTTGTGCTAGAACTTCAAGAGGTGAGTTTCTAGTCCCTTTTTTACGCAGGTTTTAAGTTTTGGGCAATTATGCATACAAAAATGTGTGTTTATGCTTGTAATGATGTTGTATATGATATTATGCATGTTAGAACAGCCCTTAGACATGATAAGTTAGGTCTAGGCAGGAAACCCGTAGTTTTCACGCGAGCAGTTTGGTTGTACTTCACGAAATTTGAATCTGCGAAGTTCTCGAGCGAAAGAGGATAGTTCTCGCGCGACTGGTAGATTTTCGCACGATGTATAAGTTTTCGCACGACTGCAATGAATTGATGTGCTCGGCTTGAGTGGGGTATGGATCTCACGCAAAATGCTTAAGTTCTTGCGCGAGATGATGATGATGTATGTCTATGTTTTCGCATGGAATGCCATTATGTGTGATGTGTTATCTTTTCACGTTAAACGACTTTAAAACGTTATGCTTATGATGTGACTTTACCTGATATGTACGTATACGTGAGTAAAGTATTATGTAGTGGAAGTGAAAGATAACGATGATGAAAAAATGAAGAACGTAAAGAACAAATAAAAGTCTTGCAAGCTAAATGATGGATGCTCACAACTCAACGAGGTAGTTGTTTGCTCAACTTTGTGTCGTTTAGCTAACCCTTGATGATGCGCACACGAGTCCAATCCTTGAGATTGACCAAGAAGTAATGGGATCCTTGCCGCTTACCCCGGTACAATGTCAGCTTCGGCATGACGTGGGGGTTTATGTATAAAGCCCGGCATAGTACCAGCTTTTGCATGACGTGGGGGTTTAGCATATGGCAGGATCTATATAAAGATGAATGATGTTAACGAATGAAAGTACGAAAATGAATAATGATGAACGATGATGAAAGATAATAAATAATTATTATCAAGATGTATGTGTGATGTATGATCACGTATGAAAGTAAAGGATATGTTTATACAACAACAATGTATTTTATTATAAACTAGAACTCACTCAGCGCCGCTGACTTTTGTACGCATAATAGTTGGCAGGTAGTTGTTGATGCTGAAGAGGTGCAAGCATGCTTGCATAAGCTACTGGGGATTATCCGAGTCTGGCATCCATATTTATGAGAATGATATTGTATTAATACAATTTTTAAGATGTAAACGAAATGAAGTGATGATTTGACGCAATTTAATTTATTAATGAAAAGATATATTTCAGCTACAAAATTACGTGTTTTAAGCGTTTTATGCGATGATTGACAAATTGTAAGAGTCCCGGGAACGGGGCCTTACATGAACAAGTTTCGAATCGTATTGCATATTTTGTTTTGATTTTTAGGGTAAAAATGATCCGATGAATTTTGGGTTTCGCACATTCACTGTGCAAAACTAAGGTGTCATGGTTCGAAATTGAATGAAAGTTCTTCGATTTGTGCGAAACTATCTAGTCATGCTGCCCGTGTGCACTGAATAGTTTCGCACGGATCTTGCGAAACTATAGTTTCGGAGTCCGTGTGAAACTATAGTTTCTAATGTTAAATTACAGTTTCTCATTCCAAGCGAATCTATTGAGTCTTGGCTGTGAAACTATAGTTTCTTACGTGTAATCTCTTCAGTTTCATTGGTTCTTGTGAATCTGTTTTTTTCAGTGCGAAACAATAGTTTCTTCTTGCAAAATTATGTGCGAAACTAATATATATATATATATATATATATATATATATATATATATATATATATATATTATTAATCAGTTAATTAATTTATAATAATAATAAATAGTAAATAGAAAATATTATAAAATTTTAAATGTTTTGTAACCTCTTGTGATCTAACGAATTCTCGGTTTCACCTGCAGCCACTATGGGAGTTTGAAGTTTGATCCCAAATCAAACGTGGTGGCGTACCTAAACGATTGAGATCCAAAGTATCTTCCATCTACTATGCCATTTCTCACTCTCCCATTATAGATTAGAAACGGATCAAAGAGTTTTGGAGAATGGCTGAGTATGACGCCGAGTAGAGGCTCATCTAAGCGTCGATTCAGGGATAGCTATTTGAGATATCGGCCGAGACAGTGGCTAAGGCCCTACATCTGGAGGATGACATGGGGGATAGCGTAGAGATGACTGATCCAGAGGTGATTAGAGCATTTAAGGATATTGGTTATGAGGGAACCGACTTCGAGAAGCAGAAGGAGATCAAGAAGTCATTTCTCTCGAAGGAGTGGAGGTTTATAGCTCATGTCTTCATTAGCTATTTGGATCATAGGAATGGAGGATCAGATGGGGTAAATCTGAGATGGTCCACAACTATGATTATGCTCTGTAAAGATGAAAAGGCAAACATAGCCCAGATCATTCATGACTACCTGTTAGAGAACATCATGGCTCTAAAGAAGGATCAGTGGCTGCTCCATCCAAGATTCTTCAAGATCATTCTAGATTATCTAAAGCCAAACTTACCTAAGCTCGGAGATGAACTGAGATTGACTCCGAGGAACCCGAGGATCTTTGCTGACTGTGCTACTTCTAAGCATGATTTTTCAACAAAGATCACAAATTTGTTGGAGAGCATGTACACAGAAGAAAGGTGGAACTATATCAAGACTTTGATCCCTCTTGAGGAAAAAAGAGCAATAGAGACCGGAGGAAATGTGGAGGAGATTAGAAAGAGAAAGAAGTACATGAAGGAGACTGATTTAACCTTCGAAGAGCAGTTGGATGAGATTAAGGAGGAACTGGGAAAAAAGATGAAGAAGAAGAGTGCTAAGAAAACAATTAGAGATGATTCCCCGATACGGGAAAAGAGGAGTAAGAGCAAACAGCTGGTCATCCTTGAGACCAGGCCTACAGGAGAAAGGGAGAGGCCTAGGAGAAATATGATATTAGAGTTTGATGAGGATGTGATCAGAAATGTTAACACATCCTTATCAAATACGCTAAGTATGATTAAGACCAAACTGATTAACTCAGAGGAGAGGGAAAAGCTGAGAGACTTGGAGATGGAGGAGATGAAGAAGGTGATACTGAGCCAACAGGATCTAATCAAAAGGTTATTAGAGGAGGTGAGTGATTTGAAGAGGGATGTTGGTGTTGATTATGAACTGAGTGCCGAGCAAATCAGGGAAATCACTGTCACATCAAAGTTCTATTTTATTCATAAAACATCTAGTATTGGTGCTAGTGGTGCTAAAACCTCTGGAGCTGGTGTAAATGGTGTGGGAGGTAATGAAGCTGGTGGTAGTGTTGCAAGAGTGGGTGGTGAAGGAGTAGGTGCTGGAAAAGATGCTGAAAAGGTACTTGAAGCTGGATTCATTAATTTGGGATTTGACATAGATACTGATCTTACGGGAGATGAGTTAATAAGGAGTGAGGTTCAAGTAGGAGAGAAAGGGCAAACTGAGTTGAATTTAGTTGACGAGGAGGAAGAAGTAGAGGAGCAGTTGGTGGATTATGATTCGAAGCCCGAGTTTTACATAGTTGATGAGATGGCCAATGACTTATATGGCTCAGAGGAGTTCAATCGATGGAGATGTGGTTGAGTTGAACAAGAAATACTGGTTCACTAAGCAAGAGGAACCAGAGAAGCTAACCCCTCTATTTCAGAACAATAAAGAACCAGGGAGGAAAGAGTTAGATAAAAAGATTATGAGTTGGAAGTACAACTCAAAGCTAAAAATGTTTATGATTAAAGACATGGAGGGGGTATCTTTTTTGCACAAAACAAAGGCATTTAAGAACCTTCCTAAGTGGGATTTGAGGAGGTTGGCAGAGATTCCCCTCCTAGATTCAGCTTTGAGTGAACGTGCAACATTGTTGGAGAATGAGATCCATCAGGGCGTAAAGGACAACTTTGAAGCTTTTGGAAATATGAAGCCAGAGAGGAGATGATCAAAGAAGGATCTAGATTGGGTGACTGGGAAAGGAAAGATTGTGTTGAAGCTAAAGCCTACGAAGACCGTCAACCAAGTGAGGATACCTGATCAACAGCCATCAAGACTGCAAAAATTTGAGAAATTATTTTATGACAACCAAACTAGAGAAGCAATAGTGCGGGTAAAGAATGGAGATGATATAAGGTTGTTCGATACAATGGAGGTATTCTCATTCAGTGACAAGGATCTAAAAGTTTTGTGCGAAAAAACAAATCAAATTCGGAGTTGGATAAGTGACAAAGACGGAAGCAAGCCTGTTTGAGCGGGTAGCGAACAAGGCTAGGGGCGTGAGATAGGAAATCAGGAAACTCAAGAAGAGCGTGAAAAAATACGAGGATCTGGTGGTGGAAGTTGGATATTTGTCTCGACTGATGGAGAGAGCAAAGGCCGGAGCTGATCCAAAAGACCCAGCAGGTGAATACCCCCTAGAGGGAGTATTGATGATCAAGAATAGGGTGGTATTCACCTTCTTATTTGTTTTTTTGTCTTGCTATAGTTTATGATAGCTTAGATCAAAATGTAATAGGATCTAGTTTACTTTTGTCTTCTTTTGTATTCTAGGGCATGCGAAACTACATACGGAACTGTAGTTTCACCTGGTAGTTTTGCATGCCATGGTGCATACAGTTTCGCAGTGTGCGAAACTGTATGGAAACTAGGTCCTGTATATATATGTATCTTTGTTCTTCATTATGTAGCTCTTGAAACTTTATTGATATTACAGATTGACTTCATTCTTTGTTTGTGTATTGCTAGGAGCTTATATTTCTTACATTTGAGCATTGTTCTTCTTAATCTCCATAATTCATCTTACAAATAGGTCTTATGTTTGATTTGTGTTTATATTCTATCATTAATTGGTCCACAAGCTATTAGTCTTAGTGATATCTTATGGATTTCAGTGTTACATCTTCATCAAAAGCACGTTCTAACGATTATTTGGACCAACACAATAGAGTGTCACCCACCACATCAGCACACTTATCAAGAGAAGCTTGATCCAATGAGTATATGACATCATTAATATTGTCTTCTATGGAGTGGTTAACAGCATCTAGAAATTCTTGATCACTGTTACCACAACTACTCCTCCTATATTTGAAGTTCCTTTATTTGAGTTATGTGCCTCTAAGCTAGAATTTGTAGACACCTCAGATGTATCGGCTGCGTTTGTCATGGTTATGCTGATAGGAACTCCATCTGTAGGGTAGTTAGCTCTGGAGCTGAAGTAGTATTCTTGTTTGGTCTTCTCAGCTCAAATCTTTGATCAGAATCACCTGTTGATAAGTTACCTGTAGATCCTGAAACATTCTCACAAGATTTGTTAAAACAGTTGGTAACTAAATCAAGATCAAATAGCCAATTAGGACCAGAACCTTTCATACTGGGAGTGTGCTCATTGAAAGTTATATTGGCTGACTCCTCATATACTCTAGTTCTGAGATTGTATACTTTATAAGCCTTGGCTTGGGAAGAGTATCCAATAAAGTGTCTATCATCTGATTTCTCAGTAAATTTAGCTACTTGATCTTTGGTATTCAAGATGGTGCAAGGACATCCAAATGATCTGAGAAAACCAATGAAAGGTCTCCTTTTGTGCCATAGTTCATAAGGAGTCTTACCATGAGTCTTTACAAATAAAACTCTGTTACATAGTTAACAAGCATTGTTAACTGCCTCTGCCCAAACGCTGATAGGCAGTTTAGAATCAGGCATCATGGTTCTTGCAGCTTCAATAAGTGTCTTGTTTCTTATCTCAGCAGCACCATTTTGCTAAGGAGTCCTGGGAGCACTATGTTGTCTTGTAATTCCCTTTCATCACAAAATGAATCAAGGATTTGGTTCTTGAATTCTGTTCCTTGATCAAATCTTATGGTTTTTCCCTTGTGATCACATTGATTCTCAATTTTTAGAATGAAGTTCTTCAAGATCTCAGGAGTCTCATCCTTAGTTCTAAGGAAAAAGACGCAAGTGAATCTTGTGAAATTATTTGTACATGTTCCCTTTCTTGGGGCTATGAGCTGGATATGCTCTTGAGGAATGACCACCCTGGGCTTGAGAATAGCGCACTCATGCACTATGAAGAGCATGTTGTGTGTCTGATCACAAAATTAGGATACACTCAGTAGACTGTACCCAATCTCTTCGATAAAATTTACCTTCAGAATGTCGAGCTTACCATTTGTGACCCTGCACCTTCTAGTAATTTAACCTCCTGCATCTCCTCAAAAAGCAACTGGCTCTCCATCAATTTTCACAAAATTTTGAAGTAAAGAGCCATTGCCTGTCATATGCCTGGAACAGCCACTTTTTATGATCCAAACATTCTTCATAGTCTTTAGCTGATACTACACAAAAAAGTGATGATTAAATACATTTGGCAACCCAAGCCTCATTGGTCGTGGGCCTTTCAAAGTGATCTGAAGGCAATGTAACAATGATTGATCCTATGTTTAGTATTTGAGGATCATCAGTTATTGTTGATGAATAACTTTCAGTCACAGGTCTTCCTTCATCTTCCACACCATCTTTGGAGGATTAGACTTGACCTTTAACACTTTGGAAGTTTTGAAAACTTCAGAAGTTTTGCAGATTGATCCTTTGAAAGACCTTGCTTTCAGACAACAAGCTTCAGTGCTTCGGAGGAAGCTGAACTTGATCACTTTCCTCTCCTTCTTCATCTTCTCTGATGCAGTAGCAGGCTTTCCAAGGTGAGGCTTGTTCATGGAGTTGGATGGTTCAGGTTGTGTAGCAGTGGTACACAACTAATCAGCCTTCTTCTTTTTGCTGGGATAAGTTGAACATGAAATAGAACTCCTGGTACAAGAGTTCATAGTGAGCCTTCAGTCTTACCACTTCAAAACCTACAGATATGTACACTTGTTTCTACTTAGAGTAGAAAGTGGCCTTGATCTCTTGAGCCTTCTTTCATCTTCTCTTTGCTGCTCTGATCGAGTTTTTTCTCTTGGACTTAGTCATCCTAGATTCTTTTCTCTCCTTAGGAGAATAGTGACCTTTCTTAGGATGAGCTTCTTCACTCTTCTCAGATCCATACTTCACTATCTCCTCTTATCGTCTTCTTCTGTAAGATCTTTGAAGGGAAGCTAATCTTGACAAGTTCCACACCTTGGAGATCTTACAGATAGTAAAGTGTGTAAAGGAGCTATCTCAATAGATCCCAGTCCCTACTGTTTTGATAACACACTTTTGCATGCAAGGATGAGGATATTATGTTCTTGAAGGTCTCTTCTTCAAGAACATATTTTCTGCCCTGGCTTTGCTGATCACAAGATCAGCCTGGCATTCAGTTAACTTAGTGATGAGATCTTTAATCTGAGTCCTGTAGTTGGTATGCTCATGCTTAAGAGTTGAAAAGGTTTTCTCTAAATCTTCTATCTTAAGTTTATAATCATTTTCAGCTCTTTTGAAATCTGCTTTTAATATGTTCAAGGACTCAAGATCAGATCTCATCTCTAAGTTGTAGGATATATATATGTTAACTTTAACAATACATTCAGGTGCACAAAGATGTTCCAATACCTTGGCTTCTTCATGATCTGCCATAGATGCTTGGTTTGGAGATGCATCTTCAGCCTGAAAGCTCCAGTCAAAACCTCCTTCTTCAACAGCAACTGCGACTTGTTGCTTGGGCTTCTCATTCTGGTGAGCTCCATCAGTGTAGTTTGGTCTGGTTTGTACTTGGCCACCATTTGCCCTTGGTGCTTTGCACTCTCTAACAAAGTGTCCTATTTGATTACAGTTGTAACACTTCACTTTGCTTTTATCCAACCCAAACTTTCCACTGGTTGCATTGCTTGGAAACTTCCTCATTATCCTCTTGTAGAACTTCTTGGCTCTATGAGTGAGAAGAGCCATCTGTTGAACTATCTCCATGTACTCTAGATCATCTAGATGGATATAGTCCAAGTCTTCAAGGGTGAAGAGAAAGTTTCCACTGCTTTCATTAGTAGACACAAAGGCTTGTGAAGAGCTTGACTCTTGAAATGGGCTTCCTTGGATGTAGCTCTCTCTTAGTGTCTCCGAGAAGGTGATGTAAGGGCCCTTTTATGAGTTTTCAGGGTAGCAGATAAGATGATACTATGGTTCTTTGCAATCCCTTTCAGCCACATGAAAGGCAGAACTCTGTTGATTGTTTGAGTTACCAGATGGATTTTGCATGTTCATCTCCATCTGGTAGCCACTGAGAATACCATATAACTCAGTGAGGGTAAGGGTCTTGAGGTTCTCAGTCCTTTTAATGACCACACAGTAGTGTGTCCATTTTCTTGGAAGAGAGGACATGAGCTTCCTCACAATATCCCTGTTCTTAAAAGTTACTCTAACATCCATTAAAGTATCCACAATCTAAACATATCTTAAGTATTGTTGACTCATGGTTTCACCTGTCTTGAAGGTGAAATTCTCAAACTGCTACTTCAAGAGGTCCTTCTTATTCTCTTTGGCTTCAATAGACCCCTCATACATGAGCTTCAGTGCATCCCATAGTTGTTTGGTAGTCTTGCACTTCTTGAATCCTCTATAGATAAAGTTTGGAAGAGCAGTTTGGAGAGCGATCATGGCTTTCTGATCTACATCTATCTTCTTCCAGTCTTCTTTAGAGTAGTCAGCCACTTCCTTTGGTATCATGCCACCACCAGCAACAGCTAAAGAGGTGGATGGTACATGAGGTCCTGAACTACAGAACTCCACTTCCTGGAATCTTGAGACTTGATGAAGCCTTCCATTCTTTGGCACCAAGTATTAAAATCATCAGGAGTGAACATTGGAGACTTTTTCATAGTATCGGTTTCCCTATCAGCTATTGTGATAGCTGCCATTTGAGATGTTAAGTTATTTGTGAAACTTAAGGATTTAAGATGGTGAGATCTTACAATCACGAGCCTGAAAAGCTTTGATACAAATTGCATGACCGTTTAAAGGGTGGTTAATACAATCAGTCTCACAATAAGGAGAGCTTTAGATCACTTAACACATCAAATAGGGAACCGGATTTTTGTTTAAGATACTAAGAATACAATCAAGTAATAGAGACAGAAGAAAAGAACAAGAACAACATGAATAAGGTTTTCAAGAATGATGTATATTGCACTCAAGTTCTCTTAAAAGTGTTACAAAGCGTATCTAAAAAATACAAGAACCTGAGATACTTTATACTACATCCTACAGCTGGCTATACTTTGAAAGCCAGCTGGAAACACTAATCTAGACAACAAGATCAATGTAAAGTCAAAAGGCAGATTGCCTTCTAATTAGTGACTATGACATGCCATAGCTCACATCCTAATGTATTACAAAAAGGATAAAAGGTACAAAGTAGGAATTTACAGACCAATGACTATAATCTGCAATTTACTAAATCATGGACCTTTTCACAAACTTGTATAAGTTGGTGAGTCTTCAGAGTTGCAGCAGAAGGTAAGTGTTGGATCATATGAGGCTGATGCAACCAAAACAACACTTAGAGTATTTTGATGTACAATTGAAGTGGTCTTCCAAATACAAAGTTGCCCTTCCGAAGACAATTTAAAGATCTTTTGATGCTTAAGTATGAAGAACTTCCAAAGGTAAAACTCAGTTTTCCAAGACAAAGTAGTTTTCCTTCCGAAGTATATGATGAACTTCCGAAGGTAGAACTCAGTCTTCTGAGACTATGTAGTTCTCCTTTCGAAGTATACACACTTGGAAGATCCAAGGCAAAGTTTTCTGAAGAATAAAGTTATGAAGACTTGCAAAAGACTCCGAAAAAGTTGATTCTTGTGAAGTATAAATGGCCTCGGAAGAACTTATTATTTCGAAGCTAAGAATCAACTATGAACCAGTGGACATAAGTATGGTCTGTCTAACATCCGCTGCTACCTCTTATATACTGCATGGTGCTTTCCACACCCATGTAGTTGACCGTACTTTAATCCACTGTTCACCCTTTATCAATTAGTACAGTTGACACCTTTAGTTGGTGACAAAAGGTAAGTCATGGATCTGTCCTGACTACCTAATCTAGGATAGTATTTTATCTTAGATGCTATACTTTTAGCAATGTAGTATTTGTCTAGTTGTAAATTCCAGCTTGTTATCCAAGTATAATCGGCTGTAGATATTAGTATATATAGTTTCTCATTGTAACTCATCAAACCATGCTTGCAAGATTCTTGTAATACTGAGTTGAGAAGTAATATATACAAGTATCTTGACAAACCATTCTTGTGTTCATTAGCTTATTATGTTATTTGTCAACTTAGTTAGAGATTCTGCTTCATCAACCGAGTAAGATTAAGTGAGTTTATGAGATAAACTTGTGTTGTGAGACCAACACCGATCCTGCAGTAAGTCAGCTTTATGTAAAAGTATATCAAAGAAAGCATGTCTTCTCTGTTTTTGGAAAAAATCAGTCTTTACTTCATTGGCTTGAAAGACTTTGTCTTTGAAGCATCAGAAGACTTCATCTTTTGCTTTGGAAGATTTGATCTTTGGCTTCGGAAAATTTTACACTTATAATATCTTTCTATGATGAGACCAACACCGATCCTGCAGTAAGTCAGCTTTATGTAAAAGTACATCAGAGAAAGCATGTCTTCTCTGTTTTTGGAAGAAATCAGTCTTTACTTCATTGTCTTCGAAAGACTTTGTCTTTGAATCTTCGGAAGACTTCATCTTTTGCTTCAAAAGATTTGATCTTTGGCTTCGGAAGATTTTACACTTATAATATCTTTCTATGATGAGTGTAAAACTTCCGATGTAACCTCTACCTTGTACATCAGTGCATTCATGCAGGAAGCTGTTTGGTTGTTTTGGTTTCTTTGGTTGCATCAGCCTTTTACTATAACCTTATAGTTGGTTTAAGTCTAAAGGCTGAAGATGGTAACTGTCCCCTAAAGGTTGCTCACTTGACTTTTGAGAGTCAGAGTGAAGGTGTTGGACCAAAAGAACCAATGAGCCTGATCAGAAAAACCTTTAAGTCCACAGACATTACAACAACTGAAGTAGTCTGCAACAGCTGAAGACATCAACTGATAACAAGGTCTGAAGACAAAGTCTGAAGTAAAGAACTGAAGACAAAGTCTGAAGACAAAAGCTGAAGACAAAGACTGAAGACCAAGTTTCAGATGTTGTCACAACAGCTGAAGAAGACCTCTTCAGTAGTTGTGATGGTTTCCTTTCAGTAGTTATATTTTCCTTTAGTTCTTTTGTAATCAGTAGTTTTATGTTTCTTGTAATCAGTACTTGTAGTTTCAGTAGTTTTAGTTTCATCTTGTACTTAGCATACTCTGAGATGTTCTCAGTTGTTGTGAACATTCTCAGTAGTTTGCTTACTTTCAGTTGTTTGTAATAATTCTGTTAAATGTCACTATCAAGTGACATCAGCAGACGTCACATTCCTTTATATAAGGAATGTTGACCTAATTGTAACCTGCGAAGCTTAGCGGCTGATATACCGAAGCATTTGTGCATGAATGATATTATCCCTTTTGCAGAAAACCCTCTTTCTCTATAACCGTGTACTGTTCCATTGAATATCTATTGTGTTCTTGCTATATTTGTCTAATTCTTGTTCTAATTCCGCTGCGATTCAACTCTAATTGATCAAACTTAGATCACTGATCCTGTCAAATGGTATCAGAGCAGGTTAATCATTGATCGGTTTAACAATTGATCATTGAAACTGCTATTTCGATATCTAAAGTTTGATCGAATTAGCATATTTGCAAGAATTGGTTATAGAGATTGATCTTCTGCTGCTTCTGGTTATTCAATTTGAGTTTCTTCTTGGTTCATATTGAGTTTGTTGTGTTTTTGTGCTAAATCTGTTGAAACTTGATTGAATTGGTTTGAATCTGAGAATGACTACTCCATCTAATGACCCTCACAATACTGGCTCCTCAACCAAGCCTCCGATGCTGGTTAGGAGTGAGTATAACATATGGCAACGAAGAATGCTCCATCACCTGTCTGTTAACAGTTCAGGTTGTTGGACATCTGTGGTTCACGGTCCACACAAGCCTATGGTGAACAATCCGGAGACCAACCAAATGGTTCCGAAGAAGAAGGAGCAATACTCAGATGAAGATCGTAAACTGTTTGAGATTGATGCTAAAGCCCATGGAATTCTGGCCATGGCACTGCCTAATGAAATCTATTCTGGGCTTATGCATCATGAAACTGCTCATGACCTCTGGAATGCTTTGAAGGAACAATTCGGAGGAACTGATGAGGTCTTAGCAAACAACAGAGAAATCCTCGCCCAACAATATGAGACATTCTCTCATAGGAAGGGTGAGACACTGACTCAACAGTTTGAGCGTTTCTCCTGCTTGATCTCTGAGCTGAAAATGGTCAAGCATGAGTATACTAACAGCCAGATGAACAACAGATTCCTCAGATCACTGCCTGAGAGATGGGACACATACACCATTGTCCTACGCTCCAGTGCAAATCTGGATAGCCTATCTCTCACCCAACTCCATGGGAAACTGCTTACATTTGAAAGAGAGATAGAGCAGAAAAGGAAACTGGCATCATCAGGAAAGCTCACTGATGACTTTGTACCAGGGAACACTGCCTTGGTCGGTCATGAGTCAGAATATGCTGGATCAGAAAGCCATTATGATGAGCATATAGATTTCTCTTCAAACAGTTCTGATCATGCATTTGTTGGTGTTGACAGTCATTCTGGGTGTAATAGTGATAATTTATGCTTTATCATGGATGATTTGATGGGTATTGCTGATGATGATTTAGAAGAGATGGATATTTTGAGCCAAATGGCCTTGATCAATATCAGATCTCAAAAGTTCTACAAGAGAACTGGTAGGAAATTTCCAGGACTCTCTGGCAAAACCAAAGTTGGTTTTGACAAGAGTAAGTTGAGGTGTCACAAATGCCACAGGCTTGGGCACTTTGCAAGAGAGTGTAGATCAACTGGATCTAACTCCTCTGCACCCTTTGTGACCTTTCCAAGCAATAGTTCACAAAACAAAGGGCAACATCCTGCTAGTTCTGGTCATCACTCATAACCTCAATCTCCTGCATATTTTGTCCCTCAGGGTGCCTGCTATTACATGCCACAGCCAAATCCAGTTCAAGTTCCTATAGCACAACAACCTCAAGCCCTACCTGAGCCTTAACCATCTCCATCATAATCTCAACCTCATCACAGCTTCTTCACACCAGGAGTTGTTGACTGGAGCAGCTTACCAGATGATCTTTCTGGTTTCAATGAGCAATTATTTGCTGGTGCTGGTCAACATGGTGGTGAACATCCTTTTGGGAATCTTGCTCTCATGGCCCTGGAGTCTACTGAGGGTTCCTGCTCCAATGCATCATCTTCACAGGTAACCCAGGTATCTTCTGAGGCTAAAGCCAAGTTATGTTCTGAATCATGCATAGCTGCCTTTGTCTCTATTAGAGAGGCAAATGTAGCTTTAATCAATCAAAATCTTGAGCTTGAGAAAACTATTTCCAAAAGAAAAGCTGAGTATGAGTCTGCTCTTAATGACAAAGATGATGAGATTTACAAGCTTAAATGCCAACTTAATGATGAAAAGGCTAAGGTAGAGGTCATACTTGAGAACCACAGAAGTCTCAAAGAGACACTTGCAGCTACCCAAGTTGAGTGTGACCGCTGGGTAACATCCTGCAAGGGATTTGAAATGCTTCTCAGCAAGCAAACAGCTTCAAATGTGAAGTTTGGAATAGGTTACAATCATACTGCACCACCTACTGATTTTACTTCAAAATCAATAGTAAAATCTGAAGGTGAAAGTAATTTCCAAACCACATCATCATGTGATTCATCCTCAAATGATAATACAAAATTAGAGGATGAAGTCAGTGTTAAGATCTCAGCAAATCAATTGCCTGATGGTTTAAATGCTGATAAACACATGAAGCTGAGCAATTCAGATGTTGTCCCTCAAAGTACTCCAAGTACTGAAGGGCAAGTCACAACATCTGAAAAGCATTTCAAATCTGCTGAAATAAAAGGATTAACAACTGCTGAGGAATCTATCATACGGTCTTTCAGGACGGATAGAGAACAGCTGAAGAACAAGTCTTCAGTTGTTACCGATCCTTCAGTACTTAACACAAGTACTGAAAGGAGGAAAGTACTGAAGATCACACCTTCAGTAGTTTCCACTTCAGCAGTTGATCAATCCAAGATGAAGAATAAGCCATGTGAAATATGTGGTAAATTCAATCATCTATCTGATGAATGCTGGTACAAAAAGGGTTCCAAACTCAACAGAGATAAGCTCATTAAAGAAGAGATTAATAAAATGAAAAATGAGTTTGAGACCAAGTTTGTACCACAGTCATCTCAAACTGATAAACCCAAGGCCTCACCAAAATCCAAAAAGAAGGATGGGGTTTATCAGAAAACAGCTGATAGTGTTCCTCATGATAAACATCAGACTAAGTCTGTGAATTTCAAGAAGGAGGAAATGGTGGGTCACAGGAACTCATCAAAAACAAGTACTGATGTGTCAAATGAGCTGAAGGCTTTAGCAACAAATCAGACACAACTTGTTATGATGGTTCAGCATTTGTTGGGGAGAGTTAACCAACTAGATGCACCTGTGATCAAACCACTGAAAAGGAAATCCAAGCCCAAATCTAAGAAATCCATTTCAGCACCATCTCCACCTTCATCAGCTGTTAATCATGAGAAACAAGTTATGGTTAAATCTGTTGATGAAAACAGACCCAAAACCAAAAAGGTTTGGGTCTCTAAAGCTAACTAGTTTCTTATGATAAATGCAGGGTTCTTCAGCATGCCAAAGAAGCATCTGGTATGTAGACAGTGGAGGATCTATGCATATGACTGGGAGCAGTTCTCTTCTTAATGACTACTCTCAAGGAAAGAAGGGATTTGTCTCATTTGGAAATGATGCTAAGGGTTACATCATCGGGAAAGGATTTGTGTCAAATGGAGAAATCAGATTTGATGATGTTAACCATGTGGAGAATCTCAAGTATAATCTACTGAGTGTCAGTCAGATGTGTGATAAAGGGCATGTTGCACTTTTCACAAGCCAGAACTGCCGGATTCTGTCTTCCAAAGTTCTGAGGCTGATTGACAAGGTATTGGATGAACATACTCTCCTGAAGGCCAACAGGATAGGAAGAGTATATGCCTTGGATTTGTCAAAGAAGATTGATTTAAAAGGTCATCCTTGCCTGTTCTCCAAGGCCTCTCCTCAGGAATCTAAACTGTGGCATAGAAGGCTGGGTCATGTTAATCTCAAAAACATGAATCAGCTGATCCACAATAGTTTAGTGAGAGGTCTACCAATAAAGGAGTTCCACTGTGATGAAACCTGCACTGCTTGTTTAAAAGGAAAACAACACAAAGTTTCATTCCCTCCTATAGAAGAACCAAAGTCCACTGCCTGCTTGCAATTACTGCACATGGATCTCTTTGGTCCTGTGAGAGTAATGAGCATGGCAAAGAAGAAATACTGTCTGGTAATTGTGGATGATTACTCCAGATTTGTATGGACCTTCTTCTTGCATTCAAAGGATGAGGCTGCTCAGACAATTATTAACTTTGTGTTGTATGTTGAGAAGCAGTATTCCCTATCAGTCAAGTGTATAAGAAGTGATAATGGAACTGAATTTAGAAACCATACACTTGATGATTTCTACCTTTCAAAAGGAATCAAGAGGCAGTATAGCATCCCAAGGACTCCAGAACAAAATGGAGTAGTGGAGAGAAAGAACAGGACCCTAATTGAAGCTGCAAGGTCCATGTTGGCTGACTCTGGTTTGCCACTGACCTTTTGGGCTGAAGCTGTCAACACAGCATGCTATGTGCAAAATAGAGCTTTAGTGAATCAGAGGTTGATGAAGACTCCTTATGAAGTTCTACATCATTTGGCTCCTCTAATTTCATTCTTCAGAGCATTTGGGTGTCCTTGTTACATTCTCAACACAAAGGATCAACTCCAAAAGTTTGATTCTAAGGTGGATGCAGGGTATTTTGTTGGGTATTCATCCACTTGCAAGGCTTACAGAGTGTTCAACTGCAGAACAAAGATGGTTGAAGAAACCTTGCATGTGAAGTTCAATGAATCTCCTAAGGACAAAATCCCACAAAACCCTGTGGAGTTGTTTGATCTGGACATACTGCAATATGTTCCTTATCAGCCTCCAGCTGTTGCAGATCATGTGAATTCATCACCTTCTGCAGCTAGTCATCCATCTGGTGGTACTGATGTTGATGATGATCCCAGTACTCACCTATTCAAGTTTAGTGATCAACTGCCTGAGTCTACTAAACTTGATGTTCCTGTAGCTTCAGTAGCACCATCCACAACAAATGCTGATGAGATTTCTGAATCCTCTACTTCATTTGACTTGCCATCTAATACTTGGTTTCAAGAATCTGGATCAACATCTGTTGCTGCTGAGCGTGCTACAAACACTTGCACAGATCTCATAGTGTACCAAGAGCTGAAGAATCACCCAATGTCTCAAATCATTGGTGATATCAATGCTGGTGTCTCAACTAGAAGTCAATTGTCCAACTTCTGCTTCTATGCTCTCTTCATCAGTCAGCAAGAGCCAAAGAACTATCATATTGCATTAAGAGACAATGGATGGGTTGATGCCATGCAGCTTGAGCTTCTTCAGTTCAAAAAGCAGCAAGTGTGGGAACTGGTTCCTCTACCCCCAGGTAAGTGTGCAATAGGCACTAAATGGGTGTTTAGGAATAAAACAGATGAAAATGGGCAAATTGTCAAGAACAAGGCCAGACTGGTTGTCCAGGGGTTTTCACAAGAAGAAGGTATTGATTATGATGAAACCTTTGCCCCTGTAGCCAGACTGGAGGCAATTAGATTGTTCTTAGCCTATGCTGCATTCCACAATCTTAAAGTTTTTCAAATGGATGTCAAAAGTGCATTTTTATATGGTAAAATAAAAGAAGAGGTTTATGTGTGTCAACCACCAGGTTTTGAGGATAATAAACATCCTGATTGGGTGTATAAACTTGATAAGGCTCTTTATGGGTTGAAACAAGCTCCTAGAGCCTGGTATGAAACACTGTCAAATTTTCTTCTTCAGAATAATTTCACTAGAGGCTCCATAGATAAAACTTTGTTCATTAAGAAAGTGGGTCAGCATAAGCTCCTTGTTCAAATTTATGTTGATGATATTATTTTTGCATCCTCTGATCCACAGTTGTGTGATGCATTTACAAAGTTGATGCAACAAAAATTCGAAATGAGTGCCATGGGAGAATTACAGTTCTTTCTAGGTTTGCAAATCAAACAAAAGGCTGATGGAACTTTCATTCATCAGTCAAAATACACAAAGAGTCTTTTGGAAAAGTTTGATTTACAAAACTGTAAGCCCTGTTCTACTCCCATGTGCAGCACCACACAACTGGATGCAGATCAGAAAGGTAAAGCTGTTGATGAAACACTTTACAGATGTATGATTGGGTCCTTGATGTACTTAACAGCTTCTAGACCAGATATTATGTTTGCAACTTGTGTTTGTGCTAGATTTCAGGCTGCTCCTAAAGAGTCTCATTTGATTGCAGTCAAGAGGATCTTTAGATATCTGCAAGGTACTCAATCTCTAGGTCTTTGGTATTCCACTGGGCACTCTTGCAAATTAGTTGCTTTTTCTGATAGTGACTATGCAGGGTGTAAATTAACTAGAAAATCAACTTCTGGTGGATGTCAATTCCTAGGCAACTGTTTGGTTTCTTGGCAGAGTAAGAAACAAACATCTGTTGCTACATCCACTGCTGAAGCCGAGTACATTGCTGCTGCAAGTTGTACATCTCAGGTACTCTGGCTTCAGAATCAATTATTGGATTATGGCATTACAGAGACTAAGACTCCATTACTAATGGATAGTGCTTCAGCTCTTTGTATTGTCAAGAATCCAGTCCAGCACTCTAGGACCAAACATATTGAGATCAGACACCATTTTATTAGGGATTGTTTTGAAAAAGGTCTGATTGATCCAAAGTTTGTTCCTAGTGCTGATGAGCTTGCAGACATATTTACTAAGCCTTTGGACAGTTCAACTTTCCAAAACCTAGTGTTAAGGCTTGGTATGCTGCAGCTAGAATAAGTGACAACTACTGATGATCTCAGTCAACAAGTACTGATGAGCATTCGTATACTATTGTCACAAATAAGTACTGATAAGTTCTTTTATCCTCAGTAGTTTTCATAACTACTGAAGACTAAATTACTTAAAAGTACTGAAGTACTCTATCTGTTGAAAAGAACTGATGTGGTTACAACTACTGATGTAGTTACAACTACTGATGTCAGTATAACAGATAAGTACTGATGACCAATGAAACGTCTGAAAATCAGACAAAAAGTCTGATAAGTGTTGAGGTCAGAATGAAACAGCTGATGAGCTAAGAATTGACGACAACAGCTGATGAGAAACTTTTCTCTTCAGTTGTTTCTACAACTGCTGTTTCACTTCATACAACTGAAGCCAAAACCATGTCTTCAGTAGTTTTACAACTACTGATGACTAGCACCAAATCTTCAGTTGTTTACAACACCTGAAGCCAAAACCATGTCTTCAGTAGTTTCACAACTACTGATGACTAATACCAAGTCTTCAGTTGTTACAACTTCTGAAAGTTAAAACCAGGTCTTCAGTTGTTTTCAAACAACTGATGACAGCACCAACACTTTCAGTCGTTTTATATCAGCCTTTTCTTACCCTATAAATACCTAAATCTACTTTCAAACGTTTCATTAGCCGTTTTATGTCCTTCACTCTCTCAACAATGGCGACCATGAAACTCAAACCCAGACACAACTGTGTTGCCTACCTCTTGAAGTCGGCCTTTTGGAACAAATTTGATAATGCCATCGATCTTATGGTAGATTCCCAGTACCGAACCGCTTTTCTTCTGAATCCTACCATATACCCCGATTCCCTAAGCCAATTCTGGACCAACATCTCTATGCAAACTGGTGAGAATGATAGCCAAATCACTCTCCAGTCGTTGGTTAACTAGAAACAGGTGGTCATCACTCCAGACATCATTCGACAAACCCTAAATCTACATGATGCCACCTGTGTCACAGAATACCCGAAAGGCACAACTGATATGTCTTTCATCAATAACGGGTATGAAGGAGACTTAAGTGCTACCACCATTCTGAAGAAGCACTTCCACATGGTGAATGTCTGCCTTGCATCAAAAACCTCCTCATGGGATCAGATGTCCTCCCGATGGCAACAGGTATTATACTCTATCTTTGAACGACAAAATCTAAATTTTTCTGAGATAGTTTTCATGGAACTAAAGGATCTGGCTTTGAAACCTGTGGCAAACAGATGGATATTATATCCCAGGTTTCTCATGGCCATAATTTTAAATCAGCTAAAATCAGACGGCCTTGTTGGCCTTGGAGTCCCTGCTCCGGCTGTATTGCCTGAAGTATACTCCAGGCACAACTCTGACCCTACACTGAAAGGGGCTGCCCGGCTGCTAAAACCCAAGCAGCGGGAACCCACAGCCTCCACTTCCAGATCCAAAGTCCCCACCAAACCCAACACCAAAAAGCCCAAAAAAGGCTACTCAGGGAGATGAGTCCCCTGAGGATGCCCCTGTACCACCAATACAGGAAACACTTACTGGTTCTAACCCCCCAGTAGTGTCAAAGACTCCACCAGCCCTAGCCGCTCAGGCATCCTCTCAACAGGATCCTGATGCAACCATAATTGGGGATACCACAATGCTGGAACCTATCTCAATTGAGAAGGTTACCATTGAAGAGCACCAGTCACCCCGGGTGCAATCTGCTTCAAACCTATCTCCAAATGCAACCGCCCCTCAAAGCCCAACCATTATAGTTGCACAAGTGCTGAGTCAGCTGCATTCCTCTCCTCCTCCCCAGAAACCAATTACAATGGGGAGAACCTCAACAGCTGAGGAAGAGGACCAAAATGCTGCTGATAACCCACAGCACAGGGGTTATAATGTTCAATCTCCCCGTGTAGAGGAGGAGGTTAGATCATCTGGTGAGGCTGCCACTTCTACTGATTCAGCAAATGAACAGGATGCAGTTGGTAACATCTCTAAGACCTCACCAGAGGCAACTGCCAATGAAGGACTCAGTCCTGAGGCAGGAAGTCCCCAGAACCAAGAACAAGGGGCACATGCTATAACTGATCTACACTCAGGGCATGTACATCCTGATTCAATCAGGAGGTCAGGTGATTCAGCAAAGACTGATGATGACATGGGCTTTTTCTTCGATGTCTTAGCCCATAACACAATCCTTGAGGGTTAGGTGAGCAGACTCAAAGAACTGCTTGCCAAAATGTCTCAGGATCAAAGTCCATCCGCCCCAATAAACCCACAGATGGCACCTTCATCTGAAGGGTCACCAAACACTCAGCCACTACACTCAACTGAGCCACCAGCCACTGCTTTTGGCACCACCTCTCAGGGACAGAACCCCTCTGAGCAGATGGTTGCTACCTTTCAACATTCCTTACCTCTCATCACTCCCATCATCAATGAGATTGTGCATAAAGCCATTGATGAGAGGATCTCCTCAAATCTACAAACACTTGTTGATGATGCTGTGCAAAAGAAGCTTTCTGCCATTCAAACCCCTGAACCCAATGCACCTAAAAAGGGGGAGTCTAAGGCAGTGAAAGAAAGAAAGAGAAAGAGAGTGGAAGATGAGAAACAACAAGAGAAAGAAAAGGAGTTAGAAAAGGAAAAACAGCTGATCACATACAAGAGAAAGAAAAGTGCTGAAACTCAAAAGCCTGATGAAGAGAAATCATTGGAAGATCTGGTTAAAGAAGCTGATGAAGCTCACAGCAGATCAATGGACAGAATAATAGACCAACTCTTCAGACAAGGCTTTGATACAGCTACATTAGACACTGAGATCAGAAGGCTGGAGATTAAAGAGATACAAGAGAGATGGGCCAGTTACATGTGATGGAAAGGGAGAGGTTGGAGATAATGATCAGGTTTATTGCAAAATACTTGGGAAGATCATTAAATGAGATTAAATCATGGACCAGAGACAGTATTCTGGCAATAACCACCAGAATCTGTGCTTCTGAAGCATTCAATAAGGGGTTGATTATCAAAGCCTTAGATGAAGCAGGTGCTGGGAAGAGAACTGATATGGCCAAGCTTTCCAAAGCCAAACTTACCACAAAAATGCTAGATCAGCCTTCCCAAACTCCCACTCAAAAACAACCAACCCCACAACTCTCCAAACCAATCCCTAAACCTAAACTTAAACCAACTCAACCCTCAAAACCAACTCCCTTACCCCAAAAACCACCTCAAACCACATCCAATGATGCACCCAGAAGGAGGAGAAGGGTGTTGAGGATGGAAGAAGAAGAAGAAGAAGATGATGAAGAAGACAGTCTGCCAATCTCTGCTGTTCTAAAATACCTGAGCCCAGAAGTCAACAAATGATCACACCAGACTTTCAGAGGCAAATGGTGAAAGTTAAGATTGAAGAAGAAGAACAGCAGAAACAGCACGATGAGCAACTTTTGAAGATGGTTGACAAAGAGTTTCCTCAGTCATCATCTATACAAGCCATGAAGAAACACGCTCAAAGGCTGTATGCTCTCAGGCATACCTTTCAATATCAAAAGGAGAGAGTAAGGATTTGGCCAGACCCCAGGGTTAGTTCTAGAACTCATAAGAAATCCATACCAAGTAAATACAATGGCCAAGTGAGAAAGACCATAGATGCTGTTATTATGTTGGCCATTGTAGTCTCACCCTGGGAGATAATTGAAGACTTCAAGAGAGCCTACAAGTCAAAGATGACCCCTCAAACTCTAATGGAGAACAAAATGGTCAAGAAGGGGTGGTTATACAAGAGGCTTGAAGAGATCAAGAAAAATGAACTCCAATTGTTATTAGAAGGGACTCACCCAGATGAATTTGCTTAGAGAGAGATAACAACTGTTGAGTTGAAAAATGGAAAGACAGTAAAGTACCTATCAGAGTACTATGGCCCAGAGTTCTTCTTCGAAGGAGAAGCAGAAGAACTCATTAAGGAGGAACAAGTTGGTCTCCTTGAGGCCTACGTCAGAGAGTCTTATAGACTCATCAATGGGAAGTAGGTTTCATGGTTGGGATAACAGCTCTGTGTCCAGTTCCCCAAGATAGAGTTCCCTTCCATCCTTTGACATTCACATCTACTGAAACCTGTTCCCTGGCCTGTGCTTATCTGATATCTCTGAAGCTGATCAAGAGAGTATTTCTGCCAAGAATAAGTGGGACCTCAATAAGCTTAAAGGTTTTAGCTGCATTGGTTCAGGGGGAGTTTGTTGGACCAAAAGAACCAATGAGCCTGATCAGAAAAACCTTTAAGTCCCACAGACATTACAACAACTGAAGTAGTCTGCAACAGCTGAAGACATCAACTGATAACAAGGTCTGAAGACAACGTCTGATGTTAAAGAACTGAAGACAAAGTCTGAAGACAAAAGCTGAAGACAAAGACTGAAGACCAAGTTTCAGATGTTGTCACAACAGCTGAAGAAGACCTCTTCAGTAGTTGTGATGGTTTCCTTTCAGTAGTTATATTTTCCTTTCAGTTCTTTTGTAATCAGTAGTTTTATGTTTCTTGTAATCAGTACTTGTAGTTTCAGTAGTTTTAGTTTCATCTTGTACTTAGCATACTCTGAGATGTTCTCAGTTGTTGTGAACATTCTCAGTAGTTTGCTTACTTTCAGTTGTTTGTAATAATTCTGTTAAATGTCACTATCAAGTGACATCAGCAGACGTCACATTCCTTTATATAAGGAATGTTGACCTAATTGTAACCTGCGAAGCTTAGCGGCTGATATACCGAAGCATTTGTGCAAGAATGATATTATCCCTTTTGCAGAAAACCCTCTTTCTCTATAACCGTGTACTGTTCCATTGAATATGTATTGTGTTCTTGCTATATTTGTCTAATTCTTGTTCTAATTCCGCTGCAATTCAACTCTAATTGATCAAACTTAGATCACTGATCCTGTCAAAAGGCTTGCTGCTTGGTTAATGAGCTCATCAGGCTGAGCATGAGGAACCTCAGTACTTATCATTGAATGGATGGGAGTGGTCTGCTCCTCAAGGGAAGTGGGTGCTCTTCGTTCCACTTCCTAATGCGTGGGTGAGTGTATGGAAGCCTGCTCAATTTGAATATACTGAGTAGGGGATTGTTTGGAGTTTTTCTAGCAGCTGATGGTTTTTTGTGGCTGTATGGGTGGTGAATATGAAGAAGGTGTGGGTTCAATATTGGCTGGTGCTGCCAAGTTGTCATCTTAAGTGATGAGCTCTAACATTTTTAGGACAAGGGCTATTTCTATCCTGGAAAAACCAACAATGGTTTTCCTAATTATCTTGAAGATGCCAGGCTTCATCTGTCCCAATTTAAGAGTGTTACTTGTGCCCCTTAACTGTAAGCCCAATTCATAGTTGAGAATGTGCTTGACATATCTAGGGAACATGTAATAATCTAAGAAATCTAAGTTAGCAAGAAAGTTTGTGTAAACAATCCAGAAGTACTTGAACTTGACCCCTTAGACCATCCTATAGACTATATTGGATACGTCTTATAGAATTTGATCCCATCATCCATGTTTGTTTGATAGAGTGTGGATTATAACATATAGAATGTAATTCAATTAGAAAGAGACCTTACCCTTTTTAAAGGTTCTCAGTGAGTAGTCCCCTTCGTTGCCCATCAGCCGGAATGATCCGTTGACAGCATCTTTAGGGAAAATAATCTCAAATGATTGTTGATGGTGGCTGTGTGATGAAAATAATCTTCCCCTACACCAATACATATAAAGCCTTGTCACCGTCCAAGATAACCTCTTGGCAGGTCCTCCAAAACTCCAACAATTGTTCTTCGTATAGTGGAGGGTCTATTGTGAGTGCGATGAGGTATGATGATTGATAGAGAAAGAAACCTTGTTGTGTTGCCTGTGTAGATGCTTGGAAAAATCTAGCTAGTTTTGGGGTTCAGGGTTGGCCATTTTATAAAGCTTTAGCAAAAAATAAGTTAGAAGCAACAAGGGTTTTGTGGGTGATTTAGGGTTAGAGGATTTCACATGAAGATGAAGACGAAAGAGGAGGAACCTTTGTAAATGCTATTTATATGCTTGGATGTTAGACAAAGTTAATGCAAAAGAATAAACTTTAAAATCCGAATGTTTGTCCCGCCACTGAAAAAGTGCCCAAAAAGGTTGTTACCTTGGAAGTTGAAAATCATTCGAAGGTAATTTTTCTTCGGATTTTTTGAGAAAACTTCCAAAGCCAATTTGACTTCAGAAGATATTCCTTAGTTTGAGAAGAATTGCTTTAGGAGAAAAACACTTTGAGTAATTTTGCTTCTGAGACATATTTGGTTTCGGATAATATTAAAATTCAGAAGTTTTTATTCAAAGGATGAATAAAGCTTCCGAGACTTAATTGCTTTCGGAAGGAAATTATCCTTCAAAACATTTAGTTCGGAAGATATATTAGAATTTCTTCCAAAGTTAAATTCCTTAGTAAGTAGTTATTGGTTTTGAATACATAGCTTTCTTTCGAAATCAATTTAAATCTCTTCCAAAAGAAAATATATCTTTAATTCTTAAAATTCCAAGGAATATCATGTAGAAAGTTTTTCTTCCAAGATAAACAAGTCTTATATGAGTGATAAATTAGACAACTTTAAAGACACGCATATTTGAAAAACAATCTTGAAATTAATTTAACAAAATCTACTCAAATTTAATCATCTTAATAGCTGATACAAGATATTTAAATCTCTGTTCATCAAAAGCTTTTTGAGCAGATCAACATATTATTCATTTATGTTAACTTTGACCAATTTTATCAATCCTTTTTCAAAATTATCTCTTATCAAATGATACCTAATGTTGATGTGCTTTGTCTTTGAGTGTTGCACTGGATTCTCTATGATAGAGATAGCACTGTTGTTGTGTATGTGGATAGGAGTCTTCTTGAATTGAATCCATAGTCTAGCATCTGATTCTGAATCCAAAGCACTTGAGCACAGCATTTTGCAACAACAATGTATTTAGCTACGACAGTTGATGCAGATACACAAGATTGTTTCTTGCATTGCCATGAGACTATCCTTCCACCAAGGAATTGACATACCCCTGATATAGACTTTGCAGTCATGTTACAGCTACCTTAATCACTATCTGTATATGCATACAAATTGAAGTTAGAATTCTTTGAATACCAAAAGAGCTCCTTTGAGATATCTAAGAATTCTCTTGACAGCAACTAGGTGTGACATCTTGGGGTTGGCTTGATATCTTGCACATATGGATGTGGCAAACACGATATTAGACCTCATGGCTGTGAGGTACATAAGTCACCCAATCGTAGCCTTATAAAGATGTTCATCAACACACTCCCCCTCAAAATCAGGTCATAGGGAGTGGTTTCTAGCTATGAGAGTGTTAACAACCTTGCACTTAGTCAGATGAACTCTGGTTAGTATGTCTTGCACATACTTTGACCGGTTTATGAAGATCCCATTTTCAACCGGCTTCACTTGAATTCCTAAAAGAAAATTGAGTTACCCATGGTAATCTTTTCAAACCTATTCTTCACAACCTTTCAAACTCTTTGCAAAGTCTTTAATTAGTTGACCCAAATATGTTGTCATCTACATAAACTTGAACCAACATCATGTCATTTCTTGTCCTCTTGATGAAGGGTGTGCTGTTAATAGTACATCCCTTTTAACCATGTTGAACAAGGTACTGTGACAGTGTCTCGTACCACTTTCCTGGAGATTGATGCGTCCCATAAAGAGCTTTGTCAAGCTTGTAGACATAATCAGGATTATTTGGGTTTGTAAATCAAGTGGTTTCTTGACATACACTTCCTCATCTATCACCCCATATAAAAATACCCACCTAACATGATGTTGTTAGACCTTGAAATCATTGGATGCAGCAAAACCAAGGAATATTCTTATAGCTTCAAGTCTTGCTACATGAGCAAAGACATTTGTGTAGTCAATACCTTCTTTTAAAGTGTTCTCTTGAACAACTAGTCTTGCCTTGTTCTTGATGACAAGCTCTCTATCATCTTTCTTGTTTCTAACAAGCCACCTAGTACCTATTGGCATCTTCCTAGGAGGAAGAGGACATAGTTTCCAAACATCTTGTCTCTTGAATTGAATAAGTTCCTCCTACATTGCTTCAACACAACTTTCATCTTTCAAAGCCTCATCAACTTTGTTTGGCTCAATCTGGGACAAGAAGCAAGAGTGCAGTCAAACATTTTTCTTATGGGTTTGTACTCTTGTTCTCACCCCAGTCTCAATATCTCCAATGATGTTTATGGTTGGATGGGACTTGTGAATTTTCAGTTGAAGAATCACAACTAGTTGATTTGACAGATCTATGTTAGTGAAATTTAGATCTGGTGATTAAGTATCATCATCAGTACACTTATCAAGTGTAACTTGATCCAGAGAGTGTGTAACATCATTAATGTTGTTAGCAGTTGAGTGTTTTTCAGCATCATGAAATTCTTGATTACTTTCAACATCTCCATGTCCTCCTACATTGGAAATCCCTTCATTTGAGTTTTGTGCCTTAATGCTGGAGTTAGTTGGTACCTCAGATGTAGTAGCTGAAGAGTTTTTCATGGTTGTGCTGAAAGGATTTCCCTTTGTAAGGTTTGTTACCACTGGAGCTGAATGGATTCTATCATTTGGTCTTCTTAGCTCAAATCTTGGATCAGAATCTCCTGCTGATATATTACATGTAGATCCTGAAACATCTTCACAAGATTGTTAAAACAGTGGTAACTAAATCAAGATCAAATAGCCAATCATGACCAAAACCTTTCACACTAGAAGTGTGCTAATTGAAGGTCATATTGGCTGACTCCTCAACTACTCTAGTTCTGTGATTGTATACTTTATAAGCCTTAGCTTGAAAAGAGTGTCCAATGAAGTGTCCTTCATCTTTTTTCTCAGCAAATTTGGCTATATGTTCTTTGTTAGACCCTGAAAGGATCATACTTGCCAACTTAAGAGGTGGTTGGAGGTTGTTCTGGTTGGAAAACATCATTAACAAAAGACAACAAAAGATTACACAAGACATTGTTTACAGAAGACCAAGAATACAGAAAAAGACTAAGTATAGACTACCCGCATTTGTTAATGCGGATTACTTGTGAACAAATGCTGACAATTGTTTGTTCACCCGTATTAACAAATGCGGATGAAGACAGAAGAAATCTTGAAGACTTGTTCACCCGCATTAGTTTATGCGGATGAACAAAAGGAAATGCGGCCAAGGCTTATTCACCCGCATTAGTTTATGAGGATGAACAAATGAAGAAATGCTGACGAAGACTTGTTCATCCGCATGAACTAATGCGGATGAACAACTTACAAATGTTTATGTTTATATTGTACTTAGACTAGATTCTCATGTATGGTTATCAAGGGTAGTTTAGTCTTTTGTACAGTGTATGTGTATGCCTATAAATAGGGTTGCATACCCTAACTGTGTAAGTTTCCATCTTCAACAGTTATAACATCAATATTTTACATCTTTGACTTCTGTGTTCTTATGCTGCATTTACTCAAACATTTACTTCAGTTCATCTGTTCTGTAATATAGTAATTCCGCGACTATATTACTGACTTAGTCTGCATATTTGATCCTAGGTTGAGTCACATCAACCGAGAATATCATTCTCAAACCCAGTCAATTGGTATCAGAGCCTCGGCTCTTGAATTCATCACAGAATCTTCTCAGATTTTGTGTGAAAAATGATTGAACTATAGACTGAGTTATTTATCAGCAAAATCTATACTTCTGATAAACATACACACTGAAATCGAACAAAAAGAAGTGATACCATATAGATCTGTTGTTGACTAACCTTCACACTCACAAACAACAAAAACATAGAACTCCTTCCTGCTAACAGATCAGAACGTACCAGATCTGGTAAAGACTGTGAACAGAAAATTCAAAGAACAACTCCCTGCTCAAACTTAAAATCAACTTAAAACCTTACTCAACCAAGTTAAAATCAGTTTACCTAACATGGACTCTCATAATCTTTTTGAAATTGGGCATGCTTCTAAACCTCCTCTGCTTAAACACAAATCTGAGTTTAAGCAGTGGAAAATTCATTTCAAAAACTACATTACAGGTGTAGATCCTGACTACTGGATATCTATTTGCAATGGTCCCTACATTCCACTGTCTCTAAATGCTGATCAAGCTGCTCAGTACAAAACTACAAGAATTCCCATTGAGGATCCCAATTTAACTCTTGAGATGAAGAATATAAGAAAATCAAGATTGATCTTAGAGCTTATTCCATCCTTACACAAGCACTGAAATTGGATGTTCGGAAAAGATTAGAAAAATATGGAACAACTAAAGGGGTATGGGATGCTCTACAGATCATGTGTGAAGGATGTAGTGAAGTGACTGAAATTGACAAAGATAAACTGATAAACCAATATGAAACTTTTCATCACACCAAAGGAGAGTCAATTTCAAGACAACTTCATAGATTTGTTCAACTTGTAAATGATATTGAAATCATGGGGGGTCACTTTCAAAGAAAAAGAATTGAACAAGAAAATGCTGCACAGTTTACCTGAAAGCTGGAAACAAAATGTCACTATGTTAAAGAATACCCTTGATTTGGAGAGTACAAGCTTAGATATCATGATTGCCAAAATTGAGGCTTTGGAGTTGGATGAAAAGAGTAGAAATCTCAGTGGACCACAAGTCATTGAGGCTTACAAATTTCCATCAAAATCTCATTCTGTTTAGAATGCATTTGTGATTAATGAAGATGACTTTCTTTCAACTGGTGACCTTTCAAAGACAACTGGATTATGTGCTGCTCAACAACATAAACCCTCCTCTTCTGCTCAACCCACAGCAACACCCTGTTGTATGCCCAATGAGCAAAGATCTGAAGAACAAAAGGCTACTTACAATGCATTTGTTGCTAGCTTTGAAGCCTATCTTGGGGGAAGACTCACATCAGCACACTTGATTCAAGAGGATCTGGAAGAGATGGATCCTGATGATGTTGAAGAAATGGATTTACAATGGCAGATGGCTATGATTGCAATAAGAGCGAAGAAGTTATTTCGTAAAGGGAAGAAACTGAGTCTCAATAAGAATACCAAGCTGGGGTATGAGAAATCCAAGGTTAAGTGATTTAACTGTGGAATGACTGGTCATTTCTCTCGAGAATGCAATTCTCCCAGGAAAAGCAACACCAACTTTCAAAGACCCACACATGGCCAGCCTTCATCTTAATACAACACCAACTTTCAATCAAGCAACTCTCATCTGCACCAGCAGCAGAATCAGCAACAATCAATTCAGCAAAGACAACCACTGCTGACTCATCAATCTCAAGGAAGTAATCAACAAACTTCTAATGCACTTTTCATCAGACAAGATGGAGTTTGTGATTGGAGCTTGTATATTGAAGAAGTCCAACCACAGTTTCAGAATCATGCACTTATGGCACATATCAATGATGGACCAACTCCAATGCCATCTGAGGTAAAATCTAATTTATGTTGTGAAAAATGTGTTCTAGAAGTACAGGGGTACAGGGAACACAATCACAAATTGGCTAATAAAATAAGAGAAGAAAAGGTGAAATCAGAGATGTTAAAACAAGAAATGAGAATTTATGAAGTTAAAATCAAATCTCTGTTATCCGACATGGAAACACTCCATGGTGAAAAGTACACACTTGTGGCTGAAAATGAGAGGTTAACTGAATTGTTGACCAAATCAAAAGCTGAGCAATCAGCTACTGAAGTGAAACTTGAAAAGTTTCAGCTCTCATCTGTCAAGCTGCAAGAGTTACTTGAGTCTCAAAAGGGGGCTAAAGATATGACTGGGATAGGGTACAAAACTTGTCCTCCTCCATATAATGATAACTACACTGTTATGCCTGAGTCATTTACTCAATCAGATATAAAAGAATTTAAAATTATTGAAACCAAATCAATGATTTCTCAAACAACAAATCCTCAAAACAAAACAGGTGTTTACATTGAAACTAATGAGGATAAAATCAGATTGGGTCATCCTATCAAAATCAAAGAGTGCTCAAACAAACCTGTGGTTATCAAGAAACCAAATAGCCCAGTCAAAGCTATTGTGCCTTATGTAAAATTTGTTCCACAAAATCTTAAAATGAATCACACTACTGAATGCTTAGTGAATCCAGCTGCTGAAAGCAGATCTGCTTATGAGATCATATCTCCAAAAAATTCAGGCAAATCAGATAAGGTTTTGTAGAAATTCAAGGATAAAGCCAAAGTCCCCTTAGTCACCAAAGGGAAAACCACAGTTGTACAAAAATCTAAAGTGAAATCTGATTCACCATCTTCATCAAATATCAGACAAGGAATTGGGTTTGATATTTTCAACAAAGAACAAGTAGAACAATTCGATAGGGAAATAAGGCAATCCAGAAAGAAGCAACGCCAGTCCACAAAAACAAAGCAAGTCAGAATTGTGAAACAATCTGGTGGCACCCCAAAGACTGATGTGACTTCTTCATCAAGATTAAAGGACAATCAAATGTATTGTGAATTCTGTGATATGACAAATCATAACACAGATAGGTGCTACTTCACTGAGTACTGCTCTATCTGTGACATGAACAATCACTCAATGAAAAACTGTCATTTTAACAAATATTGTTCATTATGTGATATGACCAATCACAATACAATTGATTGTTACTATAATCAAAAAGGATTGAAAATTTCACAAAGCAAGCCCATTTCATCAGTTCCAACTGACAAGGTCAGACACAAAAGTTCAACAAACCTGAAAAAATCACTGAATTCTCATCAAAAGTTAAAAATTAAAGTGATTACTGACAAGCAAAAATCTGTTCAACCTTTACACAAAAATCAAAAGGAAAGATTTGTTTACTCTTCTGACACATCAGATGAAATTGATGAAATCAAACTTCAAAAAAGTAATAGAAAAGTCCTTAAATCATCTTCCTCTAAAACTCAAACAAAAGGAAAATATCAAGAGGTAACTGTGATTGATGCTAAAGGACAACCCAAGACCATTATGGATTGGGTTCCTCATTCTAACTAGTTCTTTTTATGCTTGTAGGGTCATTCATACAGGTCCAATAGCTTATGGTACGTGGACAGTGGATGCTCCCGACACATGATTGTAGACAGTTCCCTCCTTCATGACTTCAAGCATATTCTAGGAACTACTATAGCATTTGGAGGAGATTCACAAGGTGGTAGAATTACAGGAGAAGGATCTGTGACAAATGGAGTGCTGAGCTTTGATAAAGTGAACTACTGCGAGCAACAGAACTTCAATCTACTCAGCGTGTCTCAAATCTGTGACAAGAAATATTCCACTCACTTCACAGACACTCATTGCTACATTCTAAAACCAGGATTTTCCATTCTTGAAGAATGGGTTGTCTTGAAGACACCAAGGAAGAATAACACGTATGTTTTGAACCTTTATTCTGCTCATCGGTCTGAAGAGACATGTCTTTTGTCTAAAGCATCTTTTGATGAGTCACAACTTTGGCATAGACGTTTAGGACACACGAACTTTAAAAACATGAACAGATTGGTCAAAGGAAACCATGTAATTGGTTTACCTCAAAAAGAATTTTATTTTGTTGATCACTGTACTGCATGTCTTAAAGGAAAACAACATAAATCCTCACATAAGCCATAGCTTATGAACACAAATAATTCTCCTTTGAAGTTACTTCATATGGATCTCTTCGGTCCAACTCTTGTCATGAGTATTGGAAAAAAGCACTATTGTTTGGTGATCATAGATGACTTTACGTAATTTACATAGGTCTTCTTCCTACTTCATAAAAACGAGGCGTCCCAAATAATAAAAGATTTTATCACAAAAATAGAAAATCAACTTGATTTAAAAGTAAAATCAATCAGAAGTGATAATGGGACAGAATTCAAAAATGAGGATCTTAGTTTGTTTTGCACACACAAAGGCATTGTTCATCAATTCAGTGCAGCTCGGACTCCACAACAAAATGGAGTGGCTGAAAGAAGGAATAGAACACTAACTGAAGCAGCACGAACAATGCTGGCAGATGCAAAACTGCCCTTTACATTTTGGGCAGAGGCTGTCAACACTGCATGTTTTGTGCAAAATCAAACTATGATAATTAAAGAACACAGTAAAACTCCTTATGAACTTCTTTTTCACAGAAAACCATTTATTGGATTCTTGAAGTCGTTTGGATGTCCGGTCTCAATATTGAACACTAGGGATCATTTAGGAAAGTTTGCTCCTAAGTCTGATGAAGGATTCTTTGTGGGATATTCCTCTATTTCAAAGGCTTTTAGGGTGTTTAATCCTAGATTAAACATCATTGATGAATCAACAAACATTCAATTCAATGAGCACTCTTTTCCTAAATCATCAAACGGTCCTGATTGGTTGTTTGATAATGACTCATTTACAAGATCTTTTGATCAGTTCAACTTGTCAAATGCAGGATCCTCTGTTCAGTGGATAGAAGAACTGATTTTCCTGTGATTCCACCTTCTTCTAATCATCAAGCTAATGAGGAAGTGCCACTACAAGCTGATCCTGTGAGACCACCCAACATCAAAGTATTTCAACTGAGGCTGATCATAGCTCAATGCCTTCTCCTTTAGCTGAGCCATCAACTGAAGTGAGAAACCCTGAACCAGCTTATGCACTTGTTGAAAAAAACAGAAATTCTAATGATGAAAGTATCCAAAGTGCTGCTGAAGCTGAAAATACTGAACCTTCTGATTCCTTTCATCATTCTCCCATATCACCACCACAAGATGCCTCTCACCAAGATGATCTGAATGTCTCCAATCTTGATATGTCCATTGCTGGTGATTTGATTCCAGTTACCAGGACACACAAGAATCATCCAGTGTCCAACATTATTGGTGATTTAGACGAGCGGGTGACACGAAGCAAGTCAAGTATTGCAAACATCTATTTGTTTTCTTGTTTTCTGTGTCAAACTGTACCCAAAAACATTAAAGAGGCTCTTCAAGACAATAGTTGGATTGAGGCAATGCAGGAAGAATTGCTACAATTCAAGAAACAAGAAGTATGGAAACTGGTCGATCTTCCCGAAGGTCAATACCATATCGGCACCAGATGGCTATACAGAAACAAGACTGATGATAGAGGTATCGTCATCAGAAACAAAGCAAGGTTGATAGCACAGGGCCATACATAAGAAGAAGGAATAGATTATGACGAGGTGTTTGCTCCTATTGCCAGACTAGAAGCCATACGACTCTTTCTTGCGTACTCTGCATCCATGAAATTCACAGTTTATCAAATGGATGTAAAGTGTGCATTTTTGTATGGAAAGATCTCTGAAGAAGTCTATGTGAGTCAACCACCAGGCTTTGAGGATCATGATTTCCCTCACAGGGTATACAAGCTTGATAAAGCTCTGTATGGTTTACATCAAGCCCCTCGAAAATGGTATGAGACTCTTTCATCATTTCTTCTTGACAATGATTATGAAAGAGGAAACATTGATCAGACTTTGATCAGAAAAAGAAATGGAAATGAGATGCTGCTTGTCCATATTTATGTGGACGATATCATCTTTGGCTCCACCAACAAACAACTCTGCAAAGACTTCGACGATCTTATCATTCAAAATTTCAGATGAGTGATATGGGAGAACTCACATTCTTCCTAGGTCTTCAAGTACAACAACCATCCAGTGGAATCTTCATCAACCAGTCAAAAATGTGGAATCCATGTTGAAGAAGTTTCACTTTGCAGACTGTTAGTCCATCAGAACACATGTTGATACAAAAGTGAAGATTGGTCCAGACATAGATGGAAAATCTGTGGATCAGACTCTTTATCGATCCATGATTGGCTCACTCATGTATTTAATAGCCAGTAGACCTGACATTATGTTTGGTGTTTGTGTTTGTGCTAGATATCAGGCAGATCCCAAGGAATCTCATGTGAATGCAGTCAAGAGGATATTTAGATATCTTAAGGGCAAACCTACCCTTGGATTATGGTATCCTAAGGAAGGAGACTTTAATCTCTATGCATATACGGACAGTGACTACGGGGGATGCAATTTCAACAGAAAGTCCACATCTGGTGGTTGTCAATTTCTTGGTCCCAGACTGGTGTCATGGCAGTGCAAGAAACAAACCAATGTTTATGTATCGATAGCTGAAGCTGAATACATTGCAGCATCAGCTTGCTGTTCTCAAGTTCTCTGGATTCAAAACTAGATGCTTAATTATGGTTATAATTTCTTGCAAACTACAATCCATATTGATAACACTGCTGCTGTCTTCATAACAAACAATCCTGTTCAGCACTCAAAATTAGATATCACTTTTTGAGAGATTGTGCTGAAAAAGGTTTAATCAAGCTGATTCAGGTTAACACAGACAATCAGCTAGCTGATTTGTTTACTAAGGCATTTGACCCAAGTCGGTTTGAATTCTTAGTCTAATCAATCGGCATGATTATCCTTGAGTAAAAATAAAAAATTTACAAAAACATCAAAAATTCTCAAAATTACAATAAGAAATCAATTTTTGTTGAAGTTCATGTTTTGTACTTCTTTGGGAAATGATATAATTACAGTCGTTATATCATTCACTGCGCTTAATTCAATATCTTGAAAGACTGACATGACTTACCTGATATGAGGGGAGGCTCAACTTGGAATAGAAGATAAATGCTGTAATAAACTGAAGATCACATTCAACTGTGAATGCATCGTCTCAGAGCATGTAAGTATCTAACTTATCCAGGTGTATGTATGTGTAGTAACCTAAACACACCAGGTCATGATACCTTATGAATCTCATTCACATCTGTTTCTCCTTTGTTTTGCTGAGCAAAGACCTGGGGAAACAAGCACATAGTGCTGATGTCTAGATCCAAAAAGATTCCCAATGAGGAACACATCCAATACGGGTGACAAATAAAACAGAATATAAAAAAAAGAATCCCAAAGTGGATCACCTTCCAAAGTGAAGAGAAAAAAGAATCCCAATGAGGATCAAACAAAATAAGGATCAGGTAAAAGAATCCCTAAGTGGATCCCCCTTACCAAAATGAATGATGTTTCATAATTTAAATGACCAGGTATTGAAAGTTGTGAAAAAGTTCTACCATACAGTACATGAGGATAGTTGATCTTGCTATGCTTATGATTGTGAGGTTCATGTTGAATGTTTAATTAAATCAAAACATAAAAATCACATGCATTACAATATTGACCAAGCATGAGTTTAAGAGGACAAACATACCTTCAATCAATAAGTTCAATGACAACTTGCACTTATGAAAGATAAGATTGATATGATCCCAAAATTTCAAACAATAGTACAAAATCATTTCATTTACAAATATGCTAAACAATCAAAATTCAGAAATATTTTCCTTAAATTTTATAAATTTGTTTAAAGTTTTTATCCCATAAGGATATAAACTTTAGGGGGAGTAACAAATTTTACAAGGAAATATTTACAAAATCAGAATAAAACATATAACTAGCAATATTGTTTGAAGTGATTGTGTCTGTATGGAAATTATACCATAATCTGCTTCAGAAGATGCACAAGGCCCAAAATCAGTCATATTGGGAAACATGTATCTCATCAAGGATACAAGTCAATCCAAGCAAGAATTGACAATCTCAGAATTTAATAAATCTTCATAAAGCACCAATGATGCAGAATCATCTTCATAAAATTTAAAAATAGCTGTGCAAAACCAGTCAGAACCATCCACTGTAACAATATTAATTTTTGACCAAGTTCAAAATTTAATGCGGGTAAGAGCATTCGTTAATGTGGGTGAAGGTAACCCTGTCATTTAACCAATGCGGGTAACTTTTTTTGTACAAGTAAAACTTATGCAGACAACAAAGTGTTCTTCTGCATTTGCTACTGTAAATGCGGACAGTCCAACTCATCAGCATATGTACAAAGTGTTCTTCCGTATTTGCTAAAGTAAATGCAGACAGTTCAACTCAACATTTGGTCACTGAAAATACGGACAAGTCATTTGTTCTTGCGCATTTGCTACAGTGAATGCTGATAAGTTAACTTTGTTTCCCGCCTTTGTCACAGTAAATGCAAACAAGTCATTTGTTCTCCCGCATTTGCTATAGTAAATTCTGATAAGTTAATTGTCCATTCGCATTTGCTACAGTGAATGCGGACAGGTAAAATTAACTCTTCTGCATTCGTTACAGTAAATGCTGACAAACTTAGTTTGTTCATTAGCATTTGCTACAGTGAATGCGCCCATTGAAATTCTGTAACCGCATTTGCTACAGTAGTAAAATTTTCTGCACTTGTAAAATTTTGTGAAAATTAGGAAATGTATTACAAATACTCACTTAATGTGAGTCATTTATTACTTTTCAAATTTTTGAATGAACTTTTATAGTGTGTCGAGTGCCAGAAAATATTCTTCTTCAAACGTTCAAATCTTCTCTAATTAAGCATCATTGTGTTCGAATCTAACATCAAAACATCCAAATTATTAGTTAAATCGAAGTATTGTCAACCGCAAGGTGATTATCAGATTCTGAAAACTTCGACTGTCGAACCAAAAGTATTGAAATAGAACCCTAATTTTGAGAAATTGTTAAAATGCACTCAAGAGCAATGGATTTACATAAATGATAGAGTTCATTAAAACCAATGATCAGTGTAAACAACAAAGATTTCCTGTGGTTCTAAGAACACCTCAAACATCAATGAACAGGGGATACTGTCTTATAACAATGTTGAAATCACAACAACAGTTTAAGATGTAAACTTGTTAAGACACAATCAACATCATTATAACTCAACAGAAAGAAACAAAAATTTTAAACTGGTCTTCATTCAAAATCAAAATTAGGTCAAACAACCTAATGTAACAGTAACAAGCATAATCAATATTTGGACCTAAAATGTCAAAATTGAACAAATCAAACACAATTCATATCTATTTGAGATATATTGTCCATAATTCTCACTAATTCATTTATATTGTGTGCAGATTACATATGGCAAACCTGACTTGGAGTAAGCTCCACAATGTAAGTGGCTTTCTTGACCCTGATGTCCCAGAAGTAAAAGGACTCAAAGACATGATAAGATTCATAACCACTACAAGAGTGGCACATGCCATAACTGTCAGACTTGTGATCTATGAGAATTACATCGAAAACATTCTGGAGGAATGCTGAAGTTTTGGAAGATAATGGAGAAAAAGTCATCTCAGGAAGAATAACAGATGATCATACTTTGATAATCTCTGAGCAAACTGTAAGACAATGTTTGCAGTTTGAAGATGATCCTAATTCCCCAACAGAATTTAATGAGGATGATATCATGTCCTTTTTTGCAAACATTAGATATGAAGGTGGTTTTGAGGATAAACAGAGTCAAAGGGTTGTTTGATTTGCAATGGAGATTCCTCATTCATTATATGCAACACTACTTATCCAAAAGGAACAGTGGATGGAATGATATACCCTTGACTATATCATCACTTGTTTGTGCTCTCTGCTTAAACAGACCATACAACTATTCAGCATATTTATTTAATGGTATGGTTGCTAATGTTCAAGAAGGAAGAAGAAACATGTTCCTCATGTACCCAAGACTTATTCATTGCTTAATAAATGAAGCCTTTCCTGATTTGGCATTAGAAGGTCCTATCCTTGATGTTCCACATTACAATGCAAGGTCTTACAAATACATTAAAAAAAGGGATCCAAGAAATTTTTATAGTGGTACTTTCTTTCCACTTTTGCCTTGGATGCAACAACAAGTTAATCCATAAGATGATGTTCCAGTGGATGAGGAACTAGAAAAAGATGAAGAACATGTTATACAAGAACAAGTACAAGATGATGTTCCTACTGAGGAACCTGTTCATGAAGAGGTTGCTGCTCCTGATGATGTTGCTGATGTTACACAACAAAGAGATGATCAAACAGTTAAGGAACAACCCACTGTTGATGAGCATGTAGAATTAAATGAAGAAGCATTGAGGCTAATGTCACCACATGTTGATGTAGGTGGTGATCTTCAATTTTAGTTTGGGAACCCATCTCCTTGAAACAAATGCCTATTGCTGCAATCCACACCATGAGTGAGATGACGATTCATGTGCAGAGCAGAGACAAGATGAAAGAGGCAAAGGATTTTTCCAACATGATCAAGGCAATCCTGAACCCTTCCATAGCAGAACCTGTAGTACCTGAAGAAGCTGCTGCAACTCTCCTTCCAACAATAGTCCAACAGAAGACATCACATCAAGACCAACTAGAATCATCACAACCGCCACCACCATCACACTCTTGAGGAAACCAGGCAGTATAATCCTTAGGGGGAGTATTATTAGACCCTGAAAGGATCATACTTGCCAACTTAAGAGGTGGTTGGAGGTTGTTCTGGTTGGAAAACATCATTAAGAAAAGACAACAGAAGATTACAGAAGAAATTATTTACAGAAGACCAAGAATACAGAAAAAGACTAAGTATAGACTACCCGCATTTGTTAATGTGGATTACTTGTGAATAAATGTTGACAATTGTTTGTTCATCCGCATTAACAAATGCAGATGAAGACAGAAGAAATGTTGAAGACTTGTTCACCCGCATTAGTTTATGCGGATGAACAAATGAAGAAATGCAGATAAGTGTTCACCCACATTAGTTTATATGGATGAACAAAAGGAAATGCAGCCAAGACTTGTTCACCCACATTAGTTTATGCGGATGAACAAATAAAGAAATGTTGACGAAGACTTGTTCATCCGCATGAACTAATGCGGATGAACAACTTACAAATGTTTATATTTATATTGTACTTAGACTAGATTCTCATGTATAGTTATCAGGGGTAGTTTAGTCTTTTGTACAGTGTATGGGTATGCCTATAAATAGGGCTGCATACCCTAACTTTGTAAGTTTCTGTCTTCAACAGTTATAACATCAATATTTTACATTTTTGACTTTTGTGTTCTTGTGCTGCATTTACTCAAACATTTACTTTAGTTCATATGTTCTGTAATATAGTAATTCCGAGACTATATTACTGACTTAGTCTGCATATTCGTTCCGAGGTTGAGTCATATCAACCGAGAATATCATTCTCAAACCCAGTCAATCTTTGGTATTCAAGATGGTGCATGGACAACTAAATGATCTAAGGAAACCAATGAAAGGTCTCCATTTGTGCCATAGTACATAAGGAGTCTTACCATAAGTTTTGACTACAAAAACTATGTTCTACACATAGTAGGCAGTGTTGATTGCCTCTACCGAAGGTAATGGGCAGTTTAGAGTCAGAGAGCATGGTCCTTACGGCTTTAATAAGTTTCCTATTTCTCCTTTCAAAACACCATTTGGTGAGGAGTTTTAGGAGCGCTATATTGTCTTGTAATACCCTTTTCATCACAAAATGTATCAAGGATTTGGTTCTTGAATTCAGTTCCTTGATCACATCTTATGATCTTGACCTTGTGATTGCATTGATTCTCAATTTTTTAGAATGAAGGATCTCAAGATTTTAGGGGTCTCATCCTTACTTCTAAGAAAGAAGACCCAAGTATATCTTGTGATGTCATCTATGATCACAAGGCAATATGAAGTTCCTACTAAACTCATTACACTAGTGGTGTCTAAGAGATCCATATGTTATAAGTGTAGGGGAGTAGTGATGGAGTTCATTTCCTTTGGCTTCTGAAGCACTTTCTATTGCTTTCTTTTAAGACCTGTAACATAATGTCATCACTAACTCTTTCTTTGGCATTCTAGTTACCAAATCATTCTTAATCAGTTTATTCATTTTTTTTGAAGTTTACATGGCTTATTCTTTTAAACCAAAGGAAAGAGTCATCACCATTGGTTTTAGATAGAAAGCAAGAAACTTGTCTAGAGCATGTTATGTCTCTTGTCACAAAATTGAGCAAAATATGCTCTTGAGGAATGATCACCCCGGTCTTAAAAACAATGCACTCATGTGCAATAAAGATCATGTTATGTCTCTTGTCACAAAATTAGGATACAATCAAAAGATTATACTCAAGCTCTTTGACAAAGTTTATCTTCTCAATGCTGAACTTACCATTTATGACACTGCCCCTTATAGTAATTTAACCACCTGATTCTCCTTTAAAAGCAAGTGGCCCTCCATCAATATTCTCAAAGTTCTGAAGCAAAGAGCCATTTCCTGCCATGTGCCTTGAACAACCTATCAATGATCCATACATTTCTCTTGGTCTTCAGTTGTTCCTGCACATGAAAAATAGATGGTTAGGTACATTTGGAAACCCAAGCCTTTCTTGTCTTAGGCTTATTAAGATGAACTAAAGATCAACAGTTATTGATCGTACATGCAAGCTTTGAGGATCCTTGGTTGTTGTTGATGAAGAAACTTCAGTCACATGGCCTTTTTTCATCTTTCACACCAACTTTGAAAGATTAGACTTGGCCTTCAAAACTTCAAAAGTTTCGGAGACTGAACTATTGGAAGCTTTTGCATCCACTACAGAAGACTTTAGTGCTTCTGAAGCATTCTTTTCTTCAGAGACCAAACTTGCTTTCGAAGACAGTTTTCCACCTATCTTCTACTTGTTTAACTTGGAGCTTCCAAAGGAAAGTTATTTTCCTTTTAAAGCTATTTTCTTCTTCCTCTCAGAAGTCTTCTTCTTCTTCATATGGATGGTACTCTTAGGATTGTAGATGCAATCCTTAGCAAAATAAGTTGTATCACCACACATGATGCATTCAACATGCATACTTCCGAGGGTCTTCTTCTGAGGAGAAGGTTAAGCTTGATCTTTTTCCACTTCCTTCTTGATTTTCATAGATGATGCAGCAGGCTTTTGAGGGTGAAGCTTGCTTTTTGAGATGGATGGTTCAGGCTGTGAAGAACTGGTGCACATTTGTTCAACCTTCATCTATAGAACTTCTTGGCTCTAAGAGTTAGAAGAGCCATGTGCTGGACTATCTCCTTATACTCCAGGTCATCTAGATGGATATAGTCCAAGTATTCAAGAGTGAAGAGAAAGTTGCCACAATTTTCAACTTAAGACATAAAGACTTGAGATGAGCATGGCTATTGGAATGTGCTTCCCTAAGTGTAGCTCTCCTTTGGTGTCTCTATGAAGGTGATGAAAGGGCCCTTTTTATGAGTTGTCAAGGAAGTAGAAGATATGTTGTTGTGGTTCTCTACTACCTCTTTCAAACATGTGAAGGGCAAAACTCTATGTATTGCTTGAGGAGCTGCTGGATGGATTTCACATGTTTATCTACATCTAGTAACTGCCCAGGATGTGATACAACTCTATGAGAGTAAGGGTGGAGATGTTTTTAGTTCTCTTAATGGCAACACAGTAGTGTGTCCATTATCTTGGTAGAGAGAACTTGAACTTCCTCCCAATGTCCATATTCTCACTTTTAACTCTAACATCCATCAGAGTATCTACAATCTCAACATACCTAAAGTATTGTTGAGTCATAGTTTCACCTATTTTTTAGGTGAAGTTCTCAAACTGCTGCTTTATGAGATCATTCTTATTTTCCTTGGCTTCATCAGACCCTTCATACATAAGCTTCAGTGCATCCCAGAGCTTCTTTGTAGTTTTGCACTTCTTGAAGCCTCTAGAGATAGAGTTAGGAAGAGCAGTTTGAAGAGCGATCATGACTTTCTGATATATATTAATATTCTTCCGATCTTCCTGAAAATGGTCAGCCACTTCCTTTGAAATCATCCCACCACCAGTTGTAGCTGATGTAGTGCTTGGGATGTGTGGTCCTGAGACAACATATCACCAAATCCTATTGTCTTGAGATTTAATGAAGCCTTCCATTCTTTGGAACCAAGTACCAAAGTCATCAGGAGTGATCAGTGGAGATTTGGTCATGGTGTTGGTTGCCATGTCAGCCTTAGTTAGAGTTGGATTTGAGTTGTTAAATGTTTTTTTCAACTAAAGAGATTTAAAATGGTGAGATCATACTATCAAGAGCCTAAAAATCTCTGACACCAATTGCATGACCGGTTAAGGGTGATGCAACAGTTTCACAGGGTGGAAAATATAACACTTAACAAATCAAATAGGGAACCAGACAAATGAAAAAAAAAGAGCAAGAGTAAAGAACACACAAGAACAAAAAGAATGTTTTTCAAGGATGATGTATATTTCTATCAAGTGTTTTACAATTATTACAAGGCTTAGTCCTAAGGACTGGTTACATGGGACACTTTATACTACATCCTACATCCGACCATACTTTTAAGGCTAGCTAGAACACTAATCTAGACAACAATATCAAAGTAAAGTCAAAAGGAAGATTGCATTTCACTAGTGACTATGACATGTCATAGCACACATCCTAATCTATTACAAAAAGGATAAAAGTACAAGAGTGAAAAGTAACAGACTCAAAGACCTTAATCTATAGTTAACAAAAGTATGGATAAATCACCAACTTGTATAAGTTGGTAAGTCTTCAGAGATGGCAGCGGGAAGTAGCTCATCTTTTCTTAAAAGAAGGTTAGACAAAGCATGTCTTCTCTGTCTTTGGAAGAAATCAGCCTTCAGGCTTTGGAAGACTTTGTCTTCAAGCTTCGAAAGACTTCATCTTTGGCTTTGGAAGAATTGGTCTTTGGCTTTGGAATATTTGACACTTAGTGAATTTCTTTGTGCATTTGTCAAATCTTTCGAAGTAACTTCCTGGTACTTAAGAATGCTTGCTGAGAGAACTTTGGTTTGCATCCGCCTCTAAGATAACCCTTACAAACCATGAGAGGACTCATGTGTGAGGTACTTAGTTATAATCAAGGTTATTCCATTTCTAATATCCTAGTTCTCTATAACCATGGCTCTGGTATCAATCTATCACACCCCAGCTTAAGCAAAAACACTAAGGCATGATAATACTTAATCCTAACACAAGGATAAAGAGTACTAAAGGAAATTACTAATTAAAACCAACAAGTAAATAAGTCTTCATTTTATTCAAGGTCTAATTAGGTCCAACTAAAGCTTATCCTTGAAACCTAGCGTGAGCAAAGTAACGAACTTAGTTTCCATTACCTGAAAACATGCTAAAAATGTCAACTAAAAAGTTGGTGAGAACATAGGTTTATATGTATACATATAGTAGATAGAAATGTACAAACCAATAAACAGTTTCACAAATACAGGTAACTAAACTATAGTATGTTTGTCTAGTATGCAGTTTCTGAACATCCAGCTCCTTCTATGTCAAAAAGAATACATTGACTCAAAGGACTCTTGGTATTGATTGGCTTGCATCAACCCGAGTACTGAATGGGCTTGTTAGGCAAATATATCTATCTATGAATTAACTTGGAGTGAATATTACCCTAAGTAAGTTCTTTAATTAGTTTATTGTATTTATGGATAGTTAATAGGTTATTATTGTAAAAAGTTCAAGACTGGTTGTCGTATAACAGATATGTGTCATCTCAGAATAGCACATCTAATAAAAGGATTTTGAGGAAAGAATTGGTGGATTTTCATCATTTAAAAACTCGATCTTCGCTTAGTCAGAACCTTTTTGCATGTCATATAACTACATACCGCGTGAAACGATTCTAGTTGTATACTAGGCCAAGTCAAAGGTGTGTTTGGTAGGTTTATAAAGTATAAGGAACAAGTGTAAATATAAGTCTAGCAAGGATGGGAATGATCAAGTTGTATAGTATAGGGTTACAATTGAAACAATGAAGAATTTTACTAGAAACATGATTTGAAGTTGGTAGATATTCATAAGAATCATTAATGTTTGGAGTTTTATTGTTTAAAACATGTTTATATTGATTATTTATAGTAAAAATCTTCTTTACATTATGTTTATGAAAATATTGAAAAGTTCCATAATTTAGGGTTTTGATAGCTTAGCACAGATTCACGCACTAAACTTGCACGAGCTGTTTGAGAGGTCAGCTCAATGAGTTAGAAGACGATCTATATATGGTTGGAAATATAAGCTTCTGAATTTACTTTAATAAAAGAATCATCTAAAAAGGATTTGTTATGAGGGAGATATGGCTGTGCAAAGTTAGCCCGGTGAATCTGTCAAAATCCAAAAACTTAAGTTTGATATGTAAACAAAGTTTTGCTAATTTCATGTTTATTTGATGTTTTTATCTAAATTAGATCTATGATTACTTCACAAACATGTTATTTAATCATAGATCCAAGTTAATTATAAATTAATTTTGATAAAACAAAATTCGAAAGTTATGAACACGAAGAACATGAAGAACACGAATAACACAAAAACTTCCTCGATAGGAAAACTTCTTGGATCTTAAAAAGAGGTGTTATGAGTTTATATTTGATTCTATAGAAGCTCTAGATTAATAGTTTGGTGTGAATAATAATCAATATAAGACCCCCTATTTATAGTTGAAAAATTAGGGATGTGGGTTTCAAATAAGATAGGCTTTCTTTATATTTATAGATAATTATGGGTTAGTATTAGTTTAATTTTTAGTTATTAGATTTAGTATAATTACTAGTTAAATATTTAATAATATATTAGATTTATATCCCTTAAATGATTAAAATAGTATATATATATATATATATATATATATATATATATATATATATATTATTTTGTAATTATTCATAAATAAATAAATATATGTATGTATGTATGTGTGTATGTATGTATGTATGTATATATACTTCATTATTTTAGATAATTATAAGGCTTAATATAATTAATTAAATCTTTATCCTTTTTAATAAAAGTTACATATGTAATCCTAAGTTGCGCATATGTAAATTTTCACCATTATAGTTTTCATGTGTTTCACTTACGTTGAAATTTAGATTTTTCTTAGACTTAGATAAATTCTAGGTCATTTCCAAGTAACCTTTTAGAGCAAGATCTATTATGTACACACTTGTTATTATAGAATCACATTAGCATGCAATAGTCACAATGTATGGAATATAAGATAGTTTCCCCAAATTAGTTCTTCAATTCAATTAATGTTTACATATAGAAATACCATAATCATTAAAAGAGTTAATTTAGTAGGTTAAGCATGAAAAGTCAAGGATGTTACATGATGTTATTATGCGTTATAATCTACTGACACTAATGGCCTAAGGGTCGATGCCTTAGAAGAATTAATTTTCATTTAGACTTCTAGATAAAAAATGATCATAGAAAGACCTTATTAATTAATAATCTAGATTTGGCCCGATAAATTGACTAATTAAACAAACCCATTTACCTTATAATCATCCAAAAGAATTATATTTAATGAAAGCTTTAAGTATATTTAAAAATATAAAACATTAGAAAGACATGAACTTTACAGAAAGAATAAGAACTCTTATAAACCAAAAAATAAGCTAAACTACATAATACTTACATTTTCAATAAACTAGTGAAATAAGTTATATTATCTAAATAAGTGACATTAGAGAAAAATCCAATAGATAATCCTAACATTTCATAATAAGACAAAATTATAGCTTTAAGCACATACATATATATACACCCGCATGCATACATACTACCCATACATACACCAAGACATACACAATTTATATATATATATAAACATGTATGTATTTCTATGTATAACTATAAATATATATATATATATATATATATATATATATATATATATATATATATATATATATATATATATGGTTATACACTTATACAATTATAAAATTAAACATCACACCACCACCTATAAATAAATAAATAAGACCACCTATATATTACATATACATACGTACGTAAACACACACACACATAAATATTTATACATACATTAATTAATGCATTCATACACACATCCACACGAACACGGTTTTAGTAAAACTAGTTCACCCGACAACCCAGTTTCACAAAAATATGGAAGTATATAACTAAGTTTAAAAATCATCATTTAAATATTTTTGGATGTTAATTGTGATTTTCTTAGGTCAAATATAAAATAACATGATTTTTGCATATGTATTCACACTTTGATAAAAATCTAAATACTTGACAATAGGTACTTTTGAAGAAAATAAAGGAAATTGGTTGGGAACTTAAGTTAATGAAATTATGTGATTATTTAGAAGTTATTAGTGTTATAAGATTATTTGGGATGGGAAAGTATAAATAAAATGCTTAGTAATCAAAAATCGAGATTTATAATACAAAACGAGACTAACATTTCACAAAAATATAAAAATGTTACCAAAATTTTACAAAAATATGAAATATAAATTTCAGTAGTCTTATAATGTTAATAAATACCTATAAATTATGTTTCACAATTTTTAGAATTTATTTCCATAGTAAATAAAAATATATAAGTTATTCATGCTAAAATATTAAAATTTAGTATATAAGTATATAAAAGTAATATATGACCAAAGTAAGACCAAAGTCGACCCAAACCCGAAACCCAATAAAACCCAAATCGTGAGTGTAAAAACCTTAAAACCAATGTTGGATCGGATTATTGATTAACAAGACGTTTCTATTTGATCAGTTGTTAACAAATGCGAAATCTAAGTTAACTACTTACTAACAAAAAAAATACTTTTAAGTAAAGATAAGGGAATAAGTTGTTCTTTCAAAGTATTCACTTGATTAATCAAAAATGAGTACAAAGAGTTACAATCAGCAAATAAAAGTGGCTTAAGAACCTTACCTCTAGTATACAAGTATGAGAGTTTTGTACTATGGAATCTAAACAATAAAAATAAACTATTTTATGTTCAAAATGTAGAACAAGATAGACAATCGGCACATTAGAGTTTGGCAGCTTCAGTACTGTGTTGTCTCCAAAAGGTAGAAAACAGCAGCCTTCTGTACATAGAATGTAGTCTAGTGTAACAGTTGATCAGCAGTTCATGTAGCTCAGTGTTGATCAGCAGCAGTCGATCAACATCACTTCTAATAAGTGTTTATCGGTAATGGTTCGGCATATGCTGATCAGCAGTCATTCGGCATATGCTGATCGGCACTTGATTCAACACTTGGCAGAATTCGGCAGCTGATAGCCAGTGTTGAATTCTTGACTTTTTAGTAGCTTAATCCTCTTCTTGGATCAACAAATTCCCCCTACGATGATCCTACCAAAACTTTAACTCATCTTCCATGTATCATCTTTAGTAGTAGTTGATACATGTATCATTTACTATCTCTTGAGAGGTTTTCAAGATATGATTGTACCATCATCCCGTAGGTCTTCATCTGATTCTAAGAATTCATCTTCATTATTTTGCTCAGGCTTTACCCAATCTATTCTTATGCATTCGGTAACTGTAGCGATGACCACTTCATATTCTAATTTGTCTGACTGTTATTATGTTTGAAATTTAGTTGTTTGAGGATCTTGTTGGAATTGTGAAGAAACATGCTCAGTAGTTTGAACAGGTTAAGAAGTAGCAGGAGGTAATTATGGTTCAGAGTAGGGAGCTGGTTCGGTAGATAGGGTAGCTTTAGCATATTCAAATTCTTTCATTTTTCTTCTTTTTTCTTAAGCACGCCTTAACTTTTCTAGATGAGATTTGTAAATTCTCATTACACCTTTTCCACCTTGCTTGCTTCATAATCATTGTTGGGGTTCCTTAGTCTTAATCTGGTTAGGTCATCTATCTCAAACCTATTGAAGCACATAAGTTGGTTTCTTGAGTTAGCTACCCTTCTAGTTGTTGATCTGGTTATGAAGTAGGTATCTTTCTTCTAGTCATATTCCAATTACACTATTAGATCATAAGGTGATAGTGGAGTTTCTGGGATCTTTTCACCAGCATTAGCTTTGACTAAGGATGATGGTTTTTGAAGCAACATTTTGGACTTCTCATTCTTACATTCAAAAATATTGAAGTACCCAACAATTTACTCTAGGATGTTAAGGGGAAGATCAAGTACTTCATTTTCATGGTCATAGTACATGATCTCTCTATTTGCCCTCTTGAGAGGAAATTTCTTTATCAGGGAGACATACCCAGTACCTAAAAGTTTGGTTCCTTTGAATATTGTAAGATAAAGAGGATTATCTTAAAGACTGATGTTAACCAAAGATCTCTCAATATGCACTAAAGTACAAGTAAGTGCTGCGGAAGATTTGACAATGTACAAAGAAACATAAATAAGTGTCAAATCATTTGAAGCCAAAGATAGAATTCTTTCGAAGCCAAAAGTGAAGTCTTTCGAAGCTTAAAGACAAAGTCTTTTGAAGCTTGAAGACTGAACTCTTCCAAAAACTAAGAAGACATGTGTCCCTGACATACTTTAGACAAAAGTAGAAGATCCTTCTGTTGTTACCTCTAAAGACTCACCAACTTAAAATAAGTTGGTGATTACCTTTTTACTTTTGTCAACTATACATCATGGGTTCTTTTAGGTAACTTCCTATTATAGTACTATTATCCTTATTGTAATACAATAGGATGTGAGCTATGACATGTCATAGTCACATGTCAAAAGGCAATCTGCCTTTTAACTTTAAGTTGATCTTGTTATCTAGATTAGTATCCAGCTAGCCTTCAAAGTATGGCCGGCTGTAGGCTGTAGTATAAAGTATCTCATGTATTACTCTTAGGACTAAGTGAAAAAGCTTTGTAACATTTGTAAACACTTAAGAGCAATATACATCAACCTTGAAAAACTAATCTTTGTGTTCTTGAGTGTTCTTAAATGTTAGTTCATTATTTCACTGTCTGGTTACCTATTTTATATAGTAAGTGTGTTTAGTTGATAAGTCTCCAACTGTGAAACTGTTTTTGAACCATAACCGGTCCTGAAATTGGTGTTATAGCATCTCAGGCTCTTGATTGCAAGATCTCACCATCTTGAATCACTTTACATTTCCACATTCACTTACATGCTCAAATGGAAACTCTTTCTAAAGCAGGTATGGAAACCGGCACAATGACTAAGTCTCCACTGATCACTCTTGATTACTTTGACACTTGGTGAATGAGAATGGAAGGCTTCATCAATTCTCAAGAGAGCAGAATATGGAGATCTGTAGTCTTTGGACTTCAAATCCAAAATACTACTTCAGCAACTGCTGGAGGTGGAATGATACCAAAGGAAGAGGCTGATTTTTCTAAAGAAGACTAGAAGTAAATAGACATTGATTAGAAAGCATTGACTGCTCTTCAAACTACACTTCCCAAATCCATCTACAGAGGCTTTAAGAAGTGTAAGAGTGCTAAAGAACTCTAGGATGCACTGAAGGTGATGTATGAAGGATCTGAGGAAGCTAAGGAGAGCAAGAAAGACATCATGAAGTAGCAATTTAAAAAAATTTACCTACAGGACAAGTGAAACTATGACTCAATAATACTTCAGGTAATTTGAGATTGTAGACACTCTATTAGATGTTGGAGTGAAACTTGAGAACATGGATATAGTGAGAAAGTTCATGTTCTCTCTTCCTTGACAATTGACACACTACTATGAGGCCATCAAGAGAATTGAGAAACACTCTACCCTCACTCTCATTGAGCTGTGTGGTATCCTGAGCGATTACCAAATGGACCCGAACATCCATACCTGCTTATCTAGCACCCAAAAGAGTTCAGCCCTTCATATAGTTAAAAGGGATAGCAGAGAACCACAACATTATCTCATCTGCTACCCAGAAAACTCATTAAAGTGTCCTTTCATCACCTTACTAGAAAAAGCTAGAGTGAGCTATACTCAAGGAAGTCCATTCCAAGAGCCCAGCTCTTCTTAGGCCTTTGTGTCTTGAGATGAAAGCTTTAGCCACTTTCTCTTCACCCTTGAAGACTTGGACTATATCCATCTAGATGATCTTAAATACATAGAAATAGCCAGCAAATGGCTTTTCTCACTCATAGAGCCAAGAAGTTTTACAAGAGGATAGGGTGGAAGTTTCCAAGTTGTCTAATGAAAAGTTTAGGCTGGACAAGAGTAAAGTAAAGTACTATAAATGTAAATAAATGGGCCACTTTGCTAGGGAGTGTGTAAGAGTTTATCTTAAAAGCGATGCTAACCAAAGATCTCTCAACATGCACTAAAGAAAAATGAAGTTACTTGAGAAGATTTGAGAATGTACTAAGGAAATAAACCAAAGATAGAAATCTTCTGAAGCCAAAGACAGAAATCCTTCGAAGCCAAAGTGAAGTCTTTGGAAGCTTAAAAACAAAGTCTCCCAAAGCTTGAAGACTGAACTCTTCTGAAGACTGAACTCTTCCGAAGACTAAGAAGCCATGTGTCTACTGGCGCACTTTTGACAAAAGCTGACCACCTTTCCGCTGCCACCTTTGAAGACTCACCTACTTATAAAACTTGGTGATTATCTCCTTACTTTTGTCAATTGTACATAATGGTGTCGTTATCTGTAACTTCCTACTTTAGTGCTTTTATCCTTATTGTAATACAATAGGATGTGAGCTATGGCATGTCATAGTCACATGTCAAATGACAATCTGCCTTTTGACTTTAGATGATCATGTTATCTAGATTTGTGTCTAGCTGGACTTCAAAGTATGGCCAGTTGTAGGATGTAGTATAAAATATCTTATTGTATTAGTCTTAGGACTAAGCCTTGTAATAATTTGTAAAACAGTTAAGAGAAATATAAACCATCCTTGAGAACCAATGTTTGTGTTATGAGTGTTCGTATCTTTTGTTCTTTATTTCTTTGCGTGATTTGCTACTTGATCTAGTAAGTGTGTTATCTCCAACAGTGAGACTGTTGTTTAACAACCATAACCGGTATTTCAATAAGGATCATAGCTTCTCAGGCTTCTGATTTAGAGATCTCACCATCTTGAATAACTCTTTAGTTTCACATACACTTACTCAAATGTCAGCTTTCACTAAAACTGATATTGAAACCAGCACAATGACTAAGTCTCCACTAATCACGCCTGATGACTTTGACACTTGGTACATAAGAATGGAAGGCTTCATCAAGTCTCAAGATAGCAGGATGTGTAGATCTGTAGTCTCAGGAGCTCACATTGCAAGTACTACTTCAGGAACTGCTGGAGGTGGGATGATACCCAAGGAAGTGGTTGATTATTCTAAAGAAGACTCGAAGAAAATTGATATTGATTAAAAAGCCATGACCGCTCTTCAAACTACTCTTCCCAACTCCATCCACAGAGGCTTTAAGAAGTGCAAGACTTCAAAAGAACTATAGGATTTACTAAAGCTGATGTATGAAGATATGTGGAAGCTAAAGAGAACAAGAAAGACACCATGAAGCAGTTTTTTGAAAACTTCACATTCAAAACATGTGAAACTGTGACTCAGCAATACTTCAGGTATGTTGAGATTGTAGATACTTTGATTAATTTTGGAGTAAAACTTGAGAATAGGGATATAATCAGGAAGTTTATGTTCTTTCTTCCCAGAGAATAGACACACTATTGTGTGGCCATTAAGGGAACTAAGAACCTTACTACCGTCACTCTCACTGAGCTGTATGGTATCCTGAGCGGTTACCAAATGGAGATGAACATGCAAAATCCTTCTCCCAGCTCATCCAGCATCCAAAAGAGTTCAGGCCTTTAGGTAGTTGAAAAGGATAGCATAGAACCACAACATCATCTCATCTGCTACCCTAAAAACTCACCAAAAGGTTCTTTCATCACCTTCTCGGGAGAGCTATACTCAAGGAAGCCCATTCTAAGAGCCCAACTTTTCTCTAGCATTTGTGTCTTCAGATGAAGGTTCTAGACACTTTCTCTTCACCCTTGAAGACCTAGACTACATCCATATAGATGATATGGAGTACATAAAGATAGTTTAGGAAATGGCTCTTGTCACTCATAGAGCCATGAAGTTCTACAAGAGGGCAGGGAGGAAGTCTCCAAGCAATGTGTCAAGTGGAATGTTTGGGCTGGACAAAAGCAAAGTAAAATGTTACAAGAGTAACCAAATGACCCACTTTGCTAAGGAATGTAAGTAACCAAGAACAATTGGTGGCCAAACACAATCCAGGCCAAAGTACACTCATGCAGCTCCAAGAACTGAGAAGCTCAACTAACCAAAATAGCAAGTTCCAGTTGCTGTTGAGGAAGGAGGTTTTGACTAGAGCTTTCAGGTGGAAGATGTCTCCCCAAACCAAGCCCTTATGGCCATGATGAATCTAAGGTATTGGAACATCTTTGCTTTCCTGAATGCATTGGTAAAGTTAACATGTACTGGTCCTACAACTTTGAAGTAAGATCTGATCTTGAGTCCTTGAACATTTTAAAAGTTGATTTTAAAAGAGTACAAAATGACTATACATTTAAAATAGAAGCCTTAAAAAACCATTTCTACTTTAAAACATGAGCATATAAACTACAGGACTCAGATCAAAGATCTTGTTACCAAGTTAACTGAATGCTAGGCTGAGTGTAACACCCGGAAAATTAGTTAAAAAGAAAAGAAAAGTATAAAGAAAGAAAGGATAAATAACCCAAGTTAAGGGACTAAAGTTGTGCAAGATGCAAACTTTATTATAATTGTGTTTAAAAGAAAGTATGGCACCCACTACACCTTTCCACCTACCATTTCTCGGTTTGTGAAGAAGAAAGAAGAAAAGCTCTGGTTCTAGAGAGAGAGAAGAAGAAGAATCAACAAAAAAGGTGTGAACTACAGGTGGGTCTCGGGTTTGCAGTGCTCTACTTGAAGGCTATTAAAGTTGACTTTCTAGATCCCCTCTTTATACAGGTTTTCTAAGTGTTGGGGCTATTATGCATACCGAGGAAAAGATTTTTAAAGTATCCGTGAGCTTTCAACATGTTGTTAGATGGTGCTCTGTTGTTGTATGTTTTTAGAGGTTGTTATTGTGTTTTATTTGATGTTTAGCATGTTTTAGTGTTTGTAGCATGTTAGATCTGTGTAAGGATGTACTAGATCGATGTTTGGGAGTTGTTTATTGTATAGGTTACATTTTAGAACCTGCCCATACGCCTAAGTGTTGGTCATCCGACCAAATAGTGCCCATGCGCCCATAGTTGCCCATGTGCCTAAGTGTTGGTCATGCTACCAAATAGTGCCCATAAGCCTAGAGTTGCCCATGCACGTAAGTGTTGGCCATGTGCTCAAACAGTTGCCCATGCACCCAAATTGTTCTCATGCACTTAGAATGCCGATGCGTACAAGTGTTGTTCATGCGCCCCAGCAGTGCCGATGCACCGAGAGCTGCTCATGTGCCTAAGTGTTGGCCATGCGCCTGCATAGTGTTCAAGTGCCTGTATAGTGCTCATGCGCCTAGACTGTTCATCCGTATTTGGATGCTCATGCACCTAGATGTTCATCCGCATTTCTTGGTAGACTTAGGAATTTTTGGGTTTTATAAGGTAGATGGTTGTGCTAAGTTCTGATGTGATGTGATGGTTATGCCGGTTGTGCTGTGCATGTTTGTCTTATTGATGATATTCGTGTTTGTGTATGATGTGACTTTACCTATTATCTATGAGTACATACGTAAAGTATTATGTAACGAAAGTAGAAGATAACGAATGATGAGAATGGTAGTAACAGACGATGAGATCCTTGTTGCGTACCCCGGTACTATGTCACCTTTCGAGCACGAGTTGGGGGTTTGTTAGAGGCCCCGGCACAGTATCAGCTTTCGAGCACGAGTCGGGGGTATTGCATGAGACAGGATGGCATGTGAAAGAGATGAGATCTTATTGCTCGCCCCGGTACTATGTCAGCTTTCGAGCACGAGTTGGGGGTTTGTTTAAAGGCCCCGCCATAGTATTAGCTTTCAAGCACGGGTTGGGGGTGTTGCATACGAGATGGGATCCTTGTCGTCTACCTCGGTACTTTGTTAGCCTTCGGGAATGAGTCGGGGGTTTGTTTACAGTCCCCGACACAGTATCAACTTTCGAGAATGAGTCGGGGGTATTGCATGAGACAGGATCTGGATGATGGTAAGAGATGTAATGAATAATAATGATGAATGATGATGAAGAAAATAAATAATTATTATCAATGTGTACGTATGATGTTTGATCATGAACAAACGTAAAGGTTATGTTTTAACGAAAGTAAAGTATTTTATTTATAAAACTAGAACTCACCCAGCATCGCTGACTTTTTGTATGCATAATAGTTGGCAGGTATTTTGTTGATGCTGAGGAGGTGTAGGCATAGATGCATAAGCTACTGGGAGCGTTTTGAGGCTGGCATCCACATTTTGACTTATTATTGTGTTTTGAAATGTAAACGAATGATGTAATGTAATGACATGTCTTAATTATTAATGAAAGTTTTTTTAATTCCACTGCAAAATGATGTATTTTTAAATGTTTTATGCCATGATGGTCCAATTGTAAGCGTCCCGGGAATGGTGCCTTACACTAAGCTTGTGATTAGCAAAGCCAAGGTAGATAAATGTGTTCTTTAAAAGGAAACCTTCAAGAACATAATATCTTCAACCTTGCATGCAAAAGTTTGTTATTAGAGTAGGCGGGGACTTCGATCAAATCAAATAGCTACTCCACAAACATTACTATCAGTAAGAGAACCAATGTGTGGAGAGGTTCATTCTAAGAAGGGTCACTATAAACATGGAGAGATGAAGAAACCAGGGATGTCCAAGTATTCATAAAAGAACTTGATCAGATTTGCAAAAAGAAGATCCAAGAGAGTGTAAGAGATCAAGCCCACCTTCAACCAGAAGAAAAAAGAAGTTTTCATCTCTACTGGGTTTGAGGTGAGGACGACTGAAGACTTAACAAAGGATTCTAGTACCAGGAGTCCAAGTTCAAGTCTAAGCCATCCTGGTAATGAGAAGAAGGTTGAATCATTATGCACCACTACTACACAGGCTGAACCATCCAACTCCAAAGGCAAGCTTCAACCTCATAAGCATGCTGCATCATCCAAGAAAATAAAGAAGGAGCTAGAAAAGGATCAAAACAAACATTCTATAAAAGACAAGACTCTTAGAAGAAAGCCTATGGAATGTATCATGTGTGGTGGTATAACTCACTATGCTAAGGATAACCTTTCAATCCTCAGAGTACCATCAACATGCACAAGAAGAAGACTTCTAAGAAGAAGAAAACTTCTTTGGAAGGAAAATCATTTTCCTTCCTAAGCATCAAGGTGAACCAAAAGAAGATAAGTTGAAAACTATCTTCAAAAGGAAGGTTGGTCTTGAAAGAAAGGAATGCTCCCAAGGCACTGAAGTCTACTGAAGTGGATGCAAAAGCTTCCGATGGTTTAGTTTCCAAAACTTCCAAAGTCATAAAAACTTCTAAAAGTTTGAAAGCTAAGACAAATCTTCCAAAGATGTTGTTGAAGATGAAGGAGGGTCATGTGACGGAAGTTTCTTCATCAACAACAGCCAATGATCCTCAATGCTTGCATATAGGATCGATAACTGTTGAACTATCTTCAGTTCATTTTGATAAGCCCAAGACCAGTAAGGCTTGGGTTTCCAAATGTAACTAATCATCTCTTTTCATGTGCAAGAACAACTAAAGACCAAAAGAAATGTATGGATCATTGATAGTGGTTGTTCCAGGCATATGACTGGCAATGGCTCTTTTCTTCAAGACTTTGAGAAAATTGATGTAGGGCCAGTTGCTTTTGGAGGAGAATTGGGTGGTTAAATTACTGGAAGAGGCAGGGTCATAAATGGTAAGCTCAGCATTGAGAAGCTAAACTTTTTCAAAGAGCTTGAGTACAACCTTTTAAGTGTATCTCAATTTTGTGACCAGAGACATAACATGCTCTTTACTGAGCATGAGTGCATTGTTTACAAGATTAGGGTGATCATTCATCAAGAGCATATTTTGCTTAGAGCCCCTAGGAAAGGGAACATGTACAAGATAGATTTGCGAGAAACCTCCCCCTCTGGAGAAGTTTCTTTCTTTCTATTTGAAACAAATAGTGATGAGTCTTTCTTTTGGTATAAAAGAATGTGCCATGTAAACTTTAAGAACATGAATAAACTGATTAAGAATGATTTGGAAACTAGAAGACGAAAGAAAGAGTTTACAAGTGATAAAGAATAGGATTGTAAGTGGGATCACCAATGGGTTTAAGTGATGCGATGATATTGTGCTTCGGTCTGAACTTTAGGTTTTGAGGGGCCATAGAAAGATTTTTATTTTGAATTTTGGTACGGTTTCACAGATACGATGGCGTTTGAGGGATTTTGCTTTAAGATGAAGGTTGAAGATGATAATGGTGGGAAAGGTTCAGATTTACAATTTGTAGATAATATATAATAGTATTATTTTAAAAATTTTACCATTGTAACTGTCAATCCGACGGCTTGTGATGATGGAACAGTCTTTTCTAGCAACTACAAGGGCGCCACTATGTATCGGTAAATAAGAAGTGGGTTCTACCAGATCTCTTAAAAGACATGTGCCGAACACTTCGTATCTGCCTAATCGGTCTTATTTCCAAAATTGTGATAATCAGCAGATGCCTAGTTTTACTCATTTTTGTTATCAACAAAGCAATTTTTACCATTTTTATCAGATTTCACAGTGTAAACCATTCAATTATTTAAACTTCATTATCCTAATAGTAGATACAAGATATTCAAACCTTTTTTCATCAAATGCATTTTTGAAATGATCTTCATAATGTTCATTTGTATGGACCTAAATTAATTTAATGATTTTCTTTTATGCACAATCTGTAATGAAATGATACATGACATCAATGTGTTTTGTCTTTAAGTGTTGAACTAGATTATTTGTGACTTAGATAGAACTGTTGTTAATATGAATTGGAGTATTCATGAAGGTTACTCTATAACCTCTAAGTTATGTTTGGATCCTTAGCACTTAAGCACAACAACTGGATGCATCAATATACTCTGCTTCAGCAGTTGATGCACACAGATATGTTTTCTTCTTACATATCCATGAAACCAATCTTTCCCCTAGAAATTGACATCCTCCTGAGGTGGACTTCTTATTGATGTTGCATCCTCCATAGTAACTATTTGCATATCCATAGATACAGGATCAGTGTTGGTCTTTCTACACAAGTTTTATCTCACAAACTCACTAAGTCTCACTCGGTTGATGAAGCAGAATCTCTAACTAAGCTGACAATAATATAATAAGTTTATGAACACAAGAATCGTTTTCAAGATACTTGTATATATTACTTCTCAACTTAGTATCACAACACACTTACAAGCATGGTTACTTAAGTTTCAATGAGAAACTATATATACTACTATCTACAGCCGGTTATACTTAGAAAACCAGCTAGAATTTACCACTAGAAAAATACTACTTTGCTAGTAGTAAAGTATCTAAGATAAAATATTATCCTAGATTAGGTAGTCATAACAGGTCCATGATTTACCTTTTGTCACCATCTAAGTATGATAACTGTACTAACTGATAAAGGTAAACCGTGGATTAAAGTATGGTCAACTACATGGGTGAGGGAAAGCACTATGCAGTGTATTAGAGTTTGAAGTGGATGTCAGACAACCCATACTTATATTCATTGGTTCATAGTTGATTCTTCCGAAGGCAAATGGCTTCGGAAGAATAATTTCTTCCGAGGCCTATTTATACTTCGGAAGAATCAACTTCTTCCGAGTCTTCTGCAAGTCTTCATGACTACATTCTTTGGATGACTTTGTCTTGGATCTTCTAAGTGTGAATGCTTTGGAAGGAAAACTACTTACTCTCGGAAGACTTAGTTTTCTTTTGGAAGTTCTTCATACTTAATCTTTGGAAGATCTGGAATTTGTCTTCGGAAGAGCAGCGTTGTCTTCGGAAGACTTCTTCTATTGTACTTCAAAATGCTCTAAGTTTTTTTTTTGTTTCACCAGCCTCATATGATCCAACAAACTCCCCCTAGGCTGATGCTACCAAAACATCACTTCCTTCTGCTCCTTAAGGTCTTCAACACTAGGGAAAGAAGATATTTGTCTGTGTCCTTGTTCTTCCTTGATATGGTGGTGAGGAGCTTTACAAGTCATTCATAGACAATAGATCAAGTCTGTTGTTCTGAATGACATGTACCCTTTGCTGCGTCCCTCTGAAGGGAGTTAGTTGATGGGAATTGTAGTCATATTCCCATCTAACTATAGGATTAGAAGTTGAGCCTTCTACCATCTGAAGGAATGTTTTTCCTTTTGTAGTTGTACCTTCTTCCTTATCCTTTGCTCTTTTTTTCAACTCTTCTTTAGTCTTGGTTTCTTTGTAAGCTCAGCCAGATGAAGACTGCTCAGATGATTTCTAATATGAGCAGCAACCTGAGAGTTGGTGGGATTGGAGAATGGTTTCTATGCTAACTCAGCAATGTCAAATCTACTGGAGTGTAATAGAGATGAAGTATCAACCCTGTTTACTTCACCATTCTCTCTTTCCAAAGCAAAGCTGTGTGAAGGTTCATCGAACCTCCACTTGACTATTTGTTTTCTAGGATTGAGGGGTTTGGATGAAAGCTTGTCCCCCTTCCTAGTATCTAGTAGAGTCACCAGTCTCCTTTTTTAACTTCTTCTCTTCTTCTGTTAGAACATCTAAATTGATTGTAAGAAGTTAGAGAGCTTGGTCCAGTGTTCCCCTAGGCAGATCAAGGAATGCATCTCTTATGAGGGAACTAGAAGAGCCATCAATACATTTCAGCTTAATTGTCTCTTCCTTACAAGAGATGTCGCTTAGTGTTGTGTAGTTGATGAGCTTCTTCTTGATCTCCTTGAACTCTTCTAAGGTCATTGGCTTAGATGTTTCAGAAGATGGTTTGGTTAGAGGTTGTGTTTTGGGTTGTGTTTTGGGTTTCAGGATAGGTAGTAGAGGTGGTTGTTGGGAAGCAGTTGGTGAGGGTGTAGGTAAGGCTGATGTTGTGGGTTTAGGGGTGTGAGGCTCAGTGGTTGGTTTAGTTTTGATGGGGAAGGGAAAAGGTGTGGGTGTAGGTTGTGCTGGTTTGGGTGTTGGTATTGGTTTGGGTACTATCTTTTGAACACTTAATGTTTGAATTACCTCCTACCTTCTTCCTAAGCAAATGTCAGCCTTGATGTTGCTGACATGTCGCTGTAGGGTCTTCAGTGACATAGGACCCACTTGCCTGCCAGAGAAGCCAAAGGCATTGAGATAAGTTTTCATCCATTCCTTATCTACCTCCTTCTTAGCAGTAGCAAGTTATGTCTCTTCCTCCTTTTTCTTTTTCTTCCACAGCTTCTCCCTAACATCCTTCTTCCTTTTATTGTTAATCTGATCTTGTTCTTTATGGAAAAGAAACAAGATCATATCATAATTATGAGGTGCCAGCTCCTCTTGAGAATAGCCTCTAGTGCAGAGAAAGTCTATCATCTCCATCCTCTCGCTTTCCATAGCCTCCTCCTTCCTTTTCCTTTTCTCCTCCTCTTCGGCCAACCTTGCTGCTTCCTCTCATTCCTTTTGTAGCAAGGTAGCCTTCTCCATCTTCATAAACTCATCAAGTGTGTGTAGAAGGATTTCTTCATTGGCTACTCCCAAGCTGATGAGCCTGTTAATGACCTCCGCTCTCCTTTTGTTGTTGATACTTTCTTGAGTGGCTGCTACTGCTTTGCTACTTGCAGCCAACAGCTTCCCAATATCAACTCTTCCTTTCTTCTTAAGTTTTTCCAATCTATCCTCCTCTAGAAGCTCCTCAGCAGTGAGCCTCCTCTTCCCCTTAGGATCAGAGGAAGATTCAGCCTTTGGAGACTCAGGTTTAGAGGATTCAGGTTGGGGAGAGGGTGTTTGAACTTGTGGGCTAGACATTAAAGGTTCCTTGGGGCTCGGTTGATCTTAAGAGTGGTGTGGTAAATCAACATCATTGCCCGGATGAAACATAATGTCCTCATCAGATAGGGTTAATAGGTCAATGAGTGATAGGGAGGTTAAATATAATGATCCGGTACCTTGGTCAGCACCTTAAGGTTCTTCTACTAGAGCAGATGACCCGATGATGTTGGTGTCCTTTTTTGGCTGCTCAGAGGAGTGCTAAGACTCACCCTGAAGGCTAAGGCTTGGATTGTGGGCTCGTCAGGTTGAGATTGAGGAGACTTAATGCTGACATTAAGGTAAATGGTGGAGGATGGTTGGACCTCTGGCTGAGTGGGAGCCCTGAGTTCCACTCGAGCCTTTTTGGTTTGAACAGAGGGGACCTAATCAATCAAATTAGATTGATTAGGTGTTCGTTTGGGGTGTCTTGTGTATGTAATCTTAATTGGGTGAGAAGAAGTGATTAGAATTTTAGTGGTGGTGTCTAGTGTGGGTTCATCACCTGCTGGGCTTGCAGGGATGTCACCAGGAGCCGTTGGCTCGCGCATACCTGGAAGAAGATCAATGAATCTTCGAGTGAAGTTGATGGACACCTTCTTCAAAGTTTTGAAGATGCCAGGCCGTATGTGAGGGACCAGTAGAACGTCTGCACATTATAATCTGTTCTAGTCCAGTTCACAGTTGATTATATGCTGAATGAACAGGGGATACATGTAGAATGGATCCCGGGTGAGATTGTCTCTTAAGCTGTTCAACACAAAGCGTGAATGCTTGAAGCGCAGGCCTTTTACCAACCCATGGACTAGGCAGCCCAAATCATATGGGATTTGATCCCATCCCCCGAACTTGTTGGATAGGCTATGCAAGACGATGTGCAGCAAGAACATCCAGTTGTAGGAGAAGTTAATTTATAGACTGTAGACTTGCCCACATTACCACCATATCCTATCTGAGTGTAAGTGTCTTCCAACTTAGATTTGGGGAATTCAGTAGGGGCGCCCTCATCATGAAGCTCTAGATGCTTCCTGATGGTTAATTCAGCAATGGTGATCTCCAGCTTGCAGATCCTCGATCTGATGACGCTTTCGTCATTTAGTGTTTCACTTCGACCATTGGCCCAGAATTCGGCCATATGGTTAGAGTAGATGGTGCGGTTAACTGTGAGGGCAGTGAAGTATGCTGATTGGGATGGAAATTTGACAATAGGGGCAAAGTCGGCATCCTTTGAAGAATCAAGGAGAGTAACCTGATTATGTTAGGAATTTAGGGCCATTGTTAAGAGGTTCAGTTGGATTGAAGGAATTTGAGAGTGACTGAAGAAGATAATGGTATTTTGGGGCTATTACTGTGGTAAAGAAAGTAAAGAAAAAGAGTCCGAAATTTTAAATGGGGGGTTAAAAATTAAACTGATAAGGTGAAAAGGATTGTTTGCATTTTTATTTGATAGGGGCAGTAAGATAAACAATTTAAAATATTCCGACAATCATCAATAAAATCTTACTTTTTACAAAGTGGGGCACAAAGATTTTTGTTACAAAGTAAAGGTTTTCTTCCGAAGGTAAAATTGCTTCCGAGAGAAAACATTTGTGTTTCTCAATATTGTCTTCCGAATCCATTTTAACTTCCGAAAGCAAACCATGTTTCAATGAAAAGTTTGCTTCTGAGAGTACAGTCTTCTTCCGAGAACAGAAGTTAGTAAGCTTCGAAAGTAGATTTGATCTATGATCAATTGTTCTTCTGAGGCTAAAAACTCTTCGGAAGATAATATTTATGCAGAGGAATTTTCCTTTGGAAGATGGATAAAGATCTCTTCCGAGGGTAAATTTCTCTTCGGAAGTATTTACACTTAGATTTTTGAAGAAAGCTTTTTTGTAATATCGCTTAGATTGTATTTAGACAACATAGACAAGACATATTTAAAAAAAATTCAAAAGAGAAGAACTAGTCAATGTTAATCATCCCAATAGCTATAATTAAATATTTAAATCATTGTTCATGAAAGGCTTTGGTGAACAAGTAAGCATATTGTTCATTTGAATTCACTTTGACTAGCTTTATTAGATTTTTCTCACGAATATATCTAATGAAATGATACGTGATGTCGATATGCTTTGTCTTGGAGTGCTTGAATGGATTTTCTATGGTAGAAATGGCATTCTTGTTGTCTACGTGGATAGGAGTCTCCATGAAGTTGAAACCATAGTCCAGCATCTGATTCTGAATCCATAGCAGTTGTGCATAGTAGCTCACAGCAATAATGTTTTCAGCTTCAGCAGTCGATGTAGAGACACATGATTGCATCTTGCATTGCCAGGAGATAATCCTTCCACCAAGAAATTGGCATCCTTCGGATGTGGATTTCTTGTTGATGTTGCAGCGACCATAATCACTGTTAGTGTACCTATAGTGATTGAAGTCCTTATTCTTAGGATACCAGAGACCTAGTTTGGGAGCTCCTTTAACGTATCTAGGAATTCTCTTGGCAGCAATTAGGTGAGACACCTTGGGAGCAGCCTGATATCTTGCCCAGATGCAAGTTGCAAACATGATATCAGGTCTACTTGCAGTGAGATACATCAGAGATCCAATAATCACCCTGTACTGATGCTGATCAATATCCTTCCCCTCTGAATCAGGACAAAGATTATGATTTCTGGGTATAGGTGTCTTGCCTAGCTTACAATCTTTCATCTCAAATCTCTCTAAGATGTCCTTGACATACTTAGATTGATTGATAAAGAACCCTTCTTCCATCTGCTTCACTTGAATTCTATGGAAGAAATCCATCTTTCCTATAGAACTCATCTCAAACTTCTTCCTCATGATGCTTTCAAAGTCTTTGCATATTTGGTCATTTGAGGAACCAAATATGATGTCATCAACATAGACTTGAACAAGCAGCATGTCCTTCTCAGACTTCTTTATGAATAATGTCTTGTCTATGGTGCCTTTGGTGTAGCCATTCCTAAGAAGAAACTAAGAAAGGGTCTCATACCACAACCTAGGTGCTTGATGCAACCCATAAAGAGCTTTATCCAGTTTGCATATATAGTTGGGGTACTGTGGGTCTTCAAATCCCGGTGCCTGACACACATAGACTTCTCTATTGATATCCCCATATAAAAATGCACATTTGACATCAAGTTGATAGATTGTGATGTTCTTGGAAGCTGCAAAAGCAAGAAAGATTCTTACAGCCTCGAGTCTTACGATAGGTGTAAAGACATCACTGTAATCTATGCCTTCCTCCTGTGTGTATCATTGAACAATAAGTCTTGCCTTGTTCTTGATGATTAAACCTCTATAATTTCTCTAATTTCTAAACACCCACTTGGTGCTAATGGGGACTTGGCCAGGTGGTAATGGACACTAGTTTCATACCTTATGCCTCTTGAATTGAAGCAACTCCTCTTGCATAGCTTCAATCCAATTGTTGTCCTTGAGGGATTTTTCCACCTTCTTTGGTTCCATTTTAGAGAGAAAGCTTGAGTACAAGCAGACATTCCCATTGTGGCTCTGACTTCTTGTTCTCACACCTTCTGAGGCATCCCCAATGATATTCTCAGCTGGGTGAGTGATGTGTATCTAATCCTAGGAATCACATCTAGTTGCATAGATAGATCCAGGATTGAGAAGTTTTGCTCAGGATTTTGAATACCATAACAAGCTGATGTCTCACACTCATTCAATAAGGACTGATTGAATGAATGTGTGATAGCATTAATGATATTTTGCTGAGAAGTAGTATCAACAGTTACCTATTCCTTTAGATTATTGTCTTCATCAGCATGGTGTTGAATGCTGGAGTTGTCAGCTGATGAGTTTTGAGGCTCAGTTGGCTGACAACTTGTTGAAGCTCCATTATTTCCTGAGATGTTCAAGCTTTCAGGACTTCTAGTAATGGAAGCGTGTTCTTCAATTCCTTTTGGATAATGAGGAATAGGTCTAGGTAACTCAAACATTTGATCTTTATAGAGGTCACTTTGAGTTCCTGTTCCAGCTGAAACATTCTCACAAGATGGTTTTGAATAGTCTGGAAATAGTTCTAGATTGAAGATATGATTAGGGCCATTCCCTCTAACACAAGGAGTGTGCTCATTAACAACAATGTTGGATGACTCCTCAAATGGTTTATTTTTAATGTTATACACTCTATAAGCATTAGAGGTTGAGGACTATCCAATAAAGATAGCATCATCTGACTTTTCTGCAAATTTTGCTAAATTGTCTTTTATGTTAAGTATGATACACCTACTATCAAAGGACCTAAGAAAGCCAATGAATGGTGGCTTCTTGTTCCATAACTTATAAGGGGTCTTTCCATGGGGCTTAAGAATGAGAACCATGTTCTGCACATAGCATGCAGTGCTCACTGCCTCTGCCTAGAAAGTTAAAGGCAACTTTGAATCAACAAACATAGTTCCTATAGCCTCAATATGTGTCATATTCCTCCTCTCAGCAACACTATTCTGTTGAGGAGTTCTAGGAGCACTGTATTGTCTGGTAATCCCTTATGAGTTGCAGAATGAGTTAAGAACTTGAATCTTAAACTTAGTCCCTTAATCACTTCTAATGATTTTTACCTTGTGATCCTTTTGATTTTCAATTTTTAAGAATAAAAGATTTTAAAGTTTCAGCCGTTTCATCTTTAGTTCTTAAAAAGAATTCCCATGTAAATTTTGTAAAATTAACAACACTCACAAGACAATATGATTTCCTTCCAATGCTCATTATACTTATGGGACCAAAAAGATCCATGTGCAATAAGTGTAATGGAGTGGTGATGAAGTTAACCTCTTTGGATTTATGAGAAACCTTGTGTTGCTTTCCTTTCAGGCAAGCAACACAGTTATCTTTACAGAAAAATTCCTTTTTTGGCACACCATGTACCAAATTATTTTTAACCAACTTATTCATGGTTTTAAAATTAATATGGCACATTCTTTTATGCTAGAGAGTTGACTCATCACCATTAGCTTTACAAAGAAAGCATGATACTCCACCCAGTGGAGAAGCATTATTCATATCTAGCTTGTACATATCCCTTTTCCTGGGAGATCTAAAAAGCACCAATTCCTGAGGAATCGTCATCCCGGGTTTTAGGATAATGCACTCATGTTCTATGAAAATCATTTGGTCCTTTTGATCACAGAATTGAGAAACACTCAAGAGATTGTGTTCAAGCTGTTTGATAAAGTTTACTTTATCAATGTTTAACTTACAATTGGATATACTACCTCTACTAGAAATGTATCCTTCTGCTTTACCTCCAAACTGAACAGGACCTCCATTAAAATGTTCAAATTGTTGTAGGATAGATTTGTTCCCTGCCATGTGCCTGGAGCATCCACTTTCCACAATCCAGACATTTCCATTCTTGGCATATGGATGTCCCTGCACATAAGGTGAAATGATTAGTTATTATTAGAAACCCAAGCCTTGTTGGTCTTGGGTTCTTCCAATGCAGATGATATAAGCAAACCTAATTGTATACATGTGGGCTCAATTATAGTTTGTGAAAAAGTGGTTTGGGTTGTAGTATCTTTTCAGGTGTTCCATTCCATCCTATGGTTGACCAGTGTTGATGAGCCTAAGGAGGTTTGTGCACCATGACTTGCTTCCGAGGCTTCTTTCTTTTTGGAAGAAGTTTTTACCACCTTTTCTTCCGAAGCAGTATTCTTCTCGGAAGGTTTCAAGGAAATCTTTTTGATTCTTTGTTTGTTCTTTAGCTTGTCTTCCGAAGCTATTTTCCATTTGGAAGAATGAGTTTCTTCTGAAAGCAACTTGGCTTTGGAAACAAGCTTTCCTTTCCTTAACACTTAGACCATACGGTAAGGTCTAAATGTGAAACCATCCTTGACTTCTTCTTTCCTAACAATGGTTTTATGATGTGTTCTTGCTGGATTGTAGTAACAATATTTAGCCATGTGGTTGTGCAGACCACAGATTATGCACTCAATGTTATTCTTGGTGGGACATGTGGGCTATTGTTTCTTGCACTTCTTCTCTTCTTCAATAGCCTTTCCCTTTAATTTTTGATCCTTTAGCTGGATAGGAGTGCTGGTACTACACTCATTTCCTGAATCAAAACTTCCAACCGCTTGGAATCCAGCTGAGATGAATACACCGTTTTGCCTTGGGTCTCTCTTCATCATAGTCTCAACCACCATTTCGGCATTTTTTCTTGCTGCCCTGATCTTGTTCTTTCTGGCTTTGGTGGTCAAAGATTTATCAACTGTGGGGATAAGGTTTTCTACCTTATCCTTCCCTGTGGTGGTTTCCATTATTGCATCATTATTCAGCTCACTAAGTAGTAGGTCACCAGTTGGAACCTCTTACTCATTAGTACCACGTCTAGGCTGTCTAATAGACACAAGATAGTGTGGTTGAACAATTTCATTGGATCCCAACCCACTTTTGTTTTGATAGTATACCTTGGAGTGAGAGGATGATGCTATAATGGTGTTGAAGTTATGCTCTTGAATAGCATACTTCTCTGCTTTAGCCTCAACCATTACTAGTTGGGCTTGAGCTTCAGTCAACATGGATATTAGATCTTTTATTTGAGTCCTATAGTTGGTATGTTCATGTTTCAAAGAGGACATAGTTTTCTCTAACTCTTCTATTTTGAGTTTATAATTAGATTCTACTCTCTTATAATCAGACTTTTGGATATTTAAGGACTCAATATCAGTTCTAATTTCCATGTTGTAGTCCTGATACAATTAAACCTTAGCAATACAGGCTGGGGAACAGAGATGTTCATATACCTTGTTGTCTTCAGTTCCAGCCATGAGAGCTTGAGCAGGGGTAACATCTTGCACCATAAAGCTCCAGTAAACCTCTTGAGAAACAGCTGTAGTTTGCAGCTCAGTGGGTTTGGTTGCAGCCTTTGAGGTAGCAGGATGTTAGGAAGCTTGAGCTGCTCCAGGACTAGATCTTGGAGCTTCACATTCCCTAGCAATGTGACCAAGCTAGTTACAATTGTAGCATTTGGCCTTGCTCTTATCAAGCCCGAATTTGCTATTAGTTGAGTTATGAGGAAACTGCCTTCCGGGTCTTTTAAAGAACTTCTTCGCTCTGTAGGTTAAAAGAGCCATTTGCTGGACAATGTCCATATATTCAACATCATCTGGGCTGAAACACTCTAGATCATCAAAACGTAATTTAAAATCTCCATAGTGCTCACTCCCTGAAACAAAAGCACAAATATCCTGGAAGGGAGTGTGTTGAGCCTGCTGAGACCTGGGTGTGTCAGGAAAAGTGATGTATGGCCCAAAAGAGGATGATGGCTGTTGGGGGTAGTTCAGGTACAACTAAGGCCAAGGAGTTCTTGATCCTTTAGCAACATGTAGAGCATTGTTGACTACAGGATTTAAGGGTCTATTCATATGGTGGCTCTTTTGAGTCTCCATCTCTATACGGTATCCATCAAGGATTTCTTACTGTTCAGTCATAGTAAGAGTGTTAAGATTTTTAGTTCTCTTGATTGAGACACAGTAAAAAGTCCACTCATGAGGAAGTGCACTTATGAATTTTTTGACTATGTATATTTTCTCAAGAACAACTCCCATATTCTGAAGAGAGGTGATCAAGTCCATATACCTAAAGTATTGTTGGCTCAAGGTCTCACCAACAACATAAGTGAAGTTCTCAAGCTTCTGCTTTAGCATATCTTTCTTCTTCTCCTTTGATTCAGTAGAACCAGATTACAACAGCTTTAAAGCATCAAATAGTTCTTTGGTAGTCCAGCATTGCATAAAGCCTACCATTATGGAGTTTGGTATAGCTAAGCAACATGGTCATTGCTTTGTAGTTGATGTCCATCTTCTTGAAGTCTTCATCAAAATAGTCTACAACAGTTTCTCAATCATGGTGCCATTACCAGCCGGGGCCGCCACCTTTGGCTTGTAAGGACCATGAGTGACAGATCTCCACATGCGACTATCTTGATACTTGATGAAACCTTCAATACGTTTGCAACAAGTTCCAAAATCATCAGGGGTGATGATAGCAGCCTTGGTCATGGTTCCCATTTCAGACTCGGAAATTTTTTTATTAAGTGCCATTTGCGTGAAGTGAGTAAGTGTGAAGAAACAAGGGTGATTTGGGATGGTTATATCTCACAATCAAGAGCCTAAAAAGCTTTGATACCAATTTTAAGATTGGTGTTGGTCTTTCAACACAAGTTTTATCTCACAAACTCACTAAGTCTCACTCGGTTAACGAAGCAGAATCTCTAACTAAGTTGACAATAATATAATAAGTTAATGGACACAAGAATGGTTTTCAAGATACTTGTATATATTACTTCTAAAATTAGTATCACAAGACTCTTACTAGCATGGTTACTTAAGTTAAAATAAGAAACTATATATACTACTATCTACAACCGGTTATACTTGGAAAACCAGCTAGAATTTACCACAAGACAAATACTACATTGCTAGAAGTAAAGTATCTAAGATAAAATATTATCCTAGATTAGGTAGTCATAATAGGTCCATGACTTACCTTTTGTCACCAACTAAGTATGGTAACTGTACTAACTGATAAAGGTGAACAATGGATTAAAGTATCGTCAACTACATAGGTGTGGGAAAGCGCCATGCAGTGTATCAGAGTTGGCAGCAGATGTCTGACAACCCATACTTATTTCCACTGGTTCATAGTTGATTCTTCCAATGGAAAATGGCTTCGGAAGAATAAATTCTTCCAAGGCCTATTTATACTTCGGAAGAATCAACTTATTCCGAGTCTTCTACAAGTCTTCAGGACTTCATTCTTCGGAAGACTTTGTCTTGGATCTTCTAAATGTGAATTCTTTGGAAGGAAAACTACTTAGTCTCAAAAGACATAGTTTTCCTTCATAAGTTCTTCATACTTTAGCTTCGGAAGATCTTCAATTTGTCTTTGGAAGAGCAGCTTTGTCTTCGGAAGACTTCTTCAATTGTACTTCAAAATGCTCTAAGTGTTGTTTTGGTTCCACCAGCCTCATATGATCCAACAACAGAGATTGAAGTCAGCATTCTTAGGGTACCATAATCCCAACTTAGTTTCCCCTTTAAGATACTTCTAAATTCTCTTGGCAGCCATTTGATGTGACACTTTTGGAGCAACTTGGAATCTGGAGCACAAGTATGTGGCAAGCATGACATCTTGTCTGTTGGTTGTAAAGTACATGAGAAATCCAATGATAGCTCTGTATTTCTACTGATCAACTGCTTTCCCATCAAGACTAGGAGTTAATGAACATGTCTTAGACATAGGAAGCTGAGTTTTTGAATTTGGAGATGAAGGGCACCACTCACCTGGATTAGACTAACCAGTTCAATGAAATGTACTTACTAGTACTTCATCTAGTGACACCTGAATCTAAGAAGATTGGTTAATATGTGTGGGGATTTAACCCTGAAGATTAGAGCAACGATGAAGGTAGCCAAGCTAAGGACATTTCAAGAAACAACGGAGATTTAAGCAATGTTGAACGATTAGGTGGTGCGATGTGAAGCGAGTAAAGGGAGCAGAAAATACGGGTGTCAAGAGAAAGTGGCAGAATATTCAAGCTATGAGTGGGAGTTCAAGCAGAAAGAGTGTGGTCAATCGATAGGTGGGAGAGACGAAACCCTACTTATGAAAAAAACCGTTCTGCGGGAAGTATGGAATCCACCATGTTGGACCATCCAGGGTTAGGATAGCGACTAAACTCCAAGTGAAGGAGGGTAAGACCACCATGTGCTAGAAATTCAACAGACCGTGTCATATTGCAAAAGAGTGCAAATCTATTGCTACAAAGCCCATAAGGTGCCATGAATGAAATGATGTTTGACAAATCCACCCTGACTACCCTATGTTGAAAGCCGAGAAGCCAACGCTTGGACACCACAAGGGAAGAGCATTCATGATGAATGTAGAAGTTGCTACGGAGGTACCTCGGGTCATAGCTATTATGTTCCTACTAAACAATCTTTATGCTTATGTATGTTTGATACAAGTGCTAATAGAAGCTATGTTTCTACAAACATTATAAAAATAATTGAATTAAACTCCTTTAGGCTAAATGACACATATACTATAGAATTAGCCAATGGAATTAGTCAAAGCCGATGAAACACCCACCATATGGGAAATTTCATCCCGAAATTTTAGCTTTGATCCAGCTCTGAACGAGTGCACTTAAAGAGTTGTAGATACTTCTTCCTCATTTCATCTTCTCGTTCCCAAGTGAACTCAGGTCCTTGCCTAGAGTTCCATCTTACTTTGACCTTGGGTATACGACTTCTTCTAAGTTTCTAGACCAACCGGGCGGTAATCTCTATTAGCTCCTCCACAAAGTTTAATTTGTTATTAATTCTGGCTTCCTTCAGTGGTAATTCCAAGGTTCTGTCTGCCAAACACTTTTTTAAGTTAGACACACGAAAAGTGTCATGTATATAGCTTAACTCTTGAGGTAGCCTTAATTGATATGCTACCGGGGCAACTCTTGACAAAATTTCAAATCGTTCAACGTATCTTGGGCTTAGCTTGCCTTTCTTGGCAAACTGACTGTGCCCTTCCATGGAGCGACCTTTAACATCACTCTATCACCCACTTGAAATTCTTGGGGTTTTTGCCTCCTATCTGCGTATTTCTTCTAATGATCTATGGCTGCTCTCAGCCTTTCCTTTATCTTAAATACTTTGTCCATGGTTTCTATCATGATATCGTGTCCCACTACTTGGCTATCACCAACCTCATTCCAGCTTAATGGCGACCGACATTTTCTACCATATAGGGGTTCATACGGAGCTGTTTTTATACTTGCGTGGTAACTATTATTGTAGGAAAAATCCAATAGGGGAAGGTGGTTACTATCACGGTCTGAGATAATCGATAGTGGCACTACATGTCTGGTCACTATTTGACAAGCCGTAGTCCTCTTGAATTGGTAAGAAGTGAGGTGATTTGGTAAGTCTATCCACAATTACCCTAATAGCATCATGCCCGCAAAACGTCCTTGGTAACTTCATGACAAAAACCATCATGATGTTATCCAATTTCCATTCAAGGATATCAGGTTGCTGAAGGTTTCCTGATGGTTTTGGTTTTCAGCCTTTACCATTGCGCATGTCATACACTGTCCCACATAGGTGGAGATGGACCTCTTCAATCCAGGCCACCAGGAAAGGGCTTTTTAGTCCTGGTACATCTTGTCACTTCCCGAGTGAACTAAGTATCTAGATTTGTGGGCTTCATCTACGTCTATCTCCCTAATTCTGCCATACTTAGGTACCCACGTCCTTTCTTTGCCCTTGTATAAACCATCGTTGCCCGTCTCTTACCTCTTTTGCTTTCCTGTTAACATTTGCTCCGTCAATTTTTCCTCCTTTAGGGCTTCTCTCTATGCTTCTTATAATCTGGTGACAAGACTAGTATACACGCTTATCCTCAAAGCACGAACTCGAAGAGGTTTCTCCCTTTCTATTCTACTCAAGACATTTGTCACTACATTTTCGTTGCCGGGATGGTATCGGATCTCGCATTCGTAATCACTCAACAATTCTATCCATCTTCTCTGGTGTATGTTTAACATCTTCTGATGAAGAATGCGTTGCAGGCTTTTGTGATCGATATAGATAACACACTTAATGCCATAAAGGTAGTGTCTCCATATTTTGTGTGCAAACACTACGACACCCAGTTCTAGATCATGAGTGGTCTAATTCCTTTCATGCTCGTTCAATAGTCTAGACGCGTAGGCAATCACCTTATCTCACTGCATTAACACACACCCTAGCACCTGACACGAGGCGTCACAATAAACTACGAAATCCCCAACGCCTTCTGGTAGGGCAAGGACAGGTGCGCTGCATAGCTTTTCCTTGAGTGATTCAAATGCTTTGTCCTGTTCTTTTCCCCATACAACGGTTGTATTCTTTTTAGTCAAATCAATCAGCGGCTGTGCAATTCAAGAGAAATCCTTGATAAACCTCCTATAGTATCCAGCCAACCCAATAAATTGTCTTATCTCGGTAGGAGCTTCAGTAATTTTCCAGTTCTTAATCGCCTCTACCTTTGATGGGTCTACTTGAATCCCTTCTTCATTTACTACATGCCCTAGAAACTGGATTTCGCGCATCCAAAACTTGCATTTAGAGAGCTTCGCGTACAATTGTTTGATCTTAAGCAATTTAAGAATTAGTCTAAGATGCTTCTCATGCTCTTCCTTGATACGGGTGTAGATTAAGATGTCATCAATAAACATAATCACAAACTTGTCTAGATATGGGTGGCACACCCAGTTCATGAGATTCATGAATGTCGCAGGTGCGTTAGTCTCGAAAGATTTATTCTCTTTAGAATAAAACTCCTAAATCTTAATATCTTCCGAAACCAAACGTGTATTGGAAGAAAAATTGTCTAAGTATTTTTCTTTCGAAGCCAAATTTTCACAATTCTTAAGAATATCTTCCGAAGCCAAATTGGCTTCGAAAGCTTTTTCTCAAAACTTTCGAAGCAAAATTACCTTAGGAAGATTTTCAACTTCCAAGAAAACTACCTTTTTGGGCACTTTTTCAGAGGTGTGACCGACATCCAGATTTTGAGTTTATCCTTTTGTTTTAACTATATCTCAAATCCATTTCATATATATTCTCACAACAATTCCCCCTCTTCTCACTCTCCTCTTCAACTATATATCTCTAACCTAATTTCACCTACAAACCACCTTCGTGCTTATCGTCCTTCATCGTAAAGCTACTTCAAATGGCCAACCATGACCGCAAAAACCAACCCGATTTTTCCATGCATCTACACAGGTAACATAATCAGGTTGTTCTGTTAGACTCTGAGAAAGATCCAGGTTTTTCAGAGGTTTGTCATTACCTTTCTTGGTCCAACTACTTCACTTCCCTCACCATTGATCCTCCTCTCTATGAGAATCACTTTTGGCGTTCTGGCAGACCTTCAAAGAGGTCACCATGGACGGGGAGAAGGCACTGTCTGCCATAGTGCAGGAGAGGAGAATCTTCATCACTCTAGCCACCATAAACACACATCTTCAGCTGGATGATGTAGAAGGTGACTTGTCCTTTCCCAAAGCTGCAATCAACCACTCCTTTGAGCAGATGGGCTATGAGGGTGACTTCTCATTCAAGACCTTTAGGAAGGGGAAGTTCTCCTCTCAATGGAAGTACCTCCTCCATGTTGTCATATCCAACAAGCATGGAGGATGGGACCAGATTCCACAAGACCTCTCCTTCATAGTCCATGGGATGGTTCAGGGGGTCAAGTTCAGGTATTCACAATTTGTATATACCAATTTGCTTGCGAACTTAGACTCCCCAGAGTATTACATGTTCCCTAGATATGTCCTGCACATTCTCAACTGTGAACTGGGCACACAGTTGAGGGGAACAGGTAATATTCTAAAACTGGAATAGATGAAGCCCGACATCTTCAAAATCATGAGGAAGCCAACTGTTGGCTTCTCTGGGATAGAAACAGCCCTAGTCCCAAAAATGTTTGAGCTCATTGCTCAAGGTGGCAACCTAGATGCACCAGGTAGTGTTGAACCCATACCTTCCACCTCCCAACCACAAATACAGCCTACAATAACCATCACCTACTAGAGAAAACCCAAACAAACCCCTGCACATGCTACGCTGCTTGTCCAGGCTCCCATATCACCAACAATGTAGGAGGAAGTGGACACCCGAGCTCCCACTTCCCAAAAGGAGCCAACCACTCCCATCTCTCAAATGATCAGTGCTGAGGTTCCTCGTGCTCAGCCTGATGAGCTCACAACCCCAACAGCCTTAACCCTTCACTCAGAGTCTCAACACTCTAGTGAACAACCTTCCGGGGACAGCTACCATCCCCAGCCGCTGGATCTCAACCAACCAATTCCCAGCCTTGACTTCTATGATGATGAAGACATGGGCTTCAGTGAGTACCATGAGTCTCTCTTCTCCACCCCTACTCAAGGAGAGATGAGTACCCCTGTCTCACCCATGTCTAGCCCATATCATCCAACCCACACTAAGGTGGATCTTCCTGAACTGGTTTAGGAGATCCATATGGAATAGGCTCTCACTTTAGAAAGTGAATACATCAGTCAGACCTCGACCATTGCAACCCAACCTCTTGACACTTCTGTTGAAGTTGTCATGATGCAGGGGAAATCCAGCCGCCAAGAACACTATGCTGGTGATGAGGAAGAAGACATTAGTCCCATTCTCTCATCCCCTCATGATTCTTTTGATGAAGATAAGAGGAGTCTGAAACTAAAGGTGCACATATTGACTAAAACTTGCACCTATTTAGTCTTTAAGATTAGTCACCTGGAATCTCAGGTGACTATCTTAAAAAAGAGGGTCAATGACCAGCAACTTGAGATCACCAATCTCAAGGGCAAGCTAGCTGAGAGACCACTAAGGAAAACTCAACTAGGCCCACAAGAACGTGTGAATATGATAGACTCAACCCCCAGCTTAGTTATGCAAGAAAGTGATGCTACCAAAAAGAGGGAGAAAGTCAGAACAACCATAGAACCTGGGAATTCGTCTCAGAGTATGGACTTAGAGGATTCACCACCCTCACTTGCAGTAGTCCATACTCAGCAACCTCCTCAAGTCCACATTGATATGGACTCACTCATATACAGCCTATTTGAGAAGGGTATACCCAGAGCCATGTCTACCCCATATCTTCACTCTGAGAACCTAATCTTGGGATGGAGGTATGACACAGAAAGAAGGGCTCTTGTCATTTCTAGAGATCAGGGTCAACAAGAGATCTTCAATTTTACAAACCTGAGTTTCTATGAGTGCATCCATCTAGTTGATCTTCCACTTGTCAACCCAAGCCAAAATAGACAAGCCGAGAGATTAGAAGATTGGATTCAAGGAAGGGTGCTAGAAGAGTTCAAGATGAGATCAAAATTATATAGACAGAGGCTAGCAGGTGTGATTTTTGGTCAACTAGATGTTGAGGAGGACCCTAAGATTAGCTTCAAAGGGAAAGCCTTGACTGAAGGCCCAGAAGTTGAGCCAGTGAACCTTGAGACAGGATCTCCTTCTGCACCCAGTACCCTTAGTTAGGCACCAGCTGGTGAAGGTGCTTCACATCCTCTCTCTGGCTAGAGCTTGACTACTGAAGCAAGAAATGAAGGTCAAAGCTCTTTCTATCCTGAGTCACCAAGGCCTGTGCATGACAAAGAGAAGAGGAAAATGACCTCTGAGGAGTTAGAGGAGGGGAAGAGAGAGAGGAAGAGGAAGCTAAGGGGAGAGAGTTCAGGAGGGTCCTCAGGTGTAAGGCCCCGTTCCTGGAAACCTCACAGTTGGTTAATCATAGCATAATATGTATAATACATCTTACATTTCATCAAATAACACAGAGGAATTTATACCAAAAGCCATTCTTTTCATTAATAGTTACTGTTGCTAAGCAATACATTATTGTTACTTAAATTACAAAAGACCTTTTTAATTGCGTTACAAAACAACAATATCATTAAGAATGAATGGATGCCAATCTTGCCCCGACGAGTAGCTTCCCCCGCGTGCCATCCTCAGCAATAATTACCTGCCAACTAAAAATGCATAAAAGTCAGCGTTGCTCAGTGAGTTCTAGTTTTAAAACATTAAAATACCTTGTCTATATATATGAAAATATCTTTTATTTGAATTACTTCATTTTCATAAAAGTCATTACTTTCGTACGTGTTCACACATCATACTACAATAAGATAATATTCATTATTATCATTCATCATTCTTCACATTCGTTTCATACTTTCATTATTATCTTTCACTTTCTACCGGACAATGTGCAATACCCCGACATTGTGCATGAAGCTGGTGCTCGGCCGGAGGTCTATAAATAGACCCCGAACATTGTGCACGAAGCTGACCCAGTCACCTAAGGCAAGCAACAAAGGTCCCCATCAATCTCAAAGATTGACCCTGCATGCATCCTCATAGGGTAGCTAACCTGCACACAGTTGAGCTGACAACCCGTGGCTGTGAACTTCCCTTCATTTTGCTTGCAAGACTTTTCATTCGTTCTCTATGTTCCACTTTTCATTATCATTAATCTTTCACTTTCATTATGATAATACTTTATGTTTACGAGCATAAACACATCACGTAAAGTCACATAATAAATACATAATATGGAACATAACAACATGCCACAAACATGCATAATATCAATAAACATAACCACCAAAACATCCGAGGGTTAAGTCTTAAAATTTCTAACTCCTAAAATTTCAGAAAATTTACTGAGTGTTATAGGCGCATGAGCACTATGTAGGCGCATGAGCACTATGCGGGAGCACCAACACTTAGGCACATGAGAAACTTAGGCGCATGAAGACTATTTGGGCCCATGAACTACACTTCAGTCATTTGGTCAGTAGGCGCATGAGGTACTGTTTAGGCGCATGACTAAACACTTAGGTGTTCTAGGCAAACGTTTAGGCTCATGAGGTACTATTTAGGCGCATGGGCTTCACTTAAGTTTTCTAAGTCAAAATTTCAGGCACATGAGCCCTATTTGGGTGCATGACCAATAGTTATGCATATTTCAAAAATATTTTCCAACCCAATCTGCATATTAACCTGTTCGAAGCTTATTCCTATCATTCTAAGCATCAACAACAAATAATAAACCATAAACACAAACATAAACTCACATATACATACGGGTAAACATAAAACAGTTATAAAACCTTTTAAACATGCATTTTTAGCCCCAAGAAGTTTAAAACACATAAAACCCAGGGTCTAGAACTTACCTATGCAACCAACAAGTAAAACCCCTCCAAACTTTCGTGCATAACAGTTCAAACACCTAAAATCACCACAAATACAAAAAACCGAACACAAAGATCACATAAAAATCATTTCTAAGGTCGAAACCCAACAAAACCAAACCAAAAACACAAAGAACACTCACCAATTTACAAAAATCAGCCTCTTCTTCCTTGAAAAACCGAGAGAAAAATCTGCTCTCTTTCTTCTTTCTTTTTCCAGTCGAAAAGCAAATGCAAAAAGGTGATATAGAGGCGTCCATAATCAAAATATATTAAAATATTTGAGTTTTGTACTCTTTACACTTTGGCCCCCTCCACTTTGGCTCATTTTCCTTTCTTTCAAGATACTTTTATTTTCTTCTTCCTATTGCTTTTCTTTCCTTTTATTTTGACAAAACTTTTGGGTGTTACATCAGGCATCATGCAAGCTACTATCTGGGATGCCCCCAGGCCAAATACTCAAGATGATGAGTTAAGGGCAGCTAGGCTAAACTACCTTAGGACCAGAAACTATAACATTGATGAACTCATATCTCTCCCCTTAGATGAGTTGAATGAACTACTAACAATGAGTTGTCAAAAGAGAGGAAGGAGGAAAAGGATGCAGCATTGCTCCCCAAGATCAAGGAAGAAAGGAGACTGAAAAGACTCTACAAACATACTCCTGTCCTCTCCCCAGGTCAAGAAAGTCCTTAGACAGAGACTGTGGCAGCTGCATAACCTCAAGTAGACAGGGAAGTTGAAATAATGAATATAATCAACTACATGAGTGCCACAGGACCCTATCAGGTAGATGCACTTCTTCCCTTATCCTTTGAGTACATTGAATTTGAATATCTAAAGCAGCTGGAGGAACAAGCTACAAAAGAAAGAAAAGATGCTAAGAGAAAGTTAAGGGAAGAAGCTGCAAGGTCAAGGGCCATCATCCACAAAAGCCAAAAGAAGTCTGAAGACAGACAAAGGATGATGAGCTTCTTGAAGCTGTATGGATTCTCCTGAAAGAGGCTTGGTCCTATGTCTCTATCTATTATGGAAGAGCATATAAGAGTGATTAACAGAAGATCAAAAAAGGAGAGCTTGTAGACTTGTATTCTCAACAAAGTCCAGCATAACCTATAGTTGAGGTGAAGGTTGAACCCCCTAAGACAACACAACCTGAACCTAGAGCTGCATCTCAGCCAACTTCGTCTTCTAATCCACAACAGGGTTCTCTTCTCTGTCCTTCTGAACCTGTGAGACAAGAGATCCCAAATAAGAGAGACACAATGGAACAATCTGGTGCTGAAGACCAGTCCTCTCAATTAAAAACTTTAAAGAGGAGGAAAAAGATGGCCAGGAAAAGTGTTTTGAAGAAGAAGAAGACCAAGGCATCCCCCTCCACATCTCAGGATGAGTCAAAGCATCTTGAGGTAGTGCATGAAGAGGCTGCTTTACCAACTCCTATTCATGTAGAGCCTCTTGCCATGGGAAGACCCATCTTGTCCTGGAGTTTTGCTGCTAATCCGGACAAATGGTATGTCATCAGAGATCAAGGAGGTCAAGATGTCTACTTCTGGCATGACATGCTTGATTTTACTCTACATGATTCTATGATATGATAAGATACTATGAGAGTCTGAGGGATCCTGACCAGATGATGAAGAAAGGCTTAGTCTTGATCCTAATAAGGACTATCAACATCTGAAGAACTTCTCTGTTTTGGTAGCAACAGCCTGGGGGGAGTTTGTAAGATAACAACCAAGGGTCTTCCTGCATGCATGCATTGGAAGTACAAGGTAGAAGTGCTTCGGATGTTTTACACTCTACATCAGAAAATACTCCAAGTGTAAAATCTTCCGAAGCCAATATCCAAATCTTCCAAAACCAAAGATGAAGTCTTCCGAAGCTTCAGAGACAAAGTCTTCCAAATCCATTTTGCTGTGAAGACTGATTTCTTCTGAAGACAGAGAAGACATGCTTTCTCTGATCTACTTTACATAAAGTTGACACACTTTCCACTGCAACTCTAAAGACTAATCAACTTGTATGAGTTGGTGAAAAGTCTATCCTTTTGTAAATAATAGAATAAGTACTTTTTCTGTAATTTCCTACTTTTGTACCTGTAAACTTTTTATATTAGAACAAGGATGTGAGCTATGGCATGTCATAGTCACTAGTCAAAAGGCAATCTGCCTTTTGACTCTACATTGATCTTTTTGTCTAGATTAGTGTTTCCAACTATCTTTCTATGTATTGACGGTTGTAGGATGTAGTATAAAGTGTCTCTGGTCCTTGTAATTAGAATATGCTTTGTAACACTTGTAATAGAACTTGAGAGCAATATACAACATTCTTGAAAACCATACTTGTTTTTTCTTGTTCTTAGTTCTGTCTCACTACTTACGTGTGTTCTTAGTATCATTATACTCAAACCCAGTTCCCCATTTTGAACTGTTAAGTGTTCTAAACCTCTCCTCATTATGAGACTGATTGTATTGACCACCCTTCACACGGTCCTACAAGTTTAAAGGGCATGACTAAGTACTCATAGTGTCCATATGTAGTTCTAAAGGCTGTCTTGTTTATTTCCTCCTCCCTTATCTTCAGTTGATGGTATCCTGATCTTAAATCTATTTTGGAGAAATAGCTGCCTCCTTGGAGTTGGTCGAATAAGTCATCGATTCTCGAAAGGGGAAAATGGTTCTTTACAGTAAGCTTGTTCAGATCGCGATAATTAATGTATATTCGTAGGGTTCTATCCTTCTTTTTCACAATAACACCGGAGCACCCCACGGGGAAACACTCGATCGAATAAATCCCTTGTCCAACAATTCTTGGATTTGTAGCATTAGCTTCTTCATCTTGGGTGGGGCGAGTTGGTAAGGTGCCTCGGCCATGGGTGCAGCACCAGGAACAAGATCTATTTGGAACTCAACCTACATAGTTGGAGGGAGTCCCAACAGATCCTCGAGGAATACTTCTGAGTACTCAGACACCACCGGTTATCTTTAATTATTTTTTTTTCTCTTGTTTTCATCACGTAGACTATGAAAGCTAAGCATTCCTTGTTGAGACTCTTGGTAGCCTTTAGGTGGGATATCATGGGTTATAGTGTGTTGTTTCTATCACCGTGACCAATTAGCGGCTTACCGTCAATTAAAGGGATCTTAAGTAAACGTTCATCACACACGATTTCAGCCTTCTTTTTAGATAACCAGTCTATTCCCATGACCACATCAAAACCTCCTAGAGTTATAGGCATCAAGTCTATCTTAAATGGATTTACCTTTAGTTCTATGATGCATTCTTTGATGATTTCATTAGTTTCTATTATGTTACCGTCAGCTAATTCTATGGTTTATACATCAGTTAAGGTATGAGCTTTCAAATCAATCAAAGACCTAAAGGTAGTGGAAACAAAACTACCTGTTGCTCTAGTATTGAATAAAACAGTACCAGGATGGTTGTTAATATGAAATGTACCATTAACCACTTCTGGTTCCTTTCAAGCACCATTTGAATCCATCACGAACGCTCTTCCCTTAGGTTTGTTGGCCTAGCATGTTTATCCTTAGCTAGCTTAGGGCATTTGTTCCTCATGTGCCCTGGATCCCCATACTCATAGAATTGTTTCCTGGCTCGAATGTATAGTTTTTGATTAAATGACCAGTCCGCTTACATCTTAAACAAGGTATCGGGTTGCACTCCCCTTGATAGTGCAGCCTGCACTTGGTGTAAAAGGGGCTTGTGCCTAGGTACAACTTTCAAGCCTTTCAACCATGATCACCACGCCTTATACCTTCACCTGTTTTCTTACTTGAGCTACCACTACATCTGACCATCTTCTTAGCATCAAACCACATCCTTTTCTCATCCACCATCTTCTTCTTATCATCTGTCTTCACCCGTTCTGTCCAACCAGCTCTAACTAGGTCATCAGTCAAGCTGCTGGTGAAATCAACCGTTGCTTGCAGGGTGTAGGCCTGAAAGACCGGACCATGCCTCTAACCCTGGGATGTAATCCCCAGATGAAACGGGTGACACCTTTGGCTTCTGGCATCACTATGTGTGGCACCAGTCGGGACAAAGCTAGGAAACCATTGATGTAAACCGTATAGTTTGAGCCCTTCATTTCCAAACTCAAAAATTCAGCCTCTAGCTTCTCCAGTTGGTTGATCTGGTAGTACTTGTTGATCATTAGCTCTCTGAATTAAGAACATTTCATTCAGCCTGCAGCATTCTTGACTTGGGGCTAAATGGTGGTCTTCCATCACTTTAGTGCTGGTCCCTTGAGTGATTAAGAGGCAAACCTTACCATGTGCTCAGTCTTGCACTCACTAATGCCTAACACAACTTTGATTTCATCCAACCACCTATACGTCTCAACAACACCCTCAGTTCCATAGAAATCCTTGGGTTTACAAGCCATGAAGGTTTTGTAAGAACATCCACTCCATATTTTCTCAGCATTATCATTGTTGTCTTCCTCATTCCCGAGTCCACCACTGTCGATTGCGTAATCCCGATCCACATTTGTTTGGGCGATAATGGTTGGGATAGCATTGGCGATTTGTTGAGCCACCAGGTTAGCAATTCTTTTCTCATTATCCAAATTTGCGTTCGCACCATGCGGCACTTCTGGTGGAGTGGGTGGTTGATTACCACCTTGTTCCCTAGTTCGTTCATCAAGGAGTTTCCGTCCCCTGCTAATCCTAGCCTTATATCCTCTTCCACAAGTTGCTCCTCTCTTTCCAATGTGAGTTCCTCATTGAGGCGGTATTCTGGTGTCAATATAGATAAGCTTATTTAGTATCTCATTAATTGGTTTCATGTATTTCATCACACTAACTTGATTCCTATTAGTCGCATTCATTAAATACAAGATGTTTCCTATTTACCCATAACAAGACATGTATAAACGCTCCATTCAAATAATATTGAATTAATGATTTTATGGGGCAACCAAATTAGTTTCTTCAAAACATGCTATTGCATATTCCCATTTTAGACATCCTATAAAGGTTAGTATCATAAAAGAAAGTTAATAAGCAGTTAAATGTAGCACAATCAACCAAATAGTAGTGTCATAGTATCACAAATTGGAAGGTGTCATCACCCATAAAATAATAATAATAGTGTCTAGGATAGATAAAATAGTTTCCTTCAAATGACTCAGTTGTCTCCTCCTAAACAACCAGTTAATGCCCCCACCATCATTGTCACTTCTTCTTCAGCCACCCGAACCATCCCGAACTCTTCTTCTTCTGCTCCTGCTCAAAGCATTGCACACCATGAGATGCTATCATTTCCTGGAATTGAGCGGACTGTGTGGTCCGTGTAGCGTGCTGAACGGTGACCTCGTGATGCTGAATAGCCCGACGACTAAAGTTGGAGTAGGGGTCCCCAGCAAGGATACTCTGGTCGTCATACATACTACACCTGGGCGACTAGAGTCTGGGCAGGTCAATCACCAGAGGTGCTGGTGCGGGAGCCATCCCAGGAGGGGGCGGCATCCTAAAGGAAACAGACACTTCTAGCCTAGTACTCTAACGCGATCGTGTAATGACATGCGTACCTTTATTCCTTATTGGTGGGATAGGTGAGAGAGTAGGTGCGGTGACATGTGGCGAGTGGGAATGAGTTTGGATTCTATCTTCGAATGATGGTGAAGAGTCCTCCGAGGGTTCAGTGTCATCAGAGGTTAATGAAATCTACCTGGGATGTATGCATCTTTGCTGGTACTCCTCATACAGTGACGGAGGCGTTGCGCACCCAAGCCTTCCAATAGGAGTAGTATCATCTGCTGGGTATGCAGGTGCTTTTCCATTGTCTGCCATAGTTCTGGAAATCCTATATAAGATTATCATGAGTAATTTGGTTTCTTATAGCTCATGACATTAATAATAATAGTAATAATAATAGTAAGGGTAATAGAATCCAAAATTGGTATCTTCATAGGGTTACAAAGGTACAATAAGACAGTTTATAGGGTTTAACCACACGAAAACATTTCCAATTAATTCACCCTATTAAAAAAATGTTTTATCATCACTTGGGGTGGGGGGGGGGTAGGCCGGAATTTACACATCTGGTTGATCAAGTGTAATCATCAATTTACTCAACCCGTTCACTCCAACACATATGAAAGCAAGGACAATCCTAAGGTATCAGGGTTGTAGCCTAGGGTCTACTATTGTATTCCCAACTTCTCTACAACCTCTGGCTCTAATATCAATCTGTCACACCCCGGGCCCAAGGAGGGAGGGACATCACACACTGGCAAAATACATGGCAGCGGAAACTAACCATAATGAGAGCACACAAGGAGAGAAATCCCATGGCATTACACTTAAACAATAAATCAGGGCTATACAAGTCTAGCCCAAAGTACAAAAGCAAAACCCATCACAAATTGTTCATAAGTTTAACACCATCAAGTCAAATTGTCTAAAATGTTTTAAAGTTAAGTAATGCCCCTGGTAGTCATAGAACTAGGTCATCTAGAAGAGGTTTCCCAACAAAGTCCAATCTTCCATCAAGGGTTACCTGAAACATGCTCAAAAAGATTTTTGTGTCAACTATAAAGTTGGTCTGTTCAAGTGCTTAAAGTTTAAAAACAAAAGGAGTTTTAAGAGTCCATGAACTCATTTTATATCATAAGTATCATTTGTTGTGGAGGTTACAATCAACCCTGCTCTCAGTCCCGACAAGCCTTTTCAAAACTTGTGTTATTGCCGGTTAACCCATAGGGAGAACTAAGCCTCAAACAGTGCGCCATACCTGCTGAGTGGTACATCATAGTTTCTTATAAGACCTGTTACATGACGCAAACAACCCCATAGGATCTCAGTGTGTTAACCTTCCTATTATGTCATTGCGTTACGACGGAAGGCACTGTGCGTGGGGGATTCCCCAAGTAGATCTACCTATATAGAGCAAGCGGTTCACATAATAATTAATGATTGTGTTACAAGATAAGTGCAGGTTCTAACATTCACCACAACATAAAATTATCACATTATAGAACGTAAATAATTTTAGTTTAAACATAGCATATTTCATCCCAAAACAGTAGTAAAAAGGGGAACATTAAACTCACCTTAGAATTAAACAACAGTTCCTCATGCACAAAAAAAGGTCCTGGTCCTAGCACTCTATAATCAGGATTACAGGTAGTAAGTTATATGTTTCTAGACTATCGAAAGTGTAACTAGGTGTGTTTTATGGTCATAAGTTCATGTAGCTTCATTTCTTAAGAGTTTGCGTCAAAAAAGTTTTCTTTTTATGAAAGTTAGGGTTTTTAACACTTGAATGACAAGTTATATGATTCTTTTCATAGGTTTACTAAGGATTTATGGTCATATGATGATTCAATTTCAATGATATTTACAGAAGTTACACTTTGGTCCCTCAAGAATTAAAATTTACAATTTTTACCCAAAAGTTTGCTTTCTTTCATTTCTTGAACCAATATAGCCCTTATTAGTTTCTAGAGGTTTTAACAACACACTTAGGCCTATTTAAACTCTAAATTTCTAGAATTTAGTTTGACGGATTTTAAACACAAATTTTGAGTTACCGCTTAAGGTAAAACCGACAATTTAAGCATCTAGTTTTAAATCTTTTAATTTCAACCCATAACACTCAAGTATTACTTTCTAAGGACTTATAATAGGTTTTATAATATGTTTAAAATGAGATTTTGGGTCATAAGGACATAAATTCTCATTTTCACAATAAACTTGTTGAAAATTCATTTTACCCGGAACCGAAATATCAAATCCATTTTCCCTCAAATTTTCATCAAAATCACATCTTGGTACTTATAACTTACTGATATAACATAGATTTTCTGGTTTTAAGCTTGTTATCCTATTTTAAAATTTTTATTTAAAAATCACCTGGTTTAGGCTTGTTTATGTTAAATAAATCCATAAAAATCATATATTAACCAAATAAATCACCAAATTAAGTTTTTATCACTAAAACACTTATTTTAGGGTCTGGAACATTTTGAACTTTAAATCTTTTAAGATTTGATCTTATCTTTAAATTTTAGCACTTTTCGGGTCTTTAATATTGCCCATTTATTCCATTTTACGACATCTTTTTACCTATTCAACAAATACCATGAATTTTATATGGTTAATATCACCAAACAACAGGAGCAAAACATTAGCTCAAGGATTTTTGCATTCATAGCATCTTTGTTGTTTTTAAAGGTGAAATACAACATTTACCCATGTAAAATCGTCATAGTTTGAGCATAAACGTCATCTAACCTTTTTGTAACTTTTAACCAAGGTTATTATGATGTTCATAAACTGTTTTTTAGCAGATGCTAACATGGGTTGAGGGGCTTTTCAAAACAGGTGGGTTTTTTTATGCTAAAACACATGAAAAAGAGTGTTTTCGGGGTGAAATCGAGTGCACCAACCCTTGGTCCACGTACACTCTTTAAAAGATACCTCATGTGAACTCGTGAGTTCCCCAAAGACAGTGGTGTAGCTGCAAGTTCCTGTTTCAAGCAAGAAAAGTAAGATTTTTGGTAGAAAAGAAGAGAAAAACACAAGAAAATACTTTTTCGGGTATATTGATGCTTACACTCCAGTAGGGTTGCAATTTTAGAATGGCTCAATGAGTAGAAGGGCTGTTGAGACTCGAGTTGGAGCTGAAAAACCTTGTATCTTGCAAAACATGGTGTGAAAAACCCACTTTAGCTCACCTTCTTGCTTTGTTGGCTCTTGGTTAATGTTGTGATGAAGGATTCCTTTGAATATGGCTGGAATGAAGAGGAAAGTGCAGGATTTCTTGGGAGAGTTGGCTGATTTCATGATCTAGAGAGAGAGATGGAGAGAAGAGGGAAGGTTGCATGTATGGGAAATAGAGAAATAGAAGTGTGAGTTAGTGGGTTTTGTAGAATCAAGGACGATGTTGTATGGTGGAAGGGGGCGGCCAAATTTTCATTGGGGATGGGTTTTCTTTTCTTTTTTTTTTTTATAAAGTGTTTGTTTAAAATTTTAGGTGTTGTGTTGTATTTTATAAAATTTTGCATGTGGATTAAAGATATGTGTATGTTTGTTGCCGTAAATGTGTAGGAACACACACATATAATTAGTTTTATTTAAAACTCTAAATTTATTGTAAATGTTGTATTGTGTAACATCACTTAATAATTTCAAGACTAAGGCAAGTCATAATAGAGTCTTCTAAGGCAATTAAGCAAGTAAACAATTAGCATGGAAGAAAGGTATGAAGCAATATGCAAGATTTATTGGAGTTAAAAATAGAATCTAGGAGTCGGTTGTTACATTCACCCACCGTTTGGGAAATTTCATCCCGAAATTTTAGCTTTGATCCAGCTCTGAATGAGTGGACTTAAAGAGTTGTGGATACTTCTTCCTGATTTCATCTTCTCATTCCTAAGTGAACTCAGGTCCTCGCCTAGAGTTCCATCTTACTTTGACCTTGGGTATACGACTTCATCTAAGTTTCTAGACCAACCGGACAGTAATCTCTATAGGCTCCGCCACAAAGTTCAATTTGTTATTAGTTCTGGATTCCTTCAGTGGTAATTCCAATGTTCTATCTGCCAAACACTTTTTCAAGTTTGACACATGAAAAGTGTCATGTATATTGCCTAACTCTTGAGGTAGCCTTAATTGATATGCTACCGGGCCAACTCTTGACAAAATTTCAAATGGTCCAATGTAGCTTGGGCTTAGCTTGCCTTTCTTGCCAAATCTAACTGCGCCCTTCCATGGAGCGACCTTTAACATCACTCTATCACCCACTTGAAATTCTTGGGGTTTTTTCTCTCCTATCTGTGTATTTCTTCTAATGATCTATGGCTGCTCTCAGCCTTTCCTTTATCATAAATACTTTGTCCGTGATTCCCATCATGATATCGGGTCCCATTACTTGGCTATCACCAACCTCATTCCAGTTTAATGGCGACCTACATTTTCTACCATATAGGGCTTCATACAGAGCTACTTTTATACTTGCGTGGTAACTATTATTGAAGGAAAACTACACTAGGGGAAGGTGGTTATCCTAACTTCCACAGAAGTCGATCACGCAAGCTCTTAACATGTCCTCCAAAGTCTGAATGGTCCTTTCACTTTGTCCGTCGGTTTGAGGGTGGTAAGCAATGCTTAAGTTGAGACGTGTCCCCAAAGCCTACTGGAGAGATCTCCAAAATCGTGAGGTAAAGCAACTATCACGGTCTGAGATAATCGATAGTGGCAATCTATGTCTGGTCACTATATCGTCGATGTATAGTTGTGCCAACTTTGACAAGCCGTAATCCTCTCGAATTGGTAAGAAGTGAGGTGATTTGGTAAGTCTATTCACAATCTCCCAAATAGCATCATGACCGCAAAACATCCATGGTAACTTCATGACAAAATCCACCATGATGTTATCCCCTTTCCATTCTGGGATCTCGGGTTTTTGAAGGTTTCTTGATGGTTTATGGTTTTCAGCCTTTACCATTGCGCACGTCAAACAATGTCCCACATAGGTGCCGATGGACCTCTTTAATCCAGGCCACTAGAAAATGGCCTTTAAGTCCTGGTACATCTTGTCACTTCCCGAGTCAACTGAGTATCTAGATTTGTGGGCTTCGTCTAGGACTATCTCCTTAATTCCGCCATACTTGGGTACCCACGTCCTTCCTTCGCACTTGTATAAACCATCATTTCCCATCTCTAACCTCTTTTCCATTCCCGTTAACATCTCCTCGGTCAATTTGTCCTTCTTTAGGGCTTCTCTCTGCGCCTCTTTTAATCTAGCGATAATACTAATATACACACTTATCCTCAAAGCACAAACTCGAAGAGCTTTCTCCCTTTCTTTTCTACTCAAGGCATCTGCCACTACATTTGCCTTGTCGAGATGGTATCGGATCTCGTATTCGTAAGCACTTAACTTTTCTACCCATCTTCTCTGGCTCATTTTTAACATCTTCTGATCAAGAATGTGATGCAGGCTTTTGTGATCGGTATAGATAACATACTTAGTGCCATAAAGGTAGTGTCTCCACATTTTGAGTGCAAACACTACATCACGTAGTTCTAGATCATGAGTGGTGTACTTCCTTTCATGCTATTTCAACAGTCTAGACTTGTAAGTAATCACCTTATCTCGTTGTATTAACACACACCTCAGCCCCTGACGCGAGGCGTCATAATAAACTACCAAATCCTCAACGCCCTCTTGTAAGGCAAGGACAGGTGCATTGCATAGCTTTTCAAATGCTTTGTCCTATTCTTTTCCCCATACAAAGGTTGTATTCTTTTTAGTCAAGGCAGTCAGAGGCAGTGCAATTCACGAGAAATCCTTGATAAACTTCCTATAGTATCCAACCAACCCATGAAATTGTATTATCTTGGTAGGAGTTTCAAGAATTTTCCAGTTCTTAATGGCCTCTACTTTTGATGGGTCTACTTGAATCCCTTCTTCATTTACTGCATGCCCTAAAAACTGGATTTTGTGCATCCAAAACTCGTATTTAGAGAGCTTCGCGTACAATTGTTTGTTCTTGAGCAAATCAAGAATCAGTCTAAGATGCTTCTTGTGCTCTTCCTTGCTATGGGAGTAGATTAAGATGTCATCGATAAACACAATCACAAACTTGTCTAGATATGGGCGGCACACCCGGTTCATGAGATCCATGAATGTCGCAGGTGCGTTAGTCAGTCCAAAGGGCATGACTAAGTACTCATAGTGTCCATATCTAGTTCTAAAGGCTGTCTTGGGTATGTCATCCTCCCTTATCTTCAGTTGATGGTATCCTGATCATAAATCTACTTTGGAGAAATAGCTGGCTCCTTGGAGTTGGTCGAACAAGTCATCGATTCTCGGAAGGGGATAACGGTTCTTTACCATAAGCTTGTTCAGATCCTGATAATCAATGCACATTCATAGGGTTCCATCCTTCTTTTTCGTAAATAACACCAGAGCACCCCACTAGGAAACTCTCGGTCGAATAAATCCATTGTGCAATGATTCTTGGATTTGTAGCATTAGCTCCTTCATCTCGGGTGGCGTGAGTTGGTAAGGTGCCTTGGCCATGGGTGCGGCACCATGAACTAGATCTATTTTGAACTCAACTTGCCTAGTTAGAGGGAGTCCCCGCAGATCCTCGAGAAATACTTCTGTGGACTCAAACACCAACGGTATATCTTCAATTTTCTTTTCTTCTCTTGATTTCATCACATAGACTATGAAAGCTGAGCATTCCTTGTTGAGACTCTTGGTAGCCTTTAGGTGGGATATCATGGGGTATAGCGTGTTGCTTCTATCACCATGAACAATTAGTGTCTTACCGTCAATTTGAGGTATCTTAAGTAAATGTTCATCACACAAGATTTCAGCATTATTTTTAGATAACCAGTCCATCCCCACAACCACATCAAAACCTCTTAGAGTTATAGGCATCAAGTCTATCTTAAATGGAATTCCCTTTAGTTCTATAATGCAGTCTTTGATGATTTCATTAGTTTCTATGACGTTACCGTCAGCTAATTCTATGGGATATGCATCAGTTAAGGTACGAGCTTTCAAATCAATCAAAGACCTAAAGGTAGTGGAAACAAAACTACCTGTTGCTCCAGTATCGAATAAAATTGTAGCAGGATGGTTGTTAACGAGAAACGTACTGTTAACCACATCTGGTTCCTTTCGAGCACCATTTGGATCCATCACGAACACTTTTCCTTTGGGTTTGTTGGGCGTAGCATCTTTATCCTTAGCTAGCTTAGGGTATTTGTCCCTTATGTGCCCTGGATCCCTACACACATAACATTGTTTCCCCAACTCGAATGTACAGTCTTTGATTAAATGACCAGTCCGCTTACATCTGAAATAAGGCATCGGGTTGCACTTCCCTTGATGATGCAGCTAGCACTTGTTGAAAAGGGGCTTGTGCCTAGGTATAACTTTGGAGCCTTTCCACTATGATCACCATGCCTCAGACCTTCACCTGTTCTCTTGCTCGAGCTACCACTACATCCGGCCATCTTCTTAGCATCGAACCACTTCCTTTTCTCATCCATCATCTTCTTCTTATCATCTGTCTTCACCCGTTCTGTCCAGCCAGCTCTAACTAGGTCATCAGTCAAGCTACTGGTGAAATCAACCGCTGCTTGTAACGTGTAGGCCTGGAAGACCGGACCATGCCTCTAACCCTGGGATGTAATCCCCAGATGAAACGGGCTACACCTTGGTGCAGGACCGGTTAAAGGGTGGTCAATACAATCAGTCTCATAATGAGGAGAATGTTAGAACACTTAACATATCAAATGGGGAATCAGGTTTGTGTAAATGATACTAAGAACACAAGTAAACAATGAGACTAAACTAAGAACAAGAACATAGAAGTATGGTTTTCAAGGATGCTGTATATTGCTCTCAAGTTCTATTACAAGTGTTACAAAGCATAAAAAGAAATACAAGGACTTGAGATACTTTATACTACATCATACAGCCGTCTAAACTATGAAAGCCAGTTGGAAACACTAATCTAGACAACAAGATCAATGTAGAGTCAAAAGGCAGATTACCTTTTGACTAGTGACTATGACATGCCATAGCTTACATCCTTTTCTATTATTAAAGGGTTAACAGGTACTAAGTAGGAAGTTACAGACCATAGACCATAATTTATAGTTTACAAAAGCATGGACTTTTAACTATCTTGTATAAGTTGGTGAGTCTTCAGATTTGTAGCGGAAAGTATGTTAGCTTTATGAAACAGTAGATCAGAGAAACCATGTCTACTCTGTCTTTAGAAGAAATCAGTCTTCATGCATGCATCAGTGTTGATTGTGGAGAGTGTAAAACTTCTGAAGAAACTTCTACCTTGTACATCAGTGCATGCTTGCAGGAAGCTCCTTGGTTATTTTGGCTTCTTTGGTTGCATCAGCCTTTTAATCTTCTAATATAACCTTACAAACTTCTTCTAGGTTGATGCTACCAAAACAGAGAAGTTATTCAGATGTTGATAGTCCTCATTAGGATCAAGACCATACCTTTCTTCATCATTTGGTCAGGATCCCTCTGACTCTCATAATATCTTCTCATGTCATTGAGATCATGTAGAGGAAGATCAAGCATGTCTTGCCAGAAATAGACATCTTGACCTCCTTGATCTCTGATGACATACCACCTATCTGGATTTACAGCAAAAGTCCAGGACAAGATGGGTCTTCTAGTTGCAAGAGGCTCTACTTGAATTGGAGTTGCTTGAGCAGCCTTTTCTTGCACTACCTTAGGATGCTCTGACTCATCCTGAGGTGTAAAGGTGGATGCCTTGGTGTTCTTCTTGGAAACACTCTTCATGGCCATCCTTTTCCTCCTCTTTGAAGTCTTTAACTGAGAGGACTGGTCTTCAGCATCAAGTTGTTATACTGTGTCTCTCTCAGTTGGGTTCTTTTCTCTTACAGGTTTAGAAGGAGAGTGAAGAGGACCCTGTTGTGGATCAGAAGATGAAGTTGGCTGAGATGCAGCTCTAGGTCTAGGTTGTGTTGTCTCAGGGGGTTCAACCTTTACCTTAACTTCATGTTGAGCTGGACTTGGTGAGAATGCAAGTCAACAAGCTCTCCCTTCTTAATCTTGTACTTGATCACTCTGATATGCTCATCCATAGTGGATAGTGACATTGGACCAAGCCTTCTTCTGGAGAATACATATAGCTTCAAGAAGCTCATCATCCTTTGTCTGTCAGTTGACTTCTTTTTGCTTTTTAGGATGATGGCTCTTGACTTTGTAGCTTCTTCCCTTAGTTTTCTCTTAGCAGGCTTTCTTTCTTTGGTAACTTGTTGCTCCAGCTGCTTGAGATACTCAAAATCAACATACTCCGATGCCTAATAGAGTCTTGGGGCACTTAGGTAGTTACTCATGTTCAGTCTATCAGCTTTCTTGTCTACCTGAGGTTGTGCAATTGTCACAGCCTCTTTCTCAGTACTTTCCTGAACTGGGGAGAGGATAGGAGAATGCTTGTTGAGTCTTGTCTATCTCCTTTCTTTCTTGATTTTAAGGGGCAATGCTGCATCCTCTGCCTCTTTCGTCTCCTTGGACAATTCCTTGTCAACCAGTTCATTCAGTTCATCTAAGGGAAGAGATATGAGTTCATCAATGTTGTAGTTCCTCGTCCCCAGGTAGTTTAGCCTGGCTACCCTCAACTCATCATTTTGAGTATTTGGCCTGGGGGTTGCCTTGATGGCAGCTTCCATGAAGCCTGGAGACCATCTTGAACTCTTTCCCCTTAGCTTTCTCTTTCTCTCTCTCTCCTCCTCCTCGATCTCCTCAAAGGTCATCTTCCTATTCCCTTTGTCATGCACAGGCCTTGGTGACTCAGGGTGGAGAGAGCTTGTGCCTTCATTGCTTGGTACAGTGATGAAATCAACCTTTCTATTTAAATGAATGTTTGCTGTTTAGTATGAACAACAAGAACAAACACTGATTGATTTCTCCCAAGGATCTTTTCTAATCTCTCAATCAACAAACATGAACCATGGTGCGGAACCCATGATAGATTCTATGATATCAGTGTGTGTATGTTTGTGTGTGATTGTATGATTACTAGTGCTTGGATGATAATATCTGCTTGATTGATTGATTGTTCAAAAGCTTACAAAGGATTAGGGTAGTATGCTATTTATAGCCTATACAAAAAGCTATATACAATTACTGAACTACCCTTATGTAAACGATTATTACATAAATAATCCAAAGTCTATCAGCTGTCCACTGTGGATGTTTAGATGTCCGTTGTGGAAGTCAGATACTTATCCGCTGTGCATTGGATGCTGTCCGCTGTGAAATGTTTAAACGTTGTCAGTTGTGGAATGTTCATCCGCTATGGACTTGCATCCGCTGTATGTTTTTCATCTGCTATGGGATGTGATCATCTAATGCGAGCACTTGGACTTGATCTTCATCCGCTGCATCCTCTTGTACATCCACTGTGGGTAGTTATTCATCCACTGCCAACACTGATTAGTGAATTTTATGATTGTTAATGATGCTAATATGTTAGTTAATGATTGTTTAAATGTTAGAACACATTATGTTTGTTTATGATTGATTATGGAAAGCATCATCCTTTAAAGCATTAATCCATTAATGCACTTGTTGAGTCCAACATTCAATAGTCAAGTTTTAGACAGAGAGAGGTTGTGAAGCACCTTCACCAGTTGGTGCCTCACTAAGGGTAATGGGTGCTGAAGAAGTTCCTGTCACAAGGTTCACAGGTTCAACTTCTGGGCCTTTACTCATGGCTTCCCCTTCAAAGCTAATCTTATGGTCCACCTCAACATCTAGTTAACCAAAAATCTCACATGCTATCCTCTGTCTATATAGTCTTGATCTCAGCTTGAATTCTTCTAGCACTATTTCTTGTATCCTATCTGCTAATCATGCTGCTTGTCTGTTTTGACTTGGGTTGACAAGTGGAAGAATAATCAGATGGATGCACTCATAGAAACTCAGGTTGAAATAGTTGAAAATTTCTTGTTGACCTTGAGATCTAGAGATGACAAGAGCTCTTCTATCAGTGTCATACCTCCATCCCATGATTGGATTCTCAGAGTGATGAGATGGGGTAGGCATAGCTCTAGGGATACCCTGCTCAAACAAACTTTGTATGAGTGACTCCACATCCATGTAGACTTAGGCAAGTGAGTCCACATTCATATAAACTTGAGGAGGTTGCTGAGTATGGACCATTACAAGTGAGGGTGGTGAATCCTCAAAGTCCATTCTCTGTGAAGAACTCCCAGGTTCTGTGATTGTTTGGACTTTCTCCCTCTTTTTCATAGCATCGCCTTCTTGCATAAGTGAGCTAGGGGTTGGGTCTGTCACATCCACAGGTTCTTGTGGACCTGTTTGAGTTCTCCTGAGTGGTCTCTCAGCTAACTTGCCCTTGAGATCGGTGATCTCAAGTTGCAGGTCATTGACCCTCCTTTGTAAGACAATCACCTGAGATTTCAGGTGACTTATCTTTGAGACTAAATAGGTGCATGTTTTTGTTAGTTGTTGCACCTTTAGTTTTAGGCTCCCCTCATCTTCATCAGAAGAATCACGGGGTGATGAGAGAATAGGAGCAAGGTCTTGTTCCTCATCACCAGCACTTTGTTCTTGGCTGCTGGATTTCCCACGACAACTTCAAGTGAAGTGTCAGGAGGCTGGGTTGCCATGGTTGAGTTCTGAATGATGTAATCATCTGCTGAAGTGAGAGCCTCTTCCATATGGACCTCCTGAACAGGTTCAGGGAGATCCAACTTAGTAGTAGGTGGATGATGTGGGCAAGACATTGGTGAAACAGGAGTACTCATCTCTCCTTGAGTAAGCATGGAGAAGAGAGACTCATGATACTCACTGAAGCCCATGTCTTCATCATCATTGAATTCAAGGCATGGGATTGGTTGGTTTAGATCAAGAGGTTGGGGATGGCAACTGTCCCCCTGAAGGTTGTTTACTAGAGTTTTGAGACTTTGAGTGAAGGCTTAAGGCTGTGGGGGTTGTGAGCTCATCAGGCTGAGCATGAGGAACCTCAGCACTGATCATTTGTGAGATGGGAGTGGTTTGCTTCTCAGGAGAAGTGGGAGCTCCAGTGTCCACTTCCTCCACAAAGTGAGTAGCATGTGCAGGGGTTCGTTTGGACTTTCTTTGGTAGGGGATGGTTATTTTTGGCGGTATTGGTGGTTGGGAAGTAGAAGGTGTGGGTTCAACACTTGCTAGTGCTTCTAGGTTGTCACCTTGAGTAATGAGCTCTAACATTTTTGGGACAAGGGCTGTTTCTACCCCCGAGAAGCCAACAGTTAGCTTCCTCATGGTCTTGATGATGCCGGGCTTCATCTGTCATAATTAAAGAATATTACCTATTCTCCTCAACTATGAGTCGAGTTCACAGTTGAGAATGTGCTGGACATATCTAGGAAACATGTAATAAGGAGTCTAAGTTTGGAAGTAAATTGGTATAATCAAATTATGAATACTTGAACTTGACCCCCTGAACCATTCCATGGACTATAAAGGAAAGGTCTTCTGGAATCTGGTCCCAACCTTCATGCTTGTTGGATAAGCTATGAATGATGACATGGAGGAGGTACTTCCACTGAGAGAAGGCCTTCCCCTTTTTGAAGGTCCTGACTGAGAAGTCACCTTTATAGCCCATCTGCTTAAAGGAGTGGTTAACAGTAGATTTTAGAAAGGACAACTCACCTTTTACATCATCCAGCTAAAGATGAGTTTTTATGGAGGCTGGAGTGATGAAGATTGTCCTCCCCTGCACTATGGCAGACAGTGCATTCTCCTCATCCATGGTGACCTCTTGGCAGGTCCTCTAGAATTCCAACAACGTATCCTCATAGAAAGGAGGATCAATGGTGAGGGAGGTGAATTAGTTTGACAACGAAAGGTAACAGCAAACCTCTGAGAAACCAGGATCTTTCTCAGTGTCTAACAGAGAAACTTGATTATGCTGCCTGTGAAGATGCATGGAAAATTGGGTTGGTTTTTGAGGTCAGGGTTGGCCATTTGAGGTAGCTTTACAGAGAAGAAAGATAAGAACAAAGGCAGTTTATGGGTGAAATTAGGTTAGAGAAAAATGCAGATGAAGAGGATAGTGAGAAGAGGGGGAACCATTGAGGGAATATATATGAAATGGATTTGAGACAATGTTAAAGAAAAAGAATAAATTTTGAAATCCGAAAGTCGGCCCCACCTCTGAAAAAGGTGCCCAAAAGGGTAGTTTTCTTTGAAGTTGAAAATCTTCCGAAGGTAATTTTGCTTCTAAAGTTTTAAGAAAAAGCTTCCGAAGCCAATTTGGCTTTGGAAGATATTCTTAAGATTTGTGAAAATTTTGCTTCGGAAGAAAAATACTTAGAGAATTTTTCTTCTAGACATGTTCGGTTTCGAAAGTGGTTAAGACTTAGGAGTTTTATTGTAAACAGAATAAACCTTTCGAGACTTAATTTCTTTCAGAAGAAATTTGTCCTTCAAATATATGCAAGTACTTAGAAGCATATTTAAGCTTCAGAAGATATTCTCAGAATTTATTCCGAAGGTAAATTTCTTATGAGTAGTTATTTGATTTGAAGACATAACTTTCTTCCGAAGACAACTAGAAATCTTCAGAAAGAAAATATGTTTGGAAAAATTTTCAAAAATCTAAGGAATATCATTTTAAAGATTTTCTTCCAAAAATAAACTAGGCTTATGAAGGGGATAAAATAGACAATTTATGACACACTGGTTTTAGAAATAAAGTTGATTTATGTTTAAGAAAATCTACTCAAAGTTAATCAACCCAATAGCAGATATAAGATATTTGAATCTATGTTCATCAAAAGCTTTAGTGAACAGATCAGCATATTGCTTATTTGTGTTATCTTTGACTAGTTTGATTAATCCCTTTTTCAAATTATCTCTAATCAAATTATACATGATATTGATGTGTTTTGTCCTTGAGTGCTGTATAGTATTCTCTGTAATTGAAATAGAACTGTTGTTGTATGTGGATAGGATTCTCTTTGAAGTTGAATCCATAGTCTAGCATCTGAATCCAAAGCACTTGAGCACAGCAGCTTGTAACAGCAATGTATTCGGCTTCAGCAGTTAATGCAGACACACAGGATTGTTTCTTGCATTGCCATGAGACAGTCCTTCCACCAAGGAATTAACATCCCCCAGATGTAGACTTTGCAGTCATGTTGCAGCCACCATAGTGATTATATGTATAGGCATACAGATTGAAGTCAGAATTCTTTGGATACCAAAGGCCAAGCTTGGGACCACCTTTGAGTTATCTAAGAATCCTCTTGATAGCAACCAGGTGTGACATCTTAGGGTTGGCTTGATATCTTGCATAGATGCATGTGGCAAACATGATATCAGGCCTGCTTGCTATGAGATACATAAGAGACCCAATCATAGCCCTGTAGAGATGTTCATCCACACACTCCCCCTCAAGATCAGGTCCAAGGGAGTGGTTTCTAGCTATGGGTGTCTTAGCAACCTTACAATCAGTCATGTTGTATCTTGTAAATATGTCTTGTACATACTTTGACCGACTTATGAAGATGCCATTGTCAACTTGCTTCACTTGAATTCCTAGAATGAAATTGAGTTCCCCTATGGCACTCATTTCAAACCTATTCTTCATTATCCTCTCAGAGTCTTTGCAGAGCTTTGGATTAGTTGACCTAAAGATAATGTCATTTTCATATACTTGAACCATCACTAAGTCATTCCCGGTTCCTTTGATGTAGAGAGTTCTATCTATAGTACCCCTCTTGTAGCCATGTTGACAGAGATACTGAGATAGTGTCTCATACCACTTTTTTGGAGCTTGGTGCAGCCCATAAAGAGCTTTATTAAGCTTGCAGACATAGTTAGGATGATCTAGGTTTGCAAAGCCAGGTGGTTGTTTGACATACACCTCTTCATCAGTCACCCCATATAGAAAAGCACACTTAACATCAAGTTGGTAAACCTTAAAATCCTTTGATACAACAAAAGCTAGGAATATTCTTACAGCTTCATCTCTTGATGAAGAGGACATAAGTTCCAAACCTTTTGTCTTTTAAATTGAATTTACTCCTTTTGCATTGCTTCAACCCAACTTCCATCCTTCAAAGCCTTATCCACTTTCTGTGGCTCTATCTAGGACAAGAATCAAGAGTATTGACAAGCATTTTTGTCATGGGTTTGTCCTCTTGTTCTCACCCCTGTATCAACATTTCCAATGATGTTTGTGGTGGGGTGTGACTTGTGGATCCTGAGTTGAGGGATCACAACAAGTTGATTAGAAATATCTAAATTCGAGAAATTCAGATCTGGCAATGGAGTATCACCCAATACATCAGCACACTAATCAAGAGAGATTTGATCCAATGAGTCTATGACATCATTTTTGTTGTCTTCTATGGAGTGATTATCAGCATCGAGATATTCTTGATCACTATCACCACCTCCATTTCCTCCTACATTTGAAGCTCATTCACCTGATTTTTGAACCTCTGAGTTGGAATTTGTAGGCATTTAAGATGTATCAGCTGAATTTGTCATGCTTCTGCTGATAGGATCTTCACATGCAAGGTTAGTTACTACCAGAGCTGAAGTAGTATTCTTGTTTGGTCTTCTCAACTTAAATCTTGGGTCAGGATCTCCTGTTGATAAGTTACATGTAGACCCTAAAACATTCTCACAATATTTGTTAAAACAGTTGGTAACTAAATCAAGATCAAATAGCCAATCAGGACTAGAACCTTTCATATTAGGAATGTGCTCATTGAAGGTCACATTAGCTAACTCCTCAACTACTCTATTTCTGAGATTGTATACTCTATAAGCCTTAGCATGGGAAGAGTATCCAATAAAGTGTCCATCATCTGAATTCTCAACAAATTTGGCTACATGATCTTTGGTATTCAAGATGGTGCAAGAACATCCAAATGACCTGAGGAAACCAATAAATGGTCTCTTTTTGTGCCACAGCTCATAAGGAGTCTTACAATGAGTCTTAACCACTAAAACTCTGTTCTGCACATAGCAGGCTATGTTGACTACCTCTGCCCAGAAGGTGATGGGCAGTTTAGAGCTAGACATCATGGTTCTCGCAGCCTCAACAAGTGTCTTGTTTCTCCTCTCAACAATACCATTTTACTGAGGAGTCCTGGGATCACTATATTGTTTTGTAATACCTTTTCCATCACAATATGAATCAAGGATTTGGTTCTTAAATTCTGTTCATTGATAAAATCTTATGGTCTTGACCTTGTGATCACATTGATTCTCAATTTTTAGAATGAAGTTCTATGATCTCAGGAGTCTTATCTTTAGTTCTAAGAAAAAAATACCCAAGTGAATCTTATGAAGTCATCCGTGATCACTAAAAAATATAAGGTCCTTCCTAAACTTATTACATTGGTGGGGCCAAAGAGATCCATATGTAATAAGTGTAGGGGAGTAGTGATGGAGTTTCTTTCCATTGGCTTGTGAGACACTTTGTGTTGCTTCCCTTTCAGGCATGCAACACAGTGGTCATCACTTGTAAACTCTTTCGTTGACATTCCAGTTACCAAATCAATCTTAATTAATTTATTCATATTTTTAAAGTTTACATGGTACAGTCTTTTATTCCAGAGGAAAGACTCATCACTATTTGCTTTAGATAGAAAGCAAGAAACTTCTCCAGAGGGAGATGTTTCCTGCAAATCCGTCTTGTACATGTTCCCTTTCCTGGGGGCTCTGAGCAGGATATGCTCTTAAGGAATAACCACCTCGGGCTTGAGAACAATGCACTCATGCTCAGTAAAGAGCATGTTGTGTCTTTGATCACAAAATTAGGATACACTCAGTAGATTGTACCTAAGCTCTTTGACAAAATTTACCTTTTCAATGCTGACCTTACCATTTATGACCATTCCCCTTCCTGTAATGTAACCTCTAGCATCTCCTCCAAAAGCAACTAGCCCTCTATCAATTTTCTCAAAATTTTGAAGTAGAGAAACATTACCAGTCATGTGCCTGGAAGAACCACTATCATTGATCCATACATTTCTCTTAGTCTTTAGCTGTTCCTGCACAAGAAAGAAGTGGTTAGTTACATTTAGAAACCCAAGCCTCATTAGTCTTGGGCTTTTTAAAGTGATCTGAAGACAATGTAATAATAACTAATCCTACGTTCAACCTTTGATGATCATTAACTGTTGTTGATGAAGAACTTTTAGTCATTTGGTCTTTCTTCATCTTCCACACCATCTTTGAAAGATTGGACTTGACCTTCAACACCTTTTGATGTTTTGGAGACTGGACCATCGGAAGATCTTACTTTCACTGCAGCAGGCTTCAGTACTTCGCAAGCATTCCTTTCTCAAAAGTTTTCTCTTGATCATGTGAATAGTACTTTTAGGATTGTAGATACAATCCTTAGTAAGATGAGAAGTACTACCACACATGAGGCAGTCCTATTGCTTCCTTCTGAGAGTCTTCTTTTGAGAGAAAGACTGAACTTGATCACTTTCCAACTCCATCTTCTTCTTCACAGATGATGCACCAAGCTTATTAGGGAGAGGTATGCTCTTGGAACTGGATGGTTCAAGCTTGGTCATCCTAGATTCTTCACAGATCAGATCTCATCTCTAAGTTATAGGACCTATATTTGTTAACTTTAGCAATACATGCAGGTGTACCAAGATTTTCCAATACATTGGCTTCTTCATGATCTGCCATCAGTGCTTTGTTTGGAGATGCATCGTCAACCTGAAAGCTCTAGTCAAAGCATCCTTCTTCAACAGCAACTGCAGCTTGCTGCTTGGGCTTCTTATTCTGGGGAGCTCCATCGGTGTATTTTGGTTTTGTTTGTGCTTGGTCACAATTTGTCTTTGGTGCCTACTACTCTCTAGCAAAGTGTCCCATTTGGTTACAGTTGTAACACTTGACTTTGCTTTTGTCCAGCCCAAACTTTCCACTGGCTGCATTGCTAGGAAACTTCCACCCGGTCCTCTTGTAAGAATTCTTGGCTCTGTGAGTGAGAAGAGCCATCTGCTGGACTATTTCCATCTACTATTGATCATCTGGATGGATACATTCCAGGTCTTCATGGGTAAAGAGAAAGTTACTTGTGCTTTCATCAGTAGACACAAAGGCTTGTGAAGAGCTTGTCTATTGGAATGGGCTTCCTTGGATGTAGCTCTCTCTTGGTGTCTCCGCGAAGGTGATGAAAGGACCCTTTTGTGAGTTGTCAGGGTAGCAGATGAGATGATGTTATGGTTCTCTGCAATCCCTTTCAACCACATGAAGGGCTGAACTTTGCTGATTGTTGGAGTTATCAGATGGATTTTGTATGTTCATCTCTATCTGGTAGCCACTGAGGATACCATACAACTCAGTGAGAGTAAGGGTCTTGAGGTTCTCAGTCCTCTTAATGACCATACAATAGTTTGTCCATTGTCTCAAAAGAGAGGACATGAACTTTCTCACAATGTCCCTATTCTCAAGAGTTACTCTAACAACCATTAGAGTATCCATAATCTCAACATACGTGAAGCACTATTGAGTCCTGGTTTCACTTGTCTTGAAGGTGAAGTTCTCAAACTGCTACTTCAAGAGGTCCTTCTTGTTCTCTTTTGCATCATTTAACCCCTCATACATCAGCTTCAGTGCATCCCATAGTTGCTTGCCAGTCTTGCACTTCTTGAATCCTCTGTAGATAAAGTTTGGAAGAGTAGTTTGAAGAGCGGTCATTGCCTTCTGATCTATGTCTATCTTCTTCCAGTCTTCATTAGAATAATCAGCCACTTCCTTTGGTATCCCCACATCCTAGAGTATTAAGACTTGATGAAGCCTTCCATTCATTGGCACCAAGTATCAAAGTTATTAGGAGTGATCAGTGGAGACTTTGTCATAGTACCAGTTTCCATATCAGCCTTTGTGAAAGCTGCCATTTGATATGTTAAATATTTTTGAAACTGAATGGATTTAAGATGGTGAGATCTTACACTCAAGAGCCTAAAAAGCTCTGATACCAATTGCAGGACCGGTTAAAGGGTGGCGATACAATCAGTCTCACAATGAGGAGAGTTTTAGAACACTTAACAGATCAAATGCGGAACCGAGTTTGTGTAAATGATACTAAGAACATAAGTAAACAATGAGACAGAACTAAGAACAAGAACATACAAGTATGGTTTTCAAAGATGTTGTATATTGCTCTCAAGCTCTATTACAAGTGTTACAAAGCATGAAAAGAAATACAAGGACCTGAGATACTTTATACTACATCCTACAAGCATCTATACTATGAAAGCCAACTGGAAACACTAATCTATACAACAAGATCAATGTAGAGTCAAAAGGCAGATTGCCTTTTGACTAGTGACTATGACATGCCATAGCTCACATTCTTTTCTATTATAAAATAGTTAATAGGTACAAAGTAGGAAGTTACAGGCCAAAAACCATAATCTGCAGTTTACAAAAGCATGGAATTTTCACCAACTTGTATAAGTTTGTGAGTCTTCAAAGTTGTAGCGGAAAGTATGTCAGCTTTATGAAGAAATAGATCAGAGAAAGCATGTCTTCTCTATCTTCGAATGAAATCAGTCTTCACTTCATTTGGCTTCGAAAGACTTTGTCTTTAATGCTTCAGAAGACTTCATCTTTGGCTTCGAAAGATTTGGACTGTGGAGAGTGTAAAATTTCTGAAGCAACTTCTACCTTTTACATCAGTGCATGCATTTAGGAAGCTCCTTGGTTGTTTTGGCTTCTTTTGTTGCATCAGCCTTCAAATCTTCTAATATAACCTTACATTTGGCTTCTGGCATCCCTATGTGTGGCACCGGTCTGGACAATGCAAGGAAACAGTTGATGTATTCTGTATAGTCCGAGCCCTTCATTTCCAAACTCAGAAATTCAACCTCCAGCTTCTCCAATTGGTTGATCGGGCAGTACTTGTTGATCATTAGCTCTCTGAATTAAGACCATCTCATTCGACCTGCAGCATTCCTACCTTGGGCCTGAATGATGGTCTTCCACCACTCCAACGCTGGTCCCTTGAGTGATTGAGAGGCAAACCTTACCATGTGATCGGTCTTGCACTCACTAATTTCTAACACAGCTTTGATTTCATCCAACCACCTGTACGTCTCGATAGAACCTTCAGTTCCATAGAAATCCTTGGGTTTACAAGCCATGAACGTTTTGTAGGAACAACCGCTCCTTATTTCCTCAGCATCATCATTGTTGCCTTCCTCATTCCCGAGTCCACCACTATCGATTTCATTATCCCGATCCGCATTGATTGGGGCAATAATGGTTGGGATAGCATTGGCGATTTGACGAGCCACCAGGTTAGCAATCCTTTCCTTATTATCAAGATTTGCGTTTGCACCATGTGGCACTTCTGGTGGAGGGGGTGGTTGATTACCACCTTGGTCCCTAGTTCATTCATCAAGGGGTTCCCGTCCCCCACTACGCCTAGCTTCATCACCTCTTACATGAGTTGCTCCTCTCCTTCCACTGTGAGTTCCACGTGTAGGCGGCATTCTGGTGTCAATATAGATAAGCTTATTTAGTATCTCATTAATTGGTTTCATGTATTTTGTCACACTAACTTTATTCCTATTAGTCGCATTCATTAAATACAAGATGTTTCCTATTTACCCATAACAAGAAATGTATAAATGCTCCATTCTAATAATAAAGAGTTAATGATTTTATAGAGCAACCAAATTAGTTTCTTTGAAACATGCTATTGCATATTCCTATTTTAGACACCCTGCAAAGGTTAGTATCATAAAAGAAAGTTCATAAGCAGTTAGTTGTAGCACAATCAACCAAATAGTAGTGTCATAGTATAACAAATTGGACGGTGCCATCACCCCCATAAAATAATAATAATAGTGTCTAGGATAGATAAAATAGTTTCCTTCAAATGACTTAGTAGTCTACTCCCAAACAACCAATTAATACCCCCGCCAGCACTGCCACTGCTTCTTCAGCCACCCGAACCATCCCGAACTCTTCTTCTTCTGCTCCTGCTCAAAGCTATGAGATGCCAACATTGCCTCGAATTGGGCGCACTGTGAGGCCCGCATAGCGTGCTGAAGGGTGACCTCGTGATGCTGAATAGTCCTAAGTATGTCTCCTAGTGTGGGGTCCGAAGGACCAAAGTCACTAGCCCGATGGCTAGATTGGGAGTATGGGTCTCCAGCAAGGAGACTCGGGCCGTCATACATACAACGTCTGGGCAGCATCCAATACTCGTCATGCGGGTGGCATATGGGAAGGTCAATCACCGGAGGTGCTGGTACGAGAGCCATCGCAGGACGGGACGGCATCCTAAATGAAACAGACGCTCCTGGCCTAGTACTCCTACGCGGTCTTGTAATGACACATGCGTCCCTATTCTCGATAGGTGGGATAGGTGAGAGAGTAGGTGCGGTGACATGTGGTGAGTGGGAACACGTTCGGCTACTATCTTGGGATGATGGTGAAGAGTCCTCCGAGGGTTCAGTGTAATCAGAGGTCACCGGAATTCCCCCGGGATGTCTGCATCTTCGCTGGTATTCCTCACACTGTGATGGAGGCATTGCCCTCCTAAGCCTTCTAATAGGAGCAGTATCATCGGCTAGGTATGCAGGTGCTTTTCCATTGTCTGTCATAGTTCTGGAAATCCTATACAAGATTATCATGAGTAATTTGGTTTATCATAGCTCATGACATTAATAATAATAGTAATCATAATAGTAAGGTTAATAGTATCCATAATTGGTATCTGCAAAGGGTTACAAAGGTACAATAATACAGTTTATTGGGTTTGACCACACGAAATCATTTCTAATTAATTCACCCAATTAAAAAAACGTTTTATCATCACTTGGGGGGGAGGGGGTATGCCGAAATTTACGCGTCCGGTAAATTCATGATTGCGTTGATCAAGTGTCATCAACAATTTACTCAACCTGTTAACTCTAACACATACGAAAGCAAGGACAGTCCTAAGGTATCAGGGTTGTAGCCTAGGGTCTACAAAGGTATTCCCAACTTCTCTACAACCTCTGGCTCTGATATCAATCTGTCACACCCCGGGCCCAAGGAGGGAGGGACGTCACAGACTGGCAAAATACATGGCAGCGGAAACTAACCATCATAAGAGCACACAAGGAGAGAAATCCCATGGCATTACATTTAAACAACAAATCAGGGCTATACAAGTCTAGCCCAAAGTACAAAAGCAAAACCCATCACAAATTGTTCATAAGTTTAACAAAACAAGTCAAATTGTCTAAAATGTTTTAAAGTCAAGTAATGCCATTGGTAGTCAAGAAACTATGTCATCCAGATGAGGTTTCCCAACAAAGTCCAATCTTCCATCAAGGATTACCTGAAACATGCTCAAAAAGATTTTTGTGTCAAGTATAAAGTTGGTCATGTCAAGTGCTTAAAGTTTAAAAATAAAAGGACTCTTTAGAGTCCAAGAACTAATTTAAAATCACAAGTATCATTTGTTGTGGAGGTTACAATCAACCATGCTCTTAGTCCTGGCTAGCCTCTTCAAAACTTGTGTTATTGCTGGTTAACCCATAGGGGGAACTGAACCTCAAACAGTGTGCCATACCTATTGAGTTGTACACCATAGTTTCTTATAAGACCTGTTACATGACACAAATGACCCCACAGGATCTCAGTGTGGTACCCTTCCTATTATGTCATTGGGTTATGACGGAAGGCACTGTGGGTGGGGGATTCCCCAAGTAGATCTACTTATATAGAACAAGCGGTTAACACAATATTTAATGATTGTGATACAACGTAAGTGCAGGTTCTAACGTTCACCACAATATAAAAGTATCACATTATAGCACTTAAATAATTTCAGTTTAAACATAGCATGTTTCATCCCAAAACAGTAGTAAAAAGAGGAACGCTAAACTCACCTTACAATTAAACAACAGTTCCTCAGGCACAAAAAAAGGTCCAAGTCCTAACACCCTATAATCAGGATTACAGGTAGTAAGTTATATGTTCCTAGACTATTGAAAGTGTAACTAGGTGTATTTTATGGTCATAAGTTCATGTAGCTTCATTTCTTTAGAGTTTGTGTCAAAAAGTTTCATTTTTATGAAGGTTAGGGTTTTTAACACTTGAATGACAAGTTTTATGATTCTATTCAATTTATTAATATTGCAATAGGTATACTAAGGATTTATGGTCATAAGATGATTCAAATTCAGTGATATTTATGGAAATTACACTTTGGTCCCTCAAGATTTAAAATTTACAATTTTTACCCAAAAGTTTGGTTTCTTTAATTTCTTGACCCAATATAACTCTTATTAGTTTTTAGAGGTTTTAACAACACATTTAGGCCTATTTAGACTCCAAACTTCCAGAATTTAGTTTGACAGATTTAAAACACAAATTTTGAGTTACCGGCTACGGTAAAACCGACAATTTAAGCATCTAGTTTTAAATCTTTTAATTTCAACCCATAACACTCAAGTATTAATTTATAAGGACTTCTAATAGGTTTTATAATATGTTTACAATGAGTTTTTGGGTCATAAGGACATAAAGTCTCGTTTTCACAATAAACTTGTTGAAAATTCATTTTACCCGAAACCAAAAGATCAAATCCATTTTACCTCAAATTTTCCACGAAATCACATCTTGGTACTTATAAATTATTGAAATAACATAGGTATTCTGGTTTTAAGCTTGTTATCCGATTTTAAAAATTTTATTTAAAAATCACCCAGTTTAGGCTTGTTTATGATAAATAAATCCATAAAAATCACATATTAACCAAATAAATCACCAAATTAGGTTTTTATCACTAAAATACTTATTTTAGAGTCTGGAACATTTTGAACTTTCAATATTTTAATATTTGATCATATCTTTGAATTTTAGCACTTTTCGGGTCTTTAATATTGCCCATTTAGTCCATTTTACCTCATCTTTTTACCTATTCAAAAAATACTACGAATTTTATACGGTTAATATCACCGAAAAATGGGAAAAAACATTAGCTTAAGGATTATTGCATTCATAGCATCTTTGTTGCTTTTAAAGGTGAGATACACCATTTACCCTTGTAAAATCATCATAGTTTTTGAGCAGATGCTAACATGGGTTGAGGGACTTTTCAAAACAGGTGGGTTTTTGGTGCTAAAACACATGAAAAAAGAGGTTTTTCGGGGTGAAATCTGGTACATCAACCCTTGATCCACGTACACTTTTAAAATATACCTCGTGTGAAGTCGTGAGTTCCCCAAAGACAGTGGTGAGGCTGCAAGTTTCTGTTTCTAACAAGAAAAGTAAGATTTTTGGTAGAAAAGAGGAGAAAAACACAAGAAAAGACTTTATTCGGGTATATTGATGCTTACACTCCAGTAGGGTTGCATTTTTAGAATGGCTCAAGGATTAGAAAGGCTGTTGAAACTCAAATTGGAGCTGAAACACCTTGTATCTTGCAAAACGTCATGTGAAAAACCCACTTTAGCTCACCTTCTTGCTTTGTTGGCTCTTGGTTGATGTTGTGTTGAAGGATTCATTCGAATATGGCTGGAATGAAGAAGAAAGTGTTGGATTTCATGGGAGAGTTGGCTGATTTTGTGAGCTAGAGAGAGAGATGGAGAGAAGTGGGAAGGTTGCATGTATGAGAACGAGAGAAATGGAAGTGTGGGGTAGTGGGTATTGTAGAATCAAGGAGGATGTTGTATGGTGGAAGGGGGCGGCCGAATTTTCATTGGGGATGGGGTTTTCTTTTATTTTTTTCAAAAAGTGTGTGTTTAAATTGTAGGTGTTGTGTTGTATTTTATAAAATTTTGCATGTAGATTAAAGATATGTGTATGTTTGTGGCCGTAAATGTGTAGGAACACACATATATGATTAGTTTTATTGAAAACTCTTAATTTATTAAATTTTTGTATTTTGTAAAATCACTTAATAAATTCTAGACTAAGGCAAGTCATAATAGAGTCATCTAAGTGTTGGGTCTAGATCCATTGTATAGGTTTAGATGATTAAGTCATCACTTGTAATGAACCTTTGTAAATCTCTTTTTGTAATGCAAGTTATATATATGTTAACCCATATCATTATGTGTGTTGATTTTATGTGTAATTGCAGGAAAATATCATACTTGGTCAAATTTGGAAAATTGACTAAGTGCAAGAACTATTTTCGGATGAACAAGTTTGTTCTTCCGTAGATGTTCTGCAGAGCTTAAATAACCAAGTCAACATGCATCTGTAGATCTCCTGCAGAAGCACAACAACATCTACTGAACAAGTCCAACGATCGTTGTTGCGGAAGAAGGAAGTTTGCTCCTGAGGATGTTCAAGAACAAAGTCCAACTCCTACGGATGTTCAACTCCTACGGAAGAACAACTCCTACGGAAGTTCAACTCCTACGGAAGAACAAAATACTTGTATGATCTCTTATCATCAAGTACTCAACACAAAGTCAACAAGTCAGAGTGACGTCATCAAGTCAAATGTACAACTGTCAGAAGCGAATATTCCCCATCACATCAATAATATTCCACATCACATCAAGAATATTCTTTTTTCAAATTTTAAAGTGAATCCCTCTGTCTATAAATATAAGGCATGGGTGCACTCATTTAGAGAGAGATTGAGAGATATCGATACACAAATAGAGATTCATATATTCATAGAAACGTTATCACTCAATCGATCAATCAAAATAGCAAAATAGCAATCAGAAGAACATTATAGAGGATAACTCTGTAATTCTAGCATCAAAATCAATTGTAGTCGATTCATTATCAATGAAAATCAATTGAAACTATCTTTTTGTTGCATTATTTTATCATGTGTTCAATTTGTTTCATCTGTTTTTCGTCGATTTCATAAACAATTAATTAAACAACAAGTATTGATAATTCTGTGATCTTTATTTGCTGAATCAAACTGATAATTCTTGCTTCGATCCTTGGATTCACAGGTGGTATCGGAGCCTAGTGCTCATTGATCTAGATCAATTGATCTATCAGTTTGATTATTTTAATTGATTGATTGTTTCATTAAATCATCAAAACCTTGTTATATCAATCATTAAATTACTGTTCTGTTGCTTGATTAATTTTGATTTGCATCAGAATCGCTTTTGATTCATGGATCTGTGTTATTATGTGATATCCCAAGGCGGTTTAAACAAGTTTGAATAAAACCCATCATCATCTAAAATTTCAAATTTCAAATCATCTAAGAATTTATTGAGAGATTTGACTAATTTTGATGACAACTTATTTAATTAATAGTGTGTTATTAACTAGTCCATTCACAACAGAAGTCATTAATTCTAAGGAATTTTTGTCTTAGTTGATTTGAATATCAATATTATCAGTGATTTGTTATTGTTGTGTGATTGTGTATGCGTTTCATTTACTTTTCACATTCATAGAGTTTTAGATCTGTTGATAATTTTGATAATTAACAAAGTTATTTTAAATGAGCAATTCTGTAGTTGGAGCATATCAACCTCCAAAGTTGGAGAACAAAGCTAATATTAAAACATGGAAAATCAGATTCAGGAATCATGTTAACTATACAGAATCTGACTTATGGGTGTCCATTACTGAAGGTCCTTACATTCCACCTGCTCTTGGACTGGATTACAAGGACAACAATCAACCGATAAGTTTGAAAGATCTGTCTCGTGATGATGTTAAGAAGGTCAAATTGGATATCAAGGCCTATAGTATGCTTACTATGGCTTTACCTGAACAACACTTGATCATTAAGGAAAATTCTTCACACTTTGTGTGAACAAAGTGATGAGATCAGAAGCATCAGGAAGGATACTCTTCGTTCACAGTATGAGACTTTTCATCATATTGTGGGTGAATCTGTACCTCAACAACTCCATAGATACATGCAACTTATTACTGAGATGAATATCTTCGAGTTGAAGTATAGCAATGAGGAGTTGAACAAAAAGATGCTCCCCTCCTTGCCTGAAAGTTGGACTCAAACGATGTCTATGTTCAAGAATACTCTTGATCTAAAGGCAATTGGGTTAGACACTTTGGTTGCAAAGGTGGAAGCTTTGAAGTTAGATGAGAAAACAAGAAACTAGAGTGTAAAAGCACCAATAGCACCATATCAATTCAAAGAAACAAAGGGTGCTGGAAGTGCATTCATCTCTAATGATGATGAAAGCTCTTGTGTTGAGAGTGATGATGAAGAAGAAACTGGTTTCTATGCTACAAAGTCTTCTAAATTAAACTCTCAAAACACTTCAAATAGGAAAGCAAAAGGGAAATCTGATGATTCAAAAAGTTCAGCAGCAAAGGGATCATCAACCAACAAAAGCAATAGCCAATCTAAACCAATTACTGTGGTTTTAGTATCAGAAGAACAGAAGGCAGCCTTTGCAGCTTTCAGTTCAAGCTTTCAAGCTTACTTGGGTAGTACCTTGACTCCTGCGCACATCTGTCAACAAGACCTTGAAGAACTTCATCCTGATGAAGCAGAGGAAATAGATCTGCAATGGCAAATGGCCATGATTGCACACAGAGCCAAAATGTATATGAAAAGAAACAAGGGATTGCCTGTGGCAGGAAGAACAGCTAAAATTGGTGTTGACAAATCAAAAGTGAGGTGTTACAAATGCAATTTATATGGTCGCTTTTCAAGGGAATGCAACAACAATCAGTAATCAACTACAGACACAAGACAAGCAAATCAGAGAAGCTTCAAGCAACCTCAACTAATAATCTCATCCCCACCAGCCACAAGCTCTTCAGCAGGTACCAGTAACACTAAAGAAACTGGTTTGATTATTTTACAGGATGGTACTTCTGACCGGAGCATGTATGAGAAGAAAGTGCAGGAGGAAAATCAAGCACTGATGGCAAACATATAGAACAAAATTCCACCCATGGCCACAGAGGTAAGGGATAGATTATATTCACTTGTTTGTGTTGAAGAGGTTGAAAGATACAGGGTTCATGCTTAACAATTGGCTGATAAAGTCAAAGAAATAATGACTTTGAATGAATCTCATGTAACAGAACATAAATTATATCAGGTCAAAATCACCTCCTTACAAAAGGATTTGGATAAACTTGTATCTGAAAATTATAATTAAAAGCACAAGTTTAGCATCTGACCATATCCTTAACAAAATCAATGTCTGATCATGCATCTACTGAAGTGAAACTTCAGAAGTTTCAATTATCATCATAGTAATACGAGAAACTGTTAAATTCTTATATTGAATCAAAGAACAGGTATGGGTTGGGTTTTAATGCTGTTGCACCTCTTATAAATGATAACTACACCACCCTACCTGAGTACATGACCAACAGTCTATCAAATCATTTTGTATCAAGTACCAAAATTGAAATAGAAATTGAAACTAATAATTTTGTAAATGGTGAAGATACTGAGATGGGTGAACCTGAGATTGGGTCATCTGAATCAGAATGTTTAAAACAAACTGATTCAGAATTTGACTTTGATGAGTGTGATGACTTGAATGAATTTGATGAGCCTAATATTGGGTTGGGTAAGGGAAAGAATATGGTAACTGAACCTTTAATCCCCAAAGTTCTTGATGAGATCAAGCTACCTTATCCCCCAAAACAAAGAAATTTATTGAAGACTATATATACCAGAATTGGTCAGCTGACTGAACGGATTCAGGAGCTCAACAAAAGGCAATAACATCAGTCGTCAAAAGAACTATGGAAGAAAAGAAAATCACTTCTGTAGAAAACCTGCAAAAGCAGAAGACAAGTAAAGAACCATCCATAGAAAAGCAAAGGAAGAATGTTGATCTTTCAAAACAATCATCAATAGAAGATCTACCGAAGAAGAAATCATCTGATTCAAAATAGTCTTCAGTAGAAGATCTACGGAAGAAGAAATCATCTGCTTCAAAATAGTCATCCATAGAAGATCTACGGAAGAAGAAATCATCTACTGAATCACTAGCTGACATCAAGTAAGAAAAGAAAAAAGAGAGTTTTGAATACTAAGCAATAAGAACCAGATGACATCATCCCAGGAAGAGGTAAAGACTCTTCAACTGTAAAGCTTGAGAAAGAATTAAAGATGCAAAAGAAGAAGGTGATAGAGTCTGAGAGTGAAGCTGAAGAAAAATATTGCAAGTTGTGTGACATGTACAACCATAATACAGTTGATTGTTACTTTTGCAGTTATTGCTCCATTTGCAACATGAACAATCATATTACTGCTGATTGTTACTTTAACAAGCACTATGCTATCTGCAATAAGAAGAACCATTCTACTCAAGAATATTACTTCAACAAAAAGAACAAAACAAAAGTGCCAAAGAAGCAACAATCTGAGACTACTGAATCAGACTCACAATCTTCTGAGAATGATGAATCAAAGGTCTCAAAGCAAAAGCAGCAGCAAATAAAGCACAAGATCTTAAAGACAAAAATGCCAACATCTGCTGATGATAATTTAAAGAAGAAGGAGAAGCAACAATCTCAAAGCAAGACTCCTCATAAGAAGGTAGTGTTGCATGAAGATGAAGCCTTCTTTGATCACTTTAAAAAGGGTAATCATGTACCTCAATCAAAGACAAAAGATGTTGAAACCTTCTCTACTTAAGTATCATCATTAAGTTTAAAGAAGAAGATACTCAAAGAAGAGGTAACAGAAGAAGTGATTGTGAATCAAGATCAAAGTGCTTCAAGTACATCTTCAACAGAATCATCCTCACCCCAAACAGAACATAATGAATCAATTGAGTGTAAAAACATTCTTGAGACATCTAGGCTCATTCATGATAGAGTAACAATCCTAGATAACAATGGCAAGCCCAAGACCATTAAGGCTTGGGCTCCACTTTCTAATTGATTTCATTATTTGTGCAGGAACATCCATGGAGGCCTGATAACAAGTGGTATGTTAACAGTGATTGTTCCAGGCATATGACAGGAAACTATTCTCTCCTCCATGATTTCAAACATAAAAATGCCTCATATGTGGCATTTGGTGGAGATAAGAAGAGAGGTAAAATTGTTAGTGAAGGAATGGCAACAAATGGTGTACTCAGATTTGAGAAAGTAAACTTCTGTGAAAATTTGCAATTCAACTTGTTAAGTGTTCTCAAATTTGTGATCAAAATTATACCACTTTATTTGATAACACTTATTGTTACATTCTTAAGCCAGGTTTTCAAATTCCAGCAGAATGGATCCTTCTTAAAGCACCAAGAAAAGGCAACACATATGTTTTGGACATGAACAACACCTCTCTAACAAGCAATGAAACCTGCCTGATTTCTAAGTCATCAGAAGATAAAGCTCAACCATGGCATAGAAGAATAGTTCATTCAAACATGAAGAACATGAACAAGATGGTCAAAAATGACTTAGTCATTGGCCTTCCAAAGAAAGAATTTTACTATTCTAATTATTGTTCATCTTGTTATAAAGGAAAACAACATAGGGTGTCACATAAGTCCAAAACAATCAACACAAACACAACACCACTCAAAATGCTACACATGGAGCTTTTTGGTCCAACTAATGTATTGAGCATTGGAAAAAGGCAATATTGTTTGGTGATTGTTGATGATTTCACTAGATTCATATGGGTCTTTTTCTTAAAACGTAAAAGTGAAACATCAGAAACAGTAATGGAGTTTATCATTAAGATTGAAAATCAACTTGATGTAATGATCAAAATCTTAAGAAGTGATAATGGATCTAAATATGTTAATCATGCTTTAGATTTCTTTTGCAAGAACAAAGGCATTGCCAGACAATTCAGTTCACCAAGTACTCCACAAAAAAATGGAGTTGCTAAAAGAAGAAACAAAACTCTCATTGAAGCAGCAAGAACAATGCTAGCTGATTCATAGTTGCCTATCACATTTTTGGCAGAAGCAGTGAACACAACATGCAATGTTCAAAACAGAACATTAATTGTCAATGAACATAATAAAACACCTTATGAACTTTTGTTTAAAAGAAAACATTTTATAGGTTATCTTAGAGCTTTTGTGTGTCATGTGTCTATTTTAAACACCAAAGATCAATTAGGAAAGTTTGATGAAAAAGCTTATGATGGTTTCTTTGTTGGTTACTCATCAACATCTAAATCATATAGAGTCTATATTCCACATCACAACATTGTCGAGGAAACACCTAATGTATCTTTTGATGAATCCTTATTTCCAAAATCTGTAAAATGATCATCTTGGTTGTTTGATATAGATGCATTAACAAATTCATTTAACTCTAGTTATTTGAATGTTGCAGGTCCTGCGGATACATGTTATCCTTATGTACCTCCAAGTTTGAGTGAAGTGGCATTGACAACTAATCCTCCAAGATTACCCCAGATACATACTTCAAATGTTGCTTATCCACGCCCTTCATATCAAACAAGCAATGACAATTCTGATGGAAATGGAAATTCAACTTCCGCAGAAGTTAACAATGCTTCCGCAGAAGTTCCTTCTACATCCGTAGATGTTCCTACTTCCAGAGATGATTCTTTTACTTCATCTGAAGTTCCCAGTTCATCAGAAAACATTCCAACAACATTCACATCTGCAGATCAACAAACTACAACATCTGTAGTTGTTCATGTAACTACTGTGGAAGTTATACCTACACCTGCAGAAACACAAAATCATGAAGATGGATTTCATTCAGCTTCAGAAGACCAAAATGATGAGGATTTTGATCATTTTGCTGATTTCCCATCTCATCTGGATCCATCTCCATCAACCAACATCACTAACTTGGAATCATCCTATCCAGTTGAATCAATTCCAACAACAAGAATTCATAAGTATCATCCTATAGAAAATATTATTGGTGATCTTAATGAAAGAATCACAAGAAGTCAAGAGGGAGCTGCCAATATTTGTATGTTCTCCTATTTTCTATAATAAGTGGTTCCTCCCAACATAACTGTTGCATTGAAAGACAACAACTAGATTGAAGCAATGCAAGAAGAACTTCAGCAATTCAGAAAGCAGAAAGTTTGGAATCTAGTTGATCTTCCTGAAGGCCAATATCTAATTGGTACAAGGTGGCTTTTCAATAACCAACTAGATGACAGAGGTATCATCATCAAAAACAAAAGCAAGGCTGATAGCACAAGGCTATACTCAAGAAGAAGGGATAGACTATGATTAAATCTTTGCCCTAGTTGTAAGGATTGAAGCTATTAGAGGCTTCCTAGCCTATGCTTCACATAAGAAGTTCACAGTTTACCAAATGGATGTAAAATGTGCCTTTTTTATGGTAAATTTGATAAAGAAGTCTATGTTGCCCAATTACCCAACTTTGAAGATCCTGATTACCCACACAGGGTATACAAGCTTGACAAAGCTTTGTATGGTCTTCATCAGGCACCAAGAAAGTGGTATGAAACATTATCATTTTTCCTGCTCAAGCATGGTTACAAAAGGGGAACTATTGATCAGACTCTCTTCCTCAAACATGACCATCAAGACCTCTTGGTTGTCCAAATCGATGTGGATGATATCATCTTTGGGTCAACAAACAAAAGATTGTGTCAAGACTTTGAATCTTTGATGAAATCTGAGTTCCAAATGAGTTCCATAGGAGAATTAACCTTCTTCCTTGGTTTGCAAGTTCATCAAAAATCAGATGTCATTTTCATCAATCAGGAAAAGTATGTGAATCAAATCTTGAGGAAGTACAACCTTGTTGAGTCTTCTTCATGCAAAACACCAGCATCAACAATAGATAAGATTGGACCTGATCTTAAAGGGAAGTCAGTTGATCAAAGATTATACAGATCTATGATAGGATATTTAATGTACTTAACTGCCAGCAAACCTGACATAATGTTTGATGTGTGTGTTTGTGCTAGGTACTAATTAGACCCCAAGGAGTCACATATGAATGCAGTTAAGAGGATATTCAAATACCTCAAGGGGAAACCAGCTCTTGGGCTTTGGTATCCCAAAGAAAGAGATTTCAAACTATACTTATACTCTGATGGTGACTTTAGAGGCTGCAACAACAACAGAAAATCAACAACTGGTGGTTGTCAATTCATAAGACCAAGACTAGTTTCTTGGCAGTGTAAAAAGCAAACAAATATTTCAGTATCCACAGATGAGGCTGAGTACATAGCTGTTTTAGCTGGTTGCTCTCAAGTTTTATGGTTGCAAAACCAACTACTTGATTATGGTTACAATTTTCTTCAAACACCAATACACATAGATAACCCAACTGCTATGTTCATCACTACTAATCCAATGCAACATAGTAAAACAAAACATATTGAAATCAGATACCATTTTCTGAGAGACTGCTCAGAAAAAGGTTTAATCAAGTTAATCAAAGTGGATACAACAAATCAGCTTGCTGATTTATTCACCAAAGCCTTTGATTCAATAAGATTTAATTTCTTAATTGAGTCTTTAGGTATGATCAACTTAGATTAGTTATCATTACAAAGAAAAGCATGTTCTGTCTGTCAAATTCATTATTTGTAAAAGCTAGAAACATTCATAAAACATATAAAACTTCAAAAATATTGTCATGTTAATATGTTTTCTTGAAAAAGCATTTCATATCATGGGAAATGATAATACACTATGCCTTTGCTTACTTTCTTCAATTTTATCACACAATAAAGACTAATCAGATGTGATTTGATATGTGAGTAGGTTCAGCTTGAGTGGAAAATATACAAGTTCATGCATAACATAAGGCCAAGGTGACTAATTATGGACAATTCCATTTTGAGGAAAAATTAAGTAAGTCTTATTCTATTATGATCAACTTACTCACCTAAGCACACTATGTTGTGAAACTTTATAAGCTCTATCTTTGCGCATCATGAACCATTTGTTTTGTGTAAACAAATACCTAGGTTCATAGAAACCTCTAATTTAAGTAAGTAAAGACCTGTTGTCCTGTTGTTGATCATCAAAAAGTTCCAAAAAGGAACAACTTTAAAAGAATCCAATGTGATCATTTGTATATTAATTCAATAGCATCAAAAATCATATCAGCATTTATAAGATTTCTATGAAATCTTAAGATAGAGCTTATATCTTAACGAACATAGTTTTAAGTGTGAAAAAGTGATAAATTAACTCATAAACGGAGGACAAACTCTAATGTGAATTAAATGTGGAGTCCATATTTGTCTATCTTTAATCAATACAAAAACATGATAAACAGCATGACAAGTTGAAACTATACTCTTGCTTAAATTTATGTGGATCATAATACTTGCAATCAGCACTAGATCTATGCCTACTATCATAAAACAAAATTGCTAAGGAAGTTGCTTAGTGTCATAGTATGATCCAATTGTGTGATGTAAATTCTTGTAAATATATTTAAGTTTCTGCTTATAAACAAAAATACAAAAAGATTTTGTTTTTGCTCTTTTCTTATCTAATAAGTTGGACAGATAATTGCTTTTCATGTTATTCTCTTAATAAATTTTTGCTAAATGCATAAGTTCATGATTTATCAAAAATTTAGGGGGAGTGGTCATCAACATGAAAAATGAGTTTATCAACTGAGTTTATCACTTTCAAATGAAGAAAATTAGAACTTGAGCACTAACTTGGCTGCAGGATATCTGAAGTTTTTAACTAAATCAATTTTGCACATTTGCCATGAAGCAGAGTCAACAAGGTCCAATAGCAAACAACAAATGATCTAACAACATGATCTTAAGATCATACAGCAAAAAGAACCAAATTAACTTTCCGTAAATTGGTACCCTACGGATAAAACAGCAAAACATAACAATTTTTGCCTTCCGTAGATATTCTGCGGAAGAATTATTTCATCAATGAAAACAGCAAAATCACAAGTGTTGCCTTTCGGAGATGTTCTGCTGAAGACAACCTGTTGTGAATAAAAAGTTTTGCCTTCCATAGATGTTTAGCGAAAGACAACTTGTGGATTACCAGGGAAGGGTAATGAGAGTCAAGGGTCCTACATCCGCCAACATTAAAAATTTTTATTCCACACAACAATTGACACCTAAATCACCATTCAAACAACATCAAACAAAAAGATTTTGGCAAGAGTTCAAGTGTTGAGAGTTTTGAACAAATGATTACACGAGTCTAACCCTAAGGGGGAGTATTGTCGGGTCCAGATCCATTGTATAGGTTTAGATGATTAAGTCATAACTTGTAATGAACCTTTGTAAATCTTTTTTTGTAATGCAAGTTATATATATATGTTAACCCACATTATTATATGTATTGATTGTATGCGTAATTGCAGCAAAACATCATAGTTGTTCATTTAGAAAATTGACTAAGTGCAAGAACTATCGGTGGATGAACAAGTTTGTTCTTCTGTAGATGTTCTGTGGAGCTTAAATAACCAAGTCAACATGCAACCGCAGATCTCCTGCGGAAGCACAACAACAACATCTACTAAACAAGTCCAAAGATCGTTGCTGCGAAAGAAGGAAGTTTGCTCTTGAGGATGTTCAAGAACAAAGTCCAACTGCTACAGAAGTTCAACTCCTACAGAAGAACAAAATACTTGTATGATCTCATATCATCAAGTACTCAAAACAAAGTCAACAAGTCAGAGTGACATCATCAAGTCAACTGTACAACTGTCAGAAGCAAATATTCCGCATCACATCAAGAATATTCCATGTCACATCAGGAATATTCCTTTTTCAACTTTAAAAGTGAATCCTTTTTCCAATAAATATAAAACATGGGTGTACTCATTTATAAAGAGATTGAGAGATATCGATACACAAATAGAGATTCATATATTCATAGAACAATATCACTCAATTGATTAATCAAAATAGCAAAATAGCAGTCACAAGAACATCAAGAACATTATAGAGGATAACTCTGTAATCCTAGCATCAATATCAATTATAATCATTATCAATGAAAATCAATTGAAACTATCTTTTTGTTGCATTATTTTATTCTGTTTTCAATTTGTTTCATCTGTTTTTCGTCGATTTCAATTTCACAAACAATTAATTAAACAACAAGTAATAATAATTCCGTGATCTTTATTTGCTAAATCAAACTGATAATTCCTGCTTCGATCCTTGGATTCACACTAAGGCAATTAAGCATGTAAACAATTAGCATGGAAGAAAGGTATGAAGCAATATGCAAAAATTATTGGAGTTAAAGATAGAATCTAGGAGTTGGTTGTTACATTATCCAAATAAGTTCAATGTAAAGTTTCTAGTTCAAGATGTGTTCAATAAAAATTTCAACTATTGTCTAGATAATAATAAATAGTTTATCGAATATATTACATGATTTTATTGATTAATTATAGTGGAATTATAACAATCAATGATCAAACATAATAGATATATTCATTAAATGCTTGTATATTGATGATTTGATTTAATATTACAATCAGGTTTTGTATTTTTTTATCAGGGTTATTTTGGAGTTACAGAAAGTGCAAAAACTTTATCTATTTATAGGTCTTATACAGTGATCTGTATATTTACTTAACTACACTAAAATATAATCTAGGATTTACTATCTCCAAAATAACTATATAACATTTGTTGTTCTTCAGCAACATTTGCTTTTACAACACTCGCATCTGTTAATACGAATGTGTAACACTTAGACCGTATTTCTTCTTTTCTATCATATGTATTTGCTTCGTTTCACCCACATTAGTCGTTTGCGGGTAGACAAATGCACATCCGCATTTGTCTAAGTCACCTGCATAAGACTAATACGGCTGACCAAACACTTAGTCATTTTCTGCCTCCGCATAAATTTTTCTTCGACCGCATTTCTTAACACTTGTTATATTTCCATCCACAACAAATATCCAATCACCACTTAAATTAGCATGCATGATCCTTTCAATGTCTAACAATACTCCCCCTAAGGATTATGCGACCTAAGTACTTTAAGTGTTTGTAGGTGATGGAAGTTGTGAAGATTCTAGTGGATCTTCTTTAGCATCTTGTGGTTGTTAAGAAGACGATGCTTGAACTATTGTTAAGGTTAAAGCAAATGTCGTTGGTGGTGTTGTTGGTGGTGTTGATATTGTTCTTGGCAGTGGTACTATTGTTGTTGTTGTTGGGAGTGCTTCTGTTGATGTTGATGTTTCACTTGGGTAGTAATGGTACTTGGGATTAGTAGGATCCAAAAAAAAAGTAAATCCTGGTTTGAAACTGGCTAGCCTCCTTCATCCTACTTCTGTCAAGTACATGTATGGCCAACTCTCTCATCCTTTGAATAGTATCAAGTGGGATCTATTTTAATGATTGAGGATCATACATAGATATGGTAGATAAACCATCTCTATGAATCACCAACTCTCCTGCAACATTGATCTCCAACTTTAGTATATTAGCAAAGTTTGGAAGCATCCTTTTTTTCATTTCCTCTCTCTTTCTGTTAATTTAATCATAAGCTATCTTCAAGATCCTTATGCACTATAGAAAGAACAACAAATCATCTTATCCCAGCTTCTTGGTTGGGCTATCAAAGTGCCTAGTGAACATATATAGAATATATGATTCATCTAGCAGTCATACTTCATAAGCACTAAAAAGTCTCATATGTGGACCAACCTTTCCTTCCCATCTTCTTTAAATTACCAATTCATATGTAATTTCATCATACTTCACATTTGAAATTGGTATTGATTGATGTGTTCCAGTAACTCATTTTCTTTTAAGATTCTCAGTTGGATTTACATTCCCTTTAGGGATTACCAACTCCTCCATTGTATTCTTCTTCTTTCTTTGTTCAAATAGATTACTAAATGATCTATACTTTCTGATGCAATTCTCACTCAAAATTTTGAAGTTATTGGTTCTTTTAAGCATGTTTAGAATATCTTTATTTTAAAACCCCCCTTGACATTGTATAGTGATTGATCAGATCCAAATTAGGAAGTTCTTTTATGTCATTAATCTTTAGAGTGTTGACTAGATCGGCATATTCTATGAAGAATTGAACTATACCTGAGATTCTCTTTTCCATAAACATGTTCCAGTCTGAATCAAACTTCAAAGTAATAATCTTCATATTAGTTCTGCCTTTTTGAGCTAAAACTCCTTGGAGCATCTCAAATGTGGTTAAACATTCTTGTAATTGCAACTTAGAAAGTTGTTTGAACTAATCTGAGTGCTTGCTCGATAGAGGTGAAAAAGTATCATGATGAGCATTAGTGACTAGAACTTTTTGTGCTGACATTCTTTGAATGGGCTATCTTTGGATCATATCATCTTCCACACTCTCCATCTTTTCTTTCAAATCATGAATGGTTCATAGCATTGCTGCTCTAAATGAGTTGGTTTTCATGAATGGACCCAACTTTGGCATATTGAACCCATTCATTGCAAAAAGTTCCTTCATTTCCCTGTCTGTCATTTAGTAGGGATCAAGAAATGTATACTAAACTGGTGGTTGATTGGAAGAAGGTTGAACAACACTAGTGAAGCAACAGCTTTGACTTTTTTTGACTCATGGATCTAACAATCTTTCCATATCTTTCTACCTCTTCAGTCATGGCTTTAGAAATCACACTAAATACATGATCAGCAACATATCCCAATTTTTAAAGAAGATGGCTTTCACCATCAGATCATCAGTCTGGGCTTTTTCCACCATTTTTCTATAGTATATTACTTTCTTTTAGGAATTTCTTGGAATTACGGCTCATCATAAGTACTTTCCTCCGGTGTGTAACCTCCTTCAATCTCACCTTCTTCAAGATCTATTATTTGTTGCTAAATGACCGGTTACTTTGTGGTTGTTGATATTCTTCCATGAACTGAGCAACTGCAGCCATACTGAGATTTTCTTCTCTTTGTTTGGGAATATCATCTTCCATAACAAGCTACTTTCTATTAGCCTTTTCAGTGAAATACTTTCTTCTTCTTGAATAGATCTAAAGTTTAGATGAACCAGTCACTGTGGCCTCAATGGCCTCACTTGATTCAGTAGTTTATGTTACTACCGTTTCTTCATCTCCTTTATCTCGAGCTTTAAATTCCTCAGATAACTTCATGATGAGTTATTTTTACTCTTCAGTAAATGTGATAATTGGAACCATCTGAAGTTGTATCTCTCTGATGATGTCTAAGATGTCTTCATCAATGAAAAATTCTACTGATGAATAGGCATCTAGTTACACAATCAATGAGCTCATTGCAGCCTCTTCTTGTATTTGAGTAGAAGTAGGTGAAGTGTATGGAACCATAGCTAGAATACCTTCATAAACAAGTTTTCCAGATATGCTAGGTCTATCTTTTGGGCATTCCATGGGTTGAAGATTCTAATACCTCTTTGGAGATCTTTCATCACCTCCTTCATCATCATCATCATCATTGTCAGATATAAAGATGCCATCAAACTCATCTTTACCCGGACTCCTTTCCTTTATCATCATTGGCATAATCTTTTTCTTTCTTTGTTCTTATTTCTTCAAGAAGACTGATTCTTTGAGTTAGTTCTTTAACTTCCTTCTATAACTCAATAATCTTTTTAGATTGAACATTGATCAGTTTGTCTTGATCATCCATAACTATTGTGTAAATATTTGCATTCCTATTATGCTCATTAATCTCATCCTCTATCTTCTCCATAGTTGATTCCAATTCCTTGATCTTATTATCTTTCAAGATCAATTCATCTGTTCTATCAGCTATAACTTTGTCTTTTCTACTCATGATCATTTCCATTCTGTTTATCTTTAGCTGTAGCTTAGAAATCATCTCATATATGTCTGATTCACTAGAGAGTTATGCATGCACCTGACCAACTTATTCATGTGATGCTTTAGAATGTAAGTACTCAGATGTCTATTGCCTTGTAGGTTGTTCTTATAGTATAGGACTTTCTTCCTCATCTGGAGATGACTCAGAACTATCAGAAGAACAAGTAGATTCTCTAGAACTTGCTAATTCAAGAATGGTAGAAGGTGGTGACATATGAGTAGTAGATATATAAAATGGGGAAGGAACAAGAGATGGAATGGGAGATGCTGCATGATCAGGATGGCTATTATGAGGATCACCACCTATATCAGCCTATGGTAACATTGCTCCCTTACCTTTAAAATAACCTCTTCTTCAACATCTATTATATCAACCTCTTGAATTTCTTCCTCGGGCTCTTATTGAAATGCTTCTTGAGCTTGAATAGCTTCTTTAGCCTGTTCTTTTGCTTGTTCTTCTTCTTGTTCTTCCTCTGGTTCCTCTTCATCCTCAACATTGTCTTGACTAATTTGTTCCAACATTCAGGGAAATAGAGGGAAGAATGCACCACTCTAATAACTTCTAGGATCCTTCTTCTTGATATAGCTATAAGGCTTAGCATTTTAGTGTGATAGATTCATCACACGTCCAGAACTCCTAGTTGATTAAGCATTCGATAAATCCTGGGTACATTAGGAACATGTGTCTTCCAGCTTCACCAACATTAGATAGCAACCCATTAACAAATAACCAGACATGTTAAATGGTCGGTTAGTGCATAAGGGACATATGGTAGGAGATGTGGTGAGGGGGATATCATTGTAGCTAGTATGTCTCTTTGATAAAAAGTGCTGATAGTAGTGGACCAAGAATCTCCATTACAAGTCTATTTTTCCTTTAACTATCTATTATACCTCAAATCCACATTCATATCCAATTTTTGCAATTAATAACAACTCATCTTCTACAATCTCACTTCGTTGACCTGTATCATCACCAAACTATTGACACCATTTCACAGTTTGTTAGTTCTACTGTTTGTTTAGTGATAGTAAGAACATGCTGATTAGCAATCCTTCTAGTTAGTCTTGGGATATCATCCACCATAGTTACTTCAGTTGTTCTCTAGAATGATCTAATAAAGTTCTTATAGATCATAGGTCTAACAGTTTTAGCATGTGCAACCCTTATAGTAAACAACAATCTGGTCATGTCACAAAGATCAGCAACCTTAAGAACATCAATGTCAAGAAAACCACAGACATTATGATGTTTGTTCCAAGTAAGGTTTGCCATTATTTGTACAAGAGACATTTGTGTAAAATAACATGATGATAATGATGAATTACACACAAACAGTTTGACATTGCATGTAATGGTCAATGTTTGACTTTTTAAAAGTAAAAATTGAATTTTGACCTACCGTCATATCACATGCAACAGTAGACAAGACTACCTGTACCAAAGTACATTGGCGGCTACTATGTTCTGACTTTTGGAGACAACATAGTACTAAAGCTGCAAACTTCTAATGTGTCGATTATCTATCTATGTTGTACATACCTTTTGTGTATATAACTTTGTGCTTACCTTTCGTAGTATAAATATCTCTCACTTATATAAATTGGAGGTCAACTAGTTAGCCCACTTGTTTATCTGTTGATTGTAATAAATTTGCACTCGGAAAAGTTTAATCAACTGTATTTTGAAAGAACTTCTTGTTCCTTATTATTACTCAAACAATATGTGTTTGTTGATGAAGACAGTTGACTTAGATTTTGCATTTGTCATCTGTCGATCAATCAGAGAAGTCTTGTTAAGTCCTTAACCGATCCAACAAACTGCCTTTGTCTTTTTGATTTAATGAAAATCAAGATAGGACATTAACTAAAACAAAGTGATAAAATGTATTTACATCTTATTCAAGGTTAATCATGTCTATTGCTAGAACTAAGAATTCTAACCAACTAGGTTCAAATGCTTTATTAAACAAATTAGCAAGTAGATAGTTTGTATGGACTTGAATCAACTTAGTTCACCCCTTTTCAGCATAATCTCTTAAAAAATGATATCTTATCTCAATATGATTTGTGTTTTTAAAGATTAAGTAGATTGTTTGATAAAAATATAGTAACTATGTTGTCAATATCTATTGGTGTGTGCAAAAAGTTGAAACCATAGTAGAGCATCTGTAGTAGAAACTGAAAAGTTTGTCTGCTTCTTGCACTACTATGACACTAGTTTTGGACAAATGAATTGACCACCACCAGAGGTGAACTTTTGTTTGGAGTTGCATCCATCATAGTCACTCCCTATGTAGGCATACCAGTTGAAGTTGCCTTCCTTTGAATACCGTAATCCAAGTGCAAGTTTGCCCTTGAGATATGTGAATATTCTTTAGACAACATTGACCTGAGACTCATTGGGATCTGCCTGAAATCTAGCGCAAACACATACTACAAACATGATGTCTGTTCTACTAGTTGTGAGATACATAAATGATCCTATCTTTGATCGATACTGAGTCTGATGCACTGATTTACCATCTGGATCTAGACCAATTTTAATCTAAGTATCCACAAGAGGAAAATCTGCAAAATGGAACTTCTTTAATATTAAGTCAACATACTTTGACTAGTTAATGAAGAATCCATCTACTAGTTTTTTGTACTTATAACCCAAGGAAGAATGTGAGTTCTCTCATAGCACTCATTTGGAATTCAGAATTCACAAGGTCTTCACGTTCTTTGTAGAGACGTTTGTTTGTTGAGCCGAAGATGATATCATCCACATAGAGTTGAACTAGCAGCATTTCATGACCTTTCTTCTTTTATGTATCTAGTCAATCTTTCCTCTGAGATACCCGTGGTCAAGGAGAAAAGATATAATATCTCACACCACTTTCGTTGGGCTTAATTTAGACAATACAGAGCTTTATCAAGCTTGTATACCCTGTGAGGGAAATTCAGGTCTTCAATACTAGTGGTTGACCTATATATACTTCCTTAGATATCATCCCATACAGGAAGCAAAATTTACATCCATTTGGTATATGGCAAACTTCATAGATGTATAGTTGACAAGAAATAGTCTGATTGCTTCTCTTCCAGCAACAGGTGTAAACAATTCTTCATAATCAAGTTGGTTTTCTTGAGTGTAATCATGGGCTATCATTCTTGCTTTATTCATGAGGATAATGCCTCTGTCACTAGTCTTGTTTCTGTATACCCACCTGGTTCTAATAGGATACTATCCTTCGAGAAGGTAAACCGGTTGCCATACTTTTTGTTTTCTGAATTGAAGCATCTCTTCCTGCATTGCCATGATCCAGCTATTATTTTGAAAGGCTTCCTTGATGTTCTTTAGCATAGTTTGACATCAAACGTAAGAGAATAAGCAAATGTTGAAAGCACTTGGCTTGCTTCTAGTCACTTGTTCATCAAGATCACCAATGATGTTTGTCACTGGAAGTAGGAATGGCATCTACTTGGATTCACACGTGAAGTGTAGAAACATTCAGGTCAGCTTGGTTTGTTGCATCTTTAATTATGGGTTCACTAGTCCAATAAGCCTAATTCATGCTAAAACAGTTTCACCAAACCACTATCACACTTAGTGAACCAGGGACTTACAGACATTAATAAGTGTTAATCACACATTATGGGTCAAAATATGTATATATATAAATAGATTTGACAACAATTACAATATATATATATATATATATATATATATACACCTATGCATACATAACATACATATTAGTGTACCTAGACTATGATAACAACAAAATAGTATTCACAAATATTATAAATATATTAGATGATTGAAACACTAAAAGAATGTTAAAATTGCTGAATAAAGTTTCCAAAATAGAAATTTATCGTAAATAAGAACTTTCTATAAAAGGAAACTTACTAAAAATAGAAATGGTGATAATAATTAGCTAAGGCATATTTTATGTACATATGGTTATTCAATAGACCAACGTTCAGTTAATAGTAATAGGTAAGCATTCATAGCAACACCTACTTAGATGTAGATACACTATAGTGACTAGATTTGATACTCAGGTGAGTCAGTTATACTTTTCCTATTTTACTCAAAGTTTTTAGGATACATGCTGAGCTTTATGGTATATGTTTTAAAAGTTATACATGTGAAAATATTATAAGTCATTCAAAATAATAATAATTATTATTAACCTTGATCGCAAAAAATTAAGACTTTTAAATATTGACTTGATGCAACATACAGTCCGTTGCACGCTGTGTTTTTCTGTTAAATATTATTATTTTAACTGGTAATCATTTTTATTTATGTTGTGAATATTTGGAAAGCCTCAAATTAATATTTTGATTTCATAGAAATTTTTATTTATGTTGTAAACCTTTGAAAAGTCTCAAATTAATATTTTTGTTTTAATGAGAACGTCTAAAATATCCAGCCAAATACCAATCATTATTTGAAATAAAAAGTCATCTAATTGTTGTCCATATAACCAACAATACACTCTAGCTCATTTCACACTCTTCCTCATCAATTTTCTAAATAAACATTCTCTCTCCTCTCTCCCTCTTCCTACCTCAGCCGAAACCCCATCTACACACCCCCACCACTTTGACACTTTGATAATCTAGGATTTGTTCAAGCTTTAACACCCAATTTTAAGGATCCCTTATGAGTCTGGTGCAAGTTCTTGAAAAAATGAAGGGTAAAGAAATCATTAAGAAATTCTTTCTATTTCTCAAAAAATCGTTCATCCTAGGTTATAAACACCCATCTCTGAATTTCTTGCAAACATGACATAAGAATGATTGTTGTAATTATTGTTCACCAAACACTAGATGTTTTGAATTCCAAGGTTTTAACAATGGTTTTTAAACATGACAAATGGGTTTTAAAGAATGTATATGTGTTTGTGTGTATTTGAAGTTTGATGAGTTTTGAAACTATTCAACATTTTGTTTGATCTTGACATGTAAAGTGATCAACCTTTGATTTCAGGTTTTTATCATCATAAGAACCCTAAATATAAGGGAACAAGAAAAATGAATATTTAGGTATATATGTATGTATGTAACGTATATGTGAATGTATATATGAATGGTATTTTTGATTTTGATATGTTCTTGATTTATAAGTTTTGAAATAATTGAGATGATCCATGTATATGGTGATCATGATCTGGAAATATTTGGGTTGTAAAGTGTTCTTGATTCAATGAAAAAGTAAAAACAAAGAGTAGATGTGATAATAATCATGTAATCAATGGGTGTGTTGAAAAGTGATGATTTTACAAAGAAGATTTTTCACAAAAATGAGTTTAAAACAACTCTGTAAAAATGAGATTAAAACATGTTAATAATAGGATAAAATCAATAATCATACTGGAAATAATAATTTTGATGATTGGGTTTAATAACATATACGATTTATGTTTAAAAATACGTTAAAACCGTTGTTTTTCGGGTAAAAATGGATACTTTTGCACAAATCTGGTTGTGGACAGAAAGTAACATTATATTTTAAGTGAAAAAATTAGTTTTATAAGTATGTATCTAATCCATAACATGAATGGGCATCTGTGTAAAAAGCCAAAAAATTGACAATTTCGGGTTGAAATTTTGGCACTGTTTTGAAACCGATTTTTAAATAGAAAATTTCAGAATTATTTTAAAACCGTGTGGTTTAAGGTTAAAAATCAACGTATTCGGTTAAAGTTTGGCTTAAACATAAAAGAATATATTTTTACAAGGAGACCTGTCTTAACATGATTTAATATATGCATTATTACTGAAACATAAGTTTATTTGTTAAAAAGAATACTATTATTGGTTAATAATAAATAAAATAATATTTTATAAAAGGTAATAAAAATATTAAATGATTTTCTTAAAAATAATAAGACTATACATATATTTTTGTTATTAATCTTAGATAAAATGTTTTTAAAATGAATAATTATGTTTTTGATTAATACACAACTAAGTGAAATTCCATATGGTCATATTTTCATATATTGTTATATGTGTATTTTTGTGTGTGTAATATGTGGTTATTATTAAATAGCTAAATGGTTATTTATTAAAATAATTTTTTCACTTGTAAATGACTTAACCAAACTGAAAGTCACCAACGAGTCGTTTGAAAAATAAATTTCTGACCAAGTCTAGTAACTTGGGTGAACAACTTGTGCGGTAAAATTATTACTTGACAATTAATGGGTCCTTCGTGTTTAGAGCATTATTTGATCGTTTATATCCTCGGGCTCGATTTTGCTAGATCATCTTTGTCCCATTTAAGGTGAGTTTTCACAACCCCTATTTTTAAGTAACGTTTTTATTTAACTAGTTTGAGGAAAAAACATGCTATGACATTTTTATGTGTGATGTAATTTAATAATGAAATAACTGCGTGATCTTTATAATGGTCTTCTGTTGTTTTGTTATTTGTGCAGGACGGCCCTCGGCCATAATCATTAACCCTTGAGGGGCCACCGAATATATAGGTAAATCTATTGGATTTGACAACCACCACTCGTGATCAGCCGCGCAGGTCGGTTTATAAGGAGGGAATATATGTTGAAAGGAACTTGAGAGACATTGTGTCATGGTTTAATTATGGGCTCTTGATTGTGATTATATTCAGTGGACCTAGTTAGTCATTGATGATCCAGGGGTTTATTCCAGGATAATCATATCTATCTATAAAAGGAAATTTTATTAATCTTTTTATATAAACCTGTGAACTCATCAGCTTTTTGCTAATACCCTTTTAGGCATGTTTTTCAGGTAATTAGGCATGCATTGTAATGAAAAGGGTATTAACGGGAAACTAATCATGTTGGATACCACATTTGGGACCAAATTCCGCTGCCGATTAAAATCTTTTATTAATGTTTTAAACAACGTTATGTCATTACTACTTAAGTTTTATTTTCAAGACTTCTACTCGTATTGATGTAATAACATTATTGATGTTTAACGATGGTATCCATGATTGGTGTGCTTGATAACCGTTGGAACAATCCAACTTCCTTTATCTTCATCACACGTGTGCCTTTCTATAGCGCCTTTCGGGGCGTGATAGAAGTTCATATAAGAGCCAATAGTTATAGCGAACTAGAAAAATATTTTTCGAATATCTAGACTATAACCAAAAATATTTTTAACTTAAAACGTTCTCATTTCCAAGAATTTCTCATCATGCATGTATTAAAATTGATGATAATTTTATGGTCATTTATAAAAGTTAAGTACAGATGCCTGTATGTAGAATATTTAGTATGGATATTCTTATGTTACAGATGTCTTCTCGGACCCCGTTCATTCTGCTTCATGACTTCAGTAGTGATTACGGGGATCCTATGTTCTCTTTTCCCGCTATCCCTCGAGATTTCTCACTACCCATTTACGCCTAGATGGGAGCCTACTTCCGAGTACAGAAATGGTTGGATTTGGGCATCTGATGATGAGAGTCCTCCTACCATTAGTGAGCATGGTCTGATAGCACCTGTTACTAATCAGTTTGTTCTTGACATTCCTTATCACATTCCCAAGATTCACTTTTTCTACTCAAGGAGAAAGAAGAGGAAGTCGGAGATGGTTGCTGAGGAGACTACTAGAGAGACATTAGAGGAGTCTAAGCCCATGAGGGCTAGAGTACCAGATGGACAGTGTGACTGGTTGTCCGAACGTCTACAAGAGTGGCCTAATGAGGGTGGTTTCCCTTTTACATTTGATGTTGGTGAGTCGTCCTCAGCCCGTCTAGACCTACCATTGATGGATGAGCATGTTGATCGCACCCTAGTTACTCTAGCTACCCGATGCATTCACTATGATCACCAGATTTCATCCATACAGGGTAAGGTGGGAGTGACGAGCGAGATGTTGCAGGCAATGAATGGAAGGATGCTGAATTTCAAGGAGGATAAGGTGATTGAGAAGACATCCTAAACCAGCTGCATTTTAGGATTTCTGATCCGGATTCGGGCCTCGTAGAGACAAAGAAGAAGCTAGAGGTGGCAGAGATCAAGGTGGAGGTTACAGAGGCTAGGGTGTAAGCAGTGTAGCAGTAGGTGACTTCCCTCAAGGAGTGTGTGAAGGCTGCATTAGGGTTGGTGACAGTCTACATGAGGATAGCTTTTGTGGTGGTGCATGCCAATGTGATGGCACGGTTCTCTCCTTAGATTTGTAGGATCTTTGAAACATTTGTATTTGGATATTGAAACAACTTTTCTTGTGATGATGTTAATGCTAAAGTAACATCTATTTTGTGTTGTTTCTTAGACATGTATTAAGTACTGATTATTTTCACTCAATAAATAACATTATGATGATATTATTTCATGTATGTCATTTATTCTATTTTGTTTAATTCATAACAAAAGTTAATCCATGGCACCTAACACATGAAATACCAGTAGTGCTAGAGATACTACTTTACCTACCATGTCTGAAGAGTTAGCACAATTGATATCTCAACATATCAACTCTGCACTCGAGCATCATGACACAAATGCTAGGTGTGGTAGAGGACATGACACCATGGGTGGTTCAAGTGGAGGTACTTCCATTAGTAATCCCTCTAGGAGTCAAGCTCAAGGTTGTACTTATAAGACATTCCAAGCTGTAATCCGTTACGAGAGCTTAAGGTCCTCTTGACATCATTAGTTGGATAGAGAAGATGGAATTCATGAGGGCAATGAGCAACTGTTCTACTAATCAGCGAGTGAAGTATGCCATATGTTCATTCCAAGATGAAGCTTTAAGTTGGTGGAATTCGCAAGTTCATAATCTAGGAGGGGAAGCTGCGTTTGGTCTCTCTTGGAAACAACTAAAGGAGATGTTGCTTAGAGAGTACTGTCCTCGCAATGAGCTATAGAAAATCAAAAAATGAGTTTTGGAAACTGACTATGGAAGGTGCTGAAGTTAGAGCTTATACTTCTAGGTTCAATGATCTGGCTAGACTTGTACCCCGAATGGTTACCCCAGACTACGTTAGGATTGAGAGATTGCAAAGCACGGTGGCATTAGCTCATTCATTGATTAATGATGCTATATGGAGAGTCGTGTTGGTTAAGAAAGGGGATACTAGAAAGAAGCCCATGGAGAATGAAAGGAAGGTAGGGGAGTCTAATAAGAGGTCTATGGAGAACAAGAGGAAATGGTCTGAAAATTTTAAGAACCAAGCTGGGAGTCAGAAGAATCAGAGGTTTGGATCTGTGAAGATGTATGCTACTAACTTGCTAGAGACAAGGAGGCAAGTTTGTGTGCAACCAAGGTGTAGTGCAATCTTCATCACACGGTACTGTAATGAGAATGTGTGTTTAAGGTGTAACAAGTATGGACATCAATCTCAAACTTGTCGAGTGTGGTTGATTGAGAAGCTCGAGAGAATTGGGCGAGGATGTTTTGAATGTGGTGCTGAAAGTCATTACAAGAGGAATTGCCCCAAGCTTAGATGATCAAGTGTAAGGGGTAGGGGTTTTGAGATTAATGCCAAGGAGGCAAGACATAAATCGTCCATCATTATCAGTACGTTCCATGTCAATAACCATTTTGCATCTATATCATTTAATACTGCGGTGATATGAGTTTTGTATCAAAGAACTTTGAACCATTACTTGGGATTAGATTTAGTAAATTAGATAAGAAGTACATTATCGAGCTAGCCGCCAGAAAGATTATAGAAGCATGTGATGTAGTTAGAGGGTGCACTATGCAATTAGAAGGTCATTCCTTTAGCATCAACCTCCTACCCGTTGTGCTTGGTAGTTTTCATATCGTCATGATCATGGATTGGTTGTCAAAGCATCATGCTGAGGTGGTGTGCTACGAGAAGATTATTCGTCTCCCTACTCCAAGCGGTGAAACATTGATTATCCAAGGTGATGAGAGGAAGCCTACTCTGAAGATTGTCAATGTAATGAAGGCATGCAAGTATCTACGTGAAGAGTATCCGACGATTCTAGCAAAGGCTGTGGTTAAGGATGAGGAGCGAAAGCTCAAGGATACACCTGTATTACGAGACTATCCAGATGTTTTCCTTGATGATTTACCTGGATTACCCCCGTCAAGACAAATTTAATTCCAAATCAATTTATTTCCAAGAGCTGCTCCTATTGCTCGATTATCATATCGATTAGCGCCTTCAGAAATGCAAGAGTTGTCCAAACAGTTAGAAGAATTGTGGGATGAAGGATGTATAAGACCAAGTTTCTCACCATGGGGAGCACCAGTCTTATTCGTCAAAAAGAAGGATGGATCGTTCTGAATGTATATCGATTATCAGGAGTTGAATAAACTTACTATCAAGAATCAATACCCATTACCAAGAGTTGATGATCTGTTTGTTCAACTACAAAGTTCTAGTTTCTACTCAAAGATTGATCAGCGATAGTATTATCATCAGATCTTGATAGCCAAAGAAGATGTTCCAAAGACAACATTCAAATCATGTTACGACCACTATGAGTTTCTGGTTATGCCATCTGGTTTGACAAATACGCATGTTGTGTTCATGGATGTTATGAATAGAGTATGCAAACCTTACTTAGAAAAGTTTGTAATAGTATTTATCGATGATTTACTAGCATATTCAAGAACCAAAATAGATCATGAAAAACATCTAAAGATCATTCTAAAGATGTTGAGGAAAGAGAAGATGTCTGTAAAGTTCTCGAAGTGCGAGTTTTGGATTTGAGAGGTTCATTTTCTCAGACATGTCGTCAATGAGAAAGGCATACATGTAGATCCGACAAAGATTGAAGCAATCAAGAATTAGGATGCACCCAAGTCTTTGACCAAGGTGCCTCAGTTTCTTGGATTGGCTAGTTATTATCAAATATTCATTGAGAATTTCTAGAATATAGCACAGCCGTTGACACTGTGGACTCAGAAGGATAGGAAGTATGACTGGAGCGATAAGCAAGAGATAGCTTTCTAGTTGCTGAAGCAGAAGTTATATAGTGCTCCTATTCTATCTCTTCCTAAAGGAACACACGGGTTTGTGCTGTACTATGATGCGCATCGTTTAGGTCTTGGTTGTGTGTTGATGTAGAAAGATAAGGTGATAGCCTATATATCCAGACAATTAAAAAGTGCATGAGAAGAACTGCATCATTCATGACTTAGAGTTAGGAGCAGTGGTTTTTGCAATCAAGATATGGAGACATTACCTATACGATACGACGTACACTATTTACACGAATCACAAGAGTCTTCAGCATATCTTCGATCAAAAGGAGCTTAACATGAGGCAACGTCGATAGGCAGAGTTGCTTAATGATTACGATTGCGAAATCCGCCATCATCCGGACAAGGCTAACGTTGTGGCCGAGGCATTTATTAGGAAGGAGAATGATAAGCCAAATTTTATATACTGTAATATCTCAAAATCCAGATTAACATATAAAAATTTCAGATAATACCTACCTATAATTAATTTCCTATAATTTTTAAAAGATTTACACTCAATAGAAGAAATAACTACAGGTCTCTAAAAATTATGAAATTTACACAAAAGGTCCTACATAATATTTAAAACTTTATATAAAATTTTCATAGTTTTTCATACTGTTTTGCTATTTAATTCGATTTTCTACAGATTATACTTCTAAAATATGTAACTTTATTATTTTAATGAATTAATTCATGAAATTCTTTTTGAACCTCTATCTTACTGTAAAGGTCATCATAAAATTTTTCTAGATTTTTATCACTTTTTAAATATTTTATTAAGAATTTTCTTCTAGTTTTCTTAAATAAATCACATAAATTAATATAACAAATAATAATTTCTCAAAATTTCTAGATTTTTACTTTTTATATTTTCAGATTGATTTTTAAATTTTTATTCCCACAATCACAGTCATTTAACTATTAACCTATTTTACTAAATATTTCCTCAATCAACTCATGTTTTAATTCTTTTATTTTATTTTAAATTCTTGATTGTCATAAAACATCTTAATTTTTTAGTTTTAGAACTTCTCCCTATTGAATTTGATTAAAGAAAAATCAGATGTTTAAGAGGTTTTGGGAATAGTTTTTTTTTTTTTTTTTTTTTGATGTTTACATATAACAAGCTAGTTGCATATGTATGTATAACACATGTGTAACTCCTTGTTTGAACATAATTTGTAACAATCAAACCTCATCAATTAGATGAAAGAAACCTGAAGATGGCTTCTGAATTCCAAAGTGTTCTTGAACTTGAAGAATTCTCCAAAATTGTTGATAATACAGAACCTTTGATGTTGTTGTTTGGTTGTTATCAAAACCGTGGGAATGGGAACCGAGGTGATGCTTTTGTGGTGATGTAATTGGTTAATGTTGTATGTTACCCGAAGAGAATGAAAACCAAGAGTTATAGTAATTGTGGTGTCTTTCGGTTGGTGTTTGTTGTGATTTTTGAAGCCAAAAGAATGAGTTAGTGGTGATTCATGAATCAGCTGAGAGGATGACAACAAGGACTAATAATGATTACTAATGAGTTATGTGGAAACCTAAGAGAATGCTTGGTGTCATTAGTATGGTGATGATGCATAAAGTCGGCCGAGAGTTTTGAGAATATAGTTTGTGGATGTGGTGGCGGTTCCTTGTGTTGGTTAACCTAGAAATTTTGACAGCAAAACATTAGTAATAATTTCCATTGATGAGGTGTTTTAATATGGTAGTTATGTGGCACAATTACTAGTTTGCTTAGTGTCTTATGCTTGATGAATATGCATGGAAGTTGGCCAAAGGTAATGGCTAGAACCATCATGAATTTTGATGAGTTGGTTTGCTAGGTGTTCAATTTTTAGATGTGTTAATTGTCATGTATTGGATTTGTATTAGTGTTATGTTGGTAATGATGTTGTGGGTTGGGTTATTGGCCAAGGGTTATGGCGAAAAAAATTAGTTTTTAAGCTAAGTATGAAGAATTTATGTTTAAGTTCATTAATTGGTAAAAGCTAGATGTCGATATTAGAAATATACTTAGTGTATAATGGACCCTGTGTTACACTTAAGAATGTGCTTAGTATTTGTTTGGTGATGATGTTTAAGTGTTTTTAAGATTAGCTTAATTAGGGTTCTTCATGATAATCTTCCAAAAGGTTAATTTAATTGATTAGGTTATAAACTTAGTTTATTATATATTAATTAGATATATGATATATAATTCACATAGCTAAGCACATAATCTTATAGTTTAACATTCTTAATATTTCATAATTGTCACAAATATGTACCTACATGCACACGTATAGAATCATGCATTCATGCAACTTATAAAGCATACACATATATTTTATATGCTAATACACATTCACATATAAAACTTCATCACATAATAACACCTTTAATTTATTTAAAGCAAACATACAAATATAATGTTAACTCATATAAACCCTGGCATAAAATTACCTAATCTTAGTTTTTAGGGTCGTCACAGATGAGTTTTGAAACTATTCAACATTTTGTTCTATCTTGAAATGAAAGATGATCAAACTATTATTTATAATTTTTATCATCATAAGAACCCTAAATATAAGGGAAGTTGTCAAGAAAGTTAAATATTTAGGTATATACGTATGTATCGTATATTTGTATGTATGTATGAATGGTGTTTTTTATTTTGATATGTTCTTGATTTATGAGTTTTGAAATAATTTAGTTGATCCATATATATGGTGATTATGATCTGGAAATTTTTGGGTATTAAAGTGGTCATGATTCAATGAAAAAGTAAAACAAATAGTAGATGTGATAATTATCATGTAATCAATGGGTGTGTTGAAAAGCGATGATTTTACAAATAAGAAATTTCACAAAAATGAGTTTTAAACGATGGATACTCTTGCACAAATCAGGTTTTGGACAGAAAGTAATATTATATTTTAAGTGAAAAAATTATGTTTTTAAGTATGTATCTAATCCAAAACATGTATGGGCATTAGTGTTGATCTTATACGCGTAAAAAGCCGAAAAACCAACAATTTCGGGATGAAATTTTGGGACTGTTTTCAAACTAATTTTTAAATAGAAAATTTCAGAGGGTTTTTAGTATAAACGTTTATTTTAAACATGTATAATTATCATGAGGCGTGCGTTAGTTTATGTACGGTTTTGGCATGTAAGACCGTGCGGTTTCTAGTTAAAAATCAATGTATATGTGTGAAAATCGGGTTAAACATAAAAGAACATATTTTTAATATGAGACCTTTCTTAACATGATTTAATATATGTATTATTACTGAAAAATAAGTTTATTTGTTAAAAAGACTACTATTATTGGTTAACAATAAATAAAATAATATTTCATAAAAGGTAATAAAAATAATAAATGATTTTCTTAAAAAGAACAAGAATATACATATATTTTTATTATTAATCTTAGATAAAATGTTATTAAAAATGAATAAGTATATTTTTATTAATACATAACTTAGTGAAATTCCATATGGTCGTATTTTCATATATTTTTATATGTGTATTTTTGTGTGTGTAATATGTGGTTATTATTAAATGGCTAAATGATTATTTAATAAAATATTGTTTTCACTTGTAAAAGACTTAACCAAACTGAAAGTCACCAATGGGTCTTTTGAAAAATGAATTTCTTAACAAGTCTAGTACGTTAGGTGAACAACTTGTGCGGTAGACTTATTATTTGACAATTAATGGGTCCTTGGTGTTTAGGGCTTTAATTGGTCGTTAATATTTTCGGGCTCGATTTTGCTAGATTATCTTTGTCGCATTTAAGGTGAGTTTCCACAGCCCATATTTTTAAATAACGTTTTTATTTAACTATTTTGGGAAAAAACATGCTATGACATTTTATGTGTAATATGATTTAATGATGAAATAACTGCGTGATCTTTATGATTGACTTCAGTTGTTTTGTTATTTGTGCACGAGGGCCCTCGGCCGTAATCATTAACCCTTGTGGTGCCATAGAATATATTGGTAGATCTATTTGGTTTGACAACCGCCACTCGTGATCGGTCGCGCTGATCTGTTTTTACGGAGGAAATATACGTTGAAAGGAAATTCATAGACATTGTGTCTTGGTTTGATTATGGGGCTCTTGGTTGCGCTTATATTCAGTGGACCTAGCTTGTCCTTGACGATCAAGGGGTTGATTCCGAGATAATCATATCTTTCTATTAAAGGAAATTTTATTAATCTTTTATATAAACCTGTGAACTCACCAGCTTTTTGGTAATACACTTTTGGGCTTGTTTTTCAGGTAATTTGGCATGCATCGAAATGATAATGCTTTTAATGGCAAACTAATCAAGTTGGATACTACTTTTGGAACAAATTCCGCTGACGATTAAAATCTTTTATTAATGTTTTAAACAATGTTATGTCATTACTACATAAGTATTATGTTTAAAACTTCTACTTGTATTAATGTAATAACATTTTAATATTAATGTTTAATGATGGTATTCATGATTTGTTTGCTTGATAATTGTTGGAACAATCCAACTTCCATTATCTCCGTCACTCGCGTGCTCTTTCGGTGCGTCTTTCGGGGTGTGACATACACTATCTTCAATTAGTACAACTAAACTTAACATCACGTATTATTCGCTAAGGTTATTAATTAAATATACCGTTCATGACTACGGGAAACTTTGTTCTTTCATACTTTTCACATATCATAAACATAATCAATGAATGTAAAAAATAGCAATTGAACATACATGGTATAATTTATGTCATGACTTAACCGACACCTGACCCTTTTCACTAATTTAATATTTAAGATTTTTTCATTATCATGGGTTGCATTAGAATACCACAAAAATGTGTTGAACATCAATAAAGTCTATATACTTCTTTTAGGCAAACGTCAACACATATTCATCATTATTTGCTTAGTCATCCTTAAACCATATAGTAGATAAACAGTGTTAGCAATCATCTAGATATATAGGTTTAGCAAAGACTACAAGATTTTTAGTAAATTTACTTTGAAAAAAAGATGTTTCAACTAAAATGTTATAAGAATGCACATCATCCCAAAATTATAAAGAAAAGGGGCATCTAGCACACCCTTGGGTGGTACGGAACTTCTAGGTTAATATTTGTAAGGAAGCTTGACTCCTCCAATCATACTTTATCATTACACCCATTTTCATTGTCCTACAACTAATATATGTTCATTATCTATACATAATCATGTCCCTAACACATTATCTAATAGTTTTAGTTAAAAACATAACAAAGTGCGACTTTAACTTCCTACATGTTTACGATACTCATCATGTCCCTACACATTATGTGAGGAGAACACTTCCCCTGGCATCGTTTCACGTTTGATCCAAAAATTGTTAAAGTTGAATGTTCCTGTGCATACATATAGAGGCTAAAAACTACCCAAAATGAACTCTGATTAAGGTGATTTAAGTGGTTATTGATCCGTATCACTGATTTTTGTCAGTATCATGATCACCACAACTTGCAGTTGGAAAGCCGACAAATGCCGGACTCCACGGGTTTGGCTATATTTTCTTCACCATTTCAACGTAATCATCCTCTAATGGCCTATTAACTGCATAAATGCCTAATTTCAAAACTAATTAGCCTTTTTTTATCATTGTTTCTACATTTAACATCAATGGATCATCATCATACCAAATACCAACCACTGTACAAAACTAAATGCTAAATTAAAGCTTGAATTAAATGCAATTGAAATCATGATCTCAAGCTCTCACCTACTTTTCCTTTATACTTGTTCTAGGACAAATGGGTGAGGGGTAGTTTCATGCCTAATTAACACTAGTGTGGTAATGTTTAGGGTTATTACACACTTGGCATAGTTTGTTTCTTATACACCTTTGGTTATTTGATTCACCTTTAACATTCTTATATAAAAAAAATGTTTATTCTCGTAATTTAGTAACATAGAAATTTTTAAAAAGTAAGGCTTAGATTCCCACCCCAAATGAATGTACATCATTTTTGTTCTTCATTTCTTTAGAATTAAAATTTGAATTTGATAGCTTAATATGAATAAATGATCCATAATGATGATTGTGAATGCAGGTTGAGTGTATAAACTGTATAGATTGATTTAAACATTCAAACATAAATGTGGAGAGACTTGCCAGCATAATACAAGTGTTTGTGATTTCATTTTGTTTTGATTTACGATTTCAGATATTCATGTTCAATGGTTTTAATTTCTCCTTTGAATATTTTGTCTTTGATGTTCAATGGTTTTGACTTCTTCACCAATTCCGTATGATCAGTTTTGAATTCTCTAGATTGTATATGTTGGGTACAGTAGTATGTTGAATAGGTTTTATTTATCAAAATTATGAGTTTATAATCAGTTAACATAGCAAAATAAAAATCAACACAAAAAATGAACCTGACAGGATCTGGGTTACAAATCATGCAAATATAGATAATGATTAACCAATTGATGAACATAACTATACCTTCGTGGTTAATAATTAACTAATCGAGATATTGAAGGTACAAAAAACAATGCTAAATGAATGAATGCATAGGGGATGGGTACAACCGAAAGTCGTGGCTCAAAAGGTACACATCGGAGGCGCGTGTGGGGTATTAGTTTAGGGGTGTTGATCACACAAGCAAACCGATCAAAGTTTTGCAATAAGGAAATGGTTCATGACGGCCGACAGCCTAGTGGAGTTATTTGCACGATGCGACCGAGAGTAAAAGAAGATGTTTTCCTCCTTTTTGTTCATGCTGCTCTAAGTGGGGAATCTAAAGTTGGTTTGTATTTTGGATTCAATGAGTGTAAAAGAAGAGAAACTTGATCCAATGTGTGTGTGACATCATTGATGTTGTCTTCAATGGAGTGGTTATCAGCATCAAGAAATTATTGATCACTATCACCACCACCATCTCTTCCTACATTGGAAACTCCTTCATTTAAGTTCTATGCCTCTATGCTGAAATTTTCAGGCACCTCAAATGTATCAGCTGAAGAGTTTGTCATTGTTATGCTAATAGGATTTCCAACTGAGGGTTTGTTACCATTGGAGCTAAAGTAGTTTTCTGATTTGGTCTTTTCAGCTCAAATCTTGGGTTAGGATCTCCTATTGATAAGCTACCTGTAGATCATGAAACATCTTCTCAGGATTTGTTAAAACAATTGGTAACTAAATCAAGATCAAACAGCCAATTAGGACCTTAGCTTTGATATTATATACTCTATAAGCCTTAGCTTTAGAAGAGTATCCAATAAAATGTCCATCATCTTATTTCTCTTAAAATTTAGCTATCTAATCATTGGTATTCAAGATAGTGCAAGGACATCCACATGAATTGATGAAACCAATGAAAGTCTCCTTTTGTGCCATAGCTCATAAGGAGTCTTACCATGAGTCTTGACTACTAAAACTCTGTTCTGCATATATCATGTAGTGTTGACTGCCTCTGCCCAGAAGGAGATGGGCAATTTAGAGTTAGATAACATGGTTCTTACAGCTTCAATATAGGTCCTATTACTCCTCTCAGCAACACCATTATGCTTAGGAGTCCTGGCAGCATTATATTGTCTTGTAATACCTTTCTCATCATAAAATATATCAAGGATTTGGTTCTTGAATTTAGTTCCTTGATCACATCTGATGATTTTGACCTTGTGATCACATCGATACTCTATTTTCAGAATGAACTTCTTCAGGATCTTAGGGCTCTCATGCTTAGTTTTAAGGAAGAAGACCCAAGTGTATCTTATGAAGTCATCTATGATCACTAAACAATATGAGGTCCTTCCTAGACTCGTTAGAATGATGGGGCCAATAAGATCCATATGTAATAAGAATAACGGATTAGTGGAGTTCATTTCCTTTGGCTTGTGAGACACTTTGTGTTGATTCCCTTTCAGACATGCAACATAATTGTCATCACTTGTAAACTTTTTCTTTGGCATTCCAGTTACCAAATCATTTTAATTAATTTATTCATATTCTTAAAGTTTACATCGCATATTCTTTTATGCCAATTGGCTTTAGATAGAAAGCAAGAAACTTCCCCTGATAGGGATGTTTCCTACAAAACCACCTTGTACATGTTCCTTTTCCTAGAGGCTCTAAGCCGGATATGCTCTTGAGGAATGACCACCTCGGGCTTGAGTACAAAGAACTCATGCTCAATAAAGAGCATGTTATGTCTCTAGTCACAAAATCAGGATACACTCAAGAGATTGTACCAAAGCACCATAACATAGTTTACCTTTTCAATGCTGAGCTTACCATTTATGACTCTGCCCCTTCCAGTGATGTAACCACCTGATTCTCCTCCAAAAGCAACTGGCCCTTTATCAATTCTTTCAAAGCTTTGATGCAAAGAACCATTGCCTGTCATATGCCTGGAACAACCACTATCAATGATCCATACATTTCTTTTGGTCTTAAGCCATTCCTACATAAAAAGAGATGGTTAGTTACATTTGGAAACCCAAGCCTTGTTGGTCTTGGGCTTGTCAAAGTGAACTGAAGATAATTCAACAGATATTGATCCTATATGCAAGCTCTAAGGATCATTTGCTGTTAATGATGAAGAACTTTCAATCATATGGACTTCCTTCACCTTCCACACCATCTTTGGAAGACTATACTTGGCCTTCAAGACTTTGGAAGTTTTGATAACTTCAGAAGTTTTAGAGACTGGACCTTTGGAAACTTTTCATCCACTACAGCAGACTTCAGTACTTATTCCGAGACCAATTTTTCTTCTGAGGGTAAGTTTTCACTTATCTTCTTCTTCACTTTGGAGCTTCTGAAAGGAAGGGATTTTTCTTTCGAAGCTATTTTCTTCTTTTTCTTCTTATAAGTTATCTTCTTGGTCATGTTCTGGGATGCAGATGCAATCCTTAGCAAAGTGAGAGGTACTACCACACATGATGCATCCGGTAAGCATACTTCTGAGTGTCTTCTTTTGAGTAGGAAGCTGAGCTTGATCTCTTTCCATTTCCTTCTTTATCTTCACATATGATGCAGCAGGCTTCTTAGGGTGAGGCTTGCTCTTAAAACTGGATGGTTAAGGATGTGCAGTGGTGGTGCACATTTGGTCAGCCTTCTTCTCTTGACCAGGATGATTTGGACATAAACTAGGACTCCTAGTACTAGAGTCCATGGTTGAGTGTTTAGTTTTCACTACTTCAATTCCAATATAGATACAACTTGCTTTTGCTTAGAGTTGGAAATGGTCTTGATCTCTTGGGCTTTCTTTGATATTCTATTGGATGCCCTGATCAAGTTCTTCCTTGAAGACTTGGTTATCCTTGGTTCTTTCTTCTCTATAAGAGAATAGTGAACACTTCTTAGGATGATCTTCTTCACTCACTTCAGATCCATCCTTCACTATCTCCATTTCATCTTTATCCTCTTCTTGGATGGGGTCTATGAGGGGCAACTCATCTTGACAAGTTTCACACCTTGGAGGTCTTTCAGATAGTAATGTGTGTGGAGGAGCTATCTCACTTGAACCCAATCCTTGCCTGTTCTGATAAAAAATAATTGCATGCATAGATGAAGATATGATGTTCTTGACGGTTTCTTCTTCAAGAACACACTTTTCTACCCTAGCTTTGCAGAACACAAGCTCAGCCTTGCATTTAGTTAACTTGGTAATGAGATCTTTTATTTGAGTCCTGTAATTTGTGTGCTTATGCTTAAGAATTGAAATTTTTTTCTTCAAATCTTCTATTGTAAGTTTATAATCATTTTCAGTTTTTTAAAATCAGCTTTTAAAATATTCAACGAGTCAAGGTCAGATCTCAATTTCAGATTATAGGACCTATACATATTTACTTTTGCAATACATTTAGGAGTACAAATATCTTCTAATACCTTGGCTTCTTCATGATCTACCATTAGTGTTTGGTTGGGAGAATTATCTTCCACCTGAAAGCTCCACTCAAAGCCTACCTCTTCAACAGTAACAACAACTTGTTGTTTTGGTTGCCTTGGCTTCTCAGATCTTGGAGAAGCCTCAGTGTAGTTTGGCCTGGATTATGCTTGGCCTCCATTTGATCATGGTGCCCTGCACTCCCTAGCAAAGTGGTTCATCTGGTTACAGTTGTAACACTTTACTTTGCTTTTATCCAATCTTAACTTTCCACTAGATAAATTGCTGGGAAACTTCCTTTCGGTTCTCTTGTAGAACTTCTTAGCTCTATCAGTGAGAATAGCCATTTTCTAGACTACCTCCATATACTCCAAGTCATTTGGATGGATACAATCCAAGTCTTCAAGAGTAAAGAAAAAGTTGCCATAACTTTCATCAGCATACACAAAGTCTTGAGCAGAGCTTGTCTGTTGGAATGGGTTTCCTTTGATGTAGCTCTCCCTTGGTGTCACAGGGAAGGTGATGAAAGGACCATTTTGTGAGTTGTCAGGGTAGCAGATTAGATGATGCTATGGTTCTCTACTATCCATTTCAACTATATGGAGGGCTAAACTCTATTGATTGTTGGAAGAGCTGCTTGATGGATTTTGCATGTACGTCTCTATCTGGTAGCCACTAAGTATACCGTATAACTCTTTGAGAGTGAGAGCAGAGAGGTTTTTAGTTCTCTTAATGGCCACACAGTAGTGAGTCCATTATGTAGGAAGAGAGAACATTAACTTCTTCATAATGTCCCTATTCACAAGCTTTACTCTTACGACCATGAGAGTATCTACAATCTTAACATACCTAAAGTATTATTGAGTCATAGTTTCACCTATCTTGTAGGAAAAGTTCTCAAACTACTGCTTCATGAGGCCTTTCATGTTTTCTTTGGCTTCCTCAAACCCCTCACACATAAGTTTTAGTGCATCAGAGCTGCTTAGCAGTTTTACACTTCTTAAAGCCTTTGTATATAGAGTTTGGAAGAGCCATTTGAAGAGCGGTCATGGCCTTCTAGTTGACATCAATTTTCTTCCAATCTTCCTCAAAATAGGTAGCCATTTTGTTTGGAATCATCCCACCTCCAGTAGTGGCTGAAAAGGTGGTTGGGATGTGTGGTCCTTTAACTATAGATCTCCACATCCTTCTTTCTTTAGACTTGATGAACCCTTCCATATGTTGACACTAAGTATAAAAGTCAATAGGAGTGATTAGTGGAAACTTTGTCATGGAACCGGTTTTCATATCAGCCTTTGAGAGAGCTGACATTTAAGCTGATGAGTGTTTTTGTGAAACTGGAGAGATCTATGATGGTGAGATCAAAGCTCTGATACCAATTGCAGGACCGGTGAAGGGGTTCAATGCAACAGTTTCACGGTGTTAGGAGAGTTAGAATACTTAGCAGATCAAATAGGGAACCGGCTTATGATGAAACAAAGAACAAAACAAGAATAAGGTCATATGTAAAGATGATGCATGGGCCTTAGATATGCAACCCTAGCCTTAAGCGTGGCTGCATCCTTAGAAGAGATGCTAAAATGTGTCAACACAAGGTTGGTGAGTTATAAGTTTAAATCAGTAAATATGTTTGAGTGTTTGCTTGGTAGACGTAAACAAAGGTATACTGTAGGTAGCTAGCCTATAGATCGAGTTACTTAGCATTTTGAACCAAAGCTGACTGTTTTTGAGTTGGTTTTCCCTCCGCCATGTCTTATCAAAGACAATGGCAACTGTCTAGGTCAATTAAACACCCATTCGACCTCTAGTCAAGTTAATGTGACTAACACGGGTGGGGTTTGTCAAACCCAGTAGTACTACTCAAAATTACCTCCTAGTTCGATACTAACAGTTTGGGTGTGTAAGGACTTGCGTGATAATGTTTGCACTAGAGTAATAGACGATATACCAATAATACTAAGGCTAGATAAATAAAAATAGTCTGCATGCTTCTTCTCGAAAAAGGAAAGTAAGTAAAAGTGGGGTCGTGAAGTCTCACCTTAGATGAAATGTAAAAGCCAAATGCTAATCATTACCTAACAAATATAGTTCCATGAGTATGTGTACATAATTGTCAAGATGCACCACATTGTATCCAAACAATGTAACTATTAGATTGTTCGAGAAATGTTTGACAAGTTTAATCAAGTTGAGTTTTTGACCAAAGTTGACTTTTGTTAACCAAAGTTGACCTAACTTACTCGACGACCCGTTGGTGAGTCAAATAAGTAAAGCCGTGTTTAGTCGTGCTCAAATAGATTAAATAATGGTTCACATAAAGTTTCATGTCAGAAATCTTGTTTTGGAGATATTCTGTTTTTGAAAGTTTCTATTTTTGGAAAGTTTCTATTTTTAAAAAGTAGGACATCGTTGCATGTGTGTAATCCATTTTAAAATCATCAAGCTTATTGTAACCAACATGTCAAAATACACTTAACATATCCAAAAATCATTCACAACATGTTAACATAACCAATAAACTACATCATGCCCAAAGTTTCCTAAATTAAAAACGTAAGAACATAAGTTGCACAAATTTCATCAAAATATCCTAATATGTTCCTATGATCATTTCAACATCAATCACATCACCATAATATGTTATACACATAACATACTCATAACTCAACACATTGTGTCGCAAAAGTTTCCATAAATTGCAAGCATGTTCATAAGATGCGTTTTTCACCATTCGATTATTCCCAATCCATTCTTATGCCCTAAACATATGTAAGGATCGCACTTAAAGGGTTATGAAACCAAAGAGCTCTCCGTAAGCACATGTGAAATACTTGGAAAGTACTTCAGAACATTTGATATAACTCAGTAAACTATACTACGTATCAAATCTTCCGAAGCCACTAATTCTGCCGACGCCAAAGATTAAGTCTACCGAAGCTTCAAAGACAAAGTCTCCCGAAGCCAAAACAGATTTCTTCCAAAGATAGAGAAAGCATGTCTCCCATGACTTACTTCTAACAAAATCTAAAACACCTTTCCGCTGCCATCAATGAAGACTCACCAACCAGAATGGCTTGGTGAAAAGTACATGCTTTTGTGAACTATAGATTAAGGTGTTGAGTCTATAACTTTCCAAATATGTACTTTTATCCTTTTTGTATTAGATAAGGTTGTGAGCCATGGCATGCCATAGTGCATGACCAGTTAAGGATTGGTCAATTCAATCAGTCTCACAATGAGGAGAGTGTCAGAACACTTAACAGATCAAACAGGAAACTGGGTTTTTTGTAAGATACTAGGAACACAAGTAAGTAATGAGACAGAACCAAGAACAAGAACAAGAACATTATAAAGCATGAGATAAATACAAGAACCTGGGATCCTTTATACTACATCCTACAACTGGTTATACTTTTAAAGCTAGCTGGAAACACTAATCTAGACAATAGGATCAATGTACAGTCAAAATGTAGATTGCCTTTTGACTTGTGACTATGACATGCCATAGCTCACATCCTAATCAATTACAAAAAGGATAAAAGGTACAAAGTAGAAAGTTACAAACTCCAAACCATAATCTACAGTTTACAAAATCATGGACCTTTTCACCAACTTATATAAGTTGGTGAGTCTTCAGAGTGGCAATGGAAAGTTGGTCAGCTTTATGCAAAAGTTGAATAGAGAAAGAATGTCTTCTCTATCTTTGGAAGAAATCAATCTTCAGTCTCTTGGCTTCAGAAGACTTTGACATTGAAGCTTCAAAAGACTTCATCTTTGGCTTTGAAAGATTTGGTCTTTGGCTTCGAAGATTTTACAGTTAGAATATTTTCTCGGAAGTGTGTAAAACTTCCAAAGTAACTTCTACTTTGTACATCATGCATGTATGCTGGAAGCTCTTTGGTTGCATCAGCCTTTCAAGTATAACCTTACAAACTCCCCCTGGGCTGATATTGACAGTTCTCATCAGCATCAAGACCATTTCTTTCTTTATAAATTTGTTAGGATCCCTTAGAGTCTCATAGTACCTTCTCATGTCATAGAGATTATGCAGAGGAAGATCAAGAATGTCTTGGCAGAAATAGACATCTTGACCTCCTTGATCTCTGATGACATACCATCTGTCTGGATTTGCAGCAAAAGTCCCAGACAGGATGGGTCTTCCAGCTGTAAGAGGCTATACTTATGTTGGAGTTGATTGAGCAGCCTCTTTTAGAGCTACCTCAGGATGCTCTAACTCGTCCTGAGCTTTGGAGGTGGATGCCTTGGACTTCTTCTTCTTCTTTGTGTCCCTCTTCATGGCCATCCTCTTCCTCCTCTTTTATGACTTTAACTGAGAAGACTGGCCTTCAATATCAGGTTGTTCTTATATGTCTTTCTCAGTTGGGTCCTCCTTCGTTACTGGTTTAGAAGGAGAGGGATCAGGACCCTACTGTGGATCAGAAGATGAGGTTGGCTGTGGAAGCTCTAGGTCCAGGTTGTGTTGTTTCTTAGGGTTTAACCTTTACCTCAACTTTAAGAGAGGCTTGACTTGGTGGACAATGCAAGTCAACAAGCTCCACCCTTTTAATTTTTTGCTTGATCACACTAATGTGGTTATCCATATTGGATAGAGACATTGGACCAAGCCTCCTTTTGGAGAAACCATACAGCTTTAAGAAGCTCATCATCCTCTGCCTATCAGAAGACTTCTTTTGGCTCTTTTGGATGATGGCTCTTCGCATTACAGCTTCTTCCCTCATCTTTTTCTTAGCAACTTTTTGTTCTTTTATAACTTGTTGCTTAAGCTGCTTAAGATACTCGAATTCTATGTACTCATATGATAAGGGAAGAAGTACAAATGTCTGATATAGGCCTGTGGCACTCAAGTAGCTAATCATGTTTTGTCTATCTACTTCCTTGTCTACCTGAGGTTGCTCAGTTGCCACAACCTCTGTCTCAGGCTTTCTTGAGCTAGGGAAAGGGTAGCAGCATGCTTTTAGAGCTTTTTCTGCCTCCTCTCTTCTTTGATCTTGTGAAGCAATTCTGCATCCTCAACCTCCTTCCTCTCCTTTGACAACTCTATTAAAGCCAGTTCATTAAGCTCTTCTAAGGGAAGAGGGATGAGTTCATCTATGTTGTAGTTCCTGGTCCCCAAGTAGTTTAATCTAGATGGCCTAAACTCATCATCTTGAGTATTTGGCCTGGGGGCAGCCCTAATTGCAGCTTCCATGAAGCCTGGGGACCCACTTGAACTCTCTTCCCTTAACTTCCTCTTCCTCTCTTTCTACTCCTTCTCAATCTCCTTAGGAGTCATCTTCCTTTTTCCTTTGTCACTTATAGGCCTTGGTTACTCAGGATGGAGAGAGCTTTGGCCTTCATTGCTTGGTTAAGCAGTCAAGCTTTGGCCGGAGAGAGGTTGTGAAGCACCTTCACCAGCTGGTGCCTCACTGAGGGTAGAGGATGTTGAAGTAGTTTCCGAGACAAGGTTCACATGGTCTATCACTAGGCCTTCAGTCAAGGTTCCCCCTTTGAAGCCAATCTTATGGTACACCTCAACATCCAGTTGACCAATGGCATTGCTTATTAGCCTTTGTCTTCTTCTAAATCTAAACTCTTCAACAATCCTATCTTGAATCTTCTTAGCTAGTCTGTCAGCTTGCTTGTTTTGACTAGGATTAGCAAGTGACATGTGGACTATAGGAACACTGTTATAATACTTTAGGCTCTAATAGTTGAAGACCTCTTACTGCCTTGAAGTCTATGCAGTATCAGGGCTCTTCTATCAGCGTCTACCTCCACCCTAGTATTTCATTCTCAGCATCTTTTGGTGGAATAGGCATGGCCCTTGGGATACCCTCCTCAAAGAAACTTTGTATGAGTAAGTCTACATCAATGTAGATTCTGAGTATGGACAATTGCAAGTGAGGTTGGTGAGTCCTTAATGTCCATACTCTGAGAGGAGCTCTCAGGTTCTATGATTGCTAGGAATTTCTCCCCCGTTTTGGTAGCATCACCCTCTTACATAGGTGAGCTGGAGGTTAGGTCCACCACATTCATAGGTTCTTGTGGACCTGGTTGAGTTCTTTTGAGTGGTCTCTCAGCTAACTTGCCCTTGAAATTGGTGATCTCAAGTTGTTGATCATTGACTCTTCTTTGTAAGGTAGTCACTTGAGATTCCAGGTGACTAACCTTTGAGACTAAATATGTGTATGTTTTAGTCAGTTATTGCACCTTTAGTTTCAGACTCCCCTCATTTGCCTCTGAAGAATCACGTAGGGATGAGAGAATAGAACCAAGGTCTTCTTTCTCATCACCAGCACTTTGTTCTTGGCTGCTGGATTTCCCCTGCACCATGATAGCTTTAGTTGAAGTGTCAAGGGGCTAGGTTGCCATGGTTAAGGACTTAATGATATAGTCACTTGCTGAAGTGAGAGCCTCTTACATATGGATCTCCTGAACATGTTTAGGAAGATCCACCTCAGTAATAGGTGGATGATATGGGCAAGACATGGGAGAGGCAGGAGTACTCATCTCTCCTTGAGCAGGGGTAGAGAAAAGAGATTCATGGTACTCACAAAAGCCCATGTCTTTATCATCATATAATTCTATGTTGGGAATGGGTTGGTTATGATCTAAAGGCTAGGGATGGTAACTTTCCCCTGAAGGTTGTTCACTAGAGTTTTGAGACTCTGAGTGAAGGCCTAAGGCTATTGGGGTTTTGAGCTCATCAGGCTGAGAATGAGGAACCTCAGCACTAATCATTTGTGAGATGGGAGTGGTTTGCTCCTCAGGGGAAGTTGGAGCTCTAGTGTCCACTTCCTCCTACATGGGTGGTGATATGTGGGCCTGTACAAGCTGAGTAGCTTGTGCAGGGGTTTGTTTAAATTTTCTTTTGTAGGTGATGGTTATTTGTGGTTGTGTGGGTTGTTGAGAAGTAGAAGGTGTGGGTTCAACACTAGCTGGTGCTGCTAGGTTGTCACCTTGAGCAATGAGCTCTAAAATTTTTAGGACAAGGGCTGTTTCTACCCCTAAGAAGCCCAAAGTAGGCTTTCTCATAGTCTTAAAGATAAGAGCTTCATCTGTCCCAATTTTAGAACATTACCTCTTCCCTTTAATTGTGAGCCCTGTACACAGTTAAGAATGTGCTGACCATATCTTAGGAACATGTAACATTTTAAGGAGTCCAAGTTTGCAAGTAAATTAGTATATAGAAATTGAGAATACCTGAACTTGACAGCCTTAACCATCCCATTGACTATATAGGAAAGGTCTTCAGGAATTTGGTCCCATCCTTCATGCTTGTTGGATAAACTGTGAATGACAACATGGAGGAGGTACTTCCACTTGGAGGAGACCTTGCCTTTCCTGAAGGTTATTATAGAGTAGTCAACTTCATAGCCCATCTGTCCAAAGGAGTGGTTGACAGCAGACTTGGGGAAAGACAAATCATACAGCCTAAGATGTGTGTTTATGGAGGCTGGAGTGATGTAGATTGTCCTCCTCTGAAATGGGGCAGATAGTGCCTTCACCCCATCCATAGTGACCTCTTAGCAGGTGCTCCAGAATTCCAATAGTTGATCCTCATAAAATGGAGGATCTATGGTGAGGGAGGTGAAGTAGTTTGAAAGGGTTAAGAAGCAACAAACCTCTGAGAAACCAGGATCTTTCTCAGAGTTCAACAGAGCAACGTGATAGTGTTGCCTGTGTAAGTGCATGGAAAAATTGGGTAGATTTATGTGATCAAGGTTGGCCATTTTGAGGTAGCTTTGAGGTGAGGAAGATAAGAACAAAGGCAGTTTATGGGTGAATTTATGTTAGAGAATTTGCAGATGAAGAAGATAGTGAAAGATGGGGAAACGTTGAGTGTATATATATATATATATATATATATATATATACATGAAATGGATTTGAGACAAAGTTAATGCAAAAGGATAACCTTTGAACTCCAGATGTCGGTCCCACCTCTAAAAAAGTGCCCAAAAGGTAATTTTCTTGAAATTTGAAAATCTTCCGAAGGTAATTTGTCTTCGGGAGTTTTGTAAAAGCTTCCGAAGCCAATTTTGACTTCGGGAGATATTCCAGAGCTTTATAGAAATTTTGCTTCCGGAAGAAAAATACTTTGAGTATTTTTACTTCTAAGAAATATTTGGTTTCGAAGAGATTAAAACATGGAAGTTTTATTCCTAGGAAAATAAATCTTCCGAGGCTTAATTGCTTTCGGAAGAAAATTTTCCTTTAAAAGCATATAAGTAATTAGAAGCATATTTTTGCTTCGGAAGATATATCAAAATTTCTTCCCAAGGTAAATTTCTTGTAAGTAAATATCTTATTTGAAGACATAATTTCCTTCTGAAGACAATTAATGTCTTCCGAAAGAAAATATGTCTAAAATTTCCAAAATTTTATGGAATATCATTTGAAAAATGTTCTTCCAAAGTAAACTGGGCTTATGTAGGTGATAGTTTAGACAAGTTAGGACACACATGTTTAAAAATGATATTGAGTTAAGTCTTAAGAAAATCTACTCAAAGTTAATCATCCCAATAGCTAATACAAGTTAGTTAAATCCCTATTCATCAAAAGCCTTTGGGAACAGATCAACATATTGTTCATTTGTGTTAACTTTGACTAGTTTTATCAATCCTTTTTCAAAGTTATCTCTAATTAAGAATACCTGATGTTGATGTGTTTTGTCCTTGAGTGCTACACAGGATTCTCTTTGATAGAGATAGCACTATTGTTGTCTATAAGGATTGGAGTCTCCTTGAAGTTGAATCCATAGTCCAGCATTTGATTCTGAATCCAACACACTTGAGAACAGCAGCTAGCAGTAGCAATGTATTCAGCTTCAACAATTGATGTAGACACACATGATCGTTTCTTGCATTGCCATGAGACTATCCTTCCACCAAATAACTGACATCCCCAAGATGTAGACTTTGCAGTCATATTGCAGCCACCATAGTCACTATCTGTATAGGAATATAGATTAAAGTCAGAATTCTTTGGATACCAAAGGCCTAATTTAGGAGCACTTTTAAGATATCTAAGAATCCTCTTGACAGTAACCAGGTGTGACATCTTGAGGTTGGCTTGATATCATGCACATATACATGTAGAAAACATGATATCAGGCCTGCTGCTATAAGGTACATAAAAGATCCAATCATAGCTCTATAAAGATGTTTATCTACACACTCCCCCTCAAGATCAGGACCAAGGGAGTTGTTTCTAGCTATGGGTGTCTTTGCAACTTTACATTCAGTCATGTTGAATCTTGTAAGTATGTCTTGTACATACTTTGACTGACTTATGAAGATGCCATTGTCAACCTGCTTCACTTGAATTCCTGGAAAGAAATTGAGTTCCCTCATGGCACTCATTTCAAATCTATTCTTCATCAGCTTCTCAAAGCCCTTGCAGAGGTTTGGATTAGTTGACCCAAAGATAATATCATCTATATAAACTTAAACCAGCATCAAGTCATTTCCTGTTCCTTTAATAAATAGTATTCCATCTATAGTACCTCTGTTGTAGCCATGCTAATAGAGATACTGAGATAGTGTCTCATACCACTTCCTTGGAGCTTAATGCAACCCATAAAGAGCTTTATCAAGCTTGCAGACATAATCAGGATGATCAGGGTCTGTAAAGCAATGTGGTTATTTGATACGCACCTCCTCATCTATCACCTCATATAGAAAAGCACATTTAACATCAAGTTGGTAGACCTTGCTATCCTTGGATGCAGCAAAAGCAAGAAATATCCTAATAGCTTCAAGTCTTGCCACTGGAGCAAAACACATCTGTGTAGTCTATCCCTTCTTCTTGTGTGTACCCTTAAACAACCAGTTTAGCCTTGTTCTTGATGACAAGTCCTCTATCATCATTCTTGTTCCTAAACACCTATTTGGTTGCTATTATAGTCTTTCCTTAAGGAATAGGTTCCAAACCTTTTTCCTTTTGAATTAAAGCAGCTCCTCCTACATTGCTTTAATATAGCTTCCATCCTTCAAAGCGTCATCAACCTTCTTTGGCTCTATGTGGGATAAGAAACAAAAGTGTAGACATACATTTTTGTCATGCGTTTGTCCCCTTGTTCTCACCCCTTTGTCAACATTTCCAATGATGTTTGTGGTGGGATGTGACTTGTGGATCCTAAGTTAAGGGATCATAGCAAGTTGATTAGACAGATCTAAGTTTGTAAAGTTTAGATCTAGCAATGAAGTGTCACCCACCACATCAGCACACTTATCAAGAGAAGCTTGATCCAATGAGTGTGTGACATCATTGATGTTGTCTTCCATGGAGTGGTTATTAGCATCAAGAAATTCTTGATCACTATCACCACCACCATTTCTACCTACATTTAAAGCTCCTTCATTTGACTTTTGTGCCTTTAAGCTGGAATTTGTTATGGTTGTGCTGATAGGAACTCCATCTGTAGGGTTAGTTACCCCTGGAGCTAAAGTAATATTCTTGCTTGGTCTTCTCAGCTCAAATCATAGGTCAGGATCTCCTGTTGATAAGTTACCTGTAGATCCTAAAACATTCTCATAAAATTTGTTAAAACAGTTAGTAACTAAATCAAGATCAAATAGCCAATCAGGACCCTTTCATACAGGGAGTATGCTCATTAAAGGCCACATTGGCTGACTTTTCAACTACTCTAGTTCTGAGATTGTATACTCTATAAGCCTTAGCTTGGGAAGAGTATCCAATAAAGTGTCCATCATCTGAGTTCTCATCAAACTTGGCTACTTGATCTTTGGTATTCAGGATTGTGTAAGGACATCCAAATGATCTGTGGAAACCAATGAAAGGTCTCCTTTTGTGCCACAGCTCATAAGGAGTCCTACCATGAGTCTTAACTACTAAAACTCTGTTTTGCATATAGCAGGCTATGTTGACTACCTCTGCATAGAAGGTGATGGACAGTTTAGAGTCGGACAGCATGGTTCTTGCAGCTTTAATAAATGTCCTCTTTCTCCTTTCAGCAACACCATTTTGCCGAGGAGTCCTGGGAGCACTATATTGTCTTGTAATACCCTTTTCTTCATAAAATGTGTTAAGGATTTGGTTCTTGAATTTAGTTCCTTGATCACCTCTTATGGTCTAGACCTTGTGATCACATGGATTCTCAATTTCTGGAATGAAGTTCTTCAAGATCTCAGGAGTCTCGTCCTTAGTTCTAAGGAAGAAGACCCAAATGAATCCTATGAAATCATCTGTGATCAGCAAACAATATTTGGTCCTTTTTAGACTCGTTACACTGGTGGGGCCAAAGAAATCCATGTGTAATAAGTGTAGGGGAGTAGTGATGGAGTTCTTATCCTTTGGCTTATGAGACACATTGTGTTGCTTCCCTTTCAGGCATGCAATAAAGTGATCATCACTTGTAAACCCTTTCTTTGGCAATCAGGTTACCAAATCATTCTTAATCAATTCATTCATCTTCTTAAAATTTACATGACACATTCTTTTATGCCAAAGGAAAGACTCATCACTATTTGCTTCAGATAGAAAGCCAGAAACTCCTCCTGAGGGAGATGTTTCCTGTAAATCCATCTTTTACATGTTCCCTTTCTTGGGGGCTCTGAGCAGGATATGCCCTTGAGGAATGACCACTCTGGGCTTGAGAACAATGCACTCATGCTCAGTGAAGAGCATGTTGTCTCTTTGATAACAAAATTGAGATACACTCAATAAATTGTACCCAAGCTCCTTTAAAAAGCTTACCTTTTCAATGCTGAGCTTACCATTTATGACCCTGCCCCTTCCAGTAATGTAACCTCTTGCATCTCCTCCAAAAACAACTAGCCCTCCATCAATTTTCTCAAATTTTTCAAGCATATAGCCATTGCCTATCATGTGCCTAGAACAACCACTATCAATGATTCATATATTCTTTTGAGTCTTTAGTTATTCCTGCACAAAAAGAGAAGATTAGTTACATTTGGAAACCCAAGCCTCATTGGTCTTGGGCTTGTTAAAATGGACTGAAGACAATGCAACAGTGATTGAACCTATGTTAAGACTTTGAGGATCATCTAGATCGGTTTAAAAGGATCGATCTGTGATGATATCATAATGCAATGATTAATTCAAACACAAAGTAATCAAACACAAGCAATTACTTCAAAAATTCATAGATTTCATTGATAGCAAATGCTTAGGATACAAAGTGTGAAGGTGAGTTACAATTGTTTAATCTGTTCTAACTGTTTTGTTCTCTAGGTCTCTAGTTTTCTTTCAGTTGATTCTCGGTCCCCTACATAATACATAAACTATCCTATATATACTATCAAAGAAAAACAAGAAACATATATTTAAAAAATAAGTCCCTATACTATGAAAAAAAGCAAAAGACAAATGTTAATCTTTTAAGAGCTCTAACAATACTCCCCCTGAGATTTACATTATCTTTAGTCCAACAAGAACTCTTCCGGTTCATCCTTGACTTTGAACACGGGCTTCTCTTTGTAGAGTTCCAACTCTTGCAAAGCCTTCTTTCAAAGATTCTATGATCTTATCAGCGTTCAAGTTCTTAGAAAAGACTGTAGCATTTTTTGTTGATCTTACACCTTCATCTAACACATGAATAGGTGAATCAGCAACAACTTTGATGACCTCGAGGGAAGACTCCTCGGCAATCACATTCTCTTGTGGTGTCGAATTTGGATTATCAGATTTTGTTTCATCACTATCAATCTCCTAAAGATGAAGTTTCTTTAGATTCTTAGAATTATCGTCATTGAATATACCTGTATATCACAAAGATTAACAGGTAAAATTTGAATGTTAAGTGAATGAATCTATCGGGTGTAAGAATGTGTGAATTAGAGTGTTTGTGTTTGTGAATGAATGAATGAGAACTATAGTGTTGAATATATATGAGTGTAAAAATTCTTAGGCCCATGTGCACTCTGAAGCCACATGTGGCTAAAATTTCACACTAAACTTTCAGACGCATGAGCATTGTGAAGGCACATGAGACTAAATTTCACACCAAGTCTTCAGACGCATGAGTACTGTTCAGGTGCTTGGGCACTGTTCAGGGGCATGAGACTTGATGAAATGCCTAATACTTGGAGTTCATCATCTTCAAACATCTAACCACTTGGAAAGTCTGAAAATGTTTAGGCGCATGTACTGAACAAAACGCTCAACACTTAACCTTTTTCAGCAACATGACAACTGTTTAGGCGCATGTACGGAACAAAACGCTAAACACTTGTACAAGTTCCTGAAATTCATCACACTCCTAATTTGGACTTATGAGTACTATTCAGGCACATGAGAAACCTTCCATGAGTCTGACACTTTGAAATTTTCAAAACATCCATCTGAACACTATTTATGCACATTAGTACTGTTCATGCGCATTAGCATTGTTCATGCACATTGTCTCAATGTCAAATTTTGACTATCACCCAAAATTTACATTAATTACCCTCAAATTTAACAACAAATTGTTTTTGTTTAAAATCACCACAAATCATTTGAAACTCATATTTTCATTTTTTAACATGAATTTTCAATTCATACACCAACCAAGCAGTTTTTGAAATACAACTTTTAATCAATTTTTAATTTTTTCAAACACTTTCCCGTCATTTTAGTCTTTATTTTGAACCTTTTACAACACAAATAGTATTGTTTTGTTTGCAACAAGCTTTTACACTTATTTTGAATTCTTTTCAGGTTCATTTTTACATCATACCAAACACACACATGCTTGATTTTTTTCAGCTTCATCTTTTTCATCCAAAACACTTAATTTTTTTATTTGTTTTTCACATTTGACACTTTTCATTGATTTTTTCTTTTATATTTTTACTCCCCCTAAACTTTTATTGTGAACAAACATTTTCATATTCTTTGGTCGAGGTTTGTAAGATTTAACTTTCACTGGATGACCATTTTTAATCTTTTCTGAATCTTGTTCCTCAAATATGTCAACATTTGTTTTCTCTTCATCACTTTTAGAATTCTTTTTCTTATTTTGAAAGACTTTTAGCTTAGCTTTGTTTTCAGGTGAGTGATCATGTGTGCTAAAGTTTTCTAGTAAAGTATTTATGATAGATTTAGGCATGGGCTCATGTGTAAAACCTAGACCTGTGTTGTTTTTATCTTTCCTCTCACTTACCAACTGTTTTACAACTGTTTTAGAACTTTTAACTTTAGCTAGATCCACCTGTGTTGCAGCATGAGCTATTTTTTCTTCTTCTAAATTTTTAGTCATCTCCTCAAGTTGTTTTTTAACAAGTTCAAGTTCTTGTAGAGTTTTATTCCATGAGGTTTGTAGAGATAAGATCTTTTCATCAGAGACTTTGTGATCGTTTTTCAGTTTGTTATGCATTACTTCTTCTTGTTTAAGTTTGTCACAGATTTTAAATAAATATGTTCTGTAATACTAAACTTGATCAAAACATGCTTTTGTGCACATTTTCTCTCTGACTTCAACAGGAATTTCAGGATAACTTGAAGAAGAAGTCTTAGAGTCAGATGATGGAAGCTCAACCTTTGGTTGTTCAAACTAAGCCATGAGTGCAATTTCTTCTGAATCTTCTTTTGGGTCAGATTTGTCACTCTAATCATACTCTTCATCATAATTGTCAGAATCAACATATGCCTTAGGATCATTTTCTTCAGACCAGTCTTCATTTTGAACTTCAGCAACAAAAGCTAGACTAGATGTTAGATCAGCTGTGAATTATTCAGCATAAGCACTCCAGTCATATCCATCTTTGATGCTAAAAATAAGAGCTTTCTTTGGCTCTTCAGATGATTTTGATTCATCTTTAAGTTCTAGCATGGGAAGACTTTGATAAGGCTTTTGAAAAGTTTTATGAGACTGTTGTTGGTATCTTTGACTACTAGAACCTACTTGACTATTTCTACCTTGTGTTTTTAGGAGCTTTACATTCCCTTGAGAAATGACCATAACTGTTGCAGTTGAAACACCTTGACTTTGATTTATCAAAGCCAACAGATTTTTTTGTAGTTGGCTTGTAATTCCTGTTAACATATGAGTGTTTCTGTGTTCTGTAAGCGATCATTACCATCTAACAATTCAAGTCCATCTCCTCCACATCATCAGGATCCATCTCTAACAAATCCTGCAAAACAAGATCTAACTGGAATAGATGACTACCTTGATAAGGATGAAAACTTTCCATGAAAGCAGTAAAAGCATATTTTGACTCATCATCCTGTAAAAGGATATTAATAACATCTTTAACTTTGCTAGTTTTAATAGAGTTAGAAGATGAAGTCTCAGTTTGAGTTATAGGAGTGTGAGTTTTAGGAGGATATTGAGGTTGAGGTTGAGTTGTATAAATAGGAGACATTGATGCAGCCCCATCTGTAAAGAAACCAGCTCCAACGAATAAATCACACTCGTCTTCTAGAGAATTATCATCTTTAGCTAGAAAAGCATTCTCCACTGTGTTAGCTGGAGAAGCCACGTACTTATACTGAGACATTGATGCAGCTCTATCATTGTTTTTGGAGCTCTCATCAATTTCAACTGATAAAATTTTGGCAATCAAAAGATCCAAATCCATCAGGAACTTTTCTGTATGCTTCAACAGAGTGACTATCTATTTCCATGAAGATGGAAGAGCATTCAGAAGTCTGTAATTTAGATCTTTGAGATCATTTTGATACCAGTAGTTGATATTTCAGTAGTTAATTGTACGAATTTGTTCATCATTTGATTGATTATTTCACTAGAAAGATGCTCAAACAATTCCAATTGCCTCTTAAGTTTCTACTTCTTGAGATCTTGTATCTCTTTACCACCTAAACAAATGATCTTCAAAGCTTTGTACATGGTGTAACCAGTTTGATAACCTTCAAGTCTGGTCAAGACTTCCAATAGTAACCCCTTGCACATCAATGAATAAGCTTTGATGTCATTCTTAACCTTCCTTAAGTCATCATCTTATAGACCATCCTCAGGATATGGTTCTGGAGAGTCTTTTGTATAAACAAATCCTCTGTTAGGACCATCGCATGTAATTGGGATATGTGGTCCTTTCTCTTTTGACTTCTACAAGCCAATGTCAATGGAGTTTAGATGATGCTTCAATCTGAGAGACCAATTTTTGAAATCAGCTCTATTTTAGAGCTTGGGAACTCTATTCTCAGAATCTTCATACTTAACCATTTTATATTTTTGAATTAAAGAAAATCACTTGTTTTTGTTGTTTTTAAAATTTTTAAAAAGAAACTATGAAATAAAAATATTTTTGGATTTTTTTTTTGTTTTTGAAAAAATTTTCAAGTGTTTACTGATAAGTCTGAGTGCTAATGCGCCTGAAACTCCTGAAACGCCTGGCTTTGAACAATAAATGTCTAAGGGAATGCCTTAGATGAATTCTTTAACGCCCAACTGATGAATCATCTGAACAGTTCTCAAACGCCCACATAGTATAGAAACGTCTGGGGTAAAAACGCCCAAACAGTTCTCAAGCGCCTAGAATTGCTAGTTTCAACAAAGTATCAAAGCGACAAAACAGTCTCAATGCGTCCAAATAGTTGCAAAACGCATGTTCTAAAAATGCCTTAACAGTGATGAAACGCCTAAATTGTTGTAATGTGTCTGATCACTTGGAAATTTTCCGCTATTTTTCACAACTCAAGCGCCAAATTCATCATCTTCAACAAACTCAGATCTTATGAAATTCTTGAAAAATTGTTAAATTGATCTAAAAACTTCCAATTAGGTAGTAAATAGATAGATTAACAATCTTCAATCAAATTTTTGATCAAACAACAACAAGAAATCTGTTTTCTGATTGAATTACAGTTCAAAAATAAAGAACAAATTTTCGCACATAAATCTGATCAATACTCAGATTTGAATGAATTAAACACCAAATTGTGATTCAAATCATGTGTCTATGGATGAAACACAAATTTTCCCCCTAAACTTTTAAGTTCACAAACTTAGAAGATTCTTTTATTTTGCAAGTAGAACAAACTAATCACTATCAACATACCTGCACACAGAAAATCATGCAAAAATAAAAACTAAAGCTGAAGAAAAATCTACTATATACAAATGAATCGCATGCCTACAATGAGATCATATCAGTTAAGATGAGCACATTAAAATAAAATAAAATGATGGATAGTCAATGACAGTGATTAAATCCTGATCAAGTGTGTTCCAGGTCAGCGTTCCCGCAGCAAAGGAGACAAGAGATCTAAGGATAGAAAATGAGTCCTTTTGGCTAAATAATCAGCACACTTACTTTTCCAATTCTTGAATTGATTAAGGTACGATTAGATATGACATTATGTAAGTCACACTTAGACGAGCTCAACTCTCGTCAAGATATGCAAGAAATCACTTTTCTCAACTTTTTAATCTGACATGTACTTGTAACCAGATCTCATGTTTATGTTGTGCACATTGGCATCTTTTGCATCAAGTGAGAATATCCAGGTCTGTAATGACTTACAACAAAGAATATCTCATCACTTCAGGTCTATGATGACTCATAACAGAGATATGAATAGATTCTTTAAGTAATTAGAGCTCATGGTTATTCATATCTCCACCAGGTGTGAGTTTGTGACTTTACAAGCAATCAATTTGAGAAGTCAACACTACTCATTGGTACTAAAATGGACAAACACGAATGCATGATAGATTTAGTTTGATCACAAGAATTTACTTTTTCACCATAATTGCATGAGCTTACCTGCATATCATATCTGATCACGTCAGAGACTTTAGTACCGAGTGAAGTATGCAAGTGATTAGAACTAATGTATCTATCATTTCTCACAAATTGCAAAGACAGATTCAATCCTAAATAATTAACTAACAAATAAACTCTATTTTTGTGGGTTTTTCCTTTATAATTTTCTCTTTTGATTTTGCAATTTTTTATTTTTGTATTTGCTTTTTCATTTTCTATTGAACATGCACACACAATATATACAATTAGGCATTTAATTTTGATAGTTTTCTCTATAAATCTTCATATTCTGCAAAGGGAGGGTTCTTATCATTTTTTATGATTTAGACAACTCAATTACTCAAAACCAGTTTCAAACATGGTTGATAAGTCAAATTGACTTAACCAAATACTCAAAACGACCTGGTAAAAAGGCTTTTGTAAATAGGTCAGCCAACTATTTTTTAATTGTAATTTGAATTAAAATGATTAAACCTTTTTCAGAGTTATCTCTGGGAAAATGATATCGAATTTTGATATGATTTGTTTTTGGGTGTTGGACAGGATTAGCTGTAATAAACATGGCAACAGTGTTATCAATGTAAATAGGAGTTTTAAGAAAATTAAACCCGTAATCCAGCAGTTGGTTTTGTAACCAAAGGATTTGAGAACGTCCTGTTGAAGCAGCTATGTACTCAACTTTTGCGGTTGAAACGGAGACATTTGTTTGTTTCTTACATTGCCAAGAGACTAATCTGGGACCTAAAAACTGACAACCACCCATTGTAGATTTACGATCTTGGTAACATCCTCTATAATCACTATCTGTATATCCATGTAACTCAAAGTTTCCTTCATAAGGATACCACAGCCCTAAAGCCGGGTTTCCTTTGAGATACCTGAATATTCGTTTAACAGCGATTAGGTGAGATTCCTTCGGGTCAGATTGGTACCTGGCATAGACACAAAGAGCATACATTATATCAGGTCTAGATGCAGTAAGATACACCAAAGATCCAATCATAGATCTGTATAGAGTTCGGTCTACCTATTTTACTTTCGGATCAGGTTTAATCTTGGTATTTACATCAGTTGGAGTTCTGAAGGATTGACAATCTTGCAGTTTAAATTTCTTCAAGAGTTTTTCAAGGAATTTCTCCTGATTAATAAAAATTCTATCTGCAGACTACTTCACTTGAAGACCAAGGAAAAAGTTAATTTCTCTTATAGAACTCATTTGGAAACGAGACTTCATGATTTCTTCAAATTCATTACACAATTTTGACTTGTAGAACCGAATAAGATATCATCAACATACACTTGAACACATAAAAGATCATCAGCATCCTTCTTTTTAAACAAAGTCGAATCAATTTTCCCTCGCGTGTATCCATGCTGGATCAAATGCTATGACAACGTATCATACCAAATCCTAGGAGCTTGATGAATACCATACAATGCTTTACTAAGCTTGTCACACGATGAGGATATTTTGCATCTTCGAAACCTGGAGGTTGCTTGACATATACAACATCAATGATTGGTCCATACAAGAAAGCACCTTTAATATCCATCTGATACACCTTGAATTTCATGAATGATGCATAAGCTAGGAAGACACGAATTGATTCAAATCTTGCAACTGGAGCAAATACTTCATCATAATCTATTACTTCTTCTTAAGTGTAACCTTGTGCAACGAGTCTCACTTTGTTACGAACAACAGTTCCTCGATCGTCTGACTTGTTTCTATACAACCATTTTGTGCCTATGGAATTTTCTCCTTCAGGTAAATCCACAAGCTTCCATACTTCCTGTTTGCGGAAATGCAATAACTCTTCTTGCATTGCCTCAATCCAACTATTGTCCTTTAACGCTTCGGTGACATTTTTAGGAGCAATTTACGATAGAAACACGAGTATAAGCAGAGGTTTACTTGTTCTGAAAGACTTTTCATCGTTCTCTTATTCATTGGACCGATAATATGAGACGTAGGATGGTTCTTGTGAATACGAGACGTAGTAATCTCATTTCCTCGAACATTGATCGGTTCAATAGGATCGAATCTGTGATGATATCATGAAGCAATGATCAATTTAAACACAAAGTAATCAGACACATGCAATTACATCAAAAAATTTATAGATTTCATTTATAGCAAATGCACAGGATACAATGTGTAAGGGTTACAGTTCGTTTTTCTATGTCTGTATTCTCTAGACTCAAGTCTAAAGTCTAAAGTCTCAAGTCCCAAGACTCTGGTCTTCTACCCTGCACAATACATAAAATATCCTATTTAAACTATCAAGAAACAAAGGAATATATATTTACAAAATAAGTCCCTATATTATGACAAAAACACATAAAGACAAAATATTAATCTTTCAAGAGCTTCAACAAATCTCCCCCTAATATTTACATTGTCCTTAGTCCACATTGAATCTTTTGTCTCATCTTTGATATTGAACACGGGCTTCTATTTGTATAGTACCAACTCTCACAAAGCCTTCTTGAATGCAGACTTGAACTTCTTTCAAAGATTTTATGATCTACTCAGCATTCAAGATCTCAAAAAAGGACTGTAACATTTTTGTTGATCTTCCACCTTCATCTGGCACATGAGTAGGTGAATCAGCAACAACTTTGATAACATCGAATGAAGACTCCTCGGTAATCAAATTCTCTTGTGATACCTATATATCATAAAGATTAACTGATAACAATCGAATGTTGAATGAATGAGTGTATTGGGTGTTCGAGTGAGTGAATCAGAGTGTTTGAGTGAATAAATGAATCAGAACACAAGTGTTGTATATATATGTGTAAATTTTTAGGCGCATGAGTACTGTGAAGGCACATGAGACTAAATTTCACACCAAGTTTTCAGATGCATGAGCACTATGAATGCGCATGAGGTTTAGACGCATGAGCACCGTTCAGACGCATAAGAACAATTTAAGCGCTTGTGCACTGTTCAGGTGCATGAGACTTGATGAAACGCCTAACACTTGTATTTTACATTCAAACCTCTAACCACTAGGAAAGTCTGGTATTGTTTAGGCGCATGAGCATAAGATGATATGCCCAACACTTAACCATTTTTTCAGTCACATGACAACTGTTTAGGATCATGAGCTTGAATGAAACGCCCAACACTTTTACAATTTTCTAAAAATTCATCATACTCCTTATTTAGACTTATGAGTACTATTCAGGCGCATGAGAAACCTTCCATGAGTCTTGACACTTAAATTTTCACACCATCCATTTGAACACTGTTTAAATACATTAGTACTGTTAACACTCAATTTTTTTAATACTTAATCAAGTTTTAACTATCACCCAAAATTTACATTATTGACCCTCAATTTTAACATTTTTGACATTCAAACTTTTATTTTTTGTTTTTGACCATTTTATTTTTTTTTAATTTTCAAAAACAATTTCCCGTCATTTTAGACTCTATTTAATTTTTACAAAACAAATAGTCTCATTTTCTTTGCAAGAAGCTTTTCCATTTATTTTAAATTCTTTTCAGGTTCATTTTTATATCATATCAAACACACACATGCTAGAAATTTCAGCTTCATCCTTTCATCCAAAACTCTTTATTTTTGATTTTTCACTTTTGTGAAATTCAATTATTTTCTCTTTTTCAATTTTTTACTCCCCCTAATCTTTTAAGTTTTAAGAAAAAAAACTTAGAAGTTTCATTGACTTTGCAAGAAGAGGAAACTAATCATTATCAACATGCCTGCACACAGAAAATCATGCAAATTTAAAAAATAAAGCATAATAGAAATCTATTATATACATTTGAATCACATGCCTGTAGTGAGATCATATCAGTTAAGATCAGTATATTAAAATAAAATAAATTGATGGATAGTCATAGACAATGATTAAATCCCGATCAAGTGTGTTCCAGGTCAGCATTTCTGCAGCAAAGGAGACACGAGATCTAAGGACAGAAAATGAGTGCTTTTGGCAAGATACTCAGCACACTTACTTTTTCAATTCTTGGATTGATTAAGGTACGATTAGATATGACATTATGTAAGTCACACTTAGACTTAGAGAGTTCAACTCTCATCAAGATATGCAAGAAATCACTTTTCTTAACTTGTTAACCTGACATATACTTATAACCAGATCTTATGTTTAGATTGTGCACATTGGCATCTTTTACATCAAGAGAGAATATCCAAGTATGAAATGACTTACAACAAAGGAAATCTCGTCACTTCAGGTCTATGATGACTCATAACAGAGAAGTGAATAGATGCTTTAAATAATTAGAGCTTAATGGTTATTCATATCGCCACCAGGTGTGAGTTTATGACTTAACAAGCAATCAATTTGAGAAGTCAACACTACTCATTGGTACTAAATTGGACAAACATAAATGCATGATTGATTTAGTTTGATCACAAGAATTTACTTTTTCAGCATAATTGCATGAACTTACCTACATATCATATCTGATCACGTTAGACTTTAGTAGCGAATAAAGTATGCAACTGATCATAACTAATGTATCTATCATTTCTCACAAATTGGAAAGATAGATTTAGTCCTAAACAATTAACTAACAAGAAAAACTCTATTTTTGTGTTTTTGTTTTATATTTTTCTATTTTGATTTTGCAGTTTTCTATTTATGTATTTTCTTTTTCATTTTCTATTAAACATGCACACACAATATATACAATCAGGCAGTTAACTTTGATAGTTTCTCTATATTCAAGATTAAGCTAAGAGAGGGTTCTTATCATTTTTAAAGAATCAAACAACTAAATTAAACTCAAAACCAGTTTTTTTTATACATGATTAATAAGTCCAATTGACTCGACCAAATATTCAAATCGACCTGGTAAAAAGGCTTTTGTAAATAGATCAGCCAACTGTTTTTCAGTTGCGATTTGTATCAAAATGATTAAACATTTTTCAGAGTTATCTCTGAGAAAATGATATCAAATCTCGATATGTTTTGTTTTTGAGTGTTGGACAGGATTAGCTGTAAGGAACATAACAGCAGTGTTATCAATGTAAATAGGAGTTTTAAAAAATTTGAACCCATAATCCAGCAGTTGGTTTTGTAACCAAAGGATTTGAGAACATCCTGCTGAAGCAGCTATGTACTCAGCTTCTGCGGTTGAAATAGAGACATTTGTTTGTTTCTTACATTGCCATGAGACTAATCTGGGACCTAAAAACTAAGTATCATCTTTTAACTTAAAATCTTGCAACAAGGCATGGTTGCCTGTCATATGCCGGCTACACCCACTATCAATATACCACCATGTGTTAATAGGTCTTCTCGGGCATACTTACATTTCAAAAGGAATTAAGTTGAGTTATCAACCCAAGCTGAGATGGTCTTGGGCTTTCCAAATTTATCAACAATGCTAAACTGTTTAAAGTGAAGCTATTTCAAATTAGGCTTTTTGTTGACAAATTTACCAATTCTGTTCCTGACAAATTTTTGATTATCTTTGATTTGTTTAGTTCTTAAAGCATGATAATGTTTTTCAAGATCATAATCAAGATAATTCAACCCATCCAAGTAAACCTTTTTAGAAAAAGTTTGTTTACCAAACTTCCCATTGTTCATTCTCATAGATCGTGGAATGAATTTTCCTTGATTATACTGCTTTGGTTTTGCAGTATAAGAATCATCATATTCAGAATTATTCCTTCGAAAAGATCTCAAGCCTAAGGAAGCTTGTTTTGTCAATCCTTGAAAACCAACACTTTCATTTCATTGAAATTATGGATTGACATATCCATTCCTTAACTGTGGATTAACATATCCATTCCTCGGTGAGCTCTTTCTGAAGTAGCAATTCTCAGTTTTGTGAGTTATTTCATCATAATAGGTATAATATTTGTTGAAATAACAATCAGCTGTTGAATGATTTTTCATATCACATATGTGACAATACCTGTTAAAGAAACATTCTTCAGTCTTATGATTGTACATATCACATATTTCACAATACCTTTGTTGTGATTTAAACAACTGTTGATTAACTTTAGATGTGGAGGCCACATTTGATCCTTGCTTTGATTTAGGAGTTAAAAAGATAATCTGTTGTTTTTGATTGAAAAGTTTGTTCTTTTGAAATTTAGGTTTTATCTTTTGCTCATTAACACCATTTCTTGACTCTTTTGATACAAATCTTTTGTTGATAGCGGATGACTTAGGACCTGAACCTATTTTAAGATCATAGTTAGATTTGTTCTTTGAGTTAGATTTGATTTCTGGAATTTTGTTCATGTCAAAAATACCCACAGAAACAAACTTTACTGGTTTAAACTGATTTGTTTGATTTGTTCTTTGAGTTTGATTGTTTTGACTTTTATTTTGAGATGTTTTAGATTTAGCTTTTTTTCTTCTCCTTCTTTGGTTATTCGATCTTGATGATTTTTGTTTGCTTTGGGATTGAACATCTTTAGGAGAAGATTCTATTTCATTTTCTTTTATCTTTTTGTTCTTTCTGCCATTTGATAAAGTCTGGATTGTTTAATCCATAAGAAAATGAATCTTCAGATGTTACTTCATCAAGTTTTGCTTTCTCTTTATTATTTGAGTTCTGTTTGACATTCTTTACCATCACTTCTTCAACAACATACTCTTTGGGAACAAACATTTTCTTATTCTTGTTTTGAAAGGCTTTTAGCTTGGCTTTGTTTTTAGGAGAGTGATCATGCGTATTAAAGTTTTTTGGTAAAGTGTTTGTAATAGATTCAGGCATTGGTTCATGTGTGAAACCTAGACCTGCTTTTTGTTTGTCTTTCCTCTCACTTACCAATTGTTCAACCATTGTTTTTGAACTTTTAACTTTGGCTAGATCCACCTGAGTTGTAGCATGAGCTATTTTTTTTTCTTCTAAATTTTAGTCATCTCTTCAAGTTGTTTTTTAACAAGTTCAAGTTCTTTTAGAGTTTTATTCCATGAGGTTTGTAAAGATAAGATCTTTTCATCAGAGACTTTGTGATCATTTTTTAGCTTGTTGTGCATTACTTCTTCTTGTTTAAGTTTGTCATAGATCTTATATGAATATGTTCTGTAATGCTCAACTTGATCAAAACATGCTTTTGCGCACATTTTCTCTCTAACATTAACAGGAATTTCAGGATAACTTGAAGAAGAAGTCTTAGAGTCAGATGATGGATTCTCAACCTTTGGTTGGTCAGACTGAGCCATAAGTGCAATCTCTACTGAATCCTCTTTTGGGTCAGATTTGTCACTCTAGTCATAATCTTCATCATCATTTTCTGGATCACTATCAGCCTTAGGATCATTATCTTCAGACCAGTCTTCATTTTGAATATCTACAATAAGAGATAAACTAGAGGTTAGATCAGTTGTAAATTGTTTAGTATAAGCACTCCACTCATATCCATCTTTGATGCTAACAACAAGAGCTTTCTTTGGCTCTTCAGATGATTTTGTTTCATCTTTAAGTTCTAGCATAATAAGACTCTGATAAGGCTTTTGAAACGTCTTCTGAGACTGTTGTTGGTATCTTTGACTGCTAGAACTTGCTTGACCATTTCATCCTTGGTTTCTGGGAGCTTTACATTCTCTTGAGAAATGACCATAACTGTTGCAGTTGAAACACCTTGACTTTGATTTGTCAAAGCCAATAGTTTTGTTAGCACTTGGCTTGTAGTTCCTGTTAACATAAGAGTGTTTCTGTGTTCTGTAAGCAATCGTCACCATCTGACAATTCAAGTCCATATCTTCCACATCATCAGGGTCCATCTCAAACAAATCCTTCAAAACAAGATCTAATTGGGTTAGATGACTACCTTGATAAGCTTGAAAACTTGCCATAAAAGCAGTAAATGTCGATTTTGACTCATCATCCTATAAAAGGATATTAATAACATCTTTAACTTTGCTAGTTTTAATAGAGTTAGAAGATGAAGTCTCAATTTGAAGTTTAGGAGTTTGAGTGTTAGGAGGAGACTTTTATCTCTTTACCAAAGATGAAGATTATTTGATTAATTGTTTCCCTAGAAAGATGCTCAAATAATTCTAATTGCCTCTTGAGTTTTTGCTTTTTGAGATCTTGTATCTCTTTACCACCTTCACAAATGATCTTCAAAGCCTTGAACATAGTGTACCCAATTTGATAACAATCAAGTCTAGTCAAGACTTCCAATGGTAATCCCTTGCATATCAATGAGTAAGCTTTGATGTCATTCTTAACCTTTCTTAAGTCATCACCTTGCAGACCATCCTCTGGATAAGGTTCTGGAGAGACTTTTGTATAAATAAATCCTCTGTCAGGACCATCAGATGCGATTGGAATATAAGGTCCTTTCTCTATTGACTTCCACAAGTCAATATCAATAGAGTTTAGATGATTCTTCAACCTTAAAGACCAGTTCTTGAAATCAGCTCTGTCCTTTAGCTTTGGAACCCTGTTCTCAGAATCTTCAGACTTAACCATTTTGTATTTTTGAATTCAAGAAAATGACTTGTTTTTGTTGTTTTTAAGTTTTGAAATAAAACTATGAAATGAAAATATTTTTGGTTTTTAGTTTTTGAAAAAAATTCTAAGTGTTTACTGATAAGTCTGAATGCTCAAGTGCCTAAATAGTTATCAAGCGCCTAAATAGTTTTCAAGCGCCCAAACAGTGGTGAAGTGCCTGAATACTAAAGCACCTGAATAGTTATGAAATGCCTGACTTTGAAATCGAAATGCCTAAGGGTATGCCTTAGTTTAATTCTAAAACGCCCAACTGATGATGCGGATAAATAGTCTTCAAACGTCCACACAGTTATGAAACGCATGGGTTCCACCCGGTGATGAAGCGCCTGAACAGTTGTCAAACGCCCAAATAGTTGTTAAATGCCTGGGTTAAAAATGCCCAAACAGTCCTCGTGCACCTAGAATTACTTGGTTTCCACAAAGTCTCAATGTGACCACAGTCAAAATGCGTCCCAATAGTGGTAAAATGCCTGAACTGAAAAATGCATAAACAGTGCTAAAATGGCCAAACAATTAGGATGCGTATAGACACTTGGTCAAATTTTGCAACAAATTTTCCTAGCTGGACACTTGAATTTAAAATCAAAACTAGACAACCAAAAGATTTAAGAAAATCTATATTAGGTTTCCTGCCAAACATCAACTCATAAGGAGTTTTCTGTTTATCTTTCACAAGCAATGAATGATTCCGTACAAAACATGTAGTAGATATGGCTTCACATCTGCTAACATGGAACATGTGACCTCAATCAAAGTTCTGTTTTTCCTTTCAGCAACTCCATTTTGTTATGGAGTTCTAGGAGCACTAAACTAATGAGCAATATCTTTTTTTGCACAAAACATGTCAACATTTGAATTTTTAAATTCAGTTCCATTATTACTTCTAATAATTTTCACCTTTTGTTCTAATTGATTTTCAATTTTAATGATGAATTCTTTTAACAATTCAACACTTTCAGATTTAGCATGCAAAAATAAAACCCATAAAAATATTGTAAAGTCATCAATGATAACTAAACAATAAGATTTTTTTCAAATACTCTGCACATTAGTTGGTCCGAATAGGTCCATGTGCAACATCTGGAGAGGCTTGGAATTTCAGTTTATCAGCTTGGGCTTATAAGACGCTCTGTGTTGCTTTCCTTTTAAACATGCTGAGCAGTGATCTATTGTAGAGAACTTCTTTGTTGGAAGACCTACTACATGATTTCCTGCTACAAACTTGTTCATGTTCTTGAAATTGGAATGCCCGAGACGTCTATGCCATAACTGGCTTTCGACATTTAAAGCTTGAGCAATTAGGCATGTATTTTCCGTAGACGGATCTACTTGAGACATATCTAACTTGTATATATCTTGATCACGAACAGCTTTAACAACTACCCATTCTTTGCTTGTCTGAAAACCTGGCTTCAAAATATAACAATAAGAATCATCAAATAGAACATAGTAAGATTTGTCACAAATTTAGGAAACATTTAAAAGGTTAAAGTTCAACTGTGAACAATAGTTGACTTTATCAAAGCTAATAATCCCATTGAACACTGTTCCTTCTCCTGTTATTTTACCACCTGCATCACCTCCGAATGCAACATGAGTACCATCTTTTAACTTAAAATCTTGAAGCAAGGCATGATTGCCTGTCATATGCCGGCTACACCCACTATCAACATACCACGTGTTAATAGGTCTTCTTGGGCGTACCTGCATTTCAAAGAGATTTAAGTTAAGTTATCAACCCAAGCCGATATGGTCTTGGGCTTGCCAAATTTAACAATAATGGTAAACTGTTTAAAATTAAGCTTATTCAAATCATGATTCTTTTGTTTTTTGAATTTACAAATTCCGTTTCCGACAAATTTTTGATTATCTTTGATTTGCATAGTTCGTAAAACATGGTAACGTTTTTCAAGATCATCGTCAAGATAATTCAAACCATCAGAAGAAACATTTTTAGAAAAACTTTAATTACCAAACTTTTTATTTTTTATTCTCATAGATCGTGGAATGATTTTTCCTTGATTATAATTCTTTGTTTTCACAGCATAAGAATCAGCATAATCAGAATCAATCCTACGAAAAGATCTCAAGCCTACGGAAGGTTGTTTTGTCAATCTTTGAAAACCAATACTTTGATTTCTTTGAAATTGTGGATTTACATATCCGTTCCTTGGCGAGTTCCTTATGAAGTAGCAATTCTAAGTTTTGTGATTTCTTTCATCACAAATGGTACAATACTTGTTGAAATAACAATCAGCTGTTGAATAGTTTTTCATATCACAAATGTGACAGTACCTGTTAAAAAAACATTCATCAGTCTTATGATTGTACATATCACATATATCACATTACCTTTGTTGAAATTTAAACAACTGTTGATTAGTCTTTGATGTGGAAGCTACATTTGATCCTTGTTTTGGTTTAAGAGTTACAAAATTAATCTGTTGTTTTTGATTTGAGAGTTTATTCTTTTGAAATTTGGATTCTGACTTTTGTTCATTAACACCATTCCTTGACACCTTAGATACAAATCTTTTGTTAACAGCGAAAGACTTTAGACCTAAACCTATTTTTAGATCAGAGTTAGATTTGTTCCTTGAGTTTGATTTGATTTCGGGAATTGTGTTCATATCAAAAGTACCTGCACACACAAACTTCACTAGTTTAAACTGATTAGATTGATTTGTTCTGTGATTTTGATTGTTTTGATTTTTATTCTGAGAGGATTTAGCTTTTGCATTTTTCCTTCTTCTTCTTTGGTTTCTTGATCTTGATGAACTTTGCTTGCTTTGTGATTGACCATCTTCAGTAGAATACTCTTTTGCATTTTCTTTATCTTTTTGTTCTTTCTGCCATTTGATGAAGTCTGGATTGGTTAATCCATAAGAAAAAGAACCTTCAGATGTTACTTTATCTTGTTTTACTTTCTCTTTATTCTTTGAGTTTTGATTATCATTCTTTACAATTACTTCTTCTACAACATACTCTTCGGGAACAAACATTTTCATATTCTTTGGTCGAGGTTTGTAAGATTTAACTTTCACTGGATGACCATTTTTAATCTTTTCTGAATCTTGTTCCTCAAATATGTCAACATTTGTTTTCTCTTCATCACTTTTAGAATTCTTTTTCTTATTTTGAAAGACTTTTAGCTTAGCTTTGTTTTCAGGTGAGTGATCATGTGTGCTAAAGTTTTCTAGTAAAGTATTTATGATAGATTTAGGCATGGGCTCATGTGTAAAACCTAGACCTGTGTTGTTTTTATCTTTCCTCTCACTTACCAACTGTTTTACAACTGTTTTAGAACTTTTAACTTTAGCTAGATCCACCTGTGTTGCAGCATGAGCTATTTTTTCTTCTTCTAAATTTTTAGTCATCTCCTCAAGTTGTTTTTTAACAAGTTCAAGTTCTTGTAGAGTTTTATTCCATGAGGTTTGTAGAGATAAGATCTTTTCATCAGAGACTTTGTGATCGTTTTTCAGTTTGTTATGCATTACTTCTTGTTTAAGTTTGTCACAGATTTTAAATAAATATGTTCTGTAATACTAAACTTGATCAAAACATGCTTTTGTGCACATTTTCTCTCTGACTTCAACAGGAATTTCAGGATAACTTGAAGAAGAAGTCTTAGAGTCAGATGATGGAAGCTCAACCTTTGGTTGTTCAAACTAAGCCATGAGTGCAATTTCTTTTGAATCTTCTTTTGGGTCAGATTTGTCACTCTAATCATACTCTTCATCATAATTGTCAGAATCAACATATGCCTTAGGATCATTTTCTTCAGACCAGTCTTCATTTTGAACTTCAGCAACAAAAGCTAGACTAGATGTTAGATCAGCTGTGAATTATTCAGCATAAGCACTCCAGTCATATCCATCTTTGATGCTAAAAATAAGAGCTTTCTTTGGCTCTTCAGATGATTTTGATTCATCTTTAAGTTCTAGCATGGGAAGACTTTGATAAGGCTTTTGAAAAGTTTTATGAGACTGTTGTTGGTATCTTTGACTACTAGAACCTACTTGACTATTTCTACCTTGTGTTTTTAGGAGCTTTACATTCCCTTGAGAAATGACAATAACTGTTGCAGTTGAAACACCTTGACTTTGATTTATCAAAGCCAACAGATTTTTTTGTAGTTGGCTTGTAATTCCTGTTAACATATGAGTGTTTCTGTGTTCTGTAAGCGATCATTACCATCTAACAATTCTAGTCCATCTCCTCCACATCATCAGGATCCATCTCTAACAAATCCTGCAAAACAAGATCTAACTGGAATAGATGACTACCTTGATAAGGATGAAAACTTTCCATGAAAGCAGTAAAAGCATATTTTGACTCATCATCCTGTAAAAGGATATTAATAACATCTTTAACTTTGCTAGTTTTAATAGAGTTAGAAGATGAAGTCTCAGTTTGAGTTATAGGAGTGTGAGTTTTAGGAGGATATTGAGGTTGAGGTTGAGTTGTATAAATAGGAGACATTGATGCAGCCCCATCTGTAAAGAAACCAGCTCCAACGAATAAATCACCCTCGTCTTCTAGAGAATTATCATCTTTAGCCAGAAAAGCATTCTCCACTGTGTTAGCTGGAGAAGCCACGTACTTATACTGAGACATTGATGCAGCTCTATCATTGTTTTTGGAGCTCTCATCAATTTCAACTGATAAAATTTTGGCAATCAAAAGATCCAAATCCATCAGGAACTTTTCTGTATGCTTCAACAGAGTGACTATCTATTTCCATGAAGATGGAAGAGCATTCAGAAGTCTGTAATTTAGATCTTTGAGATCATTTTGATACCAGTAGTTGACATTTCAGTAGTTAATTGTACGAATTTGTTCATCATTTGATTGATTATTTCACTAGAAAGATGCTCAAACAATTCCAATTGCCTCTTAAGTTTCTACTTCTTGAGATCTTGTATCTCTTTACCACCTAAACAAATGATCTTCAAAGCTTTGTACATGGTGTAACCAGTTTGATAACCTTCAAGTCTGGTCAAGACTTCCAATAGTAACCCCTTGCACATCAATGAATAAGCTTTGATGTCATTCTTAACCTTCCTTAAGTCATCATCTTATAGACCATCCTCAGGATATGGTTCTGGAGAGTCTTTTGTATAAACAAATCCTCTGTTAGGACCATCGCATGTAATTGGGATATGTGGTCCTTTCTCTTTTGACTTCTACAAGCCAATGTCAATGGAGTTTAGATGATGCTTCAATCTGAGAGACCAATTTTTGAAATCAGCTCTATTTTAGAGCTTGGGAACTCTATTCTCAGAATCTTCAGACTTAACCATTTTATATTTTTGAATTAAAGAAAATCACTTGTTTTTGTTGTTTTTAAAATTTTTAAAAAGAAACTATGAAATGAAAATATTTTTGGATTTTTTTTTGTTTTTGAAAAAATTTTCAAGTGTTTACTGATAAGTCTGAGTGCTAATGCGCCTGAAACTCCTGAAACGCCTGGCTTTGAACAAGAAATGTCTAAGGGAATGCCTTAGATGAATTCTTTAACGCCCAACTGATGAATCATCTGAACAGTTCTCAAACGCCCACATAGTATAGAAACGTCTGGGGTAAAAACGCCCAAACAGTTCTCAAGCGCCTAGAATTGCTAGTTTCAACAAAGTATCAAAGCGACAAAACAGTCTCAATGCGTCCAAATAGTTGCAAAACGCATGTTCTAAAAATGCCTTAACAGTGATGAAACGCCTAAATAGTTGTAATGTGTCTGATCACTTGGAAATTTTCCACTATTTTTCACAACTCAAGCGCCAAATTCATCATCTTCAACAAACTCAGATCTTATGAAATTCTTGGAAAATTGTTAAATTGATCTAAAAACTTCCAATTAGGTAGTAAATAGATAGATTAACAATCTTCAATCAAATTTTTGATCAAACAACAACAAGAAATCTGTTTTCTGATTGAATTACAGTTCAAAAATAAAGAACAAATTTTCGCACATAAATCTGATCAATACTCAGATTTGAATGAATTAAACACCAAATTGTGATTCAAATCATGTGTCTATGGATGAAACACAACTGAAAACAACAATTAATCTATCAAATTGCAATCAACATAGATTTCAAGTGATTCAATGAGCTCAATATGCTGATAATAGGCTCTGATCACTGAACCGAAAGCTCTAATACCATTTGATCGGTTCAAAAGGATAGATCTATGATGATATCGTAATGCAATAATCAATTCAAACACAAAGTAATCAAACACAAGCAATTACTTCAAAAATTCATAGATTTCATTAATAGCAAATGCTTAGGATACAAAGTGTAAGGGTGAGTTACAGTTGTTAATCTGTTCTAATTGTTTCGTTCTCTAGGTCTCTAGTTTTCTTTCAGTTGATTCTCGATCCCCTACACAATAGATAAACTATCCAATATATACTATCAAAAAAAAAACAAGGAACATATATTTACAAAATAAGTCCCTATACTATGATAAAAAGCAAAAGACAAATGTTAATCTTTTAAGAGCTCTAACACATCTGCTGTTGTTGATGAAGAACTTTCAGTCATTTGGTCTTCCTTTATCTTCAACACCATCTTTGGAAGACTAGACTTGACCTTCAACACTTTGGAAGTTTTGACAACTTCGAAAGTTTTGGAGACTATGCCTTCGGAAGATCTTGCTTTCACTACAACAAGCTTCAGTGCTTCAGAAGCATTCCTTTCTTTCGTGACAAAATTTTCTTCTGAATGCAAATTTTCACTTACCTTCATTTCCTCTTTGGAGCTTCCGAAAGGAAGAAATTTTCCTTCCAAATCTTTCTTCTTCTTCTTCTTCTTAGAAGTCTTCTTCTTGGTCATGTAGATAGTACTTTTGGGGTTGTAGATGCAATCCATGGCAAGATGAGAAGGACTACCACACATGATGCAATCAACTGGTTTCTTTCTGAGAGACTTCTTGTGGGTAGAAAGATGAGCTTGATCCCTTTCCGTCTCCATCTTCATCTTCTTAGATGTTGTAGAAAGTTTGCTAGGGTGAGGCGTGCTCTTGGAGCTGGATGGTTCAGGCTATGTAGCAGTGGTACACAGCTGGTCAGCTTTTATTCCTTCATAGGGATAAGTTGGACATGAACAAGAACTCCTGGTCCTAGAGTTCATAGTTGAGTCCTCAGCATTTACCACTTCAAATCCTACAAAGATAAAGACTTGTTTCTGCTTGGAGTTGAAAGTTTCCTTGATCTCTTAAGCCTTCTTTGATCTTCTTTTGGCTACTCTGATCAAGTTCTTCCACTTAGAATTTGTCATCCCTGGTTCCTTCCTCTCCTTAGGAAAATAGTGTCCCTTCTTAGGATGATCTTCTTCACTCATCTCAGATCCATCCTTCACTATCTCCTTTTTATCCTCTTCTTTAATAGGGTTTATGAAGGGAAGCTCATCTTGACAGGTTCCACACCTTGGAGATCTCACAGATAGTAGAGTGTGTGGAGGAGCTATTTCAATAGATCCCAGTCCCTGCTTAATCTGGTAACAAACTTTTGCATGCAACGATGAGGATATCATGTTCTTGAAGGTCTCTTCTTCAAGAACACATTTTTCTACCCTGGCTTTGCTGATCACAAGCTCAGCCTGGATTCAGTTAACTTAGTGATGAGATCTTTGATCCGAGTCCTGTAGTTAGTATGTTCATTCTTAATAGTTGAAATAGTTTTCTCTAAATCTTCTATTTTAAATTTGTAATCATTTCCAACTATTTTGAAATCAGCTTTTAAGATGTTTAAGGACTCAAGGTCAGATCTCATCTCTAAGTTATAGGACCTATATTTGTTAACTTTAGCAATGCATTCTAGGGTACAAAGATGTTCCAATACCTTGGCTTCTTCATGATCAGCCATCAGTGCTTGATTTGCAGATGCATCTTTAACCTGGAAACTCCAATAAATGCCTCCTTCTTCAACAGCAACTGCAGCTTGCTGCTTAGGCTTCTCATTGTGTGGAGCTCCTTCGGTGTAATTTGGCCTAGATTGTACGTGGCAAATATTTGATCTTAGTGACTTGCACTTCCTAGCAAAGTGTCCTATTTGGTTACAGTTGTAACACTTCACCTTGCTTTTGTCCAGCCCAAACTTTCCACTGGATACATTACTGGGAAACTTCCTCCCTGTTCTTTTGTAGAACTTCTTGGTTCTATGAGTGAGGAGAGCCATTTGTTAGCTATCTCCATGTACTCCAGATCATCTGGATGGATGCAGTCCAAGTCTTCAAGGGTTAAGAGGATGTTGCCACTACTTTCATCAGCAGACACAAAGGCTCGAGAAGAGCTTTTCTCTTGGAATGGGCTTCCATGGATGTAGTTCTCCCTTGGTGTCTCCGGGATGGTGATGAAAGGTCCCTTTATTGAGTTTTCAGGGTAGTAGATGAGATGATGTTGTGGTTCTCTGTAATCCCTTTCAACCACGTGAAGGGCAGAACTCTGTTGATTTTTAGAGTTACTAGATGGGTTTTCATGTTCATCCCCATCTGGTAGCCACTGAGAATGCCTTACAACTCAGTGAGAGTAAGGGTCTTGAGGTTTTTAGTCCTCTTAATGACCACACAATAGTGTGTCCATTGTCTGGGAAGAGAGGACATGAACTTCCTCACAATGTCCTTGCTCTCAAGAGTAACTCCAACATCCATTAGTGTGTCCACAATCTTAACATACCTGAAGTATTGTTAAGTCATGGTTTCACCTGCCTAGAAGGTGAAATTCTCAAACTACTACTTCAAGACGTCTTTCTTGTTCTCTTTAGCTTCATTAGACTCCTCATACATCAGCTTCAGCGCGTCCCATAGTTGCTTAGCAGTTTTGCACTTCTTGAAGCCTCAACATATATAGTAGGGAATAACAGTTTGTAGGGCGGTCATGGTTGTCTGATCTACATATATCTTCTTCCAGTCTTTTTAGAGTAGTCAGCTACTTCCTCTAGGATAATGCCGCCTCCAGCAGCATTTGAAGAGGTGCATGGTATATGAGGTCCAGAGACAACAAATCCCTACATCCTGCTGTCTAGAGACTTGATGAAGCCTTCCATTCTTTGGCGCCAAGTATCAAAGTCATCAGGAGTAACCAGTGGAGACTTTATCATAAGATTAGTTTCTATATCAGCCTTTGTGAGAGCTTCCATTTGAGATGTTAATTGATATGTGAAATTTAGAGTATTTAAGAAAGTGAGATCATATAATCAAGAGCCTACAATGCTCTAATACCAATTGCGAGACCTATTAAGGGATGGTCAATACAACTAGTCTTATAATGAGGAGAGTGTTAAAACACTTAACAGATCAAATAGGGAACTGGGTTTTTTGTAAGATACTAGGAACACAAGTAAGTAACAAGAGACAACCAAGAACAAGAACAAGATAAGTATGGTTTTCAAGAATGCCGTATATTGCTCTCAAGTTCTATTATAAGTTTTACAAAGCATGAGATAAATACAATAACCAGAGATCCTTTACACTACATCCTACAACTGGCTATACTTTAAAAGTTAGCTGGAAACACTAATCTAGACAACAAGATCAATGTACAGTCAAAAGGCAGCTTGCCTTTTGACTTTTGACAATGACATGCCATAGCTCACATCCTAATCTATTACAAAAAGGATAAAAGGTACAAAGTATAAAGTTATAGACTCCAAACCATAATCTATAGTTTACAAAAGCATGGACCTTTTCATCAACTTATATATATTCATGAGTCTTCAAAGTGGCACTGGAAAGTTGGTCAGCTTTATGCAAAAGTTGGTCAGAGAAAGCATGTCTTCTCTATCTTCGAAATAAATCAGTCTTCAGTCTCTTGGCTTTGGAAGACTTTGTCATTAAAGCTTCAGAAGACCTCATCTTTGGTTGCATCATGCATGCATGCTGAAAGCACTTTGGTTGCTTTGGTTGCATCAGCCTTTCAAGTATAACCATACACATAGTCATTAGTCAAAAAGGCAGTCTACCTTTTGACTCTACATTGATCTTGTTGTCTAGATTAGTGTTTCTAGCTGGCCTTCAAAGTATGGTAGGCTATAGGATGTAGTCTAAAGTATCTTAAGTAGTTGTATCTAGAATTAAGCTTTGTAACACTTGTATGTACCTAAGAGAAATATACATCATTCTTTAAAACCATATTATCTTGTTCTTGTTCTTGTTCTTTCTCTAAGTGTTCTTTATTTGATCTAAGCTAGTTCCCTATTTGATCTGTTAAGTGTTCTAACACTCTCCAAACATTGTGAAACTATTGCATTGACCACCCTTCATCAGTCCTGCAATTGTGTAAGGAATACACTTAGAGGCTGATGCAACCAAAGAACAACCAAAGCTCTCAACATGCATATGTGAAGTACAAGGAAGTTACTTTGGAAGATTTGATACAACTTAGTTGATTATGCTAAGTATTAAGTCTTCTGAAGCCAAAAGACAATATCTTCCGAAGCGAAATATGAATTCATCAGAAGCTTCAAAGACAAAGTCTTCCGAAGCCAAAGACTGATTTCTTTTGAAGACAGAGAAGACATGCTTTTTCTGAATCACCTTTTGACAAAAGCCAAACAACTTTCCGCTTCCACTTCTGATGAGACTCACCAACTTACTTGGTTTGGTGAAAAGTCCATACTTTTGTTAAACTTTAGATTAAGGTCTTTTATCTGTAACTTTCTACTTTTGTACTTTTATCCTTTTTGTGATAGATAAGGATGTGAGCTATGGTATGTCATAGTCAATAGTCAAAAGGCAATCTGCCTTTTGACTCTACATTGATCTTGTTGTCTAGATTAGTGTTTCTAGCTGGCCTTGAAAGTATGGTTAGTTGTAGGATGAAGTATAAAGTATCTTAAGTACTTGTATCTTTAGATAAGCTTTGTAACCCTTGTAAGAACTTGAGAGCAATATACATCATTCTTGAAAACCATATTTGAGTGTTCTTGTTTATTGTTCTTACACTGTGTGTTCATTGTTTCATTCTAACTAGCATCTGTTAAGTGTTCTAAGTATCTCCTCATTGTTAAACTATTGCATTGACCCCTTTCAATGGTCCTACAATTGGTATCAGAGCATTTTAGGCTCTTGACTGTATGACCTCACTATCTTATATCCCTTTAGTTTCATAAAACACTTAATAACTCAAATGGCAGCTCTTACCAAGGCTGATATGGAAACTAGTACTTAGTGACTTTGATACTTTGTGTCAACGTATGAAAGGGTACATCAAGTCTTAATATAGCAGGATGTGGAGATCTGTTGTTGAAGGACCTCGCATCCCAAGCACCTCTTCAGCCACTGCTAGAGGTGGGATGATTCCAAAGGAAATGGCTGGCTACTTTGAGGAAGACTGGCAGAGAATTGATGTGGATCAAAAAACCATGACCGCTCTTCAAATTGATCTTCCTAACTCCATATACAGAGGCTTCAAAAAGTGCAAAACTGCTAAGCAGCTCTAGGATGGACATTAGCTTATGTGTGAGGGATTTGAGGAAGCAAAGGAAAACTAGAAAGACATTATAAAGCTACAGTTTGAGAACTTCACCTATAAGATAGGTGAAACCATGACTTAACAATACTTCAGGCATTTTGAGATTGTGGATACTATGTTGGAGTCAAGCTTGAGAATAGGGACATAGTGAGGAATTTCAGGTTCTCTCTTCCCAAACAATGGACTCACTACTGTATGGCCATCAAGTGAACTAAGAACCTCTCTACTCTTACTAACACAGAGCTATGTGGTATCCTTAGTAGTTACCAGATGGAGATGAACTTGCAAAATCCATCAAGCAGCTCTTCAAATAGTCAGTAGAGTTCAGCCCTACATGTGGTTGAAAGGCATAGTAGAGAACCTGTTGGTCCAACAGATCGTTTGAACGTGTTTCTGATGAAGGTTTAACACTGAAATCCACAAGATATCACTAATTCTAATAGCTTATGAACCAAGTAATGATGAAATATGAACACAAATCAAACATAAAACCCATTTGTAAGAGAATTTGTGAAGATTAAGAAGAATAATGCTCAAATGAATGAAATATCAGCTCCTAGCAATACACAAACAAGAAATGAACTCAAATCTATAATAATCAATAACGTTCCAAGACCTACACAATGAAGAACAAATAAACATATATATACAGGACCTAGTTTCGCATACTGTGAAACTGTATGCACCATGGCATGAGAAACTACAAGGCAAAACTACAGTTTCGCATGCACTTTCGCATGCCATAGAATACAAAGCAAGAGAAAAGTAAACTAGATCCTATTACATTATATCTAAGGTATAGTAAACTATGACTAAGCAAAAAGAAATGGCAAGGTGAATACCACCCTATTCTTGATCATCAATACTCCCCCTAGGGGGGGTATTCACCTGCCGGGTCTTCGGGATCAGCTCCAGCCTTTGCCTGCTCCATCAATAAAGCCAAATCTCTAACTTCTACCTCCAGATCCTCATGTTCTTAAACATTCTTTTTGAGCTGCTTGATTTCCAATCTCACGCCCTGAGCCTTGTTTGCTACCCTCTCAAACAAGCTCGCCTTAGTCTTCATCTCTTCTCTAGCCCCAAATTTAATCTAGTTTAACACAGTACATTCAGATCTTCATCACTGAATAAGAATACCTCCATAGGATCAAACAGTCTTATCTCATCTCCATCCTTCACCCTCCCTACTGCTTCTCCAGTCTGGTTGTCACAGAACCATTTCTCGAACTTCTGTAGTCTTGATGGTTGTTGATCAGGTATCCTCACCCTGTTGACTGTCTTTGCTGGCTTTAATTTTTGCATGATCTTCCCTTTCCTCGTCACCCAATCAAGATCCGTCTTTGACCTTCTCCACTCAGGCTTCATGTATCCAAATGCTTCAAAGTTATACTGAACGCCCTGACGGATCTCATTCTCTAACATTTTGGCATGTTCTCTTAAATCTGAGTCAAGGAGGGGAATCTCTGCTTCTCTCCTTAAATCCTACTTAGGAAGGGTCTTGAACGCCTTCCTTTTGTGCATGTATGAGATCCCGCTTCCACGCCTTTTAATCATAAACATTTTTAGCTTCGTGTTGTACTCCCAGCTCACAATCTTCTTGTCTGTCTCCTTCCTTCCTGATTCTTGAATGTTTTGGAAAAGAGGTGTTAGTTTCTCTATTTCTTCCTCCTTATAGAACCAGTCCTCTCTATTCATCTCAACTACATCTCCTTCAACTAAACTCCTCTGAGCCACATAAGTCATTGGCCTTTTACCAACTATATAAAATTCTAGCTAAGAATCATAGTCCACTAGCTGTTCCTCCACCTCTTCCTCCTCATCCATCAAATTAAGCTCAATATTCCCTTTCACTCCTCCATGTCTCCCATCCCTTAACACCTCATTCCCTGTCAGATTAGTATCTAAGTCAAAGCCCATATCAACAAACCCAACCTAAAACACCTTATCAACATTTTCTTCATCACAACTCCTTCACCACTACCTCCAGCACCACCATCACCAGCTTCAACACCACCTACACCACTACCACCAGTTCCAGAGGTTCCAACACCACTACCTCCAACTCTCAATCCTCCTACACCGCTAACACCTGCTCCTGATGTCTTATGAATAAAAGGGTACAAGGATGTGTCAGTCATTTCATTGATTTGCTCAGCACTTAGTACACCAATAGCACCAACAATGTTTCTTAGATCACTTACCTCTTCCAACAACTTTCTTATCTAATCCTGTTGGCTCAAAATAACTTTCTTCATCATCAATCTTTAAATCCCTTAGTTTATCCCTTCCTCTGAGTTAATCAGCTTTGTCTTTATCATTCTTAGCTCATTTGATAAGGATGTGTTGACATTTCTAATCACATCCTTATCAAACTCTAATCTGATGTCCCTCCTTGGCCTCTCAGCTTCTCCTACATGCCTAGTCTCAGGAATGACTGGCTGCCTGCTCTTACTCCTCTTTTTCGGTATCGGGGAACCAGCTCTGGCATGAGAGGATGATTTCTTTACACCCTTCTTCTTCATCTTCTTCCTCAACTCCTCCTCAATCTCATCCAGTTGTTCTTTGAAGGTCAAATCAGTCTCCTTTGTATATTTCTTTCTCTTCCCTCTTCCACATTTCCTCTAGTCTCTACTACTCTCCTTTCCTCCAGAGGGATTAGAGTCTTGATATAGGTCCGCCTTTCTTCTATGTACATACTCTCCAGTAGATATGTGATCTTCCTTGAAAAATCATGCTTGGAAGCAGCACACTCAGAAAAGATCCTTGGGTTCATTGGAGTCAATCTTAGTTCATCCCCGAGCTTAGGTAAGTTTGGCTTTAGATTACTAGAAAGATCAGAATGAATCTTTGATACACTAGCCACTTATCCTTCTTCAAGAACATGATGTTCTCTAACAAATAGTCATGAATGATCTGGGCTATGTTTGCCTTCTGAAGTTTACAGAACATAATCATAGCTGGGGACCATCGCAGATTTAGTCCATCTGATCCTCCCTTCATATGATCCAAACAGCTAATAAAGACCTGAGCTATAAACCTCCATTCCTTCGAAAGGAATGACTTTTTGATCTCCTTCCGCTTCTCGAAGCCGGTTCCCTCATAGCCAATATCTTTAAATGCTTTAATGTCCTCTAAATGAGTCATCTCAATGCTTTCTCCCATGTCATCCTCCAGATGCAAGGCCTTAGCCACTGTCTCGGCCGATATCTCAAATAGTTCACCCTGAACTGACGATATGATAGTCCTCTGCTTGGCGTCATAATCAGTCGTTATTTAGTACTCTCTAATCTGCTTCTCATCTATAATAGGATAGTAAGAATTGGCATAGTAGATGGGAGAACTCTTTAGCCAATCGAGGAAATCTCTATATCCGGCAGACTTTGGATCTCGATCGTTTAGGTATGCCACCACGTTTGATCTTGGATCAAACTTTAAACTCCCCGTAATCACTACAGGTGAAACCGAGAGTTTGTTAGATCACAAGATATTACAAAATATTTAAAATTTTATAACTTTAATTATTATTATCTATTTATATTTATTATTATTATTTTTATGATTATTATTATTATTATGATATCTTTTTGTTATATTTTTTATTAGTTTCATAGATAATTTCGCATGAAGAAACAATAGTTTCGCATGGAAGAATATAGATTCGCATGATCCGATGAAACTGACGAAAGTACACGAGAGAAACTATAGTTTCGCATTGGAAACTATAGTTTCGCATGGTCTATGTAACTATAGAGTCGCAAGATCCGGTCAAAACTGTTTAGTGCACACGGGCAGCATGACTAGATAGTTTCACACAGATCAAAGAACTTTCGTTCAGTTTCGCAATATCACACCTTAGTTTCGCACATTGAATGTGCGAAACCCAAAAGTCACCGAATCGATTTTCAGTCTTAAAATCCAAATAAAATACATTCCACGGTTCGAAACATGTTCAGGAATAATATTTACCGGGTAGATTTGCACAAAAACACTTCAAATATCGATTTTGAATTCTCGGTGAAAAAGTCGGTCCAAATTCAAAAAAATTTGGGAATTTCACAGATGGCGAAACAGCTGACGAAATTGAAATTTATACACCTTAGTTTTGCATACGCAACTATAGTTTTGCTACGAAATTATGGTTTTGCTTGCAGAACCAGTTCAGCGAAAGAGTAGTTTCGCGTAGCGAAGGAGTAGTTTTGCGTAGCGAAGGAGTAGTTTCGCATGAACAAAAATTTATTTTATTATATTTTATATGTAAAAACAATACATCTCGACCCACAAGACAGTGAAAAAGAAGAATTTGTAAAGAAAGCACAGAGGTAAGGATATTGGACACGCTCTTGCAAAAGATCATCTAGAGAGTTAATGATTGGTGGGATTGCCAATATCCTTGTCCATTTAAACCCATGTGGGATTCTTTTCAACCGAGACTTGCAACATAATGTTATCATGTTTTGGGTTTGCTTATAAACACTCAAGAGACGTAGTTCCCAAAGTTATTCTCAAAGAACTCATCTCGTCATCATGGTTTATTAAGTGTAATCATTGATTCTACGAGTGTAATCATTGATTCTACTTGATATTTTCTCGGATGGACATAAGATAGATCATTTGACATCTGTAGATGTACATAATGATGTATGAGGGGTGGATAATCAGAGCTCCAGGTCTATACTCACGTATCACAGAGGAGATAATCATTTAAGCAAAATGATGAAAGCTTCAGGTCTATACTCACGTATAATAGAGAAGATCATCATTTGGGCATGTGGATGAGAGCTTCAGGTCTATACTCACGTATAATAGAGAAGATCATCACTCCAGGTCAATGCTTACACATAGCAAAGGAGTTGTACATGCACTTTATTCAACAAAGATTTTGACGAGACTTGTAACTTTGTGCAAACCAAGATGACATGGGAATAAACCTTATCACAGAGTTTAATTCTTAGTTAAGTTACAAAATCACCGTCTAATTTGTTTTACGCCACTGGGCCTACTGACATATCCCAACACAATGCGTCTTACCTCCTTCAGACACTATCTAAGCGTCCTAAATCCTACACCAAAGATAAGATAAGATTATATACAAAACAAATTTAAAAGAAGAGCCGATGTAAATATAAAAAATCAAAGTCTATTCTCCCTCGAAATTTCTATTTAAGTGCAAGATAAGAAATTTCCTTTTAAACTGGGATACACTTTGGGGAAGTCTAGCGTTTCGAAGCTTCTTAGCACATAAATTATAAGTTTTTTTGAACTCAAATAAAGTATAAAATATGTATAGAAAATCACTAGAGTTTGCTCTTGGAAAGATATTAGACCCAACATGTTGATCAATTCATAAAACCGAGGTTTATCAAAAGTTTTTGTGAAAAGATAGGCCTTTTGACTTTGGGTTTCAATAGGAATAATATCAATAAAACCCTTTTCTTGTGGTTCTCGGATTGCATGAATTCTTGTTTCAATGTGCTTGGGGCTAGTATGATGGATTGGATTTTTGGTAATTCCAACAACCACTTCATCATCGCAGAAGAGCAGTGTGTGAAGAAAGTTAATCGCATAATCCATCATTTGATGTTGAATCCATAGCACTTGACAGCAACAACTTGAAGCATCAATATACTCAGCCTCGCTTATGGATAGGGAAACTATTGTCTTCTTTTTGCTTTCCCAGGAAACAGTGCAATCCCCAAGATATTGACAGCCACCTGTAATCCTAGGAAGAAGAACATCTCCCCTATCATGCTCATTTCAAAGCGCTCTTTCATCACTTCTTCAAACTCTCTACACAATTTACATTTGTAGAACCGAAGATGATGTCATTGACATATACTTAAACAATGAGCACATCAGCATTATCCTCCTTCTTAAATAAAGTCATGTCTATAGTTCCATGTGTGAAGCCTTTTTCGAGGAGATACTGTGTCAGGGTTTCGTACCAGATTCTAGGTGCTTGATGTAATCCATACAAGGATATATCCAGTTTGTAAACTTTCTTAGGAAAATCTGGGTCTTCGAAACCCGGTGGCTTATAGACATGGATCTCTTCATCAATAGCTTCTACAGGAATGTACACTTGACGTACATCTAGAAGACTTTGAAGTTTTTATGAGCAACATGAGTTAGGAAAACCTGAATGGCTTAAATCCGGGCCGCGGGGCCAAACACCTCAGTGTAGTCAATCCCTTCCTCTTGAGCAAAGCCATGAACAACCAGCCTTGATTTGTTTCTAATCACAGCCCCACGATTATCTGGTTTGTTCTTGAATACCCACTTCGTACCAACTGGACACTTATTTGAAGGAAGATCAACTAGTTGCCCCACATTTAGTTTTCTAAACTATTAAAGTTCTAATTGCACTGACTCAACCAAACTGGGATCTGGAAGTGCCATGGCTACATTTTTTTGAACAATTTGAGATAGAAAACAAGCAAAGAGACATTCATTGATTAGCCTAGATTGTCTTCGAGTCCTGATGCCGTTAGATATTGATCAAATGACAAAAAAATATGGGTGGTCTTTTAGGGTTTTGAAGTTAGTGTTTAGGGTTAAGGAATTTGATGAAGTGGGTTGTGGAGAAAATGGTTGTGAGGTGGATGACTGTAAGGTTGATGGTTGATTGGAAATAGGAGTTTATGATATTTGTGATGGTGTTGAAGGGATTTGGTTTTCAGGTTCAGGTTGATGTTAAGGTAGGAGATCTAGTTGTAGTTGAGGTTGTAGTTCAGGTTGTGGTTGAGGTTGTGGTTGAGGTTGTGGTTCTGACTGTGGTTGAGGTTGTGGTTCAGGTTGTGGTTGAGGTTGTGGTTGAGCAGGAAAGAAGGGTTGACTACTTGATGAAGAAACATCATCTTCAGGGAAGGATGGTAGATTGAATGAATTAAAAATGGGGTTTGAATCATAGAAACAATCTGGATCAGAACCAATGTTGGAAACATTGGAATCTTGCCAATCAACATAGAAAGATTCTTGCACTATTCTTGTCCGTTTGTAGCATACTCTATAAGCCTTTTGAGTTGAAGAGTATCCGACAAAGTAACATTCATGTTACACTACTACAAATTTGGAATTTTGAGATTGAGTATTCAACAGCGTTCATGAGCAGCCGAAAGGATGAAAGAAGTCAATCAACGGTTTTCACTTGTGAAAAAGTTCATATGGAGTCTTTATCTTGCCTTTCATAATCAGAACTCTGTTTAGAACATAAGAAGCACAGTTGACTGCTTCTGCCCAGAAAATAATAGGAAGTTTAGATTCTATGAGCATAGTCTGTGCTACTTTAATAAGAGTGCGATTCTTTCTTTTAGCAAAACCGTTCTGCTGAGGTGTTCAAGCAGCGCTGAATTGTCTAAGTCAAATGATCTGTCATGTTTTATGGATTCTCTTATCTATGAAATTTTACATTAATGTGAGAATGTTGTTTCACTTGGAGTAGAGATCCGAATAGGAGTGAAAGAGGGAATGGGAAGAGAAATGAATTTTTCAAAACAGTTTGTTTTTCAAATTTTTTTATCACCTTTACAGAGAACACCAACTTTTTCATTAACATTTGAAACATCAACTTCATTTGATTCAAACATTATGGAATGAGAACAACTGGAATATAAGTTATCCAAACTACAATCTATGCTACTAGAACTATTGTCTATAAAAGACTTTTTTGAATCTAAAGAGCTAGAACTACTACTGCCAAGACCTCTACTTCTAACATAATCATATCCCGAACCTCTTTATGATTCACCCCTTTTAAACCTGGAAACAAATTATTAGTATCCTTTTCAATTAAATCATTTGTAGGATAAGGTGTAGGTACTGGAGAATAGCAAAAGGTGCTAGGCAGTGGGTAAACATAAGTGTTTTCACCAAAACCCAACCCTGTCTTAACTCTAGCTCCCCTTTGTTTGCTATATAGTTCCTCTAACTTCATTCTAGAAATTTTCCGTTTATCAAGTTTTATTTTAAGTTTAGTGGTCTCGAATTCAGCTAAAGTTACCATCTCTATAAAAGTATTAATTTCCACATTTCTCTCAAAAAGGGTTATTTTTAATTGATCATTTTCTTTTAAAGTTTCATTTAATTTTACAAAAAATTTTGCTTCATTCTTTTTAAGTTCCTCATTTATCCTTTTCAGTTCCCCTTCATGTTCTTTTAATATATAGTTTACTTTATAAATCCCAAGCAAACAAATTTTACAAGCAGATAAGCACATGTCTTGAACTACCTCATATGGAATCTCCATCAACTTCTTCTCTGTAGATAGGGCCATTTCACAGTTGCAGAACCTTGATTCCACTTTAAACTCTTCTTCCCTTTCAGCTTTTCCATCTTCAACTTTTTCTTTCTTTTCACAAACATCCACCATACTCTCTTTCTCCTCCTTCTCACAAGCATTCTACAAACTGTCTTTGTCTTCACACTCATTCCTTCTTCCTGCTTCATTCTTCACTACCTCTACAATCTCAGCTACCAGGGCACAAATGATTTATTCTTCAGTCTCGGCTAACTCAGCACTCCAGTCAAAGTTAGTTAGCAGAGTTGTTTCCTTCTTCTTCTTGTTCTCTTCCTTATTATCAATCAGAATGACCCGGCTAACATCCGTTCCAGGTTCAGTGACAATGGGAGATGGACATTCTCTTTTAAAATGCCCAAGCGGTTTACAGTTGAAGCACCTAGGCTTTGATTTGTCAAATCCAGCCTTTGCATTTTTGTTTCCAAAATTCTTCCTCCCTATTCTCTCTATGAATCTTCTTTCCTATAGAGTGATCATAGTCATCTGCCACTGAAGATCAGCTTCCTTCAGATCATCAAGATCAACTTGATACATATCTTCCGTAGTCATTCCTCTTTGCTTTAGTTCACCAGCCATGAATGCTTCATAACTATGCAGGAAGCGACCAAATAGAGCCATACTCTTTGATGGAACCTGTGGAAGATTTGGGGATTTTGATGTAGATCCACTGCCTGTAGTCTTCTCAGAAGTGCCAGTCATACCACTGTATGCTGACACGTTCTTTGATGAATCTGAACTAGATGAAATTAGAGCAATATTCTATGAATAAGCTTGAGTTGGAAGCATTGCTTGATTGTATTCTCTTCTTTTCAGATCTGATTGGGTTTGAGAATGATATTCTCGGTTGATGTGACTCAACCTAGGATCGAATATGCAGACTAAGTCAGTAATATAGTCGCGGAGTTACTATATTACTGAACAGTTGAAACTGAAATAAATGTTTGAGTAAATGAAGCACATGAACACACAAGTCAAAGATGTATAATATTGATGTTATAACTATTGAAGTTGAAAAACCTTACAAAGTTAGGGTATGAAACCCTATTTATAGGCATACACATTGCCTGTACAAAAGACTAAACTACCCCTGACTTATACATGAGAATCTAGTCTAAGTACAAAATAAATATAAACATTTGTAAGTTGTTCTTCTGCATTAGTTCATGCAGATGAACATGTCTTCATCAGCATTTGTTGTCTTGTCATCAGCATTAACTTAGTTCATCCGTATTAGTTTATGCGAGTGAACAAGTCTTGTTCAGCATTTCCTCTTGTTCATCCGCATAGACTAATGCTGGTGAACAAGTCTTCAGCATTTCTTCTGTCTTTATCCGCATTTGTTAATGCTAGTGAACAAACACCTGTCAGAATTTGTTCACAAGTCATCCGCATTAACAAATGCAGGTACTTTACACTTAGCTTTTTCTTGTCTTTTGTTCTCCTGTAAATAAGTCTTCTGTTGTGATGTTTTCCAACCAGAACAACCTCCAACCACCTCTTAAGTTGGCAGGTATGATCCTTTCAGGGTATAACAATACTCCCCCCAACCCATCTTTATGAATCCGGAGGGAACCATCAGCATCCACTTCAAGCTTGACAATGTTTCCCATCTGCAGTGGCAGTTTTTTCTTCCTTCGTTGTTCCCTTTTATTGATTATCCTATCAAAGGCCATTTTGAGAATCTTGATACACTTAAGCATAAACTCTAAATCATCTTTAGCAGCCTTATTATTAAGGGGTCTGTAGTGTCTTGTGTAGATGTAGTGCACATAGGATTCATCAAGCAATCTCACTTCATAACCACTAAAGATTCTAATCTCAGGTTCTTTTTTTCCTCCCCCTTTCCTCTCAATAACCAATTCATAGGTTTCCTCATCATAAAACACATTGGAAATTGGTTTGGTCTTGTGTGTTCCGGCAATCAATTTTCTTTTTAATGTTTCTGTGGGTTTCACATGCAGCTCTAGGAATACCACTTCTTCTTTTAATGTTTTGTCTTTTCTATTACATATGGCTTTTATAGACTTAAAGTTATTAGTTCTCTTAAATATCTTAAGTATATCCACAAACTCATAACCCCTGTACATCCCTTCATGATTGATTAGGTCCAGATCAGCCAACTCTTTTAAATCATGGACCTTCATAGCATTAACCAAGGCTGTATGTTCAGTAATGACTACACCAGGCCTGAGATTCTCTTCACCATGAACATGTTCCAACTGCTATCGTACTTCCAGGCAAAAATTTTGACATCTGTTTTGCCTTTGGGAGTAAATACCCCTCTAATCATCTCAGTAGTGGTCAAACCTTCTTGAAGTTTCAGTTGTGAAGGTTCAACGAACCACTCTGGATTTTTGTGCAGAATAGGGGCCAGAACATCTTTGTCTTTTGTTGTTAATTGTACATCTTGGCAGATGTTCTTGTTCTGGGCTTCTTCCCAATCACTTCTTTTTCAAGAGATTTCAGCCTATCTCTTTTCTCATTAATCATTTTCAACATAGCAGCCCTTAGTGAAGTTGTTTTCATGTTCCCAAGCTTTCATTTTGTAAACCCCTGTTTAGAAAGATAATCCTTCATCTCCCTATCTGTCGTACTGTAGGGATCAGGATATGCTGTTTGGGTGTCATCCTTCTTTGCAGGTTTTGTGATACTAGTTGTTGGCTTGACGGTCTCTTTCTCCTTCTCATATTCTGTGACAAAGGATGGGTCCAGCAACTTTTCCATCCTTTCACCTCCTCAACAATCCCTTCATAAGTCATGCTAAACACAACATCAGCATCATATCCATGGTTGATCAGGAACATGGCATGTATTATAAGATCATTAGTCTTGGCCTTCTCTACCATACTCTCCATTGATGGTTCAATAATAGCAGGACTATCAACAGCAGAGGGTTTTTCAGTTTGTTCATCCTCAATCTCCCCTTCTTCCAACAATATCAATTCAAGAGTCTGTTGTAACTCTTTCTCTGCTTGTTCATGCTCCTCTAAGAATTCAGCAATTGCTGCTAAACTCCTAGGATCGTCTCTAGCCTTTTTCTTTGGTTGTTCTTCCTCAACCATAGGAAGTTTTCCCTTTGCTTTTCCAGTCAAGTACTTTCTTTTTCTCTTGTATGTAATCACTCTGTGTCCTGATATGGATGCTACATCAGCTTTGGCATGTTGTTTTTTTCTCAACAACCTCTATTTCAGTAATGATTTCCTGTTGTTCAGCTTCTTTTATGTTCTTTTCAGTTGTTCCTTTTTCTTTGAACTCTTCACAAAGGTTTTTGATCAAGTTTTGTTGTTCAATAATTAAGGTAACAGCAGGAACAAGCTACAATTTGAGTTCTTCTTCTATTGGGACTGGGTGTGGTGGAATTACAACTATAGAATCAGAAGGGGATTTAGTGTTTTTAATGTACTCCCAGAATTCCTCTTCTATAATGAAATCACTTGAAGAATATATGTCCATATCTTCCATCAAATCTTTCATCATGTTTTCGTCTTCTGTGGAAGGATCAGAATGAACCACCATTTCCCAACTTTCATCACATCTAATCTCTCATTCTTGTTCTTGTTATATGGATGCTTGTAGTTCTGTTTCTTCACTAATTTTTTCAGTCCTTTCTCTTATAAACTCTTCTTTCAGTTGCATAATCTATTCCAACTCAGCAACCATTTTTGTCAACTCCTCATTCCTTTTGTTTAGATCATTCATAATCTCAGTTTGAGTCTCAATTAGATGTTCTTGTTCTTCCATTGCCACAGTTTGGATGGCAACAGTTTCAACATGACCACAAATTTCTTCTATTGACATTTCTAATGAGGATTTAAGTTTGCTTATCTCATCATCTCTTTTTCTCAACTCAGCCTCATAATTGGTTTTTAATTCCTTCAGTTCCTTCTCCTTTTGATCCAACACTTGAATTCTATCATTAATAATCCCTGTTCTTCTATCCAGTGTTTTCTCTATTCTAGAAACTTTTATCATTAAGTCAGAGATCATTTTGTCTTTTTCATCAGGTCTATTGATCTCAGACTCAGTAAAGCTCTCAGAAGGAGCATCCTCAGAGAATATTTGCCTCTCTGGTAATGGTATAAATTGCTGATTTTCCTCCTCATCATCAGATGATTTAGAAGAGTCTGGGGAACTGGCAGATTCACCAGATCCATCAAAAGCAGCAGCAGCTTCATGTGATGAGCTGTCTTGGGAATCTTGTTGAATATGAATGGGAGAAAATGGAGGTGACATAATGGGATCAACCCTAAATGGGGAATGAGTCTCAGCCTCATGTATTGAAGGCCCAGTGTGAAGATCACCATCTTTATTCATCAGTGGTGACACTGGCCTCAATGTTTCTTCATTCAATACTGCATGCTCATTAACAATTTGTTGATTAAGAGCAGCAGGATGTTCTTCAACTATTTCTTGTATTTGTTCTTGAACATCTTCTTGAATAGGTTCCTTAGTAGGAATATTCTCTGGTGCTTGTTCCTCAATAACATGAACTTCTTCTTGAGCCTGTTCCTCAACCACAGGAACATCTTCTTGTTGATTAATCAGTTGTTGCATCCATGGTAGTAGTGGAAAGAAAGCCCCACTATAAAAGTTCCTTGGATCCCTTTTCTTGATATACTTGTTAGACTTGGCATTATAGTGAGGGACATCAAGAATAGGTCCTTCTAGTGCAATGTTGGGGAAAGCTTCATTGATGAAGCACTGGATAAATCTTGGATACATGAGAAACATGTGCCTTCTTCCCTCTTAAATGTTGGAAACAAGACCATTGAATACATAGGCTGACATGTTGAATGGTCTGTTTAAGCACAGTGCACATATAAGAGATGATGTTGTCAATGGAATGTCATTCCAACCAGTCTTTCTTTTGGATAGATAGTGTTGGACATAGTGTATCAGAAATCTCCATTGGAAGTCAACCAGTCCTTTGACTATTTGTTTTGCTTCAAACCCTCCTTCATATCCAATATTGGCAAAGAATGTCATAATGTCATCATCATCAAACTCTATAGGGGAGTTGGCATCATCACCAAACTGTAGACACTGTCTCATAGTTTGTTCTGAAATAACCAAAGTGTGATCATCAGTGATTCTCCCTGAAATAACTTTTGTGCCATCAACCTCTAATACTTCAGCATTTCCCCAGAATAATCTTATGTATTTCTCATATATGACTGGTCTGACAGTGATAGCATGAGCTACTCTTGTAGCAGCAATGAATCTGATCATATCCCTTAGTCCTTCTACTTTTAGGGCATCAGGATTAAGAAAGACACTGACATTATGGAGTTTACTCCAAGTCAGATTAGTTATATGAAATCTGCAAAAGATATGAATGAATTAGTGAACATTATGGAAAATATGTCTCAAATGAATATGAATTGAGTTTGATTTGTCAAATTTTGACCTTTCAGGTCATAATAGTGATTATGGATGTTACTGTTACATTAGGTGGTATGACCTAAACTTGATTTTAAATAATGAACAACTCAAAATTTTGTATTTTCTGTATGAGTTGTAATGATGTTGATTGTGTTTCAAAAGTTTTACATTCCAAACAGTTGATTAGGTTTCAACATTGTCATGGAATTGTCTCCCCTGTTCATCAATGTCTGAGTTATACTTTGAACCAAAGTAAATCCTTGTTATTTACACTAACATTGGTTTTAATGAACTCTGTCATTCATGTAAATCCATTGTTCTTGAGTGTATTTTAAGAATTTCTTAAAATTAGGGTTTCACGATGCAGCATTTTGTTCGACTATCGAAGGTTTTTCAGATTCTGATAATCACCTTATGTTTGTCAACACTTCAATTCAACAGACACTTTGAGATGTTTTGATGTAAGTCTTGAACGCAGTGATCTTTGATTGAGAAAATTTGAATTTTTAATTTTGAAGAAGAACAGTATATGGCACTCGTCTCACTATAAAAAGTTCACTCAAAATTTGAAAAGTAATAAATGACTCACATTAAATGAGTATTTATAGTACATCTCGTAATTTTCACAAAATTTTATATGTGCTGAAAAGTTCTATACTGTAGCAAATGCGCAAAGAGAATTTCTATGGGCGTATTTACTGTAGCAAATGCTGATGAACAAATTAAATGTCTGCATTTACTGTAACAAATGCGGGAGAACTAATTTTACCCATCCGCATTTACTGTAGCAAATGCGGGTGAACAAAGTTAACTTATCAGCATTTACTGTAGCAAATATGGGTGAACAAAGTTAACTTATCAACATTTACTGTAGCAAATGCGGGTGAACAAAGTTAACTTGTCTGCATTTACTATGATGTTGAGTTGAACTGTCCGCATTTACTGTAGCAAATGCGGAAGAACACTTTGTTGTCCGCATTAGTTTTACTTGTACAAAAACAATTACCCGCATTGGCTAAATGACAGGGTTACCTTCACCCGCATTAACCAATGCTCTTACCCGTATTAAATTTTGAACTTGTCAAAAATTAATATAGTTGCAGTGGATGATTCTGAATGGTTTTGCATAGCTGTTTCTGATTTTATGAAGATAAGACTGCATCATAGGTGCTTTATGAAGATTTAGCAGATTCTGAGATTGTCAATTCTTGCTTGGATTGACTTGTATCCTTGATGTGATACATGATTCCTAGTTTGACTGATTTTGGGCCTTGTGCATCTTCTGAAGCAGTTTATGGTATAATTTCCATACAGACACTATCCATTTTGATTTTAAACAATGTTGCTTATTTTACATTTGCAAATTTCATGTTTTTGTAAATATTTCATTTTAAAATTTTACTAATCCCCCTAAAGTTTATATCCATATGGGATAAAAACTTTAAACAAATTTAAATAATTTAAGTAAAATATTTGTGACTTTTTGATTGTTTTGCTTATCAGTAAATGTAGAAATTTTGTACTATTGTTTGAAATTTTGGGATCATATCAATCTTATCTTTCATAAGTGCAAGTTGTCATGAACTTATTGATTGAAGGTATGTTTGTCCTTTTAAACTCATTCTTGGTCAATATTGTAATGCATGTGATTATTATTATGTTTTGATTGGTTTAAACATGTAACATGAACCTCACACCCATAAGCATAACAGATCAACTATCCTCATGTACTGTATGGTAGAACTGTCTCACAACTTTCAATACTTGGTCATTTAAATTCTAAAATCTCATTCATTTTGGTAAGGGGGATCCACATTGGGATTCTTTTACCTGATCCTTATTTTTGTATGATCCACATTGGGATTCTTTTTGCTCTTCACTTTGGAAGGTGATCCACTTTGAGATTCTTTTTGTTCATCACTTGGAATGTAATATTTTTGTTTTATTTCTCACCCTAATCAGATGTGTTCCTCATTGGGACTATTTTTGGATCATAACATCAGCACTATGTGCTTGTTTCCCTAGGTCTTTGCTCAGCAAAACAAAGGAGAAACTGATGTGTGTGAGTGAGATTCATAAAGTATCATGACCTGGTGTGTTTAGGTTGTTACACATACATACACTTGGATAGGTTAGATACTTACATGCTTCGAGATGGTGCATTCACAGTTGAATGTGATCTTTAGTTTATCACAGCATTTATCTTCTGTTCCAAGTTGAGCCTACCCACATATCAGGTAAGTCATGTCAGTCTTTCAAGATATTGAATTAAGCACAGTGAATGATATAACGATTGTAATTATATCATTTTCTAAAGAAGTACAAATCAAGAACTTCAACAAAAATTAATTTCTTTTTGTATTATGTGAATTTTTTTGATGTTTTTGTAAATTTTTGGTTTAAAAAGCAAAGATTACTCAAGGTTAATCATGCCGATTGATTGGACTAAGAATTCAAACTGACTTGGGTCAAATGCCTTAGTAAACAAATCAGCTAGCTGATTGTCTATGTGATCCTGAATCAGCTTGATTAAACCTTTTTCAGCACAGTCTCTCAAAAAGTGATATCTAATTTTAATATGTTTTGTTTTTGAGTGCTGAACTGGATTGTTTGTTATGAAGTCTGCAACAGTGTTGTCAATATGGATTGGTGTTTGCAAGAAATTGTAACCATAATCAAGCATCTGGTTTTGAATCCAGAGAACTTGAGAACAGCAAGCTGATGCTGCAATGTATTCATCTTCAAATGTCGATACAGAAACATTGGTCTATTTCTTGCACTACCATGACACCAGTCTGGGACCAAGAAATTGACAACCCCCAGATGTGGACTGTCTGTTGAAATTGCATCCCCCGTAGTCACGGTCTGCATAGAGATTGAAGTCTCCTTCCTTAGGATACCATAATCCAAGAGCAGGTTTGCCCTTAAGATATATGAATATCCTTTTAACTGCATTCACGTGAGATTCCTTGGGATCTGCCTGATATCTGGCACAAACACAAACACCAAATATAACGTCAGGTCTACTGGCTGTTAAATAATTGAGTGAACCAATCATAGATCGATAAAGAGTTTTATCCATAGATTTGCCATCTGTGTCTGGACCAATCTTCACTTTTGTATCAACAGGTGTTCTGATGGACTGACAGTCTGCAAAGTGAAACTTCTTCAACATGGATTCCACATATTTTGACTGGTTGATGAAGATTCCACTGGATGTTTGTTGTACTTGAAGAGCTAGGAAGAAGGTGAGTTCTCCCATAGCACTCATCTGAAATTTTGAATGTATAAGATCTTCAAAGTCTTTGCAGAGTTCTTTGTTGGTGGAGCCAAAGATGATATCATCCACATAAATCTGGACAAGCAGCATCTCATTCCCTTTTCTCTTTTTGAATAAAGTCTGATCAATCTTTCCTCTTTCATAACCATTGTCAAGAAGAAAGTAAGACAGAGTCTCATACCATTTCTGAGGGGCTTGATGTAAGCCATACAAAGCTTTGTCAAGCTTGTATACCCTGTGAGGGAAAGCAGGATCCTCAAAGCCTGGTGGTTGACTCACCTAGACTTCTTCAGAGATCTTTCCATACAAAAATGCACACTTTACATCCATTTGATAAACTGTGAATTTCATGGACGCAGAGTACGCAAGAAAGAGTCGTATGGCTTCTAATCTAGCAACATGAGCAAACACCTCATTATAATCTATTCCTTTTTCTTGTGTATAGCCCTGTGCTACCAACCTTGCTTTGTTTCTGATGACAATCCCTCTATCATCAGTCTTGTTTCTGTATAGCCATCTGGTGCCGATAGGGTATTGACCTTTCGAGAAGATCCACCAGTTGCCATACTTCTTGTTTCTTGAATTGTAGCAATTCTTCCTACATTGCCTCAATCCAGCTATTGTCTTGAAGAGCCTCTTTAATGTTTTTTGGTACAGTTTGACACAGAAAAAAAGAAAACAAACAGATGTTTGCAATACTTGACTTGCTTCGTGTCACCCGCTCATCTAAATCACCAATAATGTTGGACACTGGATGATTCTTGTGTGTCCTGGTAACTGGAACCAAATCACCAGCAATGGACACATCAAGATTGGAGACATTCAGATCATCTTGGTAAGAGGCATCTTGTGGTGGTGATGTGGGAGAATAATGAAAGGAATCAAAAGGTTCAGCTTCTTCAGGTTTAGCAGCACTTTGGATACTTTCATCATTTGAATTTCTGTTGTTTTCAATTGGAGCACATGCTAGTTCAGGGTTTCTCACTTCAGTTGATGGTTCAGCAGAAGGATAAGGCATTGAGCTATGATCAACCTTAGTTGAAATACTTTGATGTTGAATAACTGGTCTCGCAGGATCAGCTTGTAGTGGCACTTCATCGTTAGCTTGATCAACAGAAGAAGGTGGAATCATAAGAAAATCAGTCCTTCTATCCACTGAGCCTGAGGATCATGCATTTGACAAGTTAAACTGATCAAAAGATCTTGTAAACGAGTCAATATCAAACAACCAATCAGGACCGTTTGATGATTTGGGAAAAAAGTGCTCATTGAATTGAATGTTTGTTGATTCATCAATGATGTTTAATCTAGGATTAAACACCCTAAAAGCCTTTGAAATAGAGGAATAACCCATAAAGAATCCTTCATCAAACTTAGGAGCAAACTTTCCTAAATGGTCTCTGGTGTTCAATATTGAAACCGGACATCCAAATGACTTCAAAAATCCAATAAATGGTTTTCAGTGAAAAAGAAGGTCATAAGGAGTTTTATTGTTTTCATTAATAACCAGAGTTCGATTTTGCACAACACATGAAGTGTTGACAACTTCTGCCCAAAATGTAATGGGCAGTTTTGCATCTGCCAGCATTGTTCGTGCTGCTTCAATTAGTGTTCTATTCCTCCTTTCAGCCACTCCATTTTGTTGTGGAGTCCGAGCTGCACTGAATTGATGAGCAATGCCTTTGAGTGTGCAAAATGATCTAAGATCCTCATTTTTGAATTCTGTCCCGTTATCACTTCTGATTGATTTTACTTTTAAATCAAATTGATTTTTTGTTTTTATGATAAAATCTTTTATTATTTGGGACGCCTCATTTTTATGAAGTAGAAAGAAGACCCATGTAAATCGTGAAAAGTCATCTATGATCACCAAACAATAGTGCTTCTTTCTAAGACTCATGACATGAGTTGGACCGAAGAGATCCATATGAAGTAACTTCAAAGGAGAATTGTTTGTGTTCACAAGCTTTGGCTTATGCGAGGATTTATGCTGTGTTCCTTTAAGACATGCACTACAGTGATCAACAAAATGAAATTCTTTTTGAGGTAAACCAATTACATGGTTTCCTTTGACCAATCTGTTCATGTTTTTAAAGTCGTGTGACCTAAACGTCTATGCCAAAGTTGTGACTCATCAAAAGATGCTTTAGACAAAAGACATGTCTCTTCAGACGGATGAGCAGAATTAAGGTTCAAGACATAGGTGTTATTCTTCCTCGGTGTCTTCAAGACAACCCATTCTTCAGGAATGTAAAATCCTGGTTTCAGAATATAGCAATGAGAGTTTGTGAAGTGAGTGGAATATTTCTTGTCACAGATCTGAGACATGCTGAGCAGATTGAAGTTTAGTTGCTCACAGTAGTTCACTTTATCAAAGATCAGCAGTCCATTTGTCACAGAACCTTCTCCTGTAATTCTACCACCTTGTGAATCTCCTCCAAATGCTATAGTAGTTCCTTGAATATGCTTGAAGTCATGAAGGAGGGAACAGTCTCCAGTCATGTGTCGGGAGCATCCACTGTCCACGTACCATAAGCTATTGGACCAGTATGAATGACCCTACAAGCACAAAAAGAACTAGTTAGAATACGGAACCCAAGCCATAATGGTCTTGGGTTGTCCTTTTGCATTAATCACGGTTACCTCTTGATATTTTCCTCTTGTTTGAGTTTTAGAGGAAGATGATTTCAACACTTTTCTATTACTTCTTTGAAGTTTGATTTCATCTGATATGTCAGAAGAGTATACAAATCTTTCCTTTTGATTTTTGTGTAAAGGTTGAATAGATTTTTGCTTGTCAGTAATCACTTTAATTTTATATTTTTTATGAGAATTCGGTGATTTGTTTAGGTTTGTTGGACTTTTGTGTCTGACCTTGTCAGTTGGAACTGATGAAATGTGCTTGTTTTGTGAAATTTTGAATCCTTTGTTATTAAAGTAACAATCAATTGTATTGTGATCGGTCATATCACATAATGAACAATATTTGTTAAAATGACAGTTTTTCGTTGAGTGATTATTAATGTCACAGATAGAGCATTACTCAGTGAAGTAGCACTCGTCTGTGTTGTGATTGGTCATATCATAGAATTCACAATACATTTGATTGTCCTTTAATCTTGATGGAGAAGCCACATCAGTCTTTGGGGTGCCAACAGATTGTTTCACAATTCTGACTTGCTTTGTTTTTGTGGACTGATGCTGCTTCTTTCTATATTGCCTTATTTCCCTATTGAATTGTTCTACATGTTCTTTGTTGAAAACATCAAACCCAATTCCTTGTCTGATATTTGATGAAGATGGTGAATCAGATTCAACTTTAGATTTTTGTATAAAAGTGGTTTTCCCTTGGTTTTATCATTGAATTTAAATGAAACCTTATCTGATTCGCTTGAATTTTTTGGAGATATGATCTCATAATCAGATCTGCTTTCAGCAGATGGTTTCACTGAGCATTCAGCAGTGTGATTCACTTTAAGATTTTGAGGAACAAATTTTATAAAACGTACAATTGATTTGACTGGGCTCTTTGGTTTCTTGATAACCACAGATTTGTCTGAGCACTCTTTGATTTTGATAGGATGACCCAATCTGATTTTATCCTCATCAGTTTCAATGTAAACACATGGTTTGTTTTGAGGATTTGTTGATTGAGAAATCATTGCTTTGGTTTCAATAATTTTAGAATCTTTTGTATCTGATTGAGTAACTGACTCAGGCATAACAGTGTAGTTATCATTATATGGAGGAGGACAAGTTTTGTATCCTATCCCAGTCATATCTTTAGCCCCCTTTTGAGACACAAGTAACTCTTGCAACTTGACAGATGAGAGCCGAAACTTTTCAAGTTTTACTTCAGTAGCTGATTGCTTAGATTTTGATTTGGTAAACAATTCAGTTAACCTCTTATTTTCAGCCACAAGTTTGTACTTTTCACCATGGAGTGTTTCCATGTAAGATAACAGAGATTTGATATCCACTTCATAAATTCTCATTTCTTGTTTTAACATCTCTGATTTCACCTTTTCTTCTCTTATTTTATTAGCCAATTTGTTATTGTGTTCCCTGTACCCCTGTACTTCTAGAACACATTTTTCAGAACATAAATTATATTTTACCTCAGGTGGCATTAGATTTGGTCCATCATTGATATGTGCCGTAAGTGCATGATTCTGAAACTGTGGTTGGACTTCCTCAACATACAAGCTCCAATCACAAACTCCATCTTGTCTGATGACAAGTGCATTGGAAGTTTATTGATTATTCCCTTGAGATTGAAGAGTCAGCAGAGGTTGTGTTTGCTGAATTGTCTGTTGCTGATTCTGCTGCTGGTGTAGATGAGAGTTGCTTAATTGAAAGTTGGTATTATGTTGAGATGAATGCTGGCCATGTGTGGGTCTTTGAAAGCTGGTGTTGCTTCTGCTGGTAGAATTACATTCCTGAGAGAAATGACCAGTCATTCCACAGTTAAAGCACTTAACCTTGGATTTGTCATACCCCAGCTTGGTATTCTCATCAAGACTCAGTTCTTCCCTTTACGAAAGAACTTCTTTGCTCTCATGGCAATCATGGCTATCTGCCATTGTAAATCCATTTCTTCAACATCATCAGGATCCATCTTTTCTAGATCCTCTTGAATCAAGTGTGCTAATGTGAGTCTCCCCCCAAGATAGGATTCAAAGCTAGCAACAAAGGCATTGTAAGTAGCCTTCTGTTCTTCAGATCTTTGATCATTGGGTATACTACAGGGTGTTGTTGTGGGCTGAGCAGAAGATGAGGGTTTATGTTGTTGAGCAGCACAGAATCCTGTTGTCTTTGACTGGTCACCAGATGAAAGAAAGTCATCTTCTTCAATCACAAATGCATTCTTAATAAATTGAGTTTCTGATGGAAACTTGTAAACCTCAATGACTTGTGGTCCACTAAGATTTATACTCCTTTCATCCAGCTCCAGAGCCTCAATTTTTGCAATCATGATATCCAAGCTTGTACTCTCCAAATCAAGGGTATTGTTTAACATAGTGACATTTTGTTTCCAGCTTTCTGGTAAACTGTGCAACATTTTCTTGTTCATTTCCTTTTCTTTGTAATTGACCCCCATGATTTCAAGATCATTTACAAGTTGAACAATTCTATGAAGTTGTCTTGAAATTGACCCTCCTTTGGTGTGATGAAAAGTTTCATATTGGTTTATCAGCTTATCCTTGTTAATTTCAATCACTTCACTACTTCCTTCACACATGATCTGTAGAGCATCCCAAATCCCCTTAGCAGTTCCATATTTATCTAATCTGTTCAGAACATCCATTTTCAGTGCTTGTGTAAGGATGGAATAAGCTCTAAGATCAATCTTGGTTTTCTTATATTCTTCTTCATCAAGATTTAAACTGGGATCCTCAATGGGAATTCTTGCAGTTTTGTACTGAGCAGCTTGATCAGCATTTAGAGACGGTGGAATGTAGGGACCTTTGCAAATAGATATCTAGTAGTCAAGATCTACACCTGTAATGTAGTTTCTGAAACAAATTTTCCACTGCTTAAACTCAGATTTGTGTTTAAGCAGAGGGGGTTTAGAAGCATGCCTAATTTCAGAAAGATTGTGAGAATCCATGTTAGATAAACTGATTTTAACTTGGTGAGTAAGGTTTTAAGTTGATTTTAAAGTTCGAGCAGTGAGTTGTTTGTTGAATTGTCTGTTCACAGTCTTTACCAGATCTGTTATGTTCAGATCTGTTAGCACAAAGGAGTTCTAAGATTTTGTTGTTTGTGTGAGGGAAGGTTCATCAACAACAGATCTGTATTGTTACCACTTCTTGGTGTTCGAATTCAGTGTGTATGTTTATCAGAAGTATAGATCTTGCTGATAAACAACTCAGTCTATAGTTCAATCGATTTTCACACACAATCTGAGATGATTCTGTGATGAATTCAAGAGCCGAGGCTCTGATACCAATTGACTGGGTTTGAGAATGATATTCGCGGTTGATATGACTTAACCTAGGATAGAATATGCAGACTAAGTCAGCAATATAGTCGCGGGATTATTATATTACAGAACAGTTGAAACTGAAATAAATGTTTGAGTAAATGAAGCACATGAGCACAGAAGTCAAAGATGTATAATATTGATGTTATAACTGTTTAAGTCAAAAACCTTACAAAGTTAGGGTATGAAACCCTATTTATAGGCATACACATTGCCTGTACAAAAGACTAAACTACCCCTAACTTATACATGAGAATCTAGTCTAAGTATAAAATAAATATAAACATTTGTAAGTTGTTCATCCGCATTAGTTCATGCGGATGAACATGTCTTCATCAGCATTTGTTGTCTTGTCATCAACATTAACTTAGTTCATCCGCATTAGTTCATGCGGGTGAACAAGTCTTGTTCAGCATTTCCTTTTGTTCATCCGCATTGACTAATGCTGGTGAACAAGTCATCAGCATTTCTTCTGTCTTTATCGGCATTTGTTAATGCGGGTGAACAAACATTTGTCAGCATTTGTTCATAAGTCATCCGCATTAACAAATGCGGGTACTTCATAGTTAGTTTTTTCTTGTCTTTTGTTCTTCTGTAAATAAGTCTTCTGTTGTGATGTTTTCCAACCAGAACAACCTCCAACAACCTCTTAAGTTGGCAAGTATGATCCTTTCGGGGTCTAACAATACTCCCCCAATGGATTATACTGCCTGGGATCCTCAAGAGTGTGATGGTGGTGGTGGTTGTGATGATTCTGGTGGGTCTTGATGTTATGTCTTCTCCCAAGATAGCCTTCAATGCTAGCAATAAAGGCATTGTAAGTAGCCTTCTGTTCTTCAGATCTATTGATAATTGGGTATACTGCAGGGTGTTACTGTGGGCTGAGCAGAAGATGAGGGTTTATGTTGTTGAGCAGCACCAAATCCAGTTGTCTTTGACTGGTCACCAGATGAAAGAAAGTCATCTTCTTTGATCACAAATGAATTCTCAACAAAATGAGTTTCTAATGGAAACTTATAAGCCTCAATGACTTGTGGCCCACTAAGATTTCTACTACTTTCATCCAGCTCCAGAGCCTTAATTTTTGCAATCATGATATCCAAGCTTGAACTCTCCAAATCAAGGGTATTCTTTAACATAGTGACATTTTGTTTCCAGCTTTCTGGTAAACTGTGCAGCATTTTCTTGTTCATTTCCTTTTCTTTGTAATTGACCCCCATGATTTCAAGATCATTTACAAGTTGAAAAAATCTATGAAGTTATCTTGAAATTGACTCTCCTTTGGTGTGATAAAATGTTTCATATTGGTTTATCAACTTATCCTTGTTAATTTCAGTCACTTCACTACTTCATTCACACATGATCTGTAGAGCATCCCAAATCCCCTTAGGAGTTCAATATTTTTCTAATATATTTAGAACATCCATTTTCAGTGCTTGTGTAAGGATGCAATAAGCTCTAAGATCAATCTTGATTTTCTTATATTCTTCTTCATCAAGATTTAAACTGGGATCCTCAATGGGAATTCTTGCAGTTTTGTACTGAGCAGCTTTATCAGCATTTAGAGACAGTGGAATGTAGGGACCTTTGCAAATAGATATCCAGTAGTCAGGATCTACACCTGTAATGTAGTTTCTGAAACGAATTTTCCACTGCTTAAACTCAGATTTTTGTTTAAGCAGAGGAGGTTTAGAAGCATGCCCAATTTTAGAAAGATTATGAGAATTCATGTTAGATAAACTGATTTTAACTTGGTTGAGTAAGGTTTTAAGTTGACTTTAAAGTTCGAGCAGTGAGTTGTTCTCTGAATTGTTTGTTCACAGTCTTTACCAGATGTGTTACGTTCAGATCTGTTAGCATAAAGGAGTTCTAAGATTTTATTTGTATGAGGGAAGGTTTGTCAACAACAGATCTGTATTGTTACCACTTCTTGGTGTTCGAATTCAGTATGTATGTTTATCAGAAGTATAGATCTTGCTGATAAACAACTCAGTCTACAGTTCAATCGATTTTCACACAAAATCTGAGATGATTCTGTGATGAATTCAAGAGCCGAGGCTCTGATACCAATTGACTGGGTTTGAGAATGATATTCCAGGTTGATGTGACTCAACCTAGGATCAAATATGCAGACTAAGTTAGTAATATAGTCGTGGAATTACTATATTACAGAACAGTTGAAACTAAAATAAATGTTTGAGTAAATGAAGCACACGAACACACAAGTCAAAGATGTATAATATTGATGTTATAACTATTGAAGTTGAAAAACCTTACAAAGTTAGGGTATGAAACCCTATTTATAAGCATACACATTGCCTGTAAAAAAGACTAAACTACCCCTGACTTATACATGAGAATCTAGTCTAAGTTCAAAATAAATATAAACATTTGTAAGTTGTTCATCCGCACTAGTTCATGCTGATGAACATGTCTTCATCAGCATTTGTTGTCTTGTCGTCAGCATTAACTTAGTTCATCCGCATTAATTTATGCTGGTGAACAAGTTTTGTTCAGCATTTCCTTTTGTTCACCCGCATGGACTAATGCGGATGAACATGTCATCAGCATTTCTTCTATCTTCATCCGCATTTGTTAATGCGGGTGAACAAACACTTGTCAGCATTTGTTCACAAGTCATCCGCATTAACAAATGCGGGCACTTCACACTTAGCTTTTTCTTGTCTTTTGTTTTTCTGTAAATAAGTCTTCAGTTGTGATGTTTTCCAACCAGAACAACCTCCAACCACCTCTTAAGTTGGCAAGTATGATCCTTTCGGGGTCTAACAAGATCTAACTCGAGGACATTAACTTGTTGATTATGTCCATGAGCTTGTAATCCAAAAGTCCCCTTTCTTGCCTCAACATCCACACTTGCAAACTCCATTATGGTGGTAGAGAATCTATCAGCTTTCTGACCTGTTCATTGTTTGACATCTTCTTATCATACTTCTTTAATGTGCTTGTATCAGACAAAAAACGGTTGATGAGATCAGTGAGACTCTCATTTTTGTGTCCAACAAAAGAGTTGAATTCCTTTTCAGCTTGAGCAGCTTTATCCTTGACCAATTGCTCATTACCATCATAGAATTCACACAACGCATTATACAAAGCCTTTGCACTTTTATACTCACCAAATCTGTGTAGATTTCTGTTGATAGGCACAAGGTCAGAGCATAGAATGCCTTTCGATCCCGATCAATTAGCTTGATGTCTCTCTGAGAGTATTTTGTTAGATCTGCAATTTGAATGGTCATATTGTCTTCTATTGAAACAGGCACATGTGGTCCTTTCACAATTGTCTCCCATTGAGTATGATCGGTGTATAGGAAGAATGCTTTTAAACATCGTTTCCAATCATCAAATTTGTCACCATTGATTAGCTTAGGAGGTCTATTTGGTGCCACACTCTCAAGATCAACAAGAGTAACACTTGTTCTCTTTGAAATTTGATTAAATCAAAAAAACTAGCAGTTTCACACAATAGAATGTAGTTTCGCACAAGAACCAGTAGTTTTGCACAAGAACCAATAGTTTCGTTGGTGATAGTTTCACACATAGAGTGTAGTTTCGCAGCTAGTTTCGCTCGAAACTATTGATCTTTCGTTCAAGGAAAATGGAAGATAGTTTCACAAGGAAACTGATTAGGATGAAGAACTTTCATTCTATGTTCGCAAATAGATCTAAACTACCAAGATCAGTAGTTTAGCAATATAGTTTCGCGAGAAAAACAACAGTTTTGCATTTTGAATTTGAAAACCCCCTTTTTGCAAAAAAGACGTTTTGAATTTGAAAACCCCCTTTTTGCAAAAAAGACCCGAAAAACACCAAAACTCACTCAGATCACAACCAATTAGAGATCTGATGTTTTTAGAGGTTTCCCAAGTTTACACCATACTTTCCTAAATCAACTTCCATTGATAAAACACGTAAAACAGCTTCGAAATTATTAAGAAGATGACTATGTCAAAGCTACCCAAAAACACAAACAAACAAGTGTTGCACAAAGGGTCTGATACCATATTGTTGGTCCAACAAATCATTTGAACATGCTTTTGATGAAGGTTTAACACTAAAATCCACAAGATATCACTAATTCTAATACCTTGTGGACCAAGTAATGATGAAATATGAACACAAATCAAACATAAAACCCATTTGTAAGAGAATTTGTGAAGATTATAAAGAATAATGCTCAAATGAATGAAATATCAGCTCCTAGCAATACACAAACAAGATTTGAACTAAAGTCTATAACAATCAATAAAGTTCCATGAGTTACACAATGAAGATTAAAGAAACATGTATATACAGGACCTAGTTTCGCATACAGTTTCGCATACTACGAAACTATATGCACCATGGCATGAGAAACTACCGGGCGAAACTATAGTTTCGCATGCAGTTTCGTATGCCATAGAATACAAAACAAGACAAAAGTAAACTAGATCCTATTACATTAATATATAAGCTATAGTAAACTATGACTAAGCAAAAACAAATGGTAAGGTGAATACCACCCTATTCTTGATCATCAGAACCATAGCATCATGTTATTTGCTTCCCTAATAACTCATAAAACGTTCATTTCATCACCTTCCCTAAGACACCAAGGGAGAGCTACATCAAAGGAAACCCACTCCAAGAGACAAGCTCTACTCAAGCTTTTGTGTCTACTAATGAAAGTTGTGGAAACTTTCTCTTCACTCTTGATTACTTGGATTGTATCCATCCAAATGATTTGGAATACATAGTCCAGCAGATGGCTCTTCTCACTTATAGGGCCATGAAATTCTACAAGAGAACATGAAGGAAGTTCCCAAGCAATGTTGCCAGTGGAAAGTTTGGCCTGGACAAAAGTATGGTGAAGTGTTACAACTATAACCAAATGCGACTCTATGCTACAGAGTGCAAGGCACCAAGGACAAATGGTGGCCAAGCACAATCTAGACCAAACTACACTGATGCAGCTCTAAGAACTAAAAAGCCAACGCAACCGAAACAACATGTGTTGTTACAGTTGAAGAAGGAGGTTTTAACTGGAGCTTTTAGGTAGAAGATGTTTCTCCAAACCAAGCACTGATGGCTGATCACGAAGATGCCAAGGTATTACAATATCTTTGTACTCCTTAATGCATTGCTAAAGTTAATATGTACAGGTCTTCCAACTTGGAAGTGAGATATGAACTTTAGTCCATAAATATTTTAAAAGCTGATTTTAAAATAGAAGAAAATGATTATAAACTTAAAATTGAAGATTTAGAGAAAACTATTTCTACCTTTAAGCATGAGCACGGAAACTATAGGATTCAAATCAAATATCTCATAACCAAGTTAAGTGAATGCCAGGCTAAGCTTGTGATCAGCAAAGCCAAGGTAGAAAATGTGTTCTTGAAGAGGAAACATTCAAGATCATCCTTGCATGCAATGATTTGTTATCAGAACAGGCAGGTACTAGTATCAAGCGAGATAGCTCCTCCATACATACTTCTTCTATCTGTTAGATCTCCAAGGTATGGAATTTGTAAAGATGAGCTGCCCTCTATTGATCCCATTCAAGAGAAAGATGAAGATGTAGAGCATATAGTGAAGGAAGAAGCTGAAATGATTGACATGGGTTATCCTAAGAAGGGTCACTATCATCCTGGAGAAAAGAAAGGACAAAAGATGACCAAGTTTACAAGGAAGAACTTGATCAGGGCAGCCAAAAGAAAATCAAAGAAAGCCCAAGAGATCAAGGCCACCTTCAACTCCAAGCAAAAATTTTGGATTTTAAGTGATAAATAATGAAGAGTCAACAAAGGACTCTAGCACCAGGAGTCCTAGTTCATGTCAAAATCATCCTGGTTAAGAGAGGAAGGCTGGTCAAATATGTGCCACTGCTATGCTGTCTGAACCATCCAGTTCCAAGACCAAGCCTCACCCTATGAAGCCTTCTGCATCATCTGTGAAGATGAAGATGGAAGTGGAAAGTGATCATGCTCAGCCTTCTACTCATAAGAAGACTATTAGAAGGAATGCATCATGTGCGGTAGTACATCTCATTTTGCTAAGGATTGCATCTACAATCCTAAAAGCACTATCCATATGACTAAGAAGAAAACATCTGAGAAGAAGAAGTAGAAGATAGCTTCAGAAGGAAATTTTTTTCTTTCCAGAAGCTCCAAAGTAAAGAAGAAGTTAAGTGGAAACTTGCCTTCGGAAGAAAGGAATGCTTCCGAAGTACTAAAGTCTGCTATAATGGATGCAAACTCTTCTGAAGGCTCAGTCTCCAAAACTTTCGAAGTTATCAAAACTTCCGAAGTAGTGAAGGTCAAGTCTAGTCTTCCAAAGATGGTGTGGAAGATAAAGGAAGACCATGTGACTGAGAGTTCTTCATCAACAACAGCAAATAATCCTCAAAGCTTGCGTATAGGATTAATCACTATTGCATTATCTTTTGTTTACTAAAACAAGCCCATGACCAACAAGGCTTGGGTTTCCAGATGTAACTATCTCTTTTTGTATAGGAACAACTAAAGATCAAAGGGAAGGTATGGATCATTGATAGTGGCAGTTCCAAGCACATGACAAGCAATGATTCTTTGCTCCAAAATTTTGAGAAAATTCATGGAGGGCAGTTGCTTTTGGAGGAAAATCAGGTGGTTAAATTACTGGAAGGGGCAAGGTCACAAATGGTACGCTTAGCGTTGAGAAGGTAAACTTTGTTTAGGAGCTTGGGTACAATCTTCTGAGTGTATCCTAATATTGTGATTAGAGACTTAACATGCTCTTTACTAAGCATGAGTGAATTGTTCTCAAGCCAGGAGTGGTCAATCCTCAAGAGCATATCCTGCTCAGAGCCCACAGAAAAAAGAACATGTACAAGATGGATTGTAGGAAACATCTTTATCAGGAGAAGTTTCTTGCTTTCTATCTAAATCAAATAGTGATAAGTCTTTCCTCTGTCATAAAAGAATGTTCCATGTAAACCATAAGAATATGAATAAATTATTTAAGAATGATTTGGTACCTAGAATGCCAAAGAAAGAGTTTACAAGTGATGACCATTGTGTTGCATGTCTAAAAGGAAAGCAACACAAAGTCTCTCACAAGCCAGAGTAAAGAAACTCCATCACTACAACCCTACACTTATTACATAGGGATCTCTTTGTCCCCAGCTGTGTAATGAGTCTAGGAAAGACCTGTAATTATTTGGGGATCACAGATGATTTCACAAGATTCACATGGGTCTTCTTCCTTAGAACTAAGGATGAGACTCCTGAGATCTTGAAGAACTTCATTTTGAAAATTAAGAATCAATGTGATCACAAGGTTAAAATCATAAGGTATCATCAAGGAACTAAAATCAAGAACCATATCCTTGATGTATTTTATGATGAGAAAGGTATTTTAGGACAATACAATGCTCCCTGGACTCCTCATCAAAATCATGTTACTGAGAGGAGAGACATAACACTTATTGAAGCTGCAAGAACCATGTTATCTAACTCTAAACTGCACATCACATTCTGGGCAAAGGCAGTTAACACTTTCTGTTATATGCAGAAAAGAGTTTTTATAGTCAAGACTCATGGTAAGACTACTTATGAACTGTGGCACAAAAGGAGACCTTTCATTGGTTTCCACGGATCATTTTGATGTCCCTTCACCATCTTGACTACCAAAGATCAAGTAGCCAAATTTGCTAAGAAATCAGATGATGGACACTTCATTGGATACTCTTCCCAAGCTAAGGCTTATATAGTATACAATCTCAAAACTAGAGTAATTAAAGAGTCAGCCAATGTGACTTTCAATGAACACACTCCCAGTGTGAATGGTTCTGGTTTTGATTGGCTGTTTGATCTTGATTTAGTTACCAACTGTTTTAATAAATCTTGTAAAGATGTTTCAGGATATAAAGGTAACATATCAACAGGAGATCCCGATCCAAGATTTGTGCTGAGAAGACCAAGTAAGAAGACTACTTCAGGTACAGTGGTAACTAACCCTATAGATGGGAATCCTATCAGCACAACAATGACAAATTCAGCTAATACATTTGAGGTGCCTATAAATTCTAGCACAGAGGCACATAACTCAAATGATGGAGTTTCAAATGTTGGAGGACTTGGAGGTGGTGATAGTGATCAAGAATTTCTTGATGTTGATAACTATTCATAGAAAACAACATCAATGATGTCACACACTCATTGGATCAAGTTTCTTTTGATAAGTGTGTTGATGTGGTGGGTGATACTCCAGTTCCAGATCTGAATTTCACCAATTTAGATCTGTCCGACCAACTTGCTATGATTCCTCAACTAAGAATTTTTAAGTCTATTCCCACCACAAACATCGTTAGAGATGTTGAGAAGGGGGTGAGAACAAGAGGACAAACCCATGACTAAAATGTTTGTCTTCACTCTTGTCTCTTGTCCTATATTGAGCCTAAGAAAATTGATGAGGTTCTAAAGGATGGAAGTTAGGTTAAAGAAATATAGGAGGAACTGCTTCAATTTAAGAGAAAAAAGGTTTGAAACTTATGTCCTCTTCCTCAAGGGAAGACTACAATAGGTACTAAGTGGGTATTCAAGAATAAGAAAGATGATAGGGGACTTGTCATCAAGAATAAGGCAAGACTGGTAGTTCAAGGGTACCCACAGGAAGAGAGGATTGACTACAAAGATTTTTTTGCTCTAGTAGAAAGACTTGAAGCTGTTAGAATATTCCTTGCTTTTACTGCATCCAAGGATTTCAAGGTCTACCAACTTGATGTCAAGAGTGCTTTCTTATATGGGGTGATTGATGAGGAAGTGTATGTCAAACAACCACCTGCCTTTGCAGACCCAGATCATCATGATTATGTTTGCAAGCTTTATAAAGCTCTTTATGGGCTGCACCAAGCTCCAAGAAAGTGGTATGAGACACTATCATAGTATCTCTGTCAGCATTGATATAAGAAGGATACTATTGACTAAACACACATCATCAAAGGAATATGAAATGACTTAATGTTGGTTCAAGTTTATGTGGATGACATCATCTTTGGGTCAACTAATCCAAAGCTCTGCAAAGACTTTGAAAAGATGATGAACAATAGATTTGAAATGAGTGCCATGGGGGAACATAATTTCTTTCTAGGAATTCAAGTGAAGTAGGTTCATAATGGCATCCTCATAAACCAGTCAAAGTATGTGCAAGGCATACTTACCAGATTTCATCAGACTGAGTGTAAGATTGCTAAGACACAAATAGCCAGAAACCACTCTCTAGGACCTGATCTTGAGGGGAATTATGTTGATGAACATATCTACAGGGCTAGGATTGGGTTCCTCATGAATCTCACAGCTCGCAGGCCTGATATCATGTTTGCTACATGTATTTATGCAAGATATCAACCAACCCGAAGATGTCAAACCTAGTTGCTGTCAAAAGGATTCTCAAATATCTCAAAGGTACTCCCAAACTAGGCCTTTGGCATCCAAAGATTCTAACTTCAATCTGTATGCTTATTTAGATAGTGATTATGGTGGTTGTAACATGACTGCAAAGTCTACATTAGGGAGATGTCAATTCCTTGGTTGAAGGATAGTCTCATGGCAATGCAAGAAACAATCATGTGTGTCTGCATCAACTGCTGAAGCTGAATACATTGCTGTTGCAAGCTGCTGTGATCAAGTACTTTCGATTCAAAATCAGATGCTAGACTATGGATTCAACTTCGAAGAGACTCCCATCCATATAGACAACAACAGTGCCATCTCTGTTATAGAGAATCCCTTGCAGCACTCAAAGACAAAGACATCAACATCAATTATCATTTGATTAGAGAATATTTTGAAAAAGGATTGATAAAACTTGTCTAAGTTAACACAAATGAACAATATGCTGATCAATTCATAAAAGCTTTTGATGAGTAGAGATTTAAGTATCTTGTATCAGCTATTGGGATGATTAACTTTGAGTATATTTTCTTAAACTAAACTCAAGATTATTTTAAATGTGTGTCTTAAGTTTGAATGAAATTTTAAAAATGATATTCCTTAGGGTTCTGAAAATTTAAGATATATTTTCTCTCAAAAGACGTAAAGTTGTTTTCAGAACAACATAATGTCTTCAAATCTAATAACTACTTCTAAGACATTTACCTTCGGAAGAAATTTTGATATATCTTCCAAAGCATAGATATGCTTCTAAGTACTTATATGTTTTGAAGGGCAATTTTCTTCGGAAAGCAATTAAGCCTCGGAAGATTTACTCGCTTATGAATCAAACTTCTAAGATTTAATCTCTTCTGAAACCAAATATATATCTGAAGTAAAAATACTCTATGTATTTTTCTTCCGAAGCTAATTTTCATCAAGCTAAGGAATATCTTCCGAAGTCAAAGTTGGCTTCGAAAGTTTTCTCAAACCTTCTGAAGACAAATTACCTTCGTAATATTTTAGCCGTCCAAGAAAACTAGCTTTTCGGGTGCTTTTTCAGAGGTGAGATCAACATCCGGATTTAAAAGTTTATCCATTTGCATTAACTTTGTCTCAAATCCATTTCATATATATACACCTTTAACTGTTCTCCCTCTTTCACTTTCTTCTTCATCTGCAAATTGCATAACCTAAATTCACGCACAAACCACCTTTTTTCTTAGCTTCCTTCACCTCAAAGCAACTCTAAAATGGCCAACCCAGATCCCCAAATCCAACCCGATTTTACCATGCAGTTACATAGACAACACAATCAGGTTGCTTTGTTAACCTTTATGAAATATTCAAGTTTTTCATATGTCTTCTGTTTCTTAGCTCTCTTAAACTACCTCAATGCCCTCACAATAAACCCTTTACTTTATGAAGATCAACTCTTGGAGTTCTAGAGGACCTGCCAAGAGGTCATCTTGGATGTTATGAAGGCCTTGTCTGCCACAGTTCAGGGGAGGACAATATCTATCACTCCAGCCACCATCAACTCTCATCTAAGGCTGGATGATGCAAAAGGCATGTTGTCCTTGCAAAAATCTATAGCGAATAACTTATTCTAGTAGATGGGCTATAAAGGGGACTACTCTATAAGAATCATCAGGAAAGGAAAGGTTTCCTCCCAGTAGAAGTACCTCCTCCATGTAGTCATCCATTCTTTGTCCAACAAGCATGGAGGTTGGGACCAAATTCCTGAGGACCTTTCCTAGATAGTCCATGGAATGGTTCAAGGGGTCAAGTTCAGGTACTCTCAATTTGTTTATACATATCTTCTTGCAAACTTGGATTCCCTAGAATATTACATGATTCCTATATATGTTCAGTACATTCAAAACTCTGAGCTACGCTTACAGTTAGGGGAACAGGTAATATTCTTAAACTATGAAAGATGCAGCCCAGCTTCTTCAAGACAATAAGAAACCCCACTATTGGCTTCTTAGGGGTCGAAACAGCCTTGGTCCCAAAAATGTTAGAGCTCATTGCTAAAGGTGAGAACCTGGCAGCACCAACCATTATTGAACCCACACTTTCTTTATCTGCACCACCCATATAGAAACAAATCACCATCACCTACCAAAGAAAATCCAAACGAACCACTACTTATCTTATTCAGGTTGAGCATCACCCAAATCACCAACCACGCATGAATAAGTAGGCACTAGAACTCCTACTTCTCCTGAAGAGCAATCCATTCCCATTACTTCTAGGATCAGTGCTAAGATTCCTCATGCTCAGATTAAGGATCTCATTACCCCAGCCTTAAGCCTTCATTCAGAGTCTCATAACTCTAGTGATCAACCTTTAGGGGAAAGTTACCATCGCCAGCCGCTAGACCTCAACCAACTAATCCCCAACCTAGAATTCTATGATTATGAGGAAAGGGGTTTTAGTGAGTACCATGAGTCTCTCTTCTTCACCCCTGCTCAAGGAGAGATGAGTGCTTCTGAGTCACCCATATCTAGCCCACATCATCCACCGACAACTTAGGTGGACCTTCTTGAACATGTTCAGGAGGCTTATATGGAAGAGGCACTCACTTTTGCAGGTGATTATGACTGGGTTTGAGAATGATATTCTCGGTTGATGTGACTCAACTTAGGATCGAATATGTAGACCAAGTCAGTAATATAGTTGCAGAAACACTATATTACAGAACATATGAACCTGAAATAAATGTTTGAGTAAATGTAGTACATAAACACCGAAGTCACTGATGTATAATATTGATGTTATAACTGTTGAAGACCAAAAGCTTAAAAAGTTAGGGTATGTGACCCTATTTATAGGCGTATACATTGCCTGTACAAAAGACTAAACTAACCCTGATCTATACAAGTGAATCTAGTCTAAGTATAAAATAAATATAAAACAGTGTAAGTTGTTCATCCGCATTAGTTCATGTGGAAGAACAAGTATTCATCAGCATTTGTTGTTTGTAGTCAGCATTTGTGTTTGCTCACCCGCATTAGTTAATGCAGATGAATAAGTCTTATCAGCATTTACTGTTGTTCATCCGCATGGACTAATACGGGTGAACAATCTTTGTCAGCATTTCTTCAGTTCATCCACATGGACAAATGCTGATGAACACTTCTGTTCTGCATTAGTTGTCTTGATCCGCATTTGTTAATGCAGGTGAACAAACACTTGTCAGCATTTGTTCACTAGTCATCCGTATTAATAAATGCGGGTGCTCTATACTTTATCTTTTCTTTTCTTCTGTTGTCTTCTGTTGATGATGTCTTCTGTGTTTTTTCTGTTGTTTTCTGTAACTAATGTTCTCCAACCAGAACAACCTCCAACCACTTCTTGTGTTGGCAAGTATGATCCTTTTAGGGTCTAACAATACTCTTCCTAAGGATTATACTGCCTAAGTTCCTCAAGATTGTGATGGAGTTGGTGGTTGTGAAAATTCTAGTTGGTCTTCTTGTGATGTCTTCTGTTGGACTTTTGGGGAGAAAGTTGCAACAGCTTCTATTTGTGATTCAGGTTGTACCATTGAGGGATCGATAATGGCCTTGATCATATTGGAAAAGTCTTTTGCTTATTTCATCTTTTCTCTGCTCGGCACATGTCTTTTCATCTCACTCATGGTGTAGATAGTAGCAAGGGGTATTTGTTTCAAAGAGATGGGTTCCCAAACTGAAATGGAAGATAACCCATCTCTATGAATCAGCAATGACCCTTCAGCATCAACCTCTAACTTGACAATATTGCCCATCTGCATTAGGTCCTTTCTCTTCTTCCTTTGTTCCCTTTTATTGTTGATTCTGTCAAATGCCATCTTCAAGATCTTAACACACGTCAACATAAACTCCAGATCATCTTTAGCAGCTTTGTTTTTTAGGGCTCTGAAGTGTCTTGTGAAGATTTAGTGTATGTAAGACTCATCTAGGAGTCTGACCTCATAACCACTGAAGATTCTAATTTTAAGGGCTTCTTTTCCTCCCCATGCTCTTTCAATCACAAGCTCATAAGTTTCTTCATCATAATAAACATTAGAAATGGGCTTTGACTTATGAGTGCATGTAATCATCTTTCTTTTCAGACTTTCAGTTGGCTTTACATGTAATTCAGGGAATAATATTTCTTCTACTTCTTTTGTTCTTCTTTTGTCAAATGGGTTGTTGAAGGTCTTGTCTTTTCTTGTGCAAATGGCTTTCAGTGATTTGAAGTTGTTAGTTTTCTTAAACATCTTCAAAATATCAGCAAATTCATATCCTTTATACATGCCAGCAGGATTCACCAGATCAAGCTCAGCCAGTTCTTTCAGATCATGAACTTTCAATGCATTGACTAAAGCTGTATACTCGGTGAAGAATTGTACTAATCCTGATATTCTTTTCACCATGAACATATTCCAGTCGCTATCATACTTCCAGGCAACGATTTTAACATCAGTCTTGCCACTTAGAGTAGACACCCCTCTTATTAATTTAGCAGTGGTTAGCCCTTCTTGGAGTTTGAGCTGAGAAGGCTCTATAAACAACTCTGAATTCTTGTGTAAAATAGGGGCTAGAACATCTTTATCTTTAACTGTTAGCTGCACATCTTGTGCTGATGTTCTTGTTTTGGGCTACTGGGCAATTACTTCTTCTTCAATTGCCTTCAATCTGTCTTTCATGTCATTCAACAATTTTAACATTGCAGCCCTTAGGGAATTGGTCTTCATGTTACCAAGTTTTCTTTTTGTAAACCCTTGTTTGTTAAGATAGTACTTCATCTCTCTATCAGACATACTATAGGGATCAGGAAACATAGACTGTTCAGCATCTTTCTTTATTGATTTTGAGATGGAAGTTGTTGTCTTTTTAGCCTTTTTCTTTTCAGAATCTTTCCTCATCTCATACTCTATTACATATGATGGATCCAACAGCTTTTCTGTCTTCTTTACTTCTTCTACAATCTCATCATAGCCATGATTGATCAGATACATAGCATGAATCATCAGATCATCAGTTTTGGCCTTTTCAATCATGCTTTCAACAGATTGCTCAATAATAGTTGGGCTGGTCACATCATCATGTGTCTTTTGTTGTTTGTTCTTAGAGTCTTCTTCATCCAGTATTATCACTTCCAAAGTATGCTGTAACTCTTTTTCACCCTGCTCTTGTTCATCCAAGAATTCAGCAATTACTGCCAAACTTCTGGGATCATCTTTGGTTTTCTTTTTAGGTTGTTCTTCCTCAACCATAGGAAGTTTTCCTTTTGTCTTTTCTGACAAATACTTCCTTTTTCTTGAGTATGTCATCACTTTTGATCCTGATGATGAAGCTTCATCAGTTTTGGCCTATTGTTCTTGTTCAACAGCCTTAATTTCAGGAGTGATTCTTTGTTGTTCAGCCTCAACATCTTCTTGTATGTTCAATTCAGTAGTTTCTTTTTCTTTGAACTCATCACAAAGTCTTTTAATTATACTTTGTTGTTCAACAGTCAGCACAACTGCAGGCACAGGCTGCATTCTTAACTCTTCTTCAATTGGCACAGGTCTTGAAGGAATTACTACAATAGAATCAGAGGGGGATCTTATGTATTTGATGTCGTCCCAAAACTCTTCATCTATGATTAATTCACTTGAAGAATACCTGTCCAAGTCATCACTCAATTCTTTCATCATAGTGGCATCTGCAGATGAAGGTTCAGAATGAACCACTATTTCCCAGCTGGATTCATCCCTGACTTCTTCTTCCTTTTCTTGTTCTTGTTGTTGTTCTACTACTTGTTGTTCAATTACATCACTAGATTTCTCATCCTTTTCTTTTATAATTTCATCTTTCAATTTCACAACGAGTTCTAGTTCATCAACTCTTTTTGTTAAGTCATCATTTCTTTTTGTGAGCTCATCGATTAACTCATTTTGAGACTCAATCAAGTTTTCTTGTTCAACAAGCCCATACACTTCTTCTCTTGCCATTTCCAAAGAGGATTTTAGTTTACTGATTTCATCATCCTTCATCCTCATCTCAGCTTCATACTTTTCTTTTGACTCCCTTAGTCCTTTTTCTTTTTCATCTAACTCTTGGAGTCTATCACTGAGTACCCCTAACCTCCTGTTTAATGTATTTTCCAGTCTACACACTTTTGCCATCAGTTCAGATATCATCTTATCTTTATCATCTGGTCTGTTTATTTCTGATTCAGCAAAGCTCTCAGAAGGAGCATCTTCAGATACAATTTCTCTTTGTGGAAGAGTTGCAAACTATTGATTATCTTCCTCATCATCAGATGATTGAGAAGAGTCTATGGAACTGGTAGATTCACCAGAACTTTCAAATACAGCACCAGCTTCATGTGCAGGGCTTTCTTGTGATTCTTGATGAGTATGAATAGGAGAACATGATTGTGGGATAATGGGATCAACCCTAAAAGGGCATAAAACAGCAGCTTCTTGTATTGTTTCACCATAGTGAGGGTCACCAATCAAAGGTGACACTGTTCTAATGAGTTCTTTAGATTCTACAAGCTCATCAACATGGTGTTGATCATGAGCAGCATCATGCTTCACTGATTGTTCTGGAGCTTCTTCTTGAACATTCACTTCATGAATTGGTTCCTCATCAGGAACATTAGCTGCCATTTCTTGTGCAAGTTCCTCAATAGGAACATCATCATGTAAACCAGGTTCTTGTTGTTGTAATTGTTCCTCATCCATTGGCACATCATTTTGGGGATCTATTTGTTGTTGCATCCAAGGTAAAAGTGGAAAGAAAGTACCACTATAGAAATTTCTTGGATCTCTCTTCTTGATGTACTTCAAAGATTTTGCATTATAATGAGGAATTTCAAGAATGGGGCCTTCTAAAACAAGATCAGGAAAGGCTTCATTAATATGACACTGAATGAATCTGGGATACATTAGGAACATGTTCCTTCTCCCCTCTTGAATGTTTTCTATCATTCCATTAAAGACATAGGCTAAAAAGTTGTAGGGTCTGTTAGAGACCAGTGAAGATGTAGTTAATGGTATATCATTCCACCTAGTTTTTTTTTAGATAAGCAGTGTTGGATATAATGAATGTGAAACCTCCACTGCAAATCTACCAATCCTTTCACTATTTGTTTTGCCTCAAATCCACCCTCATATCTAATGTCAGAACAGAATGACATGATATCTTCTTCACCAAATTCAGTTGGAGAATCAGGCTCATCTTCAAATCTCTAGCATTGTCTTATTGTTTGCTCAGAGATTATCAGTGTATGATCAGCAGTTATTCTTCCTGAAATCACTTTTTCTCCATCATTATCCACGACTTCTGCATTACTCCAAAATGATCTGATATAGTTCTCAAAGATCCTGGTCTAACTGTAATGGCATGGGCCACTCTGGTAGTGGCAATAAATCTGATCATGTCTTTGAGACCTTCTGCTTCAGGGACATCTGGATTGAGAAAACCACTAACATTGTGGAGCTGCTCCAAGTTAGGTTAGCCATTATGTAATTTGCACACAAAGAGGATGAATTAGTAAGAATTGTGTGTGATTTGTTCAATTTTGACTTTTTAGGTCAAAAATGAATTCTTCTTGTTACTGTTACATTAGGTTATTTGACCTAATTTTGATTTTTCATGAAGAACAGTTCAAAGTTTTGTTTCTTTGTGTTCAGATACACTGATTTTGATTATGTTTTAACAGGTTGTTTTAATGTCAATATTGTTATAAACCAGTATCCCCTGTTCATCGATGTTTTATGTGTTCTTAGAACAACATGAAATCTTTGATGGTTACATCGATCATTGGTTTTAATGAACTCTGTCATTCATCTAAATCCAGTGTTCTTGAGTGTATTTGAAGCATTTCACAAGATAAGGGTTCCATTTCAAGAAATTTTGTTCGATAGTTGAAGTATGTAAGAAACTGATAATCACCTTTTAGTTGACAATACTTCGATTTAACAGACAATGTTTTTTGTTTTGATGTTGGATTTGAGCAAAACGAAGCTTGATTAGTGTAGATTTGAACTCAGAAGAAGAACGGTTTTTTGGCACTCGACTCACTATAAAAGTTCACTCAAAAATTTGAAAAGTAATAAATGACCCACATTAAATGAGTATTTATAGAACATTTCATATTTTTCACAAATTTTACAAGTGCAGAAAATTTTTACTGTAGAAAATGCGCATATAGAATTTTTATCGGCGCATTTACTGTAACAAATGCTGATGATCAAATTCAAATGTCAGCATTTACTGTAACAAATGCGGAAGAGTTAATTTTACGTATCCGCATTCACTGTAGCAAATACGAACGGACAAAGTTAATTTATCAGCATTTACTGTAGCAAATGCGGGAGAACAAATGACTTGTCCGCATTTACTGAGACAAATACGGGTGACCAAGTTTAACTTATCAGCATTTCTTGTAGCAAATGCTGATGATCAAATTCAAATGTCAGCATTTACTGTAACAAATGTTGACGAGTTAAGCTGTCCGCATTTACTGTAGCTAATGCGGATGAACAATTTGTTGTCCACATTAGTTTACTTGTACAAAAATAGTTACTCGCATTAGTTAAATGACAGGGTTATCTTCACCCGCATTAACCAATGCACTTACTTGCATTAAATTTTGAACTAGTAAAAAATTAATGTAGTTGCAGTGAATTATTCTGACTGGTTTGTACAGCTGCTTCTGATTTTATGAAGATGAGTCTGCATTTTTGTTGTTTTGTGAAGATTTTGCAGATTCTGAGATTGTCGATTCTTGCTTGGATTTTCATGTACCTTGATGTGACACAGATTCCCAACTTGACTGATTTTGGAACATATGCATCTTTTGAAGCTGATTATGGAGTAATTTCCATACAGACACAATCAATTTGACAAAGTTGTCAATTTACTGTTTGCAAATTTCATGTTTTTGTAAATTTTTCCTTTTAAAATTTTATTACTCCCCCTAAAGATTATATCCATATGGGATAAAAACTTTAAAGAAAATTTATAAAATTTTAGGACAATATTTCTGAACTGTTTAACTGTTTTGCACTTTTGTGTGAAAATTTGGGATCATATCAATCTTATCTTTCATAAGTGCAAGTTGTCATGAGCTTATTGATAAATATCATGTTTTGATTGAATTAAACATTCAACATGAATCTCACACTCACAAGCATAGAAAGATCAACTATCCTCATGCACTGTATGGTAGAACTTTTTCACAACTTTCAATACCTGGTCATTTAGATTGTGAAGTCTCATTCATTTTGGTAAGGGGGATCAACTTTGGAATTCTTTTACCTGATCCTTATTTAATGTGATCCACATTGGGATTCTTTTTGCTCTTCACTTTGGAAGGTGATCCACTTTGGGATTCTTTTTGTTATATTCTGTTTTATTTTTCATCCGTATTGGATGTGTTCCTCATTGGAAATCTTTTTGGATCTAGACATCAGCACTATGTACTTGTTTCCCCAGATATTGAATTAAGCACAGTGAATGATATAACGACTGTAATTATATCATTTCCTATAAGAAGTACAAATCAAGGACTTCAACAAAAATTGATTTCTTTTTGTAATTTTGTGAATATTTTTTTTTGATGTTTTTGTAAATTTTTGATTTTACTCAAGGTTAATCATGTCGATTGATTGGACTAAGAATTCAAACCGACTTGGGTCAAATGAATTAGTAAACAAATCAGCTAGCTGATTATCTGTGTTAACCTGAATCAGCTTGATTAAACATTTTTTAGCACAGTCTCTCAAAAACTGATATCTAATTTCAATATGTTTTGTTTTTGAGTGCTAAATTGGATTATTTGTTATGAAGATTGCAGCAGTGTTGTCAATATGAATTGGTGTGTGCAAGAAATTGAAACCATAATCAATCATCTGGTTTTGAATCTAGAGAACTTGAGAGCAACAAGCTCATGCTGCTATGTACTCAGCTTCAGCTGTCGATACAGAAACATTGGTCTGTTTCTTGCACTGCCATGACACCAGTCTGGGACCATGAAATTGACAACCGCCAGATGAGGATTTTCTGTTGAAATTGCATCCCCCGTAGTCACTGTCGGTGTTTACATAGAGATTAAAGTCTCCACCCTTTGGATACCATAGTCCAAGAGCAGGTTTGCCCTTAAGATATCTGAATATCCTCTTGACTGCATTCACGTGCGATTCCTTGGGATCTGCTTGATACTTGGCACATACACAAACACCAAACATAACATCAGGTCTACTGGCTGTTTAATACATATGTGAACCAATCATGGATCGATAAAGAGTCTGATCCACAGATTTGCCATCTGTGTCTGGACCAATCTTCATTTTTGTATCATCAGGTGTTCTGATGGACTAACAGTCTGCAAAGTGAAACTTCTTCAACATAGATTCAACATATTTGGACGGGTTGATGAAGATTCCACTAGATGTTTGTTGTACTTGAAGACCCAAGAAGAAGGTGAGTTCTCCCATAGCACTCATCTGGAACTTTGAATGCATAAGATCTTCAAAGTCTTTGAAGAGCTGTTTGTTGGTGGAGCCAAAGATGATATCATCCACATATATCTGGACTAGCTGCATCTCATTTCCTTTTCTCTTTCTGAACAAAGTCTGATCAATCTTTCCTCTTTCATACCCATGGTCAAGGAGAAAAGATAACAGAGTCTCATACCAATTTTGAAGGGCTTGATGTAAACCATACAAGGCTTTGTCAAGCTTGTATACCCTATGAGGGAAATCAGGATCCTCAAAGCCTGGTGGTTGACTCACATAAACTTCTTCAGAAAACTTTCCATACAAGAATGCACACTTCACATCCATTTGATAGACAGTGAATTTCATGGATGCTGAGTATGCAAGAAAGAGACGTATTGCTTCTAATCTGGCAACAGGGGCAAACACTTCATCATATTCTATTCCTTCTTCTTGTGTATAGCCCTGTGCTACCAATCTTGCTTTGTTTCTGATGACGATCCCTCTATCATCAGTCTTGTTTTGGTACAGCCATCTGGTGCCGATAGGGTATTGACCTTCAGGAAGATCCACCAGCTGCCATACTTCCTGTTTCTTGAACTGCATCAACTCTTCCTGCATTGTCTCAATCCAGCTATTGTCTTATAATGCCTCTTTAATGTTTTTGGGTACTGTTTGACACAAGAAACAAGAAAACAAGCAGATGTTTACTATGCTTGACTTGCTTCGTGTCACCCACTCGTCTAAATCACCAATAATGTTGGAGACTGGATGATACTTGTGTGTCCTGGTAATTGGAATCGATCACCAGCAAAGGACACATCAAGATTGGAGACATTCAGGTCATCTTGATGTGAGGCATCTTGTTGTTGTAGTGTGGGAGAGTGATGATAAGAATCAGAGGGTAAAACATCTTCAGCTTCAGCAGCACTTTGAATACTCTCATCATTTCCATCTCTGTTAGTATCAACTGCTGCATTAGTTGGTTCTGAATGTCTCACTTCAGTTGAAGGTTCAGCTGAAGGAGATGGCATTGAACTGCGACCAGCATTTGCTGAGATACTTTCATTTTGTGTAACTTGCCGGATAGGATCAGCTTGTAACGACACTTCTTCATTGTCTTGATCAGTAGAAGGAGGAATCATTGGGAAGTCTGTTCTTCTTTCAACTGACCTTGAAGTTCCTGCATTTGACAAATTGAACTGATCAAAAGATCTTGTAAATGAATCAATATCAAACAACCAGTCAGGACCCTTTGATGATTTGGGAAACGAATGCTCATTGAATTGGATATTTGTTGATTCATCAATGATGTTCAATCTAGGATTAAACACCCTAAAAGCCTTAGACACTGAGGAATATCCCACGAAAAATCCCTCGTCAGACTTAGGAGCAAACTTTCCTAAATGGTCTCTGGTGTTCAATATTGAGATAGGACAACCAAATGACTTCAAAAATCCAATGAATGGTTTTCTGTGAAAAAGAAATTCATAAGGAGTTTTTTTTGCTCTTTGATTATCAGAGATTGATTTTGCACAAAACATGAAGTGTTAACTGCTTCTGCCCAAAATGTAATTGGCAATTTTGCATCAGTTAGCATTGTTCTTGCTGCTTCAATTAGTGTTCTATTCCTTCTTTCAGCAACCCCATTTTGTTGTGGACTACTAGCTGCACTGAACTGATGAACAATGCCTTTTCTTGTGCAAAATGAACTCATGCTTTCATTTTTAAATTCCATCCCATTGTCACTTCTAATAGATTTTACTTTTAAATCAAGTTGATTTTCAATTTTGGTTATAAAATCTATTATGATTTAGGATGCCTCATTCTTATGAAGTAGGAAGAAGACCCATGTGAATCGAGTAAAGTCATCAATGATCACTAAACAATAATGCTTCTTGCCAATGCTCATGACGTGAGTCGGCCCGAAGAGATCCATATGAAGTAACTTCAATGGACAACTGTTAGTGTTCACAAGTTTGGGCTTATGAGATGATTTATGTTGTTTTCCTTTGAGACACACGGTACAGTGGTCAACAAAATGAAATTCCTTTTTGAGGAAGACCAATTACATGGTTCCCTTTGACCAATCTATTCATATTTTTAAAATTCGTGTGTCCTAAGCGTCTATGCCAAAGTTGTGATTCATCAAATGATGCTTTAGACAATAGGCATGTCTCTTCTGATGGATGAGTAGAATTAAGGTTCAAAACATAGGTGTTATTCTTTCTCTAAGTCTTCAAGACAACCCATTCTTCCAGAATATGAAATCCTAGTTTCAAGATGTAGCAATGAGTGTTAGTGAAATGAGTAGAATATTTCTTGTTAAAAATCTAGGATACACTGAGCAGATTGAAGTTTAGCTGCTCGCAGTAATTGACTTTGTCAAAGCTCAGAATCCCATTCATCACTAAACCTTCTCCTGTAATTCTACCGCCCTGTGAATCTCCGCCGAATGCCACAGTAGTTCCTTAAATGTGCTTGAAATCATGAAGGAGGGAACTGTCACTTGTCATGTGTCGGGAGCATCCACTGTCCACATACCACAAACTGTTGGACCTGTATGAATGACCCTACATGCACAAAGAACTAGTTAGACGGAGGAACCCAAGCCATGATGGTCTTGGGTTGACCTTTTGCATCGATCACTGTTACCTCTTGATACTTACCTTTTGTTTGATTTTTTGAAGAAGAGGATTTTAGTGATTTTCTATTGTTCTTTTGATGTTTGATTTCATCAATTTCCTCTAACGAGTCAGAAGAGTAAACAAACCTTTCCTTTTGATTCTTGTAAACATGATGATTATGTTTTTGGTTTTTTGAAATCATTTTGATGTTGTTCTTTTGAAGAGATTTCAGAGGTTTGTTTTGTTTTGTTGGACTTTTATGTCTGACTTTATCAGTTGAGATTAATGAAATTGGCTTGTTTAGTGTTGTTTTCAAGCCTTTCTGATTGAAGTAACAATCAGCTGTGTTGTGATTTGTCATATCACACAATGAATAGTATTTATTAAAATGACAATTTCTTGTAGAATGGTTGTTCATGTTACAAACAGAACAGTACTCGGTGAAGTAGCATTCATCTGTGGTGTGATTTGACATATCACAAAAATCATAATAGGGTTGCTTGCTTTATAGCTTAGATGAAGAAGACACAACAGTCTTTGGGGTAGCAACAGATTGTTTCACAACTCTGTTTTGCTTCACTTTGTAGGACTGATGCTACTTCTTTCTGTATTGCCTTATTTCCCTATCGAATTGTTCTACCTGTTCTTTGTTGAATTATCAAACCCAATTCCTTGTCTGATATTTGATGAAGATGGTGAATCAGATTTCACTTTAGATTTTTGAACAAAAGTGGTTTTTCCTTTGGTAACTACGGGAACTTTGGTTTTATCCTTGAAGTTCACTGAAACTTTATCTGATTCGCTTGGATTTTTTGGAGATATGATCTCATAATCAGATCTGCTTTCAGCAGATGGTTTTACTGAGCATTCAGCAGTGTGATTCACTTTAAGATTTTGAGGAACAAATTTTACAAAAGGCACAATTGATTTGACTGGGCTCTTTGGTTTCTTGATAATCACAGGTTTGTCTGAGCACTCTATGATTTTGATAGGATGACCCAATCTGATTTTATCCTCATCAGTTTCAATGTAAACACCTGGTTTGTTTTGAGGATTTGTTGTTTAAGAAATCATTGATTTGGTTTCAATAATTTTAGATTCTTTTGTATCTGATTGAGTAAGTGACGCAGGCATAATAGTGCAGTTATCATTATATGGAGGATGACAAGTTTTGTAGCCTATCCCAGTCATATCTTTAGCCTCTCTTTTGGAGATTAGTAGCTCTTGCAGCTTGACTGAAGACAGCTGAAACTTTTCAAGTTTCACTTCAGTAGCTGATTGCTCAGCTTTTGACTTGGTTAACAGTTTAGTTAACCGTTCATTTTTAGCTGCAAGGGCATTCTTTTCTCCATGAAGTGTTTCCATGTTAGACAGCAAAGACTTGATTTTAATTTCAAAAATTCTCATTTCTTGTTTGAGCATTTCTGATTTTACTTTTTCTTCTTTTATTTTATTGGCCAGTTTATGATTGTGTTCTCTGTACCCCTGTACTTCAAGAACACACCTCTCAAAACATAAGTTAGATTTTACCTCTGATGGTATTGGAGAAGGACCATCATTGATATGAGCCATTAGAGCATGGTTCTGGATTTGAGGTTGAACTTCCTCTGCATACAGGCTCCAGTCACACACTCCATCTTGTCTGATGACAAGAGCATTTGATGTTTGCTGACTGCTTCCTTCAGATTGATGGGTCAGCAGAGGTTGTCTTTGGTGAGGTTGCTGTTGCTGACTCTGTTGTTGCTGTTGATTGTTGTTGCTTGGATGATAGTTGGTATTGTGTTGAGTAGAATGCTGGTCATGTGATGGTCTTTTATAGCTTGTATTGTTTCTCCTGGGAGAGTTACATTCCCAAGAGAAATGACCAGCCATCCCACAGTTGAAGCATTTAACTTTAGATTTGTCATATCCTAGTTTGGTGTTCTCATTAAGGCTCAGTTTCTTCCCTTTACGAAAGAATTTCTTTGATCTCATAGCAATCATGGCCATCTGCCATTGCAAATCCATTTCTTCCACATCATCGGGATCTATTTCTTCTAGATGTTCTTGAATCAGATGAGCTGATGTGAGTCTCCCCCCAAGGTAGGTTTCAAAGCTAGCAACAAAGGCATTGTAAGTTGCCTTTTGTTCTTCAGAGTTTTGCTCATCATGCATGTTGTTAGGAGATACAGTGGGTTGAGCAGAAGATGGTTGTTTTTGAGGTTGTGGTGCAGAACAAAATCCTATTGTTCTTGTTTGATCTCTTGATGACAAAAAGTCTTCTTCTTCAGTAACAAAGGCATTTTCAATAGAATGAGTTTCAGATGGAAACTTGTAAGCCTCAATGACTTGAGGTCCACTCAGATTTCTGCTCCTTTCATCAAGTTCAAGAGCCTTAATTTTTGCAATCATGATATCCAAGCTAGTACTCTCCAAATCAAGAGTATTCTTCAATATTGTAACATTCTGTTTCCAGCTTTCAGGCAAGTTGTGCAGCATTTTCTTGTTTAGTTCCTTCTCCTTGTAAGTGACCCCTATAATTTCAAGGTCATTTACAAGTTGCACAAATCTGTGAAGCTGTCTGGAGATAGACTCTCCTTTGGTATGATGAAATGTCTCATACTGATTTATCAACTTGTCTTTGTTAATTTATCTAACTTCACTGCTTCCCTCACACATAATCTGTAGAGCATCCCAGACCCCCTTTGCAGTACCATATTTTCTAATCTTTTGAGAACATCCATTTTAAGAGCTTGTGTAAGAATGGAATAAGCTCTAAGATCAATCTTGATTTTTGTGTATTCTTCATCATCAAAATTTAAGTTGGGATCCTCAATGGGAATTCTTGTAGTTTTGTATTGAGTAGCCGGATCAGCATTCAGGGACAGTGGAATATGGGGACCTTTGCAAATCAATATCCAGTAGTCAGGATCTACACCTGTAATGTAATTTCCAAAAAGAATTTTCCATTGCTTAAACTTAGATTTGTGTTTAAGCATAGGAGGTTTAGATGCATGACCAATTTCAGAATGATTATAGGAATCCATGTTAGTTAAACTGATTTCAACTTGTTGAATACTGTTTTAAGTTAATTCTAAGTTCGAACAGTGTGTTTTTCTTCAAATCTTTTGTTTTCGGTCAAGAGCAGGTCTGTTAAGTTTAGATCTGTAGAATTGAAGGAGTTCTATGTTCTTGATTTTATGTTGTTGGGTTCGACTACAGCAGATATGAATATTTGGTACTTTGTGGTGTTCGATTACAGGATGTTTGTTTATCAGAAGAGTAGATATTGCTGATGAACAACTCAGTCTACGGTTCAATCGATTTTCACCCAAAATCCGAGATGATTCTGTGATGAATTCAAGAGCCAAGGCTCTGATACCAATTGACTGGGTTTGAGAATTATATTCTCGGTTGATGTGACTCAACCTAGGATCGAATATGCAGACTAAGTCAGTAATATAGTTACGGAATCACTATATTACAAAACAGATGAACCTGAAATAAATGTTTGAGTAAATGCAGTACATGAACACCGAAGTCACTGACGTATAATATTGATGTTATAACTGTTTAAGACCAAAAGCTTACAAAGTTAGGGTATGTGACCCTATTTATAAGCGTATACATTGCCTGTACAAAAGACTAAACTAACCCTGATCTATACAAGTGAATCTAGTCTAAGTACAAAATAAATATAAAACAGTGTAAGTTGTTCATCCGCATTAGTTCATGCGGATGAACAAGTCTTCATCAGCATTTGTTGTTTGTAGTCAGCATTTGTGTTTGGTCACCCGTATTAGTTAATGCGGATGAATAAGTCTTGTCAGCATTTACTGTTGTTCATCCGCATGGACTAATGCGGGTGAACAATCTTTGTCATCATTTCTTCAGTTCATCCGTATGGACAAATGCGGATGAACACTTCTGTTCAGCATTAGTTGTCTTGATCCGCATTTGTTAATATGGGTGAACAAACACTTGTCAGCATTTGTTCACTAGTCATCCGTATTAACAAATGCGGGTGCTCTATACTTTATCTTTTCTTGTCTTCTGTTGTCTTCTGTTGATGATGTCTTCTGTGTTTTTTCTGTTGTTTTCTGTAACTAATGTTCTCCAACCAGAACAACCTCCAACCACTTCTTGAGTTGGCAAGTATGATCCTTTCAGGGTCTAATAGATTACATTATTAATATCTCAACCATAGCTACACAGCCCATTAACACTTCTTTGGAAGCTGCCAGTGTGTAGGGAAAATCCAGCAGCCAAGAAACACAGGCTAGTGGTGAGGAAGAAGACTTTGGTCCTATTCTCTCATTCCCCCATGGTTCTTCTGATGACAATGAGGAGAGTATGTAACTAATGGGGTGAAAACTATCCAAACTATTCACTTATTTAGTTTCTAAGGTTAGTCACCTAGAATCTCAGGTGACTACCTTACAAAGAACGGTCAATGACCAGCAACTTGAGATCCCCAATCTCAGGGGCAAGTTAGCTGAGAGACCCCTCAGGAGAACTCAACCCGGCCCTCAAGAACCTATGGATCTGGTGGACCTAACCGTTAGGTCCCCTAGAGGGTGATGCTAGAGTATTGACAAAAGGATTCACCACCCTCACTTACAGTTGTCCATACTCAATAACATCCTCAGGTCCATATTGATGTGGACTCACACATTCAAAGCCTGTTTGAGGAGGGTATACCTAGGGCAATGCCTACTCCATCTCACCCTGCTAAAAATCCAATAGTGGGATGGAGGTATGATGCTGAAAGGAGAGCCCTAGTAATCTCTAGGTCTAAGGGACCATAGGAAATCTTCAACTTCTACTGCCTAAGATACTATGAGAGCACCTATCTAGTTGACCTTCCACTTGCCAACCTAAGTCAAAACAGGCAACCTACAAGGTTAGCTGATAGGATTCAAGACAAAGTGCTTGAAGAGTTCAAAAGTAGAACCAAGATATATAAACATAGGCTAGTAGGCACGACTATTGGTCAACTGGATGTTAAGGTGGGCCCTAAGATTAGCTTCGAATGGGAAACTGTTGGTCCAGATGATCGTTTGAACGTGCTTTTAATGATGATTTAACACAATAATCCTCAATTTATCACTATATCTAATAACTTGGGGACCAAATAATGATACAAAAGTGAACACAAATCAAACACAACCTATTTGCTATAAGATTTAGATGAAATGAATACGAATAATGCTCAAAGATAACAAAGATAAGCTCCTATCAATACATAATCAATAGTGAACTCAAATTAGTAATTTCATTAAAGTTCCAAGAGTTACCCAATGATCAACAAAGAAACATATTTATACGGGACCTAGTTTTGCATACAGCTTGGCATACGGTGAAACTGTCTTGCACTATGACATGTGAAACTGCCGGGCGAAACTACAGTTTCACATGTAGTTTCGCATGCCATAGAATACAAAACATAACAAAACTAAACTAAATCGTATTACAATAATAAGTAAGCTATATTTAATCTATTACTAAGCAATAACTGACGGCAAGGTGAATACCACCCTATACTTGATCATTAATACTCCCCCTAAGGGGTTATTCACCTGCCGGAACTTTTGAGTCAGCTCCAGCCATTGCGCTCTCCATCATCCTAGCCAAATCTCTCATTTCTGCATCCTGATCATCATGTTCCTGCAAGCTTTTTTCGAGTTGCTTGATCTCCGATCTAACTCCCCATGCTTTGTTCGCTACCTTCTCAAACAAACTAGCTTCAGCCTTTGTAACTTCTCCTGCCCCGAACATAATATGATACTCATATTACACCTTTAAATAATCGTCACTGAATGAGAATATCTCCATTGGAACAAAAAATCGTATTCTTTCTCCATCCTTCACCCTCACTATTGGGTCACCTGTGTGGTTATCATAGAACCATTTCTCGGACTTCTACAGTCTAAATGGTTGTTGACCAGTATGCTCACCTGGTTGATGGTCTTAGCAGGTTTAAGCTTCTATACAATCTTTCCCTTTCCTGTCTCCCAATCTAAATCCTTCTTCAACCTCCTTTTCTCAGGCATCATATATCCAAAGGCAGCAAAATTGTCTTGAACACCCTGGCAAATCTCATGTTCTAGCATTATGGCGCGTTCACTTAACCTGAATCTAGTAGGGGGATCTTTACTGTTAGGTCTAGATCTATCATATAGGTTTAGATTTTTATTAATCTCTTGTAATGAACATCTATAATTCTTTATCTTTTTGTATGCAAGTTATATATATGTTAACCCATGTTATTATGTGTGTTGATTGTATGTGTAATTGCAGGAAAACATCATACTTGGTCAATTTGGAAAATTGACTAAGTACAAGAACTATTTACGGATGAACAAGTTTGTTCTTCCATAGTTGTTCTACGTATCTTAAATAACCAAGTTATAGATCTCCTGCGGAAGCACAACATCGATTGAACAAGTCCAAAGATCGTTGCTGCGGAAAAAGGATGTTTGCTCCTGAGGATGTTCAAGAACAGTCCAACTCCTACGGAAGTTCAACTCCTATGGAAGAACAATTCCTACGGAAGTTCAACTCCTACGGAAGAACAAAATACTTGTATGATCTCATATCATCAAGTAATCAACACAAAGTCAACAAGTCAGAGTGAAATCATCAAGTCAAATGTACAACTGTCAGAAGCAAATATTTCACATCACATCAAGAATATTCCACGTCACATCAAGAATACTCCTTTTTCAAATTTTAAAGTGATTTCCTCTGCCTATAAATATAAGGCATAGGTGCACTCATTCAAAGAGAGATTGAGAGATATCGACACACAAATAGAGATTCATATATTCATAAAAACGATATCACTCAATCAATCCATCAAAATAGAAAAATAGCAATCACAAGAACATCAAGAACATTATAGACAATTACTCTGTAATCCAAGCATCAATATCAATTGTAATCGATTCATTATCAATGAAAATAAATTGAAACAATCTTTTGTTGCATTATTTTATTCTGTTTTCAATTTGTTTCATATGTTTTTCTTCGATTTCAATTTCACAAACAATTAATTAAACAACAAGTAATGATAATTCCGCGATCTTTATTTGCTAAATCAAACTGATAATTCCTGCTTCGATCCTTGGATTCATAGGTGGTATCAGAGCCTCATGCACATTGATCTAGATCAATTCATCTATCAGTTTGATTATTTTAATTGGTTGTTTTGTTTCATTAAATCATCAAAACCTTGTTATATCAATCATTAATTACTGTTCCATTGCTCGATTAATTTCGATTTTCATTAGAATCGCTTGCGATCCGTGGATTTGTGTTATTGTTTGATATCCCAAGGTTGTTCAATCAAGTTTGAATAAAACCCATCATTATCTAAAATTTCAAATTTCAAATCATCTGAGAATTTATTGAGAGATTTGACTAATTTTGACGACAACTTCTTATTTAATTAAGAGTCTGTTATTAATTAGTCCATTCACAACAGAAATCATAATTCTAAGGAATTTTTTTCTTAGTTGATCTGAATATTAATATTATCAATGATTTGTTATTACTATGTGATTTTGTCTGTGTTTCATTTACATTTCACATTCATAGAGTTTTAGATCTGTTGATAATTTTGATAATTAACAAAGTTAATTAAAATGAGTAATTCAGCAGTTGGAGCTTATCATACTCCAAAGTTATAGAACAAAGCTGATTTTGAAACATGGAAAATCAGATTCAGTAAGCATGTTAACTATACAGAATCTGACTTATGGGTGTCCATTACTGAAGGTCCTTACATTCCACCAGCTCTTGGACCAGATTACAAGGACAACAATCAACCCATATGTTTGAAAGATCTGTCTCCTGATGATGTTAAGAAGGTCATAATGGATATCAAGGCCTATAGTATGCTTACTATGGCTTTACCTAAAGACCTCTTAATCAGATGTGAAGCATACAAAACAGCCAACTCATTATGGAAAATTCTTCACACTTTGTGCGAAGGAAGTGATGAGATCAGAAGCATCAGGAAGGATACTCTTCATTCATAGTATGAGACATTTCATCATATTGTGGGTGAATCTGTTCCTCAAAAACTCCACAGATACATGCAACTTATTACTGAGATGAATGTCTTCAGTTGAAGTATAGGAATGGGGAGTTGAACAAAAAGATGCTCCACTTCTTGCCTAAAAGTTGGACAAAAACTGTGTTTCTATTCAAGAATACTCTTGATCTAAAGGCAATTGGGTTAGACACTTTGGTTGCAAAGTTGGAAGCTTTGGAGTTAGATGAGAAAACAAGAAACAAGAGTGTAAAAGCACCAATAGCACCATATCAATTCAAAGAAACAAAGGGTGCTGGAAATGCATTCATTTCTAATGATGATGAAAGCTCTTGTGTTAAGTGTGATGATGAAGAAGAAACTGGTTTCTATGCTGCAAAGTCTTCTAAATTAAACTCTCAAAACACTTCAAACAGGAAAGCAAAAGGGAAATCTGAAGATTCGAAAAGTTCAACAGCAAAGGGATCATCAACCAACAAAAGCAATACCCAATCTGAACCAATTACTATGGTTCTAGAATCAGAAGAACAGAAGGCAGCCTTTGCAGCCTTCAGTTCAAGCTTTCAAGCTTACTTGCATAGTACCTTGACTCCTGCCCACATCTATCAATAAGACCTTGAAGAACTTCATCCTGATGAAGTAGAGGAAATGGATCTGCAATGACAAATGGCCATGCTTGCTTACAGAGCCTAGATGTATATGAAAAGAAACAAGGGATTGTCTGTGGCAGGAAGAACAACCAAAATTGGTGTTGACAAATCAAAAGTAAGGTGTTACAAATGCAAATTATATGGTCACTTTTCGAGGGAATGCAACAGCAATCAGCAATCAGCAATCAACTACAGACACAAGACAAGTAATTCAAAGAAGCTTAAAGCAACCTTAACTTACAAACTCATCCCCGCTAGCCACAAGCTCTTCAGCAGGTACCAGTAACACTAAAGAAACTGGTTTGATTATTTTGCAGGATGGTACTTGTGACTGGAGCATGTAAGAGAAGAAAGTGCAGGAGGAAAATCAAGCACTGATGGCAAACATGGAGAACAAAATTCCACTCATGGCCACAGAGGTAAGGGATAGATTATGTTCACCTGTTTGTGTTGAAGAGGTTGAAAGATACAGGGTCCATGCTCAACAATTGGCTAATAAAGTCAACGAAACAATGACTTTGAATGAATCTCATGTAAGGGTCCATGCTTAATAATCACCTCCTTACAAAAGGATTTGGATAAACTTGTATCTAAAAATTATAATTTAAAAGCACAAGTTGAGCATCTGACCACCTCTTTAACAAAATCAATATCTGATCATGCATCTACTAAAGTGAAACTTCAAAAGTTCCAATTATCATCACAACAATATGAGAAACTGTTAAATTCACATATTGAATCAAAGAATACGTATGGGTTGGGATTTCATGCTGTTGCACCACAAGTAAATGATAACTACACCACCCTACCTGGGTCCATGACCAACAGTCTGTCAAATCATTTTATATCTAGCACAAAAACTGAATCAAAAGTTAAAAATAATAAATTTGTAAATGGTGAAGATACTGAAGTCAGTGAAACTGATTCATCTGAATCAGTGTTTTTAAAACAAAATGAATCAGAATTTGACTTTTATGACTGTGATGATCTGGATGAGGTTGATGAGCCTAATGAACAAGAATGTGTTGGGTTGGGTAAGGGAAAGAATGTGGTAATTGAACCTTTAATCCCAAAAGTTCTTAATGAGATCAAGCTACCTTATCCCCTAAAACAAAAAAATTTGTTGAAGACCATCTATACCAGAATTGGTTAGCTGAATGAAGGGATTCAGGAGCTCAACAAAAGGCAAAAACATCAATCATCAAAAAGATCTATGGAAGAAAAGAAAATCACTTCCGCAGAACACCTGTGGAAGAAAAAGGTTGATTTCAAACCATCAGTAGAAAAGCAAAGGAAGAAAACTATTCTTCCAAAACTTTCAACTTTTGTAGAAAAACTACAGAAGCAACAATCATCAACTTCCGTAGAAGATCTACGGAAGAAGAAATCATCTGTTGAATCAACCAGTAACAACAAAGTCAAGAAACAACAAAGAATAATGAATCCTCAGAATCAAGAACCATTTGACATCATGTCAGGAAAAGGTAAAGACTCATCAGCTGGAATGTTTGAAAAAGAATTGAGGCCGCAGAAGGAGGCAATTATGAAGAAGTAGAAAAAGACAGTAGTGGAGTCTGACAATGAAGCTGAAGAAAAGTACTGCAAATGGTGTGATATACACAACCACAATACAGAAGATTGTTATTTCAGCAGCTATTGCTCCATATGCAATATGAACCATCATATGACTTCTGACTGTTACTTCAACAAACATTGTGCCATCAGCAATAAAAACAATCATTATACTCAAGAATGCTTCTTCAACAAAAAGAACAAATCAAAGGTTCCAAAGAAGCAAAAAGTTGAGAATGTTGAATCAGACTCATAATCTTCTAATAATGATGAATCAAAGGTCTCAAAGCAAAAGCAGCAGCAACTAAAGCAGAAGATCTCAAAGACAAAAATGCCAACATCTGCTGATGATAAATCAAAGCAGAAGAAGGAGAAGCAACAATCTCAAAGCAAGACTCCCCACATCAAGGTAGTGTTGCAGGAAGATGAAGCCTTCTTTGATCACTTTAAAAAGGGTAATCATGTACCTCAACCAATGACAAAAGATGTTGAAACCTTCTCTACTCAATTTTCATCATAAAGTTTAAAGAAGCAGATACTCAAAGAAGAGGTAATAGAAAAAGTGATTGTGAATCAAGATCAAAGTGCTTCAAGTACATCTTCAACAGAATCATCCTCACCCCAAATAGAACATAATGAATCAATTGAGTGTTAAAACAATCTTGAGACATCTAGGCTCATTAATGATAGACTAATAATCCTAGATAACAATGGCAAACCCAAGACCATTAAGGCTTGGGCTCCACTTTCTAAATGATTTCATTATTTGTGCAAGAACATCCATGAAGGACTGACAACAAGTGGTATGCTGACAGTGGTTGTTCCAGGCATATGACAGGAAATTGTTCTCTCCTCCATGATTTCAAATATAAAAATACCTTATATGTGGCATTTGGTGGAGATAAGAAGGGAGCTAAAATTGTTAATGAAGGAATGGTAACAAATGGTGTACTCAAATTTGAGAAAGTAAACTTCTGTGAAAATTTGCAATTCAACTTGTTATGTGTATCTTAAATTTGTGATCAAAATTATACCACTTTATTTGATAACTCTTATTGTTACATTATTAAGCCAGGTTTTCAAATTACTGCAGACTGGATCCTTCTTAAAGCACCAAGAAAAGGCAACACATATGTTTTGGACGTGAACAACACCTGTCTAACAAGCTATGAAACCTGCCTGATATCTATGTCATCAGAAGATGATGCTCAACTGTGGCATACAAGAATGGTTCATTCAAACATGAAGAACATGAAGAACATGAACAAGCTGGTCAAAAATGACTTAGTCATTGGCCTTCAAAAGAAAGAATTTTACTGTTCTAATCATTATTCATCTTGTTATAGAGGAAAACAACATAGGGTGTCACATAAGTCCAAAACGATCAACACAAACACAACTCCACTAAAAATGCTACACATGGATCTTTTTGGTCCAACTATTGAATTGAGCATTGGTAAAAGGCAATATTGTTTGGTGATTGTTGATGATTTCACTAGTTTCACATGGGTCTTTTTCTTAAAGCATAAAAGTGAAACATTAGAAACAGTAATGAAGTTTATCACTAAGATTGAAAATCAACTAGATTTAAAGATCAAAATCTTAAGAAGTGATAATGAATCTGAATTTGTTAATCATGTTTTAGATTCCTTTTACAGGAACAAAGGCATTACCAGACAATTCAATTTACCAAGAACTTCACAACAAAATGTAGTTGTTGAAAGAGGAAACAGAACTCTCATTGCAGCAGCAAGAACAATGCTAGCTAATTCACAGTTGCCAATCACATTTTGGGCAGAAGCAGTGAATACAGCATGCAATGTTCAAAAAAGAACATTAATTATCAAATAACATAATAAAACACCTTATGAACATTTGTTGAAAAAAAACCTATTATAGGTTATCTTAAAGCTTTTGGGTGTCATGTGTCTATTTTAAACACCAAAGATCAATTAGGAAAGTTTGATGAAAAAGCTGATGATGGTTTCTTTGTTGGTTACTCACCAACATCTAAATCATATAGAGTCTACATTCCACATCACAACATTGTGGAGGAAACACCTAATGTATCTTTGATGAATCCTTATTGCCAAAATCTGTAAAAGGATCATCTTGATTGTTTGATATAGATGCATTAACAAATTCATTTAAATATAGTTATTTGAATGTTGCAGGTCCTACGGATATATGTTATCCTTATGTACCTCCAAGTTTGAGTGAAGTGCCATGGATAGCTTATCCTCCAAGATTACCGTAGACACATACTTCAAATGTTGCTATCCATGCCCTTCATCTCAAACAAGCAATGACAATTCTGATGGAAATGGAAATTCAACTTCAGCAGAAGTTAACAATGTTTCTGCAGAAGTTCCTTCTACATCCGTAGATGTTCCTACTTCCAAAGATGATTCTTTTCCTTCATCTGAAGTTCCCAATTCATCAGAAAACATTCCAACAACATTCACATCTACAGATCAACAAACAACAACATCCGTAGTTATTCCTATAACTGCTGCGAAAGTTATACCTACATCTGTGAAAACACAAAATATTGAAGATGGATCTCATTTAGTATCAGAAGACCAAAATGACGAGGATTTTGATCACTTTGTTGATTCCCCATCTCAGCTGGATCCATCTCCATCAACCAACATCACTAACTTGAAATCATCCATTCCAGTTGAATCAAAACAACAGGAATTCATAAGTATCATCCTATAGAAAAGATTATTGGTGATCTTAATGAAAGAAACACAAGAAGTCAAGGGGAGCTGCCAATATTTGTCTGTTTTCCTATTTTCTATCACAAGTGGTTCCTCCTAACATAACTACTGCACTGAAAGACAATAGCTGGATTGAAGCAATGCAAGAAGAGCTTCAGCAATTCAGAAAGCAAAAAGTTTAGAATCTAGTTGATCTTCTTGAAGGCCAATATCCAATTGGTACAAGGTGGATTTTCAAAAAAAAACTAGATGACAGAGGTATCATCATCAGAAATAAAGCAAGACTGGTAGCACAAGGCTATACTCAAGAAAAAGGGATAGACTATGATGAAGTATTTGCCCCAATTGCAAGGATTGAAGCTATTAGAGTCTTCCTAGCCTATGCTTCATATAAGAAGTTCATAATTTACCAAATGGATGTAAAATGTGCCTTTTTATATGGTAAAATTGATGAAGAAGTCTATGTTGCCCAACCACCAGGCTTTAATGATCCTGATTACCCACACAGTGTATACAAGCTTGATAAAGCGTTGTATGGTCTTCATTAGGCACCAAGAAAGTGGTATGAAACATTATCATCTTTCCTGCTCAAGCATGATTACAAAGGGGAACTATTGATCAGACTCTCTTCCTCAAACATGACCATCAAGACCTCTTGGTTTTCCAAATCTATGTGGATGATATCATCTTTGGGTCATCAAATAAAAGATTGTGTCAAGACATTGAATCTTTGATGAAATCTGAGTTCCAAATGAGTTCCATGGGAGAATTAACCTTCTTCCTTGGTTTGCAAGTTCATCAAAAATCGGATGGCATTTTCATCAATCAAGAAAAGTATGTGAATCAAATCTTGAAGAAGTACAACCTTGCTGGGTCTTCTTTATTCAAAACACCAACATCAACAATAGATAAGATTGTACATGATCCTAAAGGGAAGTCAGTTGATCAAAGATTATATAGATCTATGATATGATCTTTAATGTACTTAACTACCAGCAGACCTGACATAATGTTTGCTGTGTGTGTTTATGCTAGGTACCAATCAGACCCCAAGGAGTCACATATGTATACAGTTAAGAGGATATTTAGATTCATTAAAGGGAAGCCAGCTCTGGGGCTTTGGTATCATAAAGAGGGAAACTATACTCATACTCTAACAGTGACTTTGGAGGCTGCAACAACAATAGAAAATCAACAACTGGTGGTTGCCAATTCATAGGACCAAGACTAGTTTCTTGGCAGTGCAAAAAGCAAACAAATGTTTCAGTATCCACAGCTAAGGCAGAGTACATAGCTACTTTAGCTCGTTGCACTCAAGTTTTATGGTTGCAAAACCAACTACTTGATTATGGTTACAATTTTCTTCAAACACCAATACACATAGATAACTCAGCTGCTATGTTCATCACTGCTAATCCAATGCAACAGAGTAAAAGAAAACATATTGAAATCAGATACCATTTTCTGAGAGACTGCTCAGAAAAAGGTTTAAGAAAGGTGATCAAAGTGGATACAACAAATCAGCTTGCTCATTTATTCACTAAAGCCTTTGATTCAGTTAGATTTAATTTCTTGATTGAGTCTCTAGGCATGATCAACTTAGATTAGTTTTCATCACAAAGAAAAGCATGTTCTGTCTGTCAAATTCATTATATGAAAAAACAAAAACATATATAAAACATATAAAAATCAAAAAACAAAAACATATTATCTTGTTAATATGTTTCTCTTGAAAAGGCATTTTATATTATGGGAAATGATAGTATACTATGCCTTTGCTTACTTTCCTAAATTTTATCACACAATAAAGACTGATCAGATGTAATTTAATATGTGACTAGGTTCAGTTTGAGTGGAAAATATACAAGTTCATGCATAACATAATGCCAAGGTGGCTAATTATGGAAAATTCCATTTTGAGGAGCAAGCAAGTTAGTCTTATCCTGCTGTGATCAACTTACTCAACCAAGCACCCTATGTTGTAACACTTTATAGCCTCTATCTTTACGCATCATGAACCCTTTGTTTTGTGTAAACAAAGACCTGGGTTCACAAGCACCTCTATTTTACATAAGTAAAGACCTGGTGTCCTGATGCTGATTATCAAGAAGTTCCTAAATGGAACAGCTTTAAAAGAATCCAATGTGATCAATTGTATATTATCTCTAAGTGCATCAAAATCATATCAGCATTAATAAGATTTCAAAGAAATCTTAAGATAGAGCTTATAACTTAAGGAACATAGTTTTAAGTATGAAAAAGTGATAAATTAACTCATAAACGAAGGACAAACTCTAATGTGAATTAAATGTGGAGTCCATATTTGTCTATCTTTAATCAATACCAAAACATGATAAACAGCATGCCAAGTTGAAACTATACTCTTGCTTGAATTTATGTGGATCATAATACTTGCAATCAGCACTACATCTATGTCTATTATCATAAAACAAAACTATTTCAGGAAGTTGCTTAGTGTCATAGTATGATCCCATTGTATGATGTAAATGCTTGTAAATATATTTAAGTTTCTACCTCTAAACAAAAATACAAAAAGATTTTGTTTTTGTTCTTTTCTTTGCTAATAAGTTGGACAGGTATTTGCTTTTCATGCTATTCTCTTAATAATTTTTTTATAAATGCATACGTTCATGATTTATCACAAATTTAGGGGGAGTAGTCATCAACATGAAAAATGTGTTTATCAACTGAGTTTATCACTTTCAAATGAAGAAAATTGGAACTTGAGCACTAACTTGGCTGCAGGATATCTGATGTTTTTAACTAAATCAATTTTGCACATTTGCCATGAAGCAGAGTCAACAAGGTCCAACAGCAAACAACAAATGATCTAACAACATGATGTTAAGATCATACAGCAAAAAGAACAAAATTGACTTTCTGTAGATTGGTACCCTACGGATAATACAGCAAAACAACAATTTATGCCTTCCGGAGATGTTCTACAGAAGACAACCTGTTGCAGATAAAAAAATAAAGTTTTGCCTTCCGTAGATGTTCAGCAGAAGACAACTTATGGATAACCACGGAAGGGTAATGAAGATTAAGGGTCCCACATTATTAAATAAAAGGATTTAAATTTTCTAAGCAAGTATAAATGATAACCTGATCGTTGTCATTAGTATTCACTTTTTCAGAAACCTTTTTCAGAACTACAAAAACACTCATATCATAAACCCTTTTATCCACAAACATTCAAAATTTTCATTCCACACAACAATCCACACCTAAATCACCTCTCAAACAACATCATCAATATGGCCAATAGATTTGTAAAAGATCATAACGTTTGTTCCTTTTTGAATCCAGACGATTCAGTAACAGAGGGATGTAGGGAAATTATTAACTATCTGAGAAAATCAAGGATTTTCTATGCATTATCTGCGGATCCAATCATCTATCAATCGCCAGGGATGAAGAGTTGAGGGTGGATGAACGGGTGATTTTCACAGCAATAAGAAATGAAGAGTTGAGGGTGGATGAACGAACTATCAGGAGGGTGCTAGAGTTTGGAGAAGAAGAAGAGGGTCACCCAAATGTGTTCGACCATGAGTACATCCAAAGAATTTTTCATTAATGGGTTATGATGGAGATTACCAAAATAGTGAAATCAAAAAGGGGAGGTTGTGCAAGCCCTACAGATTCCTGTGTCACACGTACTTAAAGTGTATGTCCAACAGAAAGTCTGGGTTGGATAGATTTTCAAGACATATTTTGTCTGGAATCATTGGTGTATTTGATGGTAGGAAATACAATTATTCAAAATACATTCTTGGATACCTGTGTGACCATATAAGCGAGCAGAAGGAAAACAAGATGTACATGTTTCTCAAGTTTATTTAGCTGATCATAAATAAGTCAATGCCAAACATTAAAAGAGAAGGTGATGTATTTGTTCAAGCTCACCTTCGAAGATCTGTGCTTAACAAGTTAAGTGGCCAATACCAAGGTAAAGAAATGGAGATGTTCGCACATGTGGTTGATGAGAATGTTGGTATTCCTTAAGAACTCCTACATCTTGAACAACAACAACAATGAACACCTCCAACTGAATGCCCTGAACCACCACAACAACAACCCCTATCTCCTTCACATTCCCAAACATCTCAGGATACTGCTGAAACAGAAGTATTCACACTTGATGACATTCAACAATCACCATCATACCCATCACCACAACAACAACCACAGTCTCTACTATTAACTCCTGTGATAGATTTAACAGAATCTCCACCAGCTCAACTGAATTCACCATCCAATGAGCATACACAACCTTTCTCAACTTCCTAATCTTAATCATCATTAAACACTGCTGCCATAGAACCTATCTCACCCATTCTCAATCAAACACCTTCTCATCCAACAACACAACCAACTTCCTCACCCCATATGCTGAACCAACCACACCTACTGAAAGCCCAACTCTCACTGAAAAAGTGAATATTGATGATGATGATCTTGATGAAGTTATGGATGGTGCCACAGAAGAAATATGTCTAGAAGTTGAGGGGGAGAATGAACAACAAGATGAGAGTGATAGTCACTTTGTTGACATCACTGCTTATGATGAAAATGATTTAAGAGAGGAGGAGATAAATGTGAGCAAAATTTTTCTTGTTGCTAAATACAACAATCTCATCATCAAAAGTAATCAAAAACTAGAGAAATTAAGAAAACTCAAAAGGGAGATGAAATTATTGCATCTCTAGAAGTAACAATCAAGAAGCTAAGAGAAGAGATTCAAGCCAGCAATGCAGTGATTGATACAATGGATCGGTTTGCAACTGAGTCCTGTGAATCTGCTGAGAAAGAGAAACAAGATAAGGAGAAAGTAATGGTTGAGCTAAACAATGCACTAAAAACTATCTCTGAGCAGTTGGATCTGCTAAAAGCTAAAAGCTAAATATGAAGAGATAGAAGTCTTAAAGAAGAAAGTGACTGAAAAGGAAGTGAGTGTGCATAAAGAACAAATCAAAGAAACTGCTGACATTCCCCTATTGAAAGCAAAAGAACCAACAATCAAATACAACATGAAAAGAAAGTATTTGGGAAGAATAAAGATAAAGCTATAGTAATTGAGAATACCCCAAAGAAATCAAAAGACATGTCTCCTAAGCACACTCCATCAGCCGATCTTTCAACTCTCAAACTAATTGAACACATTGAAGAAGAAAGTGATGCTGAGTGGGTAGATTTAATAAAAGATGAGACTCATAAGTCTGATAAAGAAGCAAGGGAAGGTGACTTGTTATCCACTGATGACATCTTTGAGGAAAGAGCACAATCATCTATGTTCATGGACTAAATAATTAATGGCTTTCCATATGACATGGTAGAAAAGATGAACATGAATGAGATGATACAAGTACTGAAGGAGTTTGATGCTACTAGATTAATGGTTCCAGTATGCAGCTATGAAACCTTCACAAAGTACAAAGAAATTTAGAAGATAAAGAATGATTTGGGTCACTGTGAAACCAAACAGCTTACCAAGTACAATTTGATTTGTTGGCTGCAAAGTCATAATTATGGGTCACATGAACCGAAGGGAAGAACAGTGGGTGAGCTAATAGCAATGATGGATTATGTGATGAAGGTTGAACTAGAAACTAGAGTAAGATTTAGAACCAGAGCACCCAATCCAGCTTACAAATAATCAAAACAATCTCCTGCTGAGCCAGTAGTAGTTGAAAGCAAAGATATGCGTAGAGCCAAAGAGAAACTAGTCAGGGAGCCAAGGGATGTAATCCCCAACAAAATTTGGCCACTGGGAATAGCAGTGAAAGAGATAACCAAACAAAAATCTTCTCTGATCCAACTTTTTGATCATATGACAACTCTAAGATCAGCTGAAGACAACAGAATAATAGCCTGGAGGTATGACTTTGAGTGAGACTGTGCAACCATCAAAAGAGCATCCGGAATGATTCAATACTTTCCTTGGAAGGAGACTCTTCTCACACTTCCAGATATAGACCTCTCTAGCCTATAAAACATCCATATCACCAACTACCCAATCAACCCAAGACGGAGAGATTTCTCAGGAATAATTACAAAATTGAGACACAAGTTCAAAGGAGATGTCATAAAAGAAGTAAAAAGAGATGATGCAGAGCACAAAAGAAGAAGACAAAGATACAAAAGGTCTGATTCCAGTTCTTCTCAAGTTGTTGATGATGAATTTCTAAGGAGAATTGGATATGAAGACAAGGCTGAAGCATCAATCAAAACCATTGATGGCAATCAGTATTCACTCGCTATCACTGAATGGGGATATGTAGAAAGAACAAAAGAACTGGTGCTGCAACGAAATGATCCTCACAAGAAAGCATCAAGCATAAGATTATTTAATCCAATGGAGATTAAATTGCTACATCCAATCTACACATCTTATCTGCAAGATGAGTATTTCCCCAAGCTGAATGACAAAGTTGCTCAAGATGACATATGCTTGTATGTGCACTGTTGGACTATTTGAAGATGATACTTACCAAAACCTAAGTGCCAAATCTCATGATGATTACCAAAACCGACACGGTGAAGCTATGCTGAAAATATGATCAAAACAAAGAAAATTGACCAAAGTCAAACTTGGTCAAACTTGGTCAACCGTGGTCAAAGTCAACAGTCAACATCAGCGGACGTCCTGAATGACGTCAGCATCCGGCAGTCACGCATCAGCAACAGAAGAATTTATCAGACTTAGAACAATATTTGTGTAATCATTAGGACTTAAATGTAATTTTATTTATTTTTGTAAAGAGTATAAATTGACTAAGTGTAGTCATTTATACTCTAATCAAACATTAGAACAATGACTAACAATTCATAGCATTCACTAGAGAAATCAAGGTTGAGTGTGTGTGAGAGAGAAACCTCTTGCAAACTCCCTTGTAATCTCCTAGCAAACATACATATGAATGAATGAATTTTTTATGATTATGTTTCTTGAATTTTTCATAATTCATTCATCATCATACATTTCATCTTGCAATAGATCTTCACTTGAAATCATCAACAAGTTTGTGAGATTCCGCATCACAAATTTGATAAACGGCAAAAATACGATTGCAATATTCGATCCACCAGCGGAATCAGCAGAATTGTGCATTTTCATACATTTCAAATTTTGATATTTTCAAATTTTGAAAAAATAAACAAAGCCATGTCAAGCCAACACTAACAAACAGCAGGTTGACACATACATATTTGTTTATTTTATTGGACAATATTGCTTATGAGTGATATCAGATCATCCATATATTGAATATGTTAAAATTCAATATTTTAACATACATTTTAAATCAAGTTTTAAACAAACATTTGATTTAAACAAGATTTATCAAACAAAATCTTCTTTTGGAAGAAAAACAAACAAATTTGCTTCGGAAGAAAGATTTCAAAACATACAAAATTTTAAATTTTAAAAAAATAAAATAAAAATTTTGACAACTGTTCACACAACTGATGAACAAATATTACATCCGTTGTAGGTACAGTACCACACAAAACATTACAAGTGTTCCACAGCGTATGAACATTGTTCATCCGCTGTGAACATCTCTATTCAAGTGTTCCACAGCGCATGACTAACATAAGTCATCCATTGTAGTAATAGTGCAAGTGTATACAGCGTATGCACACAGGTAATCATACGCTGTAAACATTCACACATCACATCCAAGTGTCCACAGCGCATGAACAAATGTTCATCCGCTGTGAACAATCATCAAAACATTTCATGTGTCCACAGCACATGAACAAATGTTGATCCGCTGTGAACAAACAATCAAATGTTCAAAGGTTCCACAGCGCATGAACTTTGTTCATCCACTGTGAACATATTAAACATTTGATCAAAGGATCCACAGTGCATGAAAAAATGTTCATCCGCTGTGAACAATCAATACAATGGACCAAGGGTTTACAGCGTATGAATAAAATTATTCATCCGCAGTGACTAAAGTTCTCATACGCAGTGTATAAACTATGTGCACAGCGCATGAAAAAATTGTTCATCCGCTGTGTGCACAGTACAACATACAGTGCACAGTGTAAAATGCACAGGGATACAGTGTAAAATGCACAGCGCATGAACACTGTTCACACAGCGGATGACCTAAATTTAATTTTGTCATTTTTGCACAGCGCATGAACACTGTTCATACAGCGGATGGTTTGCGCATGAACACTGTAATCACCATGGATAATTAATTGTCCACTGTGTATTTAAACCACACTTAAAGATTTCTGTCTTTTTACCACAAGAGAGAGAGTACATTCAAAATTTCAAACATTTAAATAAACCCCGTAAACCCTTGAAACCCTGTTCGATTAAAAACCTAAAATCATTATGTTTTATCATCTAATTCATAATCTAATAGGTATAACTTCAACATTCTTATCATCAATCATTCATTAAAACATCAGATTGAGTGATTCATATTCATACACTGTTCGACGAAGTCGAACCTTGAACCAAAATCACACATGAATCTCATGATGTTTATAAACAAAATCAAACATTGAATGAGTATTTTATGACTTTAGTTGAATGTATTAAGACTGTTGATTTGATGAAATTTGATTAATTGTTCATCGGGTTCATGAACAGTCAGGGTGTTCATGCCAAAATCAAACAAAACCCTCTGTCTGATCATTGAAAATGTTCTAAAATGATTAAAACATGTTATAACTTGGTAAACATTTATAAAAGACAATAACAAACAAGTAAAATAGTTAATTTGGCAGAAACTCAACATGCAAACATTAAATGCATTTACACTCAATGTGCATTAAATGCTTATTTTGACTTTAACTGGTCAAACTGATTTTCAAGATCAAGTGATTATAAAGTAAATTGTTGTATGTTTCTAAACCAAACAACTCTTGTCAATATAACAAACTCATTATAAAATGAGTTTAACTCAAAACAAGTTACCTCAAACAACTTTTTCACAATCAAATCAAACAACAGTTGACTTTAAAGAAGTCAACCTACATTAGAGCAAATAACATACATACATACATTTTCAACAAATCACTATTGTTAATTATACAACAGCGATCACTTCAAAACAATCAAAATAGGTCAATGAACCTTGGATCAACATATCATCAATTCAAGTATCATACAAGAATCTAACACATACTTCTTTGTTTTGCAGATATGGCAAACTTAGTGTTTGTCAGAGATCATAAAATATGTGCATATCTGAATACTGACTCTCCTAAGTCAGAGAACTACAGAGATATGATCCAAGCTATCAGGCAAACAAGACTAGTCCATGCTATGACAACAAGGCCAGATATTTATAAGGATCACATTGTCTAATATTGGATAAATGCAAATCTGGGAGAAATTGATGATCAACAAGTAGTTATATCTATTGTGCATGAACAACAGATCATCATTTCTGAAGAAGTTATAAGAAGAGTATTACAACTGGGCGAAGTTGATGCAGAAGGTCCAGTTGAGTTTGATGAACACTATGTTTTACATGTGTTTACGTAGATTGGCTATACAGGCACCACAGAGAGAAAACAGATCAAGAAGTCCTATATCTGTGCACAATTTAGATTTCTGATGCATACTTATCAAAAGACTATGACCAATAGAAAGACTGGTTGGGATGCCACATCACATAGAGCTTCATGTGCAATAGCAAGTATCATAGCAAGGAGGCCTTTTAACTTTGCTGCACAAGTGCTCAATGGACTAGTTTACAACATTACAGAGGTGAGGAACAAGTTTTTGATGTTTCCAAGATTCCTGCAAATGATGATTGATGATCTGTTGCCCAACATTCCAAGAGAAGGAGCCATCTTCCATCCTGTTCATTTCAATGAACATGTTTTCAACTGGATAAAGTCAGGTCTTTACCATGCTGATGAGGTGCCTGTCCCTCCTCATATGATAGATTATGACATTCCTGTACCTGAGGTATTTGTGAGGATACCAGGACAAGACAAGCCTTTCATGTACCAAAATTCCATACATCAAGCTCCCATCATACAACCACCACCAATTATACCAGAACCAATCATTGAGCCAGCACTATTCATACAAGCTCAAAACATCCAACCTGAACACCCAATTTTACCTGAACAAATCATCCCTTCACCACTTCAAAGCCCAAATTTGTCTGATCAACAAACATTGTCATCTCTTTTGAGAGATATAGATATGGCTGTTGAAGAAGAAACTGATGAACATGAGGATGTTGGCACCTCATCACATGAGCTTGTACATGAACAGACATCCACTGCTATTGAAGAAATTGAAACTAGCTGTGAAAATCTCATTGAAGATGATATTGAGCATTCCAAAGTCTTTTTCTTTACAGAATATAACAAGCTGATTGAAAGATCAAACAATAGAGCTAAGCGACTAAGTGAAAGATTAAAGTGAAAGATGAAGAAATAGAGAAGTTGGAGTCTGATCATAAAGCTCAAAAGCTGATTGTTAAGTTTGTTGAAAAACAACTTGAACAGACCAAAGGTGAATTGAAAACTAAAGATAATGAGCTTAACTTAGCCAAAGCTGAGATTGAATACTTGGCTAAACAATCACAATCAAGGGAAAATGAAGTAGATGACTTGAAGAGGATTATAGAGCCTCAAAATGAAGAAATAGAGAGATTAAACAGAGAGCTGGAACAGACTGACACTCAACTGAATGAGGAAAAACATTCAGTAGATCTTGAACAAGATATGAGTGATTTTGAAATGGCTGAAGAAGAAGACATAAGTCAACAGAAAGAAGATCAACCAGAACTGGCACTGATCATTCCCGAAGAGTCATACTCTATGGATCAGTTGTTCAGTGAAGCCAACCCCTTTGAAAACATCCATTATTTACCTATCTTGAGACAACACTTTCACAGTCCAGATCCACAAGCTCAAGAAACCAGCATTGTTCCTTATAATCCTCTCTCTGCCAAGCAAAAGGAACTAATCATACAGTATGCTGAGACTGCCTTTGTTCAACCTGAACAAGCAACAGCAGAAGCTTCATCATCATCACCACAAGTAAAAACTTATGAGAGAAAGAGGAAGAGAACTTACTTGGGTTCTTCATCAAAAGGGAGGACACCAGCAGAAGAGTCTGAAGCACCAAAATCACCTCCATTTAAGCTGCTCAAGGTAAAGCAAGAACGACCTGAATATGCTGATCCAATCCAATTAGAAGAAGGTGAGATTGCCCAGAGTTCTGAATCAAAGCAAGTCATTATTTTATCAGACTCTAAGGAAGAACAAGAAGAAAGTGATTCTAAAGATCCTCTTCCAAACATACAGGACCTATTCCCTGATGATCCAGAGACTCTTATGGGAATAGAGTTGGTCTCTAAAGGTTTCCCTTATGATGCTTTCATGCAACTGAACCTTTTTAAAGTAAAGGATTTGCTCAAGGACTTTCCAGAAGCAATGAAAAATGAAACTGAGCAAACCTACAGAAGGTACAAAGAGATCAAAGATCAGCAGGAGTTACAAAAAAACCTGCCAAAGGATCCACAAATAGAAAAGATGACTTATCAACAAGTGAAGAGTTGGTTAAGTCACACTCGGATTCCTTATAGATCATATGCAGGGAGGTCACTATCCTAGATGAAAGATATGGCCAGGGAAATGTATAAGAACATGCTCTTAAATGCCCTGAAGCCACAAGTGTTTAGACCTCATCCTGCAGCATCACTCTTAACATATCATCAAGCTCCACCTGAGCTGCATCCTATAGAAGAACCAAGAGAATTTATGCCACACAGGCTATGGCCTGAAGGTAATGAAGTAAGAGAAATGATTAATGAGAGGACAAATTTTGTTAAATTGTATGACAGAATAACTCTTACTGCAGGCGCAAATGAAAGAAAGATTGTGGCCTGGAAGTATGACGAAGTATGGGATGTTGTTTTAGTGAAAAGAGTATCTGGATTAGTCCAATACTTATCCTATATATCCCAATTAGGCTCCTTGTCCTATGAAGACAAACTTGACCTTCTCTAACTGAGAATGGTCAATCACACAAACAATACAAGAGGAGCAGACTACTTCCATATTCTAAGAACCTACATGCATAAACACCATAATGAATTAAAGGCCAAAGCAGACAAGGAGGATAAACTCCATATTAAGAGATTGAGGAGAGAGCATAGAGCAGCTAGGAAGGGTAAACAACAATAGACAGAACAAACAGATCAACTAGACCCTGAGCTGCTAGAAAGAGTAGGTTATCCTCTAAGACCTTCTGATCTGAAATTGATAATGAAGAATATTGAAGGCAACCAGTACACACATCCAATCACCAGATGGTATTACAACAAAAACCATTTTAAGGTGGTATTGGAAAGGAAACTTGAAGGAAAAGTGACTGATTGTTTGACCCTGTAGAGATCAAACTTCTTCACCCATCTTATGTCTTTTTCTAGAAAACAAAAACTTTTCTAGCCATACAAGATGTACTTTGCAAGGGTGACTGCTATTACTTCATTCATATACTGAGGATTCTTGGCATAGTCTATGTTAATGCAGCCTTAAAGCAGAGGCTAGAGGCTAAACAACAGCCACTCACCCACATTGAAGGAATTACAGGAATGAGAATTTCTGAAAACAATAACTTAGAGATACTCAAGGGAAAGCATGTTGTCACCACTTTGGTGAGCAACATTGATGTTCAGAGTCTTGATCAGTCCACTCTGGAGCAGCTGGTTCACCTAACAAAAGAAAGAAAGTATGAAGATCATAGGAGTGCAGTTGACTACTTCACTGAACATATAGTCAACTGTAGGAATGCCTTCAAGATCACAGCTCTTAAAGATCAGGTGAAAGAAGCTGAAGCTGACCAAGCCATAGAGCAAGACATTGAAGATACTCTTAAGGCTATGGAAGAAGCCCAGAAGAAGACTGATGAAGCAGGACCATCTCATTCCTAAGGTTTCTAAACACACAGCTGGGGAAACAAACAAACAAACATATCCTTCTTTATTATTGTGCATTTATACATTCATACATACATGTGCCCTTATGCACATGATATCGTACAATCATTCATACATGTGGTTTTATATACATGGTATCATACAATAATACATACATGTGTTGTTGATACAAACACATGAGATTCATGCAAACATACATATATGTGTTAATAAACACATGGAATCATACAATCATTCTTATTTGTTTTATTATGCTAGCACTTGAAATCATTCAATCTAACAATCATTTCAAACATGTATTTTGTATAAACACATGTAAACATGCACAAAACAAACAAGTGTTACACATGTAATCAATCAAATATACATAATAACAATCAATCATACAAGTAAATAATCAAACAATCAATCAAACATAACATACAATCAATACATTAATCTAGCAAACATAAAATGTTGGCAACATCATACTTAGGGGGAGTATTGTTGGACTCAACAATTGCATTAAGAATTAATGCATAAAAAGTATGATGCTTGCCACATCAAGCATAACAAACATAATGTGTTTTAACATCCAAAACAATCATTTAACACATTAACATCATTAACATTCATAACAATCACTAATATTTGTTTAAATTTCTTTTTCATGTTTGTATATAAAAGGAAATTTTGACAAGTGTTTGCAGTGGATAAAGAAAGTCTCACAACGGATGAAGATCATCAGCAGCGGATGAAGATTTGCTTCCAAGTGTGTGCAGCGGATGAACAACCATCCCACAGCGGATGAAGAACTCACAACAGACAACATTCCACAGCGGATGTTCATCCACAGTGGATGAACATTCACAGTGGATGTTCATCCACAGCGGATGAACATTACACAGTGGATGTTCATCCATAGCGAATGAACATCCCGCAGCGGATAACATACAACCATGCATAGCGGATGACAAGATCTTCTCCACAGCAGATGAACAAACATCCACAGCGGATGACTGATCTCCACAGCGGATGATATATAGACTTAGGATTATTTTATGTAATTTTCATTTACATAAGGGTAGTTCAGTAATTGTATATAGCTATGTGTATAGGCGATAAATAGCATGCTACCCTAATCCTTTGTAAGATTTTGAACTAAATCAATATAAACAAGCAGTTAATTTTCATTGTGTTCTTGCACACACACCATACACACAAACACACACATACACTGATTTCATACTTTATCATTATGGGTTTCCGCACCATAATGTTAGTGTGTTGAAGTTGAGAGATATTGAAAAGATCCTTGGGGGAATCAACCTTTTATTCATGTTCATCATTAGTTTAAGCTGATTTCATCAGGTGGAATCAGAGCATTGGCTCCTTGTTCCTCAAATTTTTCTCAAAAAATTTGAACCACAAGTTTGATCTGCAAATTGTTGTTGGTTTTGATGAAATCAAGCTACCATTAGCTTAGATTTGCTATTTTGTGAAGATCTGCAAGTTCTCATATCAATTGAAGTTCATTTGAGCCATTAATTTGAAGATTTAAGCAAACTTGTTCTTCAAGTCTTCAAATGCTCATGAACGTGAAATTTTGATTTTGATGTTGCTTGATCGAATTTAAGCTTCTGATAACTAACACATCTGCAAAGTTTCATATCAATTGAACATCCACAACTCTTGAATTTGAAGATTTTTGAAAAATTTTGTGTTCTTGAGAAAAGTTCACTGTTCTTGAGGAAAATCATCAAAAATCACTCTGATGTTGTTTAGCTGAAATTGATAGTGATTTTAGCTTAGAAACATTGAATCTAAGGTTTGTTTATCATTTTCAACATCCAAATCATACATTTTGAACATTGATTCTTAGATCTGGGTTTTTTTTCTTCATTGTGTTCTTTAAGAGTTCATCATTTAAATCCATGTTTAGGTGATGATTATATGAAATTGATTATTGTTCTAGCTTAGAATCACTTATCTACAGCTGTTATAACCTTTGATTTTGTCACACCCCGAAAAGCGCACCGGAAGGGCACGCGTGTGATGGAGATAAGAAGTTGGATTATTTCCAACAATTATTAAGCAAACAAATCATGGATACCAAAGTTAACTATTATTATAGAATGTTATTACATTGATTTCTAAATAAGTCTTAACTTGAAAACTAAAATTGTAATAACATAATATTGTTTTTAAACATTAACAAGAGTTTTCTCGGCAGCGGAAATTGGGTCCCAAAAATGGTATCCAAACTTGATAAGTTTGCCGTTAAAACTCTTTTAATTCCCATGCATGCCTAATCACCTGAAAAACATGCCCAAAAGTTTATCAGCAAAAAGCTGGTGAGTTCACGAGTTTATATAAAAAGGTTATCATAAATTCCTTTATAAAAAGATATGATTATCCTAGAATCAACCCCTAGACCGTCAAGGACTAGCTAGGTCCACTGACTATGATCGCAACCAAGAGCCCCATAATCAAACCAAGACAAAAAGTCCCTCAAAATCCTTTCAACATATATTCTTTCCGTACCAGACCGATACAACCGATCCTGAGGGGCGGTTGTCAAACCCAATAGATCTACCAATATATCTTGTGGCCCTCCAAGGGTTAATGATTATTGAAGAGGGCGGTGTGCACAAATTATACAACAACTCAAGGCCATCATAAAGATCATGCAGTTATTTTATAATTAAATCATATCACACATAAAACGTTATAGCATGTTTTTCCCCTAAAATAGTTAAATAAAACGTTATTTAAAAATAGGGGCTGTGAAAACTCACCTTCAAATGTGACAGAGAGATGATCTAGCAAAAATCGAGCCCGGAAAATAAACGACCAATTAATACCCTAAACACAAATGATCTATTAATTGTCGAGAAATAAGTCTATACGTAAGTTGTTTACCCAACTCACTAGACTTGTCTTGAAATCCATTTTTAAAAAGACCCGTTGGTGACTTTTGGTTTAGTTTAATAATTTGTATTATATGTGACAAATATTTATTTGTTAAATAAACCATTTAACCTTTAAGCAACAACCACATAACACACAAAAAAAAGACACATGAAAGTATATAAAAATATAACGTAAAATTTACTACGATGTATTATAAAAACAAACAAACAAACAAATAAATAAATAAATAAATGAATAAATAAATAAATGAATAAATAAATAACTATTAATTCATAATAATATTTTATTTAAGATTAATATCCATATTCTTACTCTAGTTAAGAAATCTATTTCTTATATTATTATTTTATAAATATTACTTTTTAACACAACTCAACTTTTATTAATCTTTTTAATAAATAATTAAATTTTCAGTAGTAAAACATATATAAAATTATTTTAGACAAGTTATATTTTAAAAATATGCTTTATTATGTTTGACCCAAATTTCACACGTATACGGTGATTTTTGAGCTGAAACCTCACGCTTTTACGCGCATAAACCGTACATCAACCCATATATATCTTGTGACCATGTTAAATGTTTCAAAATGACTCTTTTATACCAAAAACATTCTGAAATAATTTGTTAAAACTCTGTTCCAAAACAGTCCATTATTTTTAACCCGAAATTGTCTGTTTTCGGCTTTTTCGCGTGTATAAAGTCGTCTCCGAAGACCTTGCTTGTTATGGGTTTGTTACATACTTAAGAACATAAGTTTTTAACTTAAAACAAAATATTATTTTCTGTCCAAAACCAGACTCATACAAAAATACTTGTTTTAGACCCGAAAACGCCATTTTTAACGCATTTTTAATACGTAAAACGTTTACGAGATTAAACCCAATCATTAAGACTTTTATTTTCAGTAATATTACTAAATTTTAAATTATATTTTACAGGTTTTAAACTTCTTTTTTTGGATCTTAGAAAGATTCTTGTCTTGTTGGCTAATAACTTTTATGACATGTCTCATCTACACTTGAGTACCTTTAATTTCTAACTTGTTGTTGTCTTTTCTTTTAAATAAACTGTGAATAAAAACTTTAAAGTTTCCAGATCATGATTACCATATACATGGATCATTTCAATCATCTCCAAACTCACAAGTGAAGAACAAATCAAGAACAAAGATGTAAACCATACATACATACATATACACGAGTTTCTACATACATATATAATCCAAATCATAGATTTTATCTTATGTTCTTAGTTTTCATTTCAACAAAACATACTTAAAAATCAAAATATTTTAGATCATGATCACCATTATTCATGGATCATCTCAATCCTTTATGAAATCAAGAGCAAGATGGGTTCAAGAACATCATTCTTTACATACAATCATGTATTTCCTATTTTCATCATTTGATAGACTCCTTTTGGAGATGGGTTTCTTATGATGTTCATAACCTCAAATCAAAGTTTGATAATTTTGCATGAAAGTGAAAATCAACAAAATATTAAAAGATCATCAAAACACAAAATCATCACACACACACACACTTACGGCACACACACACACACAAAATTACGGCACACATACACACTCACACACACACATGATTTTACAACACATTTTCTTGATTAAAATCTTGTTGGAACCTTGGATTTCAAAAAAAGTTAGTTTTTGGTGAACAAAACTTGCAACAATCATTCAAAAGTCATGTTGCAAGAGGTTTTTAAAGAAAACAAATCTTACCCAAAGATGAACAATTTAAGAAATATAGGTGATTTCTTCTCCTTGGAGTTGGATTTATGCAATTTTTTGCACCAAACTCACTAAAGGATCCTTGAAATCAGATTTTTGATGCTTGAAACAAGATTTGGATGATCAAGATCAAAATCAAAGGAAATAGGAGATTTTTGGGTTGAATTTAACCATGAGGTTTAGAGAGAGAGAGAGATGAGAGAGAAAGTGTGTGTAGATGAATGATGGAGAAATGGTTGAGTGTGGAAAATTGGTGGAGTGTAGTGTTGTTTATATAGAAATGATTGAGTGTGATTATTGTGAGATTATCATATGATTTTATTGATGATATGGCTGGTGGTTCTCCAAGTGAGATGTAACCCAGTGTAAGGCAGGTGTCGGTCTCGTTAAATTTTTTGTAAAAATCTTAAACGTTCGGGTTTTTACGCAAAAAATTTATATAAATTCAAAGTATTAATTTGAGAATTTCCAAAGGTTCACAATATTTAATAATAGTGACTAAAACTAAAGAATAAAAATATACACGGTGTAACACAGTATGCAACGGACTGTACGTTACAACAAGGCAATATTTTAAAAAGTCTTAATTATACGCAATCAAGGTAAATAATAATAATTATTATTTTTCATGACTAATAGTATTTTCACTTAAGATATATTAAATCATAAAAATCAACATATATTGACCAAATTTATTTAACCAAATTGTCACCAACGCTCGCTAAAAGTTTTGTCGCTACGCGACCCGGTAATTCTCAAAATTACCAATTATAAAATTTATGCACAAAGGGGCTTTACTAGACCTTAAATGACCTTAATTATCATAAAATTAAGTCTTATGATGCATTTAATTATTTTATCACATTTTATTAACGTACGGATATTAACCTAGAAACACGGGATGTCACAGATTTTATCAAATTCCATTAGAAACCCAAGAATCAAAAGTTTGTTCATTCAAGAACATAAAGTTTGACTTTTTCAGAGTCAAACTATTTTGAAATCTAAAAATCAGCCTAATCTTTGATTTGATTCAGATTTTGATACATTTTTTCATCATACAATCATTCAAAATCATTCAACAAACATACAAACATCAATTTGTGAAATTGCAAATGAATTCCATTCATAATCAAATTACACTTTGAATTCTAAGTTTTTGACTAAGTGTTGCATCCACAACTAATGTTTCAAATCATACAGCTGATGTTTTAATTCTAAAGCTGAAAATCTTTGTAACATTCGCAAACAAGTGTCCACAGCTGATTACATCCACAGCTGATGCACAAGTTGTACAACTGATAAACATACATTTGTTTAATTGTTCACAGCTGATGAACAAACACTTCCATAGCTGATGTTTTAACATTTACGGCTGATGTAATAATCTTTTTTAGCTTACACTTCGATTCAAAGCGAATGAGCACAAATCTGTCCATTCCATAACAAAAGACCTCCAATCCTCTGAAATCTTCGATTTTGCACCTTCATTGAACTGACACATTCATCACCGAGGTCAATCATTATCATAAACACTCTGCAATTTTGATTCAGCCAACCCAATCACCAAGTTGTGCCACAGTGGACGTTAACCACCATATCCTACAGCGCACAGAAACAAACAGAAGCAAAATACAGCGCACAACCCTGATCTAGTCCACAGCGGACAAGTAGATTTGACCTTACAGCGGACGAATAAACTATCCACAATGGACAAGTGATCCCAAAACAGCCACAGCGGACGAACGAACTGCTGCTCACAACAGACAGTTGTCCTTTCATCATCATACAGCGCACGAGTAAACTTGTCCACAGCGGACAAGTAAATCACTCACAGCGGACGAGCAATAATCTGTCCTCAGCACACTCACAGCGCACGCTCAACACCAAACACAAGTTTTGTTGTATTCCACAGCAGACGACCACAGACCTTGAACAACTGTTGACACCAATCGACTACCACTGTCGTCACTAATCCACCACATCACAATCAACCATCATCATCATCGATCCAATTTCTTGTCATCTTCTAACCAACACCGCAAGTTCACAACCGATTACAATTCATCTGTAACCACCGACCGCAACCACTCATCACCGAGACCAATCATCATAACATCATCGAAGAACCCCCAATCACCTTCGATTCTGCACAGCAACTACTCTTCAACCCAAAGAAGCATCGACCCACATCGAACTCCCAAAATCTGAAATTGTTGATGAATTTGAGTCAGTAGATAATTCTTGATTTGGGTTCACCGATGTTAAAGAAGCTTTGAGAGAGTTTGTGGTTAGGATTCAATTTTGTGTCCTTTTAGGAGTTAAATTTAAGCACAGAAGACTTTGGAAGTATAAAAATCAATTTTGACTTTTATTTTAACTTTGACCAGCAAAATATATATATATTATATTTTTATTAATCAAACAAATCAAGCTTCGAAAGTTCTTAAAATATATCAAACAAATCGAAGCAAGTTTTTCAAAATAAACAAACAAATTTTAAGTTTCGAAAGTTAAATTTCTACTTTAATTGAATGTCTTCGGAAGAATTCATTTGATTTCAGAAGATTTTATTTACTTTCGGAAGTTTTTTAATGTTTGACAAAATTTTAAATTTTGTCTCGGAAGATATTGATTTTTCAAAGTTTTCAACTTGACTAATTTTAAAACTTCTTCTCGTAAGTTTTTAAAGAAGTTGAATTATTTGAAATCAAGTCACAAAATCATTTAATTTAATTAATAAGATCCAAATTTTAATACTTTTTAATTAAGCTTGATTAATATTAATTGAGCTTAAACAAATTGTAATCGAACAAAGTTAACTCTTTAATTATGCTGATCTAATTAAATTGAGTTTTGACGTTCTTTGGATTCAATTAAAGTTTAAATTTGATTTTGATTTAACATCATTCACCAAATTTTTGTTAAACAAAATAAAAAATTTAACATCATTCACTGACACTCGTGTTTCAAGACACCGAGCTATCTTTCTTACTGCAGGTAGAATAAAGGTTTATAGAATTCAAACAGAGCAAACCAAGTTGTTGTAACCAACCAAACAACAACAACAAATCAAACAAAAGCTGCAATCAACCAAACAACAGTAGCATATCAAACAATAACAACAATTCATTGTTTGACAAGACAAACATTCAGTCGTACATCAGTCACATTGAGAAAGAACTGATGCACTTATATTTATGTGATCTTACAAACTCAAACAACACATTGTCTAATGATTTGATAAAATGCAGGTCAGAGATGGAACAATCTCAAAGAAATGATCAAGCACAAATCATGACGTTAAATCAACAAAACATCTGTTTAGCTCAAGAGATGAACCAGGTGCAAGACAAAATGGTTCAACAACAAATCAAACTTGAAGATTTAACTGCTGAGCTTGCAAAAGCCACAAACATCAACAACGTAAATATTCCTCCATTGCCTGAAATTCCTAAAGACAGAAAGATAAATCTATGTTCATCAGCATGTATAGATGAAGTTCAGGCATATCGGAAATATTGCAACAATATATCATACATGATAATGGAGGAAAGAGCTTCACATGCAAAGGAACTACAGAATTCTGCAAATCAAATCAGTTTGCTAGAGAAAGAAGTTGATAAACTGCTTAAAGAAAATCACAATCTGAATGCTCAAGCAACTGAACTCTCTGTGAAGTTAACAAACACAAAGGGTGAAGTTGAAGCAAAAATATCTGAAGCAAGTACAACCAAAACAATCAGTAACTTGCAACATTACATTGAGCGTCTAAATCAAGCAATCACAACAGAAAAGGCTACAAATGCATAATTGAAGATACAACATAAAGCCTTTGAAGATAAAATCAATTCTCTTCTAAAGGATGTTGACAAACTCCTTGGAGAAAGATTTAGTCTTCAAGCTCAAGTTACAGGACTCACTGAGTCTTTAACAAAGACAAAATCAGATCATGCATTAACAGAAGTTGAACTTGAAAATTTACATATGACTGCCAGCAAGTTGGAAGAACTACTTAATGCATAAAGAGATCAAAAGAAGAGTGCTGGAACTACATACCATGTTGTTCCTCCTCCATAAAATGATAACTACACAGAAATGCAAACTTCAATGACAAGCCCAATTAAAGAAGATTCAAATATGCATGATAATCATCCAACAAACAAACCATCCACTATCACTCAAATCACTTCTCTTGAAACAACACCAAAGCTGTACCTCAAACCAGAATCACCACAGAATGAAACCTTTCATTCTTGTGATGATTAAGATGGAGATCCTGCAAGTGATGACAGTGATGAAGAAATCAACCAACCTAACAAACAAACATTGACATGTATTAGTCATGTTATTGAAGAAAACATTTCAAAATAAACACAACCACAGAAATTAAAAGCAGCAAAGCCTGACAACACTTGTAGAAATTCAAACCAGCAGGATTCCTTGAACCAGAATTGCCTAAGGCTGAACTGAAGACAAAGGTCAAGATAGAGTTAAAGAAAAAGCAGATGCCTGAGGTACAAGAAATCAAAGAACAAGTCAAGAGGAAGAAGTCCAGATCTAAAAGAAAGAAGAAAAGTCAGACCAAGTCTTCTACACCTGATCCAAACCAACCATCAACCTCAAAGCCTACATTAGAAACTCCAAAACAACAACCAATTCTCCATGAGACATGTAATTCAGATTCATACAACACTCCAGATTGTAAAAACGCTGAGAGTGATACATATATATGTCCTCACAAGAGAAAGCAACACAAACAAACAACACAAAAGGTTTTTGAAGTTCTAATCAAATCCAACTTCATCATTCAAGCCTAAGGGAAGAAGATCCAGACCTACTCCTTACTGCTTAAATTATGACATGGAGAATCATACCACTTCAGAGTGTTCATACAACAGTTCTCCAACATCAAAACACAGAAGAGGTCAAAGATCTTATCATACATCAAAGTCATACTCACCAAGATTGGAGCATGAGTACTACAACAGACATCATAGCTACTCTTCTCATCGATCATATCAGCATGGGTATGATTTTAAACATTATGATATTCATGATTATTGGGCACCTAGACATTATCCTAGGTCATACACACAACATAAGTATGACAGATATAGGAATAATGCTTGGAATAATGGATATCATAGAAGATCACATCCATCAAATTATTATAATCATGATTATAATTCTTATGATGAATATGATCACATGCCCAGGAGAAACAAACATGATCAAGGACAAAGATCCTTTGAAACACTTCCACAAAATTTTCAACAGCAAACTAGATTTTCTAAACCAACAAAAAGATTTTCAAAAGCCAAACAAACTCTTTTTGTTAAACAAACTAAAGTTGAGTCAGTTGGTTTAAAAACAAAAGAATGTTGGAGAAAGAAAACAATTTCAGGATGTGACTCTGATATATCATAAGATGAAGCAAAATCATACACATACGAGCAAGTCATATATAATGATGCTAATGGACAGCTCAGGACAATAATGGCCTGGATTGAAATATCTAACTGATTTGCTAGTGTGATAGGGATAGTTACGGAGGCCTGCCAACCTAAGAAAAGTTAGCAGTGGCTGATCCCTTCCCATGACAGGAACGTTCTTCCTGCTCATGATGTTTATGATACAACTGAGCCAAATGGAGCAGACATTAGCCATGTTTAAATGCAGGAGATTGATCATTCAAACTATGATGGCAATGCAAGAAACAACCGATGTTTCATTCCATCTGCTTAGTCTGATTATATTGCTACATGGAGTAACTGTTGATGATCTCTATTGAATTGATAATACATATGCCATTTCTTTATTTTCTCAAAATCCTAAAAATATTAGAAAATCAAGAAAAATCCAAAAATATTTCTATTGAATCTTCCTGTATTTACATGAGAAATGATAGCACACTCATCTACGATCTTCTTCATCTATTTTTCAAAATCAATAAAGACTGACAAGGCTCTGTTTGATATGTCAGTAGGCTCAGCTTGGATTCAAGATAAGCATATTTGTGATGAACTAAATCAATATGCATTGTGGACCAAAACCATCTTTGGGTATTGGTAAGTAATGACTTTTCTAAATGTTTGCCTGTGTGGTTACCTAAACACACCATGAAAAAATGGTTTATAAGTTTCTCATTGATAAAAGCATCTGTTTCTCCTTTGTTGTATGTAAATACAGACCTGGAGTAAACATGAGGACAACTTTTGTTGTGCTGAGTACAGACCTAGTTGTCCTTGCACTAAAAGCCTTTATGCTAAAAAGAATCCCAATGTGAATCAAAGCTAAAAGAATCCAAATGAGGATCAACTTCCAATGTGAAGTATAAAAGAATCTCAATACGGATCAGATATAAAAGAATCCCAAAGTGGATCAAATCATGAGAATTTATACTCTAAGTAGCCTTGTTCAAGTTGTGATAAAGTGCCACCTTGCATTTCATGAGGAGGGTTATTCTTCCATACTTCTGAGTGTGGGGTACTCAATTAGCATATCTAATCAAACCTAAACATGATAAATATCACAAAGTGTTGAAAATAGATCCTTGCATGAGTTTAAGTGGACAAACATACTTACAATCAACTTTGTTCTTTGTCTATGTCTATTCCAACTTTAAATTCTTAGATGTAGAGGATTTTGGATTAGTATGATCTCATTGCCGTTAAAAGATTCATGCTTGTAACTATCATAATTCTTAAAAAAATCTAAAATTCCAAACAGATTTGTCATTTTTTAGTATTTTTCTTAGTTTTGGTAGATTTACATGTGTTATTAATTTTGGAGTGAAACTTCCATGCAATACCTCTACCGAGAGGATTTAGATTTTTGATGGTGACGAATTGCACGACATGCTTGAGTTTCTTATTCAGTTCAAGAAGTCAAGAGAACACTCCTGCTTCCTTCAAAGATCTCCTGCCAGTTGCTGCGAACTAAGAATCCTCCTCTTGGTGACTCATACACAAAAGTTCCTCACCCTTCAAAGCTTTTGTTGAGGGAGAGTATATGTTAAGTCTGAAGAATTTCTGATGCTTTTCCTTCACTTCTAAAGTTGAGATAAAGCTGCTGATATTGCTACCTGTGCAATTCACAGTGTATGCACATGGGTGCATTTTCAAGTCTTAAAAACAAGACTAGAAGATCAAGCTGATGAAACATCCATCAAGTGCCGAACCAAAGTCTTTATGTGCCGAAACAAAGTCCTTTTCTCATTGCCTTTTCATGAAGCTTCTAAGGAGATGCAACCAAAAAGGGGGAGAAGACTGCACTTTAAGACTGCACGTCAATCAACATCCAAGGTTTTGATAATCATGAGGTTTTGGCAGCATCATCTTAGGGGGAGTATTATTGGACTATTTGAAGATGATACTTACCAAAACCTAAGTGCCAAATCTCATGATGATTAACAAAACCGACATGGTGAAGCTATGCTGAAAATATGATCAAAACGAAGAAAATTGACCAAAGTCAAACTTGGTCAGACTTGGTCAACCATGGTCAAAGTCAACAGTCAACATCAGCGGATGTCCCGAATGACGTCAGCATCCGGCAGTCACGCATCAGCAACAGAAGAATTTATCAGACCTAGAACAATATTTGTGTAATCATTAGGACTTAAATGTAATTTTATTTATTTTTATAAAGAGTATAAATTGACTAAGTGTAGTCATTTATACTCTAATCAAACATTAGAGCAATGACTAACAATTCATAGTATTCACTAGAGAAATCAAGGTTGAGTGTGTATGAGAGAGAAACCTCTTGCAAACTCCCTTGTAATCTCCTAGCAAACATACATATGAATGAATGAAATTTTTATGATTATGTGTTGTTGAATTGTTTATCATTCATTCATTATCATACATTTCATCTTGCAATAGATCTTCACTTGAAACCATCAACGGGTTTGTGAGATTCCGCATCACAAATTCGATAAACGGCAACAATATAATTGCAATATTTGATCCACCAGTAGAATCAGTGGTTTCCACATGCACATCATTCAAGTCATTGACGAGCTGCATGCTAAAGCTTACATGAGAAGAAGATTTGAAGCTGGTCAGCTCATGGGATCTGAAATTCCACCAATCACTGAGCTTAGAATGTCAAAGCAAGATGAGTTGGAAGTGGTGTCACATAACAATGTTGTGGCAACAGTGACCACAGAAGAAGACATTCTTGGGATAAATTACAAAACTCTGAAGAAAATAGGCAAAATGAAGATCAAGTATCCATATCAAGATCAGAAGGATGCTGTTGGATACTTCAAAACAAGAATTTTGGCCAGAGTTCAAGAGTTGAAAGAGCTGAACAGATGATTACAAGAGTCTAAACCTAAAGGGGAGTATTGTTAGGTCTAGATCTATTGTATAGGTTTAGATGTTTATTCATCTCTTGTAATGAACGTCTGTAATTCTTTATCTTTTCATATGCAAGTTATATATATGTGAACCCATATTATTATGTGTGTTGATTGTATGTGTAATTGCAGAAAAACATCATACTTGGTCAATTTGGAAAATTGACTAAGTACAAGAACTATTTGCGGATGAACAAGTTTGTTCTTCCGCATATGTTCTGTGGAGCTTAAATAACCAAGTCAACATGCATCCGTAGATCTCCTGCGGAAGTACAACATCTACTGAACAAGTCCAAAGATCGTTGCTATGGAAGAAGGAAGTTTGCTCCTTAGGATTTCAAGAACAGTCCAACTCCTACGGAAGTTCAACTCCTACGTTAGAACAACTCCTATGGAAGTTCAAGTCCTACGATAGAACAAAATACTTGTATGATCTCATATCATCAAGTACTCAACACAAAGTCAATAAGTCAGAGTGACGTCATCAAGTCAAATGTCAACTGTCAGAAGCAAATATTCCGCATCACATCAAGAATATTCCACGTCACATCAAGAATATTCCTTTTCAATTTTTAAAGTGAATCCTTCTGCCAATAAATATAAGGGATGGGTGCACTCATTAATAGAGAGATTGAGAGATATCAACATAATAATAGAGATTCATATATTCATAAAAACGATATCACTCAATCAATCAATCAAACAAAATAGCAATGTTATCAATGTAAGTAGAAGTTTTAAGAAAATTGAACCCGTAATCCAGCAGTTGGTTTTGTAACCAAAGGATTTGAGAACATCCCACTGAAGCAGCTATGTACTCTGCTTCTGCGGTTGAAACGGAGACATTTGTTTGTTTTTTACATTGCCACGAGACTAATCTGGGATCCAAAAACTGACAACCACCTGACGTAGATTTACGATCTTGGTAACATCCCCCATAATCACTTTCTATATATCCATGTAACTCGAAGTTTCCTTCATAAGGATACCACAACCCTAAAGCCGGTTTTCCTTTGAGATACCTGAATATTCGCTTAACAGTGATTAGGTGAGATTCCTTCGGGTCAGATGGGTACCTGGCACAGATACTTATAACATACATTATATCAGGTCTAGATACAGTAAGATACATTAAAGATCCAATCATAGATCTGTATAGACTTTGGTCAATTGATTTTCCTTTTAGATCAGGTTTAATCTTAGTATTGATGGTAGCTGGAGTTCTGATTTATTGATAATCTTGCAGTTTAAAAATTTTCAAGAGTTTTTCAACGAATTTCTCCTGATTAATAAAAATTCCATCTGTAGACTATTTCACTTGAAGACCAAGGAAAAAGTTAATTTCTCCTATAGAACTCATTTGGAAACTAGACTTCATGACTTCTTCAAATTCATTACACAATTTTGGACTTGTTGAACCGAATATGATATCATCAACATACACTTGAACACATAAGAGATCATCGGCATCCTTCTTTATAAACAAAGTCAGATCAATTTTCCTTCGCGTGTATCCATGCTGGATCAAATGTTGTGATAATGTATCATACCAAATTCTAGGGGCTTGATGAAGACCATACAATGCTTTACTAAGCTTGTACACACGATGAGGATATTCTGAATCTTCGAAACCTGGAGGTTGCTTGACATTCACATCCTCAGTGATTGGACCATATAGGAAAGCACTTTTAACGTCTATTTGATACACCTTGAATTTCATATATGATGCATAAGCCAGGAAGATACGAATTGATTCAAGTCTTGGAACTAGAGCAAATACTTCATCATAATCTATTCCTTCTTCTTGGGTATAACTTTATGCAACGAGTCTTGCTTTGTTGTGAGCAACAATTCCCCGATCGCCTGACTTGTTTCTGAACAACCATTTCGTGCCTATGGCATTTTCTCATTCAGGTAAATCTACAAGCTTCCACACTTCCTGTTTACGAAACTGCAATAATTTTTCTTGCATTTCCTCAATCCAACTATTGTACTGTAACGCTTTTGTGATGATTTTAGGAACAATTTGAGATAGAAAACACGAGTATAAGTAGAGGTTTGCTTGTTTTGAATGACTCCTCGTCGTTCTCTCATTCAATGGACCGATAATCTGAGACGTAGGATGGTTCTTGTGAACATGAGACATTGTAATCTCATTTTCTTGAACATTAACATCCAGATTAGACTGGTTCAAGTCGGAAAGCTGATGCAATAAGTTCAAATTATGTGGATTGAAATTAGACAATAAGTTCCATTATCACTTCTAATAATTTTCACCTTTTGTTCTAATTGATTTTCTACTTTAATGATGAATTCTTTTAACAATTCAGTAGTTTTAGATTTAGCATGCAAAAAAAAAAACCCATGAAAATCTTGTAAAGTCATCAATGATAACCAAAACAATAATATTTCTTTCAAATACTCTACACATTTGTTGGTCCGAATAGATCCATGTGCAACATCTGGAGAGGGTTGGAATTTGAGTTTATCAGCTTGAGCTTATGAGACGCTCTGTGTTGCTTTCCGTTTAAACATGCTGTGCAATGATCTGTTGTAGCAAACTTCTTTGTTGGAATTCCTACTACATGGTTTCCTGCTACAAGCTTGTTCATGTTCTTGAAATTGGAATGCCCGAGACGTCTATGACATAACTAACTTTCAACATTTGATGCTTTAGCAATTTGCATGTTGTTTCTACAGATGGATCTACTTGAGACATATCTAACTTGTATACATCTCGATCACATACAGCTTTAACAACTACCCATTCTTTGCTTATCTGAAAACCTGGCTTTAAAATATAACAAAAAGAATCATCAAATAAAGAAGAGTAAGATTTGTCACAAATTTAGAAAACACTTAAAAGATTAAAGTTCAATTGTGAACAATAGTTGACTTTATCAAAGCTAATAATCCCATTGGACATTGTTCCTTCGCCTGTTATCTTACCACCTGCATCACCCCCGAATGCAACATGAGTACCATATTTTAACATAAAATCTTGTAGCAAGGCATGGTTGCATGTCATATGCCGGCTACACAAACTATAAACATACCATGTGTTAATAGGTCTTCTTGGGCATACCTGCATTTCAAAGAGATTTAAGTTGAGTTATCAAGCCAAGCCGATATGGTCTTGGGCTTGCCAAATTTATCAACAATTGTAAACTATTTAAAATGAAGCTTATTCAAATAAGGCTTCTTTTACTGTTTAAGTTTATCAATTCCTTTTCTGAAAAAAATTTGATCATCTTTGATTTTCTTAATCCGTAAAGCATGGTAACGTTTTTCTAGATCATCGTCAAAGTAATTTAAACCATCAATAGGAACATTTTCAGAAAAATTTTGATTACCAAACTTTCCATTGTTCATTCTCACAGATCGTGGAATGAATTTTCCTTGTTTATAATGCTTTGTTTGCATAGCATAAGAATCATCTCATTCAAAATCAATCATTCTGAAAGATCTAAAGCCAAAGGATGGTTGTTTTGTCAATCTTTGGAAACCAACATTTTGATTTCTTTGAAATCTTGGGTTGATATATCCATTCCTTGGCGAGGTCCTTCGGAAGTAGCAATTCTCAGTTTTGTGATTTTTTTCATCAAAAAATGGTACAATACATGTTGAAATAACAAATCAGTTGTTGAATGGTTTTTCATATCACAAATATGACAATACCTATTAAAGAAACATTCAGCAGTCTTATGATTATACATATCATATATTTCACAGTACCTTTGTTGAAATTTAAACAACTATTGATTAACCTTAGATGTGGAAGCCACATTTGATCCTTGGTTTGATTTAGGAGTTGCAAAGTTAATCTGTTGTTTTTAATTTGAGAGTTTGTTCTTTTGAAATTTGGGTTTTGACTTTTGTTCATTAACACTATTCCTAGAATCCTTAGATACAAATCATTTGTTGCAATGGAAGACTTTGGACCTAAATCTGTTTTAAGATCAGAGTTAGATTTGTTCTTTGAGTTTGATTTGATTTCAGGAATTGTGTTCAGGTGAGTAATCATGTGTGTTAAAGTTTTCTGGTAAAATGTTAGAGATAGATTCAGGCATTGGCTCATGTGTGAAACCTAGATCTGTTTGTTTTTATCTTTCCTCTCACTTACCAACTGTTCTACAATGGTTTTAGAAATCTTAACTTTAGCTAGATCCACTTGTGTTGCAGCATGAGATATTTTTTCTCTTTCTAAATTTTTAGTCATCTCCTCAAGTTGTTTTTTAACAAGTTTATGTTCTTCTAGAGTTTTATTCCATAAGGATTGAAGAGATAAGATCTTTTCATCAGAGACTTTGTGATCATTTTTCAGTTTGTTGTGCATTTCTTCTTTTTGTTTAAGTTTGTCACAGATTTTAAATGAATATGTTTTGTAATGCTTAACTTGATCAAAACATGCTTTTGTGCACATTTTTTCTCTGACTTTGACAGGAATTTCAAGATAACTTGAAGAAGTCTCAGAATCAGATGATGGATGCTCATCCTTTGGTTGTTCAAACTGAGCCATGAGTGCAATTTCTTCTGAATCCTCTTTTGGGTTAGATTTGTCACTCTAATCATAATCTTCATCATCATTTCTGAAACACCATCTGCCTTAGGATCATTTTCTTCAGACCAGTCTTCATTTTGAACTTCAATAACAAGAGCTAAAGTTGATGTTAGATTAGCTGTGAATTGTTCATCATATGCACTCCAGTCATATCCATCTTTGATGCTTACAACAAGAGCTTTCTATGGCTCTTCAATTGATTTGGATTCATCTTTAAATTCTGGCATGGGAAGACTTTGATAAGGCTTGTGAAATGTTTTCTAAGACTGCTGTTGGTATCTTTGACTGCTAGGACTAGCTTTACCATTTCCGCCTTGATTTCTAGGAGCTTTACATTCCCTTGATAAATGCCCATAATTTTTGCAATTGAAATACCTTGACTTTGATATGTCAAAGCCAACAGTTTTGTTCACACTAGGATTGTAATTCCAGTTAACATATGAGTGTTTCTGTGTTCTGTAAGCAATCATTACCATCTGCCAATTCAAGACCATTTCTTCCATATCATTAGGACCATCTCAAACAAATCCTACAAAATATGATCTACCAGGGTTAGATGACTACCTTGATAAGCATGAAAACTTGCCATGAAAGCAGTAAAAGCAGATTTTGACTCATCATCTTATAAAAGGATATTAATAACATATTTAACTTTGCTGGTTTTAACAGAGTTAGAAGATGAAGTCTCAGTTTGAGGTTTAGGAGTTTGAGTTTTAGGAGGAGACTGAGGTTGAGTTGTATAAACAGAAGCACTTGAGTGAGAAGAATCTATGAAGAAACCAATTCCAATGAACAAATCACCCTCATCTTCTTGGGAATTATCATCTTTTGCCAGAAAAACATTCTCCACTGTGTTAGCTGGAGAAGCAACGTACTTATACCGAGACATTGATGCAGCTCTATATTGTTTTTGGAGCTCTCATCAATTTCAACTGATTCAATTTTGGCAATCAAAAGATCCAGATCCATCGGAAACTTTTCTGTATGCTTTAATAGAGTGTTTGTCTGTTTCCATGAAGATGGAAGAGCATTAACAAGTCTGTCATTTAGATCTTTGAGATCATTTTTGTTACCAGTAGTTGACATTTCAGTAGTTAATTGAATGAATATGTTCATCATTTGATTGATTGTTTCCCAAGAAAGATGCTCAAATAACTCCAATAGCCTCTTGAGTTTCTGCTTTTTGAGATCTTGTATCTCTTTACCACCTTCACAAATAATCTTCAAAGCTCTCTACATGGTGTAACCAGTTTGATAACCTTCAAGTCTAGTCAAGACTTCCAATGGTAACCCCTTGCACATCAATGAGTAAGCTTTGATGTCATTCTTAACCTTCTTTAAGTCATCACCTTGCAAACCATCCTCTAGATAAGGTTCTTGAGAGTCTTTTGTATAAACAAATCCTCTGTTAGGACCATCAGATGTAATTAGGAAATATGGTCCTTTCTCGATTGATTTCCATAAGTCAGTGTCAATCGAGTTTAAATGATGCTTTAAATTTAGAGACCAACTTTTTAAATCAGCTCTATTTTTGAGCTTCGGAACCCTGTTCTCTGAATCTTCAGACGTAACCATTTTGTATTTTGAATTAATGAAAATGACTTGTTTTTGTTGTTTTTAAAGTTTAAAATGAAACTATGAAATGATAATATTTTTGAATTTTAGTTTTTGAAAATTTCTAAGTGTTTAATGAAAAGTCTGAATACTGATTCGCCTGGTGCTTTTGAAATGACTAACTTTGAACAAGAAACGCCTAAGGGAATGCCTTAGTTGAATTCTGAAACGCCTGCCTAATGATGTTTCTGAACAGTTTTCAAACGCCCAAACAGTGAAGAAACGTCTGGGGTGCTTGGTTAAATTTTTGATTTTAACCTAAAACGCCCAAACAGTCTACAAACGCTTAGAATTGCTTAAAGTTTCAACAGTCCACAGTCACAATGCGTCCAAACTGTTGAAAAACGCGTAGTTTGAAAATGCCTACTGTGATAAAATACCTAAATAGATGTAAAGCGTCTGAACACTTAGCAAAATTTCAGAAGTTTTTCACACAACAAGCGCCTAATTCATCATGTTCATCAGAACCAGATCTTATCAAATTCTTGAAAACTTGTTCAATTGATTTAAAAACTTTCAATTAGGTAGTAAATAGATCGATTAACAGTCATCAATCATCATTTTGATCAAACAACAACAGCAAATCTGTTTTCTGATTGAATTAAGGTCCGAAAATGAAGAACACCTTTTCATACACAAATCTGATCAATACTCAGATCTGAATGGACTAAACACCAAATTATGATTCAATTCATGTTTCTATGGATGAAACACAACTGAAAAAAACAATTAATCAATCAAATTGCAATCAACACAGGTTCCTAGTGATTCAAAGAGCTCAATTATACCGATAATAATCTCTGATCACTAAACCGAAAGCTCTGATGCCATTTGATTGGTTCAAATGGATCGATCTGTGATGATATTGTAATTCAATGATCAATTCAAACACTAAGAATGCAAAAACACAAGCAATTACTTCAAAAATTCATAGATCTTATAGATAGCAAAAGCTATGGATACAAAGTGTATAGGTGAATTACAGTAGTTCAGTTCCCCCTCTACAAAATACATAAAGTATCCTATTTATACTATCATAAGAAACAAGTAACATATATTTACAAAACAAGTCCCTATACTATGACAAAATGGAAAAGACAAATGTTAATCCTCTACGGGCTCTAACAGTCCTGACACTGTAAGATATTGATCCAATGACATAGTCTTATGGGAGGTCTTTTAGAGTTTTGTTGTTAGTGTTTAGGGTTGAGGAATTAGATGAAGTGGGTTGTGGTGATGATGGTTGTGAAGTGGATGACGGTAAGGTGGACTGTTAGTTAGAAAGAGGATTTTGTGACAGTTGGGAAGTCAGGAAGATGGAATCAAGTACCATTGCATTTAGCAGGGGCTATCCATGGTTAGGTTAAACAACAACGTTACAATTTTTCAAACATTAGTTTTAATACTTATGTAAAACTGCAATTACTACTGCAAAATTTTAGTTTTTAACATACCCAAGATTCATTCAATTGATTTTACAAGAAGAATTAGGTGATAAACTTAAAATTGGAGGAGTATTCCATACCTTAGGAACTTTAAACATACCAATATTTTCAAAGTTCAAGGCTAGGTATCTGATGACTAAAAAAGTGGAGCTATTCCCACACATGGTTGAAGAAGAAATTATGAACCGAAGGCAGGCAGAGTTCATGCATCTTCTATTAAGAAGAATATCATTGCATTGATCAAAAGTGCAAAGGAATCAAGAGCTGCAAGAACTGCAACAAAAGAATTCAACCGTGGTGGTGAACTAAGCAGAATAACATCTAAAGCTCCACCTAAAACAAAGGCCAAAGCTGTCAAAAGGGTGCCATCTAAGTCATCCCGGTCATTTGCCAAAACTATCCAAACAACCACCACTCAGCAGGCTTCTGTAACGGCCATGGCCGAATCCAAACCCATGACCTCCACTGAGAAGAGAGAAAAGAAGGATCAAGAAAAATGTCTCTTAGAAGCTCAACTTCATTTGAAGGGATTTAATTATGATGAGGTCATTGAGTGGAGCACGACTGAGATAAAATCCAAACTAACAGCTACAACTCATGCTGAGATGGAGAAAATAGCTGAGTTGACTAGAAGCAAGAGGGCTGAATCAGAGAAGAAACAAGGAGAAAAGAATCAACAAGAGTTCAGGGACAAGCAACATATGAATATGTTCCTCAAGTATTATGGATTCTCTAGTAGACAAATATGTTCAATGGGTATGTCAACTCTTGGTCTGAATATCAGAAGAATCAAACAAGAGGTTGCCGCGGAGATCTCCCAAAGTTTGAAGAAGTCAGAGAGCATTGAGAATGACAACATGCCAAAACAAAGACTTTGACTCAAAGGTCCTCCCATCTGTCAACTGAGCATCTAGCGTCCCTAACACAACAACCTCTGATGATAGTCATCATGTCTTCTCAATCCTTTCAAAGAAGATAGCACCAAAGAAAGTTGTAAAGCAAGGATTGTTTATCCGAAAGTAGAGGAGAAGATACTCAAAGGAACAATGGTGTTAGTTGTTGGGTATCTTGCCAAGATGAAGAAGTACTAATAAGGATCTACAAATCTCATCTAGAAAGATCAAGGCATGTTTTAGAACAAAGTAAGTTGAAACTAGAGTCTAAAGTTACTGAAATGACTCTATCTGCCAAACCTAGCAACCAACCGCATTACCTCCGACTACTTCTCCACCTGGTCAAGCTACTGAGCATGGTTCCCCACTAGTCCAAGAAGCTTCTAAAATAATTAAATCTCATACCCAAAGATAATCTGACGATTCAGTAGATGAAGTGATCATTACAACTGTTACTGATAGAATGAGATATGGGTTGGAACATCTAGAACAATAAAAAGAACTCTTAGAATCTAAGGAAGAAAAAGACTCAGAGAATGATGATACAAGAATCATCAAATGGAACTATGATTTGAAAGCTGAGAATTTCTTCATAGAAGGAAAGAACAAGTCAAAATCTATCTTTCTATCTTTACTGGAGGTTTTGAAGAATATCTTTGAAGACTTAAAAGGATGCACAAGTTAATCTCAAATTATGAAGGCATGCGAGAAAAGTAAAAATCCATGGTTTCCATTCAGAAAATGAAATTTGGAAACAAGGCTAAGTAAAGGGAAGAAGAAGAAGAAGTTCTGCATGTGAGTCCCCTAAGCATTCATGACCTAATTGCACACTAGAGTTACAATTCCTCAACGAACACCTTTAGCATAACATATGTTGGTGCTGGCAAAGTTGAAGTCAAAGAGTATGATATTTTCAGACTATCTACGCATAGCATGCAGGATTTGGTGAATCTACCTCTTAACAACCCGTCAAGGGATAGAACAGGATACATGTATGAACTGCTAATAATCAGAATGCTAGAAGGATATAGAAAAGTTTTAGTAACATCGTCTTAGAAGGATATAGAAATGTTTTAGTAACATCATCCTAGGAGGAATTTGTTGATCTATGAAGAGGGTGAATCTACCTCTTAACCATCTACAGAATCACATATGTTGAATGTTTGCCGGTCAGCATACGCAGAGCAACTATCGATCAACATTCTACTAAAGAGCTACCGATTGACTACTTTTGATCAGCACCAAACTCCAATAGCTGTTGATCAATTGTTACAAAAGATAAGACCGTCTGTACCGATGGCTGTTGTGTTCTATGTTTTGGAGACAACATAGTACTAAAGGTGCCTAACTCTGATGATTCGATTATCTGTCTTGCTGTACATTCTAAACATAGAATAATTTATTTTTATTATTTAGATTTCATAGTATAAAGTCCTCACACTTGTATAGTAGAGGCAAGCTTTTCAAGCCACTTGGTTTATCTGCCGATTGTATCATTTGTACTCATACGATTAATCAAGTGAATACTTTGAAACAATAACTTGTGCATTTATCTTTTATCAATGTATTTGTGTTTTGTTAGAAAGTGGTTAACTTAGAGCCTGTATTTGTTAGCTACTTATCAATGGAGAAGTTCTTGTTAATCTTACACCATCCGATCCAACAACGACCTCCAGATGCAAATGATTCTTGTCGTAACTCTAACTAAGGAGCAAAAGGAAGTCACTAGGAGGCTGTTTGAGGAATTCATAACAAAATCATAGGAAGAAGAAAGAGTAGTGTCTGAGACTACTAAACCAATTAAAGAAATTGAGTATAGTTCATCTAGACTAAAGACAAACACAAAAAGAAGAAAGTATCTGGTCCTGGAGGAAAAAGGAAAGAAGCTTATGGTTGAAGAGGATGCTCTTGAGCCTAAAAGGATGAATAGAGAAGAGAAGTTAAGTATGTTTGTTGTTGCTCAGTTCATGGAATAACACACACAAGCAACTGAGAAATTAGCCATGGAACAACAATTTATCAATCTTGAAGAAGGAGAGATTGAAGGTGGTATCACTCTTGGAGAAGGAATGATGGATGAAAATAAATTTCAAGAAAGCCCACCATGAAAAGAAGCAACTATTGAAGAAATGGTGGAGAAAGCCCAGAGTGATAATTTTATGGTGAAAGCAATGTTTATGATTCAGCAAGGATATGATGCTGATCAAGTCTTTAGTATGACATTTGAGGCTATGTCTAAGGAAATAAAGAAGGTGGAAAGACTGTTAGATTCTTCCATTAAGAATGAGTATGACTTGAGGAAAACACAAGAAAAAAAGAAAGGCAAAGCTAAAGTAACTTCCTTCTCTACTGCAACACCTATCCTCAAAGTCCACCTATACATTATCCATTTCTTGATCCCTATAAGATGAAAGATAGGCAGATGAAAGATAGGCAGATGAAGGAATTCCTTCAATGAATGGACTCACTAAGAGGAAGTTGTGACCAATGAAAACCAACTCTCTTAGAGCTGTTGTGCTTTGAATCATTCATGACTTGAAGTAAAAGAAGAGAGTTGTTGAAGAAGAAATTACTCATGGTCAGCTCAGACTGGGAAGATCAGCATAACAAGTACAAGTATCCAGTGCAGATCATGATCCCCTGGCACCTTTGTTGAACTTGTGAATTCCCTGAAGATGTCTAATAGAACTAACAACTTGAAGGCGCTTAAAGAGATATGTATGAGAAAATATAGAGCTTCAGAAACACCTTTGACATGCCAAAGAAAAAGAAGATAGTTAAAGAATTGGTAGTTCCTAAGGGAAGCATAAAGCCAACCGAAGAACTCAAAAGAAAAAGAGTTGTGGAGCACAAAAAACCATGCCAATCTATAATGTCAAGTATGATGAAGAGAAATATGAGATGGTTATTGTTAGAGGTTAGGAAGGGAAGACAGGGCCTGAAATCAGACTGTTTGGTGCCTATGAAGTGCGGATGCTAGATGAATCATAAATTCTTTATATGTTCAGTAGGCACTTTGATAGGCACTTTGATAGTCCTACCAAAAAGCTTGGAGACAATGATCTTTTATTCTTCCTAAAGTGCATTAGGATCTTGAAGATTGCATATGACAGGATCAATAGGAAGAGAGAGACAAAGAAGAGAAATAGAATGCCTTTAAACTTTGCAAACATAGTAAAGTTGGAGCTAAACTCTAATAGTGATTTGATAATCCATAGAGATGGATTATCTTCCATTGCTATCTTTGAAACTCAATCTCTCAAGCAACTCCCAATTGAAGTTGTGGGGAGGATGAAACAATTGAAGATACACGTCCTTGAGAGAAACAAAATGAAAAGACAAAGGAGTTCTCCACTATGATTAATTTCATTTTGGATCCTACAAACCCTAAATTTCATTATTATCCTTCTGAGGAAGCACCTCCAACAACTACAATATCAACAACATCAGCTACCACAACAACAACACCAACAGCTCCATCAACAACGCATCCAACAACAACCTTCACTGCATCAACTTTAATCTCCACACTAGTACAAGCATACACATCACAACAACAACAAGCATAAGCTAAAGATCCACCAGAATTTTCACATATTGCATCACCAAAACACACTTGTAGTACTTAGGCTGCATAATAGGGTGTTGGATCATATGAGGCTGGTGTAACCAAAACAATAATTGAAGAAGTCTTCCAAAGCTAAAGCTACTCTTTTGAAGACAAGTTGAAGATCTTCCAAAGCATAAGTATGAAGAACTTCTGAAGGAAAAACAAAGTTTTCTAAGACTAAGTAGTTTTACTTCCTAAGTATATGAAGAACTTCCGAAGGTAGAATCAAGTCTTTTGAAGTTTATGAAAACCAAGTAATTCTCCATCTGAAGCATTCACACTTGAAGATCCAAGACAAAGTCTTCCGAAGAATGAAGTCACAAAGACTTGCAGAAGACTTGGAAGAAGTTGATTCTTCCGAAGTATAAATGGATTTGGAAGAACTTATCTTCCGAAGCCATTTTGCCTTTGGAAGAATCAACTATGACCCAGTGGACATAAGTATGGTCTGTCTGACATTCGTTGACAACTCTGATACATTGCATGGCATTTTCCCACTCCCATGTAGTTGACCATACTTTAATCCACTGTTTACCTTTTTTAGTTAGTACAGTTACCATACTTAGTTGGTGACAAAAGGTATGTCATGGTCCTGTCATGACTACCTAATCTAGGATATTATTTTATCTCAGATATTTTACTTCTAGCAATGTAGTATTTGCATAGCGGTAAATTCCAGCTGGTTTTCCAAGTATAACCGGCCGTAGATAGTAGCATATATAGTTTCTCATTGTAATTTATGTAACCATGATTGTAAGAGTCTTATGATACTAAGTTGAGAAGTAATATACACAAGTATCTTGAAAACCATTCTTGTGTTCATTAACTTATTATATTATTGTCAACTTAGTTAGAGATCTTGCTTCATCAACCGAGTGAGACTTAGTGAGTTTGTGAGATCATACTTGTGTTGAGAGACCAACACCGATCCTGCAGTTGGTATCAGAGGTTTTTAGGCTCTTGATTGTGAGATTTAACCATCCCAAATCACCCTCGTTTCTTCACACTTACTCACTTCACTCAAATGGCTCTTAACCAAAGTTTTATGAGTCCGAAATGGGAACCATGACCAAGGCTCCTATCATCACCCCTGATGATTTCAGAACCTGGTGCAAACGTATTGAAGGTTTTATTAAGTATCAAGACAACCACATGTGGAGATCAAGAGAGCCGCATGTGGAGATCTGTCACTCATGGTCCTAACAAGCCAAAGGTGGCGGACCTGGCTGGTAATGGTGCCATGATTGGGAAAGTTGTTGAAGACTACTCTGATGAAGACTTAAAGAGGATGGACATCGACTACAAAGTGATGACCGTGTTGCTTACTGCCATACCAAACTCCATAATGGTAGAATTTAAGCAATGCGTGACCGCCAAAGAACTTTTTGATGCTTTGAAACTAATGTACTCTGTTCCATTGAATCCAATGAAAACAAGAAAGATATGCTGAAGTATAAGTTTTAAAACTTCACTTATATTGTTGGTTAGTCTTTGAGCCAACAATACTTCAGGTATATTGACTTGATCACCTTTCTTCAGACTATGGGAGTAGCACTTTTGAAAAGAGACAGAGTCAGAAAATTCATGAGTGCACTTCTTCATGACTTGACTTTCTACTATGTCTCAATCAAAAGAACCGAAATCTCAACACTCTCACTATGACTGAACTGTAGTCAACAATGCTCTACATGTTGCTGAAGGATCAAGAACTCCCTAGCCTCAGTTGTACCTGTCCTACCCCCAACAACCATCATCATCTTCTAGGCCATACATCACTTTCCCTAAGGCACCTAGGTCTCAACATGCTCAACACACTCCCTTCAAGGAGAGTTGTGCTTTTGTTTTAGGGAATAAGCACTCTAGAGATTTTCAATACTGTTTTGATCATCTAGAGTGTTTCAGCCCAGATGATGTTGAATGCATGGAAATTGTCCAACAAATGGCTCTTTTAACCTACAGAGCAAAGAAGTTCTTCAAAAGAACCAGAAGGCAATTTCCTCAGAACCCAACCAATAGAAAATTCGGGTTTGACTAAAGTAAGGCCAAATGTTACAACTATAACCAGCTTGGTCACTTTGCTAGGGAAGGTAAAGTTCCAAGATCAAATCCTGGAGCAGCTCAAGCCTCCCAACATCCTGCTACCTCAAATCCTGCAACCAAACCGACTGAGCCACAAACTGCTGCTATTTGGTAAAGAGGTTGATTGGAGCTTTATGGTGCAAGATGTCACTCCTGCTCAAGCTCCCATGGCTGGAACTGAAGACAACAAGGTGTATGCACATCTCTGTACTCTAGCTTGTATTTCTAAGCTTAATTATATCTGGAATACAACATGGAAATTAGATCTAATATTGAGTCTTTAAATATCCTAAAATCTAATTTTAAGAGAGCAAAATCTGACTATAAACTCAAAATTGAAGAGTTAGAGAAAACTATGTCCTCTTTAAAACATGAACATACCAATTATAGGACTCAAATAAAAGATGTAATGTCAAAGTTGACTAAAGCTCGAGCCTAGCTAGTCATAGCTGAGGCTAAATTAGAGAAGTATGCTATTCAAGAGCATGACTTCAACACCATTATAGCATCATCCTCCCATCCAAGGTATTCTATCAAAACAAAAGTGGGTTGGAATCCAATGAAATTGTTCCACCACACTCTCTTATGTCTATCAGACAGCCAAGATGCGGTACAGATAAGCAAGAGGTTCCAACTACTGACGCACTAACTAGTGAGCAGAAGAATGATATTATAATGGAAACCACCACATAGAAGGATAAGGTAGAAAACCTCATCCCCATAGTTGATAAACCCTTGACCACCAAGGCAAGAAAGAACCAGATCAGGGAAGCAAGAAAAACTACCAAAACGGTGGCTGAGACTAAGATGAAAACAGACCCAAATCAAAAGGGTGTATTCATCTTAGCTGGATTCCAAGTGGTTGGATGTTCTGATTCAAGAAAAGAGAGTAGTACCAGCACTCCTATCCAGCTAAAGGATCAGAAACTAAAGGGAAAGGCTATTGAAAAAGAGAAGAAGTGCAAGAAACAATAGCCCACATGTCCCACCAAGATTAAAATTGAATGCATAATATGTGGCCTGCATAACCACATGGCTAAAGATTATTACTACAATTCAGCAAGAACACATTATGCAACCAATGTTAAGAAAGAAGGAGTCAAGGATGGTTTCACATTTGGACCTTACCATATGGTCCAAGTGTTAAGGAAAGGAAAGCTTGTTTCCGAAGCCAAGTTGCTTTCGGAAGATACTCATTCTTCAGAAAAGAAAATAGCTTCGGAAGACGATCCAAAGAACAAAGAAAGAAACAAAAACATTTCCTTTAAACCTTCCAACAAGAAGGATGCTTTAGAAGAAAAGGTGACGAAGACTTCTACCGAAAAGAAAGAAGCTTTGGAAGCAAGTCATGCTGCACAAGCCTCCTCAGGCTCATCAACACAGGTCAACCATAGGATGGAATGGAAGACCAGAAAAGATGCTGCAGCCCAAACATCTTCTTCACAAACTATAATTGAGCCCCCATGTATACAATTTGGTTTAGTTATATCATCTGCATTGGAAGAACCCAAGACCAACAAGGCTTTGGTTTTTAACAATAACTAATCATTTCACCTTATATGCAGGGACAGCCACATGACAAAATTGGAAATGTTTGGATTGTGGATAGTGGATGCTCCACGTACATGACAGGGAACAGATCTCTCCTACAACAATTTGAATATTTTGATGGAGGTCCTGTTTAGTTTGGAGGTGAAGCCGTAGGATACATTTCTGGTAGAGGTAGTGTATCCATTGGTAAGTTAAACATTGACAAAGTAAACTTTACCAAACAGCTTAAACACAATCTCTTGAGTGTTTCTCAATTCTGTGATCCAAAGCACCATATGATTTTCACAAGACATGATTGCATTATCCTCAAAGCCGGGATGGCAATTCCTAAGGAATTGGTGCTTCTTAGATCTCCCAGGAAAGGGGATATGTACAACCTTGATATGAACAATGTTTCTCCATTGGGTGAAGTATCATGCTTTCTTTTGAAATCTAATGATGATGAGTCAACTCTTTGGCATAAAAGAATGTGCCATGTTAATTTTATAACCATGAATAAGATGTTTAAAAATAATTTGGTACATGGTGTGCCTAAAAGGAATTTTTCTATAAAGAAAACTGTGTTGCTTGCCTGAAAGGAAAGCAGCACAAGGTTTCTCACAAATCCAAAGAAGTTAACTCCATCACCACTCCATTAAACTTTTTGCACATGGATCTTTTTAGTCCCACAAGTATAATGAGCGTTGGAAGGAAATCATATTGCCTTGTGATTATTGATGATTTTACAAGATTTACATGTGTATTCTTTTTGAGAACTAAAGATGAAATAGCTGAAACTTTAAAATCTTTTATTCTTAAAATTGAAAATCAAAAGGATCAAAAGGTAAAAATCATTAGAAGTGATCAAGGGACTATGTTTAAGAATCAGGTTCTTGACTCATTCTGCAGCTCAAAAGGGATTGCCAGATAATACAGTGCTCCTAGAACTCCTCAACAAAATGGTGTTGCTGAGAGGGGAACAAGACACTTATTGAGGCTGCAAGAACCATGTTAGCTGATTCAAAGCTGCCTCTAACTTTCTGGGAAGAGGCAGTCAGCACTGCATGCTATGTGTAGAACAGGGTTCTCATTGTTAAGCCCAATGGAAAGACCCTTTATGAGTTATGGAACGAGAGGCCACCATTCATTAGCTTTCTTAGGTCCTTTGGCAGCAGGTGTACCATACTCAACACAAAAGACAATTTAGCAAGTTTTGCTTAAAAGTCAGATGATGCTATCTTTATTGGATATTCCTCAACCTCTATTGCTTATAGAGTGTATAATATTAAAAATCAACAATTTGAGGAATCATCTAACATTGTTGTTATTGAGCACACGCCTTGTGTTAGAGGGAATGAGCCTGATCATATCTTCAATCTAGACTTGTTTCCAAACTATTATAAACCATCTTGTGAGAATGTTTCAGCTGGAACAGGAACTCAAAATGACATCAATGAAGATCAAACATTTGAGTTACCCAGACCTATTCTTAGTTCTCCAAGAGGAATTGAAGTACAAGCTCCCACTACTGGAAGTCCTGAAAGCTTGAACATATCAAGAAATCATGGAGCTTTAACTAGTTGTCAGCCAACTGAGCGTCAAAACTCATCAGCTGACAACTCCAGCATTCAACACCAAGCTGATAAAGATAGTAATCTGGAGAAACAGGAAACTATTGACACTACTTCTCAACAAAATATCATTGATATTGTCATACATTCATTCAATCAGTCCTCATTGAATGAGTGTGAGACAGCAGCTAGTCATGGTGTTCAAAACCTTGAGTAAAACTTCTCAAATCTGGATCTATCTATGCAACTAGATGTGATTCGTAGGCTCAGGATACACAACACTCACCGAGCTGAGAACATCATTAGGGATGTCTCAGAAGGTATGAGAACAAGGAGTCAGACCCACAATGGGAATGTCTGCTTGTACTCATGCTTTCTCTCTCAAGTAGAACCAAAGAAGGTGGAAGAAGCCCTCAAGGACAACAATTGGATTGAAGCTATGCAAGAGGAGTTACTTCAGCTCAAGAGGCAAAAGGTATGGAACTTATGTCCATTGCCACCTGGCACCAAGTGGGTATTCAAAACTAAGAGAGATGATAGTGGTTTGATCATCAAAAACAAGCAAGACTTGTTGTTCAAGGATACACACATGAGGAAGGAATAGATTACACTAATGTCTTTGCACCTGTTACAAGACTTGAGGCTGTGAGAATCTTCCTTGCTTTTGCAGCATCCAAGAACTTCACTATCTATCAACTTGATGTCAAATGTGCATTTTTATAGAGGGATATTGATAGAGAAGTCTATGTGTGTCAGCCGCCTGGATTTGAAGACCCACAACACCCCAACTATGTGTGCAAACTGGATAAAGCTCTCTATGGGTTGCATCAAACACCTAGACTATAGTATAAAACCCTGTCTTAGTTTCTTCTTAGGAATGGCTACACCAGAGGCACCATAGACAAGATATTTTTCATAAAGAAGTCCGAGAAGGACATGCTACTTGTTCAAGTCTATGTTGATGACATCATATTTGGCTCCTCAAATGACCAAATATGCAAAGACTTTGAAAGCATCATGAGGAAGAAGTTTGAGATGAGTTCAATGGGAAAGATGGATTTCTTTCTTGGAATTCAAGTGAAGCAGATAGAAGAAGGGTTCTTCATCAATCCATCTAAGTATGTCAAGGACATCTTAGAAATATTTAAGATGAAATAGTGTAAACCAGCCAAGAAACCCATACCCAAAAATCACAATCTTTTTCCTGATTCTAAGGGGGAGGATACTGATCAGCATCAGTATAGGGTAATTATTGGATCTCTGGTGTATCTTACTGCATGTAGACCTTATATCATGTTTGTAACCTGCATCTACGCAAGATATCAGGCTGCTCCCATGGTGTCTCACCTAATTGCTGCCAAGATAATTCTTAGATACTTTATAGGAGCTCCCAATATGGGTCTTTGGTATTCTAAGAATAAGGACTTCAATTTTTATGGGTAGACTGACAATGATTATGATGGCTGCAACATCAAAAAGAAATCCACATCCGGAGGATGTCAATTTCTTGGTAGAAGGATTATCTCTTGCCAATGCAAGAAGCAATCATGTGTCTTAACATCAACTGCTGAAGTTTAATACATTACTGCTGTGAGCTGTTGTGCTCAACTGCTATGGATTCAAAATCAGATGATGGACTATGGTTTCACCTTCACGCAGACTCCTATCCATATAGACAACAAGAGTGCCATTTCTATCATAGAAAATCCTGTCAACCACTCAAAGACAAAGCATATTGACATCAAATATCATTTCATTAGAGATATTCATGAGAAAAATCTAATAAAGCTAGTCAAAGTGAATTTTAATTAACAATATGCTGAGTTATTCACCAAAGCCTTTGATGAACAAAGATTTAAATATTTAATTATAGCTATTGGGATGATTAACATTGATTAGTTCTTCTCTTTAGAAAAACCATTTTAAAATATGTCTTGTCTATGTTGTCTAACTACAATCTAAGCCCTGTTACAAAAAGGCGTTCTTCAAAATTTAAGTGTAAATAATTCCGAAGAGAAATTTACCCTCGGAAGAAAGTTTTATTCTTCTTCCGAAAGCAAATTCCTTTGCCTAAGTATTATCTTCCGAAGTGTTTTTAGCCTCGGAAGAAAAATTGATCATAGATCAAATTTACTTCCGTAGCTTACTAACTTCTTTTCTCAGAAGAAGATTGTACTCTCGGAAGCACACTTGTCATTGAGACATGGTTTGCTTTTGAAAGTAAAAATGACTTCGGAAGACAATATTCAAAAATGCATGTGTTTTCTCTCGGAAGCAAGTTTACCTTCGGAAGAATATCTTTACTATGTAACGGAAGTCTTTGGGCCCCACTCTGTAAAAAGTAAGATTTTAGCGATGATCGTCGGAATATTTTAAATGTTTTATCTTACCGCCTCTGTCAAATCGAAACCTAAACTGTCCTTTCACCTTATCGGTTTGCTTTTTAACCCTCATTTAAAATTTCTGACTCTCTCTCTTTACATTCTTTACCACAGCAAAAGCCCTAAAATTACCCCCATCTTCTTCACTCACTCTCAAATTTCTTCAATCCTACCTTACCTCTTAACAATGGCCTTAAAATCCCCAACATAATCAGGTTGCTATCCTTAACTCGTCACAGGATGTCGGCTTCGCCCCTATCGTTGAATTTATGTCCCAATCGGCATACTTCACAGCCCTGACCATTAACCCCACAATTTACTCTAACCACATGGCCGAATGGTGAACGGGTCATCCGTTCGAGGATCAGCGGACAAGAGATCATCATTGCTAAATCAACCATCAGGGAGCATCTGGAGCTTCATGATAAGGGCGCCCCTACTGAGTTCCCTAAATTTGAGTTGAACGACACTTACACTCAGATGGGATATGGCGGTGATGGGAAAAAGTCTACAGTCTACAAGTTCAACTTCTCCTACAATTGGAACTTCTTGTTGCACATTGTCCTGCACTGCCTATCCAATAAATTCGGGGGATGGGATCAAATCCCATATGAATTGGGCTGCCTCGTCCATGGGTTGGTAAAGGTCCTGCGCTTCAACGACTCAAGATTTGTGCTGAACAATCTAAGAGATAATCTCAACCAGGATCCATTCTACATGTATCCCTGGTTCATTCAGCACATAATCAAATGTGAGCTGGACTAGGACATATTACATTATGCAGATGTTCTACTAGTCCATCACATGCGGCCTGGCATCTTCAAGACTTTGAAGAAGGTGTCCACCAACTTCTCTAAGAGATTAACCAATCTTCTTCCAGGTATGCGCGAGCCAACGCCTCCTGGTGACATCCTTGCAAGCCCAGGAGGTGATGAACCCACACCAGCCACCACCACTCAAATGCCAATCACTTCTTCCCACCCAATCAAGATTACATATACTAGATGCCCCAAATGAACCCTTGATCAATCTACTCTGATTGGTCAGGTCCCCTCTATTCTATCCAAAAAGGCTCGAGTGGAACTTAGGGCTCCTACTCAGCTAGAGGTCCAACCATCCTCCACCATTGACCTCAATATCAGCGTTGAGTCTCCTCAATCTCAAGCTGAGGAGCCCACAACCCAAGTCATTAGCCCTCAGGGTGAGTCCTAACACTCCCTTGAGTAGCCAAAAAGGGACACCAACATCATTGCATCATCTGCTCTCGCAGACGAACCCTTAGGTGCTGACTAAGGTCCCGGGTCATTAGATTTAACCTCTCTATCCCTCATTGACCTATCAACCCTACTTGATGAAGACATTATGTTCCATCCGGGCCGTGATGTTGATCTACCATACCACTCTTTAGATCAACTGAGCCCCAGGAAGCTCTTATGTCTAGCCCACATCAGCAATACCTAACTGTGGTGAGTCAAACTGGTATGGAGGTGACTCATATAGGCTTAGCTACCACTACTGAGAGTGTTTCAATAACCTCTCAGGATAGTGGTAACAAAAGTGGGACTGAGTCTATGGCAACCTTGCCTCTTGATGACTCTGAAAGACACATCAGCAAGCAAGGGTATCCAGGGCGCCGAGAAACCACTACCGGTGGCGAAGATGAACATACCAGGTATGTTATCTCATCTCCCGATGATTCTTTGAAAGAAGATGAGGGTAGCCTAAAACTCATTATCAGAGATCTGATTTCTAAAGTCTCAAACCTTGAATCAAAGGTTGAGACTTTAGAGGATAGGTCTGCCACTCAGCAACTTGAGATTGAACATCTAAAGGCACAACTAGCTGAGACACAGATTGAGAAGTCTGTTAAGCATGTACATACTCAGGTTTCTTAAGTTCTTCCTCTAGCTCATCTACTTCTCAAGATGATGCTACCAAAAAGGGGGACAATGTACAGAAACAATGACATGAGGAACCCTGCCTTACCATCATAACAACTTCCTTTGATGCCATATCTTCTTTGTACCCCACATAGCAACACCCGACAAATACTTTCCCTCAACCAGCTCCTATCACTATTTAAGTGAATCCAAAAATGCTTATAGACCTCAATAGGTTCTTAACCACAATTTTCATAAGCTCATCCAATGAACAACCTTCCCTTGATGTAGTCGTTGCCTACTTTGGAGCTGAGGAGCTTTAAAGATTGAGTGCACCACCTACCTTTGAAAAGGAAGTTGGTCAACCTAAGGTCTCTGTTGAACCCGAGATTAGCTTCGAAGGGGATACACAGACTCATGGCCCAGCAACTAATTTTGAAGGGACGGGTAGTGCGTTTCTAATTACTTCTGAAGCAAAAATACAAGCTGCTAAAGGAATAATTGAACTGTCTTCCTCGTCCAATTATCTGTTCATCACAGAGGCTATTCTGGACCTAGCCTCTGAGGTAAACATTGAGGACTTCCTTACAATCCCTCTCTCCAAAACACCATAGGTCCAACCCCACTCTCCCCAACCTGACTCTTCTAAACCTGAGTCTCCAAAGGCTGAATCTTCCTCTGATCCTAAGGGGAAGAGGAAGCTCACTACTGAGGAACTTCTAGAGGAGGAAATGTAGGAAAAGCTTAAAAAGAAGGGAAGAATTGATACTTGGAAGCTGTTAGCTGCAAGCAGCAAAGCAGCAGCAGTCGCTCAATAAAGTATCAACAACAAGAGGAGAGTGGAGGTTATTGATAGACTCATCAACCTGGGAATAGTCAATGAAGACATCCTTCTACTCCCACTTGATGAGCTTGTAATGTCACACCCTCAAAATTCGCGAGCGGGGTTTTACCGCGAGGCGCGTGACATACCAGGATCTCAGTCATAAGTTACCAAGAACGACTCTATATGATTAATAAACATAACCAGAGTTAACGTTTAAAATACTACGGAAGCGTTTTTAAAACAGAAAACCCAAAACAAGTAGTATGTAAAGAGAATGCGCAAGAAATACGCGCCCCAAACACAATTGTTTAATATGAAAATAATCCCAAATTTGTAAACAAGGCAAATGTAGACAACTCAACAATGCTGACGTGCGTGCTCCTAGGCAACTGGCAACCTTAACCTGAGAATAGCATACTAAACAAGTCAACACATGGTTGGTGAGTTCAAGAGTTTGCGTTAAAACATAAACCAATCAACAGTTTCCAGAGCATAAGTAGTGTATTGTAATAGATAGCTAGTCTATTAACATAAAAATATTAATCATAGTGATTTCGCGATCGAAGCTGACTGTGTTACGTTTGTTGCCTCCAGTCACGACTTACCAGGTCGTGACAAATATACGTTAGGACAAAATTGCACCCGTATGACCTCGAGTCACACAGGTGGGGCTCGTCAGACCCAGTAGTACTACCCAAAATTTCCCCGCTAGTCAATATTAACAATCCGAAAGTGTGAGGACTTTCCATGGTAAACAACACTATATCAATATTATACACACTCATATATAAAAGCGTTTGTGATCAACAGTATGCTATCTCCCCCAAAAGAGATTATGTAAAATGAGTGCGGCAAGAACTCACCTGATGCGCGCAAGAATTAACTTAGAGCTTAACTTGAAAGAAAGAGGGGAAAGACAACCTTCAAAGGTCACCTAGAACACATGAGTACATAAGTACGTGTACACAGAATCAATATGAAACCCTAAGTTCTCTACAAACCAAGGGACTCAATGTTTAAGAAATACAAGACACATTTGACCCAGTTGACCCGTTTGACCCGTTGGTGACATTATAGGTAATAACTCGTTAATACTAACACAACAGCATATCATACATGATCAACATACCACTTGATTACATATAGCACTTCATTATCCACACGTACTACCTAGATCATCATACAACTAGATATCATACAAGTCATGCGAATCTCAACAGGCCAAAACAGGTAACAAACCAAATCAACATCCCTATAACCTAAACAACACATTTCATCACCTTAGAAACCATCCATGAACACACTAGCATGATCCTAATTTCCCAAACATGCTCAAATCATCCAATTCAAGGATTTGCACAATTAAAGTTTCCCTTTTGGGAAAGTACATCCCAATTTCATCAAACACCCAAGAAATTCGTGGATTCATCAATTATATACCAATCCAAATCCATGACAACATTTAAACATGATTAACAACACCTAATCATCATGATTCATCAACGTTCAACACCAAAAGTTACTATTTTTAGCAATGAATGAACTATAAAACATCTTCTCGATTTTAAATTGTTCATATCATCAACCTAGCATCTAATCACCATCACAAACACATCCATAACATTCATACATCATCCAATCATCAATTCATGCAAAATAAAGTTACTATTATTAGTAACCTATGAACAACGTATCAAAATCATAGCTTTCTTGCATAATCGACGTTAACTAGCATCTATACAATCCAACTAACATAATAGCATCAACAAACAACCAACAACTAACATCAAATTCAGATTTTCGAATTAGGGTTTCGGCCCTAATGTAATTTCCATAAAAACTTATAAAAATCCAACCTTTATTGCATACTTGATGTTAATTAACATGTAATCTATCTAGTAAACACATTAACATCAACAACTAGGCATCAATCAACCACCAATTGCAGTTTTCGCATAGAACTTTCGGCCAATCATGAAACATCATCAAATCATATAAAAATCTAACCTTTAAATGTGTAATAGTTTGAAATTGAAGGTTCTAACTTGTTGTATGCCTTGTAATCGATCACATTCGAAGGTGATTGCTTGTTCTTGGGCTGAATTCGAAGAGGAGAGGGAGAGGGGAGGTCGATCGCGGCCGATTATGGTGGTTAGGGTTAGAGTTTTTGTTTTATTAATTTAATTTTGCATAACTACCCTTTAAACCCTTGCATTTTGTATTTTATAAAAATTAGACTTTTAAATACCCTTTTAAAGCGTTTTTAACTAGAATAATAAGCATATAAACTAACAATAATAATCATATGCATTATCTTCACTAGATACAAAACATACGGATTAAACACACACGTTTCCACTTTACGCGATAAAGTTCACAATAAGCATTTAAATCACATAATCACAATCAATAATCAACATAGAAATTATTGTTTAACATTATTAATTATTATTAAGTCACCAACGTTCAACGACAACTAGTGTGTGCTCCCAACACGTGTATGCAAGACTTAACGGAACTAACGGAGTTTGGTAACGGAAAATTACCGGATGTCACATTATCCCCATGTTGAAAGAAATTTCGTCCCGAAAATTGCGTTACATGGTGAGTGTTCCATCACTGGTCTACTGCATTGGCACAAGGAAATTGAAATCGTGTGAGTTTTGGATGAGTTGTCACATCATCCCCATGTTGAAAGAAATTTCGTCCCGAAATTTAATCAGTACCTTCGCCGGCTAGCATCGTCCTTTCGAATAGCTGAGGGTACTTAAGCTTCATTTGGTCTTCACGTTCCCATGTGAATTCTGGTCCACGTCTCGAGTTCCATCGAACTTTGACAATGGGTATCTTGCTTTGCTTAAGTGTCTTAACCTCACGATCCATCACTTCGACAGGTTCCTCAATGAAACGTAACTGTTCGTCTACTTGAACTTCTTCCAGTGGTACGACCATTGTTTCATCCGTTAAACATTTCTTTAGATTTGAAACATGGAATACATCATGGATTCCACTCAATGAATCAGGTAAGGCTAGTCGATAAGCCACAGGACCAATTCTTTCCACTATCTCAAATGGTCCAACGTATCTCGGATTTAGCTTTCCTCGCTTACCAAACCGAACTACGCCTTTCCACGGTGAGACTTTTAATAAAACTTTGTCACCAATTTGAATTTCTAAGGGTTTTTGTCGCTTGTCAGCATAGCTTTTCTGTCTGTCTCGCGCTGCGGCCATGCGGTTTCTTATCTGGACAATCTTCTCAGTTGTCTCGTGTACTAACTCAGGACCCGTTAATTGACTATCACCAATTTCAGCCCAGCAAACTGGTGATCTACACTTTCTCCCATACAAAGCTTCAAAAGGTGCTGCCTTTATGCTAGTGTGATAACTGTTGTTGTAAGAAAATTCCACAATGGTAGGTGAACTTCCCAGTTATTCCCGAAGTCAATCACACAAGCACGTAACATGTCCTCCAAAGTCTGTATAGTACGCTCGCTTTGACCATCAGTCTGTGGATGATAAGCAGTACTCATATCCAATCGCGTACCAAAGATTTTGCAGTGATTGCCAGAAGTGTGAAGTGAAACGAGAATCGCGATCAGAAATGATCGAGATTGGTACTCCATGCCTCGAAACGATCTCCTTGAGATAAAGTGGGGTTAACTTCTCCATCTTATCTGTTTCCTTTATCGCTAGGAAATGAGCAGATTTTGTCAATCGGTCCACGATAACCCATATTGTATCACAACCCGTAGAAGTACGAGGTAACTTAGTAATAAAATCCATTGATATTTGATCCCACTTCCACATAGGGATCTCGGGTTGTTGTAGTAGACCAGATGGTTTCTGATATTCCACTTTAACCTTCGAGCAGGTCAGACACTTGCTCACATAAGTAGCTACATCTGCTTTCATGTTAGGCCACCAATAGTGCGCCTTCAAATCGTGGTACATCTTGTCAGATCCAATGTATAGAATACTTGGACTTGTGAGCCTCAATCATGACCAAGTCTCTCAGATTTCCGTGTAGAGGTACCCATAGTCTATCCATGAAGTAACGAATTTCATCCGCTTTTACTTCCAATTATTTTTCCATACCCCTTAACGATTCAGACCCAATGTTTTCTGCTTTCAAAGCTTCTGTTTGAGCCTCTCGGATTTGTTCAGGTAACTGCGTACTAATTGTTAGTTGCAGAGCTCGCACACGTCGAGGTTTAGCAGTCTCTTTTCTACTCAATGCATCAGCAACTACATTTGCTTTCCCCGGGTGGTACTTAATAGCACAATCATAGTCGTTTAACAATTCCACCCAGCGTCTTTGCCTCATGTTCAACTCCTTTTGCTCAAAGATGTGCTGAAGACTCTTGTGATCGGTGTAGATGGTGCATTTGGTACCATACAAGTAATGTCTCCAGATCTTTAAGGCAAAAACTACCGCACCCAGTTCCAAGTCATGGGTGGTATAGTTCTTCTCATGAATCTTCAATTGTCTAGAGGCGTAAGCTATCACTTTATCCCGCTGCATCAGGACGTATCCAAGTCCTTGAATAGACGCATCGCAGTAGACTACGAAGTCGTCACTACCATCCGGTAACGCTAATATTGGTGCGCTACACAATTTATGTTTCAGCAACTGAAAAGCAGTTTCCTGATTCTCACCCCATTTGTATGTTGTTCCCTTGTGAGTCAAGGCTGTGAGAGGTTGTGCAATCTTAGAGAATCCTTCAATGAATCGTCGATAATATCCCGCTAATCCAAGGATTGTCGTATCTCACTCGGTGTCTTAGGAACAGACCAATTCTTTATCGCTTCAATCTTAGCAGGATCAACATGTATTCCCTTCTCGTTGACAATATGACCCAAGAATTGTACCTCACGTATCCAGAAATCACACTTAGAAAACTTTGCGTACAGTTGTTCCTTTCTAAGTAATTCTAAGATTAAACGTAAGTGCTTCTCATGTTCTTCCTCGGTCCTTGAGTATATCAGTATGTCATCAATAAAGACGATAACAAACTGATCAAGATACGGTTTGCACATGCGATTCATGAGGTCCATGAATACTGCAGGTGCATTCGTCAACCCAAATGGCATGACCAAAAATTCATAGTGACCATATCGAGTACGGAAAGCAGTCTTCGAGATGTCCTCTTCTCGAACTCTCAGCTGATGATACCCAGACCTCAGATCAATCTTAGAGTAATAGCTTGATCCTTGCAGTTGATCAAACAAATCATCGATACGAGGTAACGGATATCTATTCTTGATAGTAACCTTGTTCAGTTCCCTATAGTCAATGCACATTCGAAATGTACCATCCTTCTTCTTCACAAATAGGACTAGCGCTCCCCAGGGTGACGAACTCGGTCGGATAAACCCTTTATCCAACAACTCTTGTAGTTGGGCGGATAATTCCTGCAGTTCGTTCGGAGCTAACCGGTATGGTGCTCTCGCAATTGGAGCGGCTCCTGGAGTCAACTCAATCTGGAATTCAACTTGACGATGAGGCGGTAATCCAGGCAGGTCTTCCGGAAACACCTCATGAAACTCACGAACTACGGGGATATCCTCTATCTTCTTTTCCTCGATCTGTTTATCTGTGACGAGTGCTAATATGGCCAGTCGACCCTTTCGTAACAACTTCTGTGCTTTCATAAACGAGATGATGCCTATCACCGCACCACTCCTATCACCTCTGACCGTAAGGACTTCTTCACCAAGGGGAATCCGTATGATCTTCTCGTGGCAGATGACTTCTGCTTGTTTATCGGAAAGCCAATCCATGCCTACTACCACATCAAAACTTCCTAGTGTAACATGCATGAGATCTATGGTGAATGTATGACCAGCAAGCTCTATCTTGCAGTCTCTAAGAATATGCGTTACGTGAATCTGTGTACCGTCAGCTAACTCTACGGTGTATTTAGATTCTAAGGCTGAGGGCATATCACTTAAAAGACTACAGAACCTAGTGGACACGAAACTTCTATCGGCTCCGGTATCGAATAATACGGTAGCAAAACAACCATTAACCGAAAATTTACCAGTTACTGTTGTAGGATCGTTTAGAGCCTCACCTGAGCCAATGACGAAGGCTCTTCCTTTGGCTCCATTGTTGTTTCCACCATTGTTGTTGCCATTACCATTGTTGTTGTTATTGTTGTTGCCATTGTTATTATTGCTGTTGTTCCCATTGTTGTTGTTGCCATTACCATTCCTCTTATGCTGGGGACAGTTGCGTTTGTAATGGCCTTCTTTTCCGCACTCAAAACAACCTTTCGGAGTTTCTTGTGATTGTTGAGGCTTCTTCATCAGTTCACCCCGACAGTCTTTGGCTGCGTGACCAATCTTCCTACAACGTTGGCACTTGAAGTTATCACATCGACCCACATGGTGGTAGTTACACCGGTTGCACTTCGGCAGTCTTCCACCATACCCACCGGGTCCTTGATTTGAGGGAGTCGCCTGGTTGAAGCTTCAGTTGTTATCGAACTTCCGTTGCTGTTGCTGACTTTGCTGCTGTTGTTGAGGTTGAGATTGGCTGCTGGATGATGATCCCTTGTTGCTTGAACCATCCCAATTGCGTTTCTAGTTGGGCACGCTAGCCACCGCACCTCGTTTGGGTAACCGTCCTTGCTCAACTGCCTGGTCAGTCAGCGTATGGGCTTTTCGGATAGCTTGTTGTATGGTAGTGGGGTTAGAGGCAGTTACCATACTTTGAATTTCGGGCACCAATCCCCATATATAATGCTCCACCCTCTTGTGCATTTCATTCACCATCCCTGGGCATAAAGTGGCTAACTCATGAGTACGAGTCGTGTAGGCTTCAATTTCTGAGCCTTACATTTTGAGTTGCTAGAACTCAATCTCCAGTTTCTGCACTTTATTTCGGGGGCAGTATTCTTCAGTCATAATTCCCTTGAACTCATCCCAAGGTAGTTCATTGGCCATGGCTTGACCCAGCATTTGTACCTGGGCATTCCACCAGGAAAGTGCTGCGCCTTCCAATGTCCCGATGGCATACTTCACCTGATCAGCAGGCGGGCAGTTGCATTTCGCGAAGACAGACTCTGTCTTCTCAAACCACCTTACAAGCCCTACAGCTCCTTCCGTCCCGCTGTAGGTATGGGTTTACAGTCCATGAAGGACTTGTAGGTACATGGTGGTGGTCCTGTTTTGACAACCCAAACATTAGTCAGATATCCTAGACAAATAACTAGGATAATCAGTTTAACCTCTTGTCATCATTTACCTGCTGGTTGTCCCGGTTGGGCAGCAGCCACTGCCGCCTGAACATGTTCGTTAATTAATGCCGCCAATTCCGCAGGCGTCATGTTTATGGCTCTGGCTCCACGGCCTCCGGTGCCACGTCCACGACCACGCCCACGTCCTCTTCCACGTGCGTCCATATTTCACTTTAAAATTCACAATTACAATAATGAGTAACATCCAACACATTAATCTCATCAAGGTACAGTAAACAATAAGAAATAATGCATTCACCACAACCACAACATTTATAACAGAAATAATAATCACAGATAAATAAATTGCAATTGAGTCACAAAATATTCCATCAATGTCAAAATTTAAGTTTGTCAGTTGGGTGGGAAACAACCCTTCCCACATAGGTTTCAAAGAAAAGAAACACTACATAGTCTAAGTCATTTAAAAGGTAGGATCAGTCCAGTACATCAGATCCGTCACTGTCCTCATCCATCTCTACTGGTTCTTCTTCGGGGGCTTCCTCGGGTTCCTCTTCTGGGTCTTCCTCATCAGGGTCCACTAAAGGTGCAGGGGCTTCAGCAACCTGAAGTGCTGCTAGTTGTGCCTCTAAATCAGCAAACCTATCATCGATCACAACATTATGGTGATCCTGTACGTCCATGCACCCACTAAGTGCTACCACGTTGCCTGCCAGCGTATGATGTCCACCAATGGCCATCGAAAGTCGCTCCTGAAGCGTCTCTACCTGGAAACGCAACTGACGCATCTCAGATCGTAATGCAGAGTTCTCATCAGTGAGTCCTCTAATTCGCTGTCGCTCTGTGTCCAGTGTGGCTACTAGGGCTTCAAATGCCTGCTCCAGAGGGATGCTCAAGGTAGGAAGTGTAGGCAAAGTAGAGGCGGTCGATGACCTAGTCCTAGGTCGTGTAGGTGCTACTGGTGGTACGCGCTCTCTATATGCCATACGGTTTATGTAGGTGGGGTAGAAATCCCAGTTACGCGGAGGATCGAGCTCAGGAGGTATGAAAGGCTGATCGCAGTCTATCTCGCCAGGAGGATAAGGATGTCGAGGCCAGTTAAATCCCCTATCCGGTACGGGAGAAGTAGGAGGTGACTCAGGTCGTGCAGGTCTCTTGCCTAAATTTCTGGACGACGATGCCATGCTGCGAAGTACGTGTTGCGTATGCCAATGAGTATACAGTAAGGAGAGTAAGCGATGAGTAACTAACAACTGTGCGGTTATAGTCTAGTGTGTGTATGCAACCTATTTCCCTATAACCAATGGCTCTGATACCAATCTGTCACACCCTCAAAATCCGCGAGCGGGGTTTTACCGCGAGGGGCGTGACATACCAGGATCTCAGTCATTAGTTACCAAGAACGACTCTATATGATTAATAAACAAAACTAGAGTTAACGTTTAAAATACTGCGGAAGCGTTTTTAAAACAGAAAACCCAAAACAAGTAGTATGTAAAGAGAATGAGCAAGACATACGCGCCCCAAACACAATTGTTTAATATGAAAATAATCCCAAATTTGTAAACAAGGCAAATGTAGACAACTCAACAATGCTGACGTGCGTGCTCCTAGGCAACTAGCAACCTTAACCTGAGAATAGCATACTAAACAAGTCAACACATGGTTGGTGAGTTCAAGAGTTTGCGTTAAAACATAAACCAATCAATAGTTTCCAGAGCATAAGTAGTGTATTGTAATAGATAGCTAGTCTATTAACATAAAAATATTAATCATAGTGATTTCGCGATCGAAGCTGACTGTGTTACGTTTGTTGCCTCCCGTCACGACTTACCAGGTCGTGACGAATATATGTTAGGACAAAATTGCACCCGTATGACCTCGAGTCACACAGGTGGGGCTCGTCAGACCCAGTAGTACTACCCAAAATTTCCCCGCTAGTCAATATTAACAATCCGAAAGTGTGAGGACTTTCCTTGGTAAACAACACTATATCAATATTATACACACTCATATATAAAAGCGTTTGTGATCAACAGTATGCTATCTCCCCTAAAAGAGATTATCTAAAATGAGTGGGGCAAGAACTCACCTGATGCGCGCAAGAATTAACTTAGAGCTTAACTTGAAAGAAAGAGGGGAAAGACAACCTTCAAAGGTCACCTAGAACACATGAGTACATAAGTACGTGTACACAGAATCAATATGAAACCCTAAGTGCTCTACAAACCAAGGGACTCAATGTTTAAGAAATACAAGACATATTTGACCCAGTTGACCCGTTTGACCCGTTGGTGACATTATAGGTGATAACTCGTTAATACTAACACAACAACATATCATACATGATCAACATACCACTTGATTACATATAGCACTTCATTATCCACACGTACTACCTAGATCATCATACAACTAGATATCATACAAGTCATGCGAATCTCAACAGGCCAAAACAGGTAACAAACCAAATCAACATCCCTATAACCTAAACAACACATTTCATCACCTTAGAAACCATCCATGAACACACTAGCATGATCCTAATATCCCAAACATGCTCAAATCATCCAATTCAAGAATTTGCACAATTAAAGTTTCCCTTTTGGGAAAGTACATCCCAATTTCATCAAACACCCAAGACATTCATGGATTCATCAATTATATACCAATCCAAATCCATGACAACATTTAAACATGATTAACAACACCTAAACATCATGATTCATCAACGTTCAACACCAAAAGTTACTATTTTTAGCAATGTATGAACTATAAAACATCTTCTCGATTTTAAATTGTTCATATCATCAACCTAGCATCTAATCACCATCACAAACACATCCATAACATTCATACATCATCCAATCATCAATTCATGCAAAATAAAGTTACTATTATTAGTAACCTATGAACAACGTATCAAAATCATAGCTTTCTTGCATAATCGACGTTAACTAGCATCTATACAATCCAACTAACATAATAGCATCAACAAACAACCAACAACTAACATCAAATTCAGATTTTCGAATTAGGGTTTCGGCCCTAATGTAATTTCCATAAAAACTTGTAAAAATCCAACCTTTATTGCATACTTGACGTTAATTAACATGTAATCTATCTTGTAAACACATTAACATCAACAACTAGGCATCAATCAACCACCAATTGTAGTTTTCGCATAGAACTTTCGGCCAATCATGAAACATCATCAAATCATATAAAAATCTAACCTTTAAATGTGTAATAGTTTGCAATTGAAGGTTCTAACTTGTTGTATGCCTTGTAATCGATCACATTCGAAGGTGATTGCTTGTTCTTGGGCTGAATTCGAAGAGGAGAGGGAGAGGGGAGGTCGATCGCGGCCGATTATGGTGGTTAGGGTTAGAGTTTTTGTTTTATTAATTTAATTTTGCATAACTACCCTTTAAACCCTTGCATTTTGTATTTTATAAAAATTAGACTTTTAAATACCCTTTTAAAGCGTTTTTAACTTGAATAATAAGCGTATAAACTAACAATAATAATCATATGCATTATCTTCACTAGATACAAAACATACGGATTAAACACACACGTTTCCACTTTACGCGATAAAGTTCACAATAAGCATTTAAATCACATAATCACAACCAATAATCAACATAGAAATTATTGTTTAACATTATTAATTATTATTAAGTCACCAACGTTCAACGACAACTAGTGTGCTCCCGACACGTGTATGCAAGACTTAACGGATCTAACGGAGTTTGGTAACGGAAAAGTACCGGATGTCACATGTAAGGCTGGAGAAGGCAACCTTGCTACAAAAGGAAAAGGAAGAAGCAGCAAGGTTGGCGGAAGAGGAGGAAAGAAGGAAGAGGAAGGAGGAGGCTATGGAAAGGGAAAGAAAGGAGAGAATAGCCTTTCTATGCTCAAGATGCTATTCTCAAGAGGAGATGGCACCTTATGATTATGACACGATCTTGTTTCTTTTCCATAAATAGCAAGATCAAATAAACAAGGAGAGGAAGAGGAGTGCCAGGGAAAAGCTGAGGGGGAAAAAGAAGAAAGAGGAAGAGGTATAACTTGTCTCCACCAAGAAGGTGGGAGATAAGGAGTGGATGATAGCCTATCTCAAAGCCCATGGATTCACCGGCAGGCAAGTGGGTCCTATGTCTGAGAAGACCCTATAGCGACATGTCAATAACATCAAGGCTGACATTCGCGTAGGAAGAAGGCAGGTTGTAAGCCACTTATCAAGTGTTCAGAAGAAGGCACCCAAACCAGCACCAACACCCAAACCAGCACAAGCTACACCCATACCTCTTCCCTTCCCCATCAAAACCGAACCAACCCCTGAGCCTTACACCCCTGAACCCACACCATCAGCCTTACCTACACCCTCACTCACTGCTTCCCAACAACAATCACCACAACCTATCCTTAAACCTAAAACATAATCAAGAACCTAATCCTTACCCAAACCTTCTTCTAAACCTTCTAAGCCCCTGACCTTAGAAGAATTCAAGGAGGTTAAGAGGAAGCTCATCAACTGCATAACATTGAGTGACATCTCTTGTGAGGAAGAGTTAATTAACCGGAAATAAACTGATGGCTCTTCCAGTTCCCTCATAAGAGATGCATTCGTTGATCTACATAGGGGAACACTAGACCAAGCTCACCAACTTCTTGCAACCAACTCAGATACTCTTTCGGAAGAAGAGAAGAAGTTAAGGAGGAGGCTGGGGACTCTACTGGACACTAGGAAGGGGGACAACCTCTCTTCTAAACCCCTTTATCCTAGAAAACAAATAGTCTAATGGAGGTTTGATGAACCTTCCCATAGCTTTGTTGTGTAATGATAGAATGGTGAGGTAAACAGGGTTGATACCTCATCTTTGTTACACTCCAGTAGATTTGACCTTGCTGAGTTAGCAGAGAAACCATTATCCAATCCCTCCAACTCTCAAGTTGTTGCTCACATCAGAAATCATCTGAGCAGTCTTCATCTGGCTGAGCTCACAAAAAAGACCAAGACTAAAGAAGAGTTGAAGAGGAGAGCAAAGGATGAGGAAGAAGGCACAACTAAAAAAGGAAAATCATACCTTCAGATGGTTGAAGGCTCAACTTTTGATACTATAGTTAGATGGGAGTATGACTACAAATCCCATCAACTAACTCTCTTCAGAGGGACGTAACAAAGGGTGCATGTTATTCAAAACAATAGGCTCGATCTACTATCTACGAATGACTTGTACCAGCTCCTCACCACCACATCAGGGAAGAACAAGGAAACAGATAAATATCTTCTTTCCCTAGTGTTGACGACCTTGTGGAGCAGAAAGAAATGAAGTTTTGGTAGCATCAGCCTAGGGGGAGTTTGTTGGATCATATGAGGCTGGTGCAACAAAAACAACACTTAGAATATTTTTGAAGTACTATAGAAGAAGTCTTTTGAAGCTAAAGCTGCTCTTCCGAAGACAAGTTGAAGATCTTCTGAAACTTAAGTATGAAGAACTTCCGAAGGAAAAACTAAGTCTTCCGAGACTAAGTAGTTTTACTTCCAAAGTATATGAAGAACTTCTGATGGTACAATCAAGTCTTTCAAATTTTATGAAGACCAAGTAATTCTCCTTCTGAAGCATTCACACTTAGAAGATCCAAGACAAAGTCTTCCGAAGAATGAAGTCACAAAGACTTGCAGAAGTCTTGGAAGAACTTGATTCTTCAAAAGTATAAATGGTTTTGGAAGAACTTATTCTTCCGAACCCATTTTGTGTAAGGCCCCGTTCCTGTGAACCCCACAGTCAGTCATTCATAGCACTTTTCATATTAAAACACATTCAGATTCATCAAAACAAGAAAACTTTGCAGCGGAATAATAAAATAAAAACCATAGCATTCATTAAACATTACTTTTGTCAAGAAATATATTGTTGTTGCTATTTACAAAAGGACATCTAATTGCATTTCAAAACAAAAATTACTTTTCAGCGTGTCATGGATGCCAGTCTTTATTTGCCAGGTAGCTTCAACTCTATGCCACCCTCAACAACCACATTACCTGCCAACTGATATGCATATGAAAAGTCTACGTTGCTGAGTGAGTCCTAGTTTAATAATATAAAAAATATACTTTTGTAAACTTCACTTGGTGATCATTCATCATCATACATAATCAATTATTAAAAGATCCTTTATCTTTCTTTCTTCCATTTTCTTTCACTTTCTATTGTCTAGGTTTGCACAAAGCAAGAGCCTATATTGTTGGTTGGCAATAAATGCTGAACCCCTGTCGGTAAACATTAATAAGTGGTAGCTAACCCCCGACAGTTGATCCACATTGCTAGGCACAAAGCCTGCTCATGAACTTGGATCCCATTTATCTATTGGTCAATCACAAGGATTAGACCCCAGATGTGCCTTTCTTGTGCTAAACAGCCACACATCAGTTGAGCAAACGTCAACCGGGGTCGTGAACCAAAATTTAGAAAAGCTTGCAAGGCTTTTCATATTTTATCAGGGCCCGGGGGTAACATTCATTAAGTTCCACTGTCCTTCTTTTATTCCTTTATGCTCACTTGGTTATGAATAATACTTTTAAGATATCCATTACCTTATAATCACATATCATGAAATATAATAATTAACCTTCATAAAAACAACATATAAGAAAGAATCAAATATTAGAAACATTAAACAAGCATAATCTTTTCTTATTCATCAATACTTAACACTTAGATTCTATTCCCAAAATTTCAGAATAATTCTAAGTCCCCAAAGAAATGCGGATGAACAAAAGTAAATACGGATGGAACTGTAGCAAATGCGGATGAACAAATGCGAATGAAAGTCTTCAAAAAATATTCTAAGTGTCCAAAGAAATGCAGGTAGAACAAATGCGGATGAACACTGTAGCAAATGCGGATGAACAAAAGACTTAACTATTGAATGCGGATGAACACTGTAGCAAGTGCGGATGAACAAAAGACTTAAACAATTAAATGCAAATGAACATTGTAGCAAGTGTAGATGAAACCTTAACAAGTGCGGATGAACACTTATCAAATACGAATGAACATTTATCAAATGCGGATGAACACTTGCAAATGCGGATGAACACATGCAAATGCGGATGAACAAAACTAACCTGCAATGCAACTTATGCCATTATCAGTTCCTAATCATCGTTCTAACATGTACATAGCATAGATCTAACATGTTACAAGCTTAAAACATAATAAACATCTTCACAACATCATAGAAATCACTTAAAACAAACATACATAAAAAACAGTCATATACCATGTAAAACTCATAGTTTGGTTTAGGAAAACAAAAGTTATTATACATATCAGCCCCAAACCAAGTAGAAAACATGTAAAAGAGGGGATCTAGAACTCACCTCTACTGCTTTCAAGTAAAACTCCTCCAAACCCAAGAGCAACCTGAAGTTCAACACCTAAACACACGAAAACATACAACCAAGCTCATAGAAACACTTAAGAATTAGTCCAGAAGCTGAAAACTCAACTGAAACCGAGAAGAAAACCATAGAATCTTACCTTCGAAGACTTTCTCTCACTAAAACCGGGTGAAACTTCTGCTTCTGGCTTCAGCCGATATTTTCTTGCATGAAAGAGAGAAGCATGGGCGGCCTTATGACCTTTTGAACTCATTATCGGCAAGTTTGGTCCTTGCCCGCTTTTAGTCCCTTGACTTGGAATATTTCACCTTTCTTTCTTTTTCTTTTCTTTTCTTTTCTTTTTCTAAAATTTTCCGGGTGCTACATTTTTCCTTTGAAAGAATCAACTATGAAGCAGTGGACATAAGTATGGGCTATCTGACTTCCACTGAGAACTCTAATACACTGCATGGCATTTTCCCACTTCCATGTAGTTGACCATACTTTAATCTACTGTTTAACTTTTTCAATTAGTACAGTTACCATACTTAGTTGGTGACAAAAGGAAAGTCATAGACCTGTCATAACTACCTAATTTAGGATATTATTTTATCTTAGATATTTTACTTCTAGCAATGTAGTATTTGCTTAGCGGTAAATTCCAGCTGGTTATCCAAGTGTAACCGGCTGTAGATAGTAGTATATATAGTTTTTTATTGTAACTTATGTAACCATGCTTGTAAAAGTCTTATGATACTAAGTTGAGAAGTAATATATACAAGTATCTTGAAAACCATTCTTGTGTTCATTAACTTATTATATTATTGTCAACTTAGTTAGAGATCTTGCTTCATCAACCGAGTGAGACTTCGTGAGTTTGTGAGATCATACTTGTGTTGAGAGACCAACACCGATCCTGCATAGGAGGGGTATTGTTGGACCCTAAAAGGATCATGCATGCCAATTAAACTAGTGATGGATTATGTTCTGGTTGGAAAACACAAGTGTGGAATTATGCGGATGGACTAATGCGGATGAAGAAAGAACAAGTGCGGATGAAGAAAAAGGCTTAGTGTTTCTTCAACCACATTAGATTTTGCGGGTGAACAAAGAAAAATGTGGATGAGTAGTTGTCTACCCTCAAAGAAATAATGTGGTTAAAACAAAATATAGTTATGCCTAAGAGAAGAAATACGGACAATACTTCTACACCCGCAAAGACAAATGTGGATGTACAAGATACAAATGTGGGTGAAGAACCTCTATTGCGGATACCGTTAGTTTGTACCTTATACTTACTATTCCTAGGTTTTATATCAAGGTATTTATGCCATTGTACAGATCATGGTCTCTGACCTATAAATAGATATGATTTTTACCCTTTCTGTAAATCTTAGCCTACATTTGTAACTATTTGGCATAAACTTTCACACGAAAAGATTTGATCACACTTAAATCATTTTAATACATTATTTATGAGTATTTATGAGTGTTTGACCTCTGATATTTGTATTTCCGCTACAAATCATCATTGAAATCATCTATTATATTTGATCCTTACTAATTCTAAGCAAGTCAATGATCCCATTTAATTAATACCTAGATGAGGATTAACTCTAATGCAGGCTGAGACCCAGAAAGAATAATCTTTAACGTGTGATTAGAAACGAGAACTGAACAATAACGTTAGATGCTTAAAAGTTTTGTTAAATATTTTATATGTTTTATAATTTATGAAAACCCGATAACTATTTGTATATATACTAGTTAATCTAGTTAACTGGGTTTGAACTTGTTGCCCAAGGTGTAACTCTTACGAACCATATCTCGATTAGCAATGTCTAATAATCGAACATGTACATAATCAAACAAACTTCCACTTTGATTGAATTCAATTAAATATTAAGGTATATAGTCAGCGGTGCTCTAGCCGCACATGGTTGTCCCTATTAAGTTATGACACGTTAAAGTCATTAACCAAAAATTCTTGATCTAGGTACACCTTACTATAACAAAAAATTGATTTATGGTAATCATACTCATTTATTGTTTTTTTTGTAAATGACATTAATTGAGTCATTAAGATTAATTCTCATATGGAGCTCAATCATTATTGTTCTCAATCTAGATCCAGTGTGGTATAATCAAACACAACATTAGTTTGGGCGACCCCTCACGCTTCACGAAATCAATGAGGCCGCCAGGATGTCTAACTGTACGTATAATGTAAGAGTACGAAATCCCTTATGGACTACCTACAACTGCCAATAAACTTTGGAATTATTCCTAGCAAAGCCTATATAACTGGCCGTTACATGATCTCGATTGATAGTGATCAGAGAATAACTATTACTAAATTGAAGCTCTAGTATGCATTTCAACTTAAAGGATACAAAATGAGTATACTAACGTCAAAGAATCTTACAATGAAGATGGTTTATGGAGTTACATCCAACATCTTTCATAATGAGGTCTGTGAATTATTAAGTCAACACTTTGAGTCTAAATTCATAATAGTCTTAATTCAAAATTGTTCCCATGTGTCTGACCAACTACAAATAATTTAGAATACAATACTGATGGATTAAATGTATAAAAATCAAACACATCTATAAAATTCATAATTGTTAAATGTTCATACATAAAAATACTAAATCAAAAAAGTATTGCTATCTAATCTATGCACAAGGGCATCCTTATGCTCATGCTTGTCATGCGTCGTGGGCTTAGTTGTGACATCCATCACTAAAATAGGTGCATTGACACTTGACTTTCAGTTTTTGACTTAGATTCTTTGACTTTGACTTGTCTAAATATGAACTTTGACTTGAAAGTTAACCTACTGTTGACTTGGTCTAAGAATAGTACATTAGACACGTGTAGACAAGCTAAGTTCTAGAACTATGTATTGGGCTTAATATGTTCTAAAGGGCCTAGGATGGGTGACGGATTCACTAGACTAGATGTAGTATGATGATTATGTGGTTTAGACTTGATCAAGAGTTGAGAAAACGTAAGATATTAAAATTTATGCTAGGAACGCACAAAAATCGGATATTAGTGGGTTTTGCCTATAGTCTACAAAATAGACTTTATTTAATTTAGAAATATAAATTAAATCATTTATATAGCATATAATAGTCATCTGGAATCGTATTATCGTGTAGAATTAAAAGTGTAGACTGGAAAAAACGAGTATCGGGATGAGAAGGAATTAGACGAGATGGGCAAAGGGCCCAGGAGGCCCATCTAATGCCCCCCCTTAGTTGATTCCTATCTAAAAGGGGGGGCTTCCCTTGTTTTCCTTTTATTTGTTAAAACTTTCTCATCAAGTTTCTCTCTAATTTCAAATCATAGCCGTCATCTTCATTTTCTCTTGTTCTTTATCATCTTCATCATGAATCATCCTAATGTTCCTCATTCTTGGTCAATTTTTGTTAGTCAAGCACTCATCTTATTGATGCATTGGTCTACTATGCATTATCAGTAAGAAAAGCCATTTTATTGATGATTTACTTTACATTTTGGTTGTGTAAGACCGTTGAAAGGGTCACTGCAACAGTTTCACAATGAGGAGAGACTTAGAACACTTAGCAAATCAAATAGGGAACTAGTTAGGATGAAACTATGAACACAAGTAACAAGAACAAAATCAAGAACACTCAAATATAGTTTTCCAGAATGATGTATACTGCTCTCAAGTTCTTACAAGTGTTACAAAGCTTACCTTGAGAATACAAATACTTGAGATACTTTATACTACATCCTATAGCCGGAGATACTTGAAGACCAGCTAGAAACACTAATCTAGAAAACAAGATCAATGTAGAGTCATAAGGCAGATTTCCTTTTGACTGGTGACTATGACATGCCATACCTCACATCGTAATGTATTACAAAGAGGATAAAAGTACAAGAGTAGAAAGTTATAGACAAAAGACCTTAATCTATAGTTTGAAAAAAGTAAGGACTTTTCACCAACTCATATAAGTTGGTGAGTCTTCAGAAGTGGCAGCAGAAAGTTGTTCAGATTTTGTCAAAAGGTGATTCAAAAAAAGCATGTCTTCTATGTCTTCGGAAGAAATCAGTCTTTGGCTTTAGAAGACTTTGTCTTTGAAACTTCGAAAGTGTTCATCTTTGCCATCTGAAGATTTGATCTTTTGGCTTCGAAAGATTTGATACTTAGCATAATTCACTAAGTAATATCAAATCTTTCAAAGTACTTTCCTAGTACTTCACATGTGCATGCTGAGAGTTCTTTAAATTGTTCTTTGGTTGCATCAGCCTCTAAGTGTGATCCTTACAAACTCTATCTAGGCTAATGCTACCAAAACTAAAGAGACCTTTGATACTTGATCTTCATATATTGATAGTCCTTATTAGAATCAAGACCATTTCTTTCATCAACAGTCGGTCAGGTTTCCTCAGACTCTTAAATTATCTCCTCATGTCATAGGGATAATGCAGAGGGAGATCAAGAATGTTTTACCAGAAGTACATGTCTTGAACTCCTTCATCTCTAATAACACACCATCTGTCTAGGTTAGTAGCAAACACCCAAGACAAGATGGGTGTGTTAATAGCAAGAGGCTCTACTATAAGTGGACTTTGTTGGGCAGCCTTTTCTTGATCACCCTCAGGATATTCTAACCTATCCTAAGGTATAGAGTCGGATGCTTTGGACTTTTTCTTCTTCTTCTTTTGTCCCTTCTGATGGCCATCCTTTTCCTCTTTCAGTATTTTAACCAAGGAGACTGGCCTGTAGTACCAGATTGTTCATGTTTGTCTTCCTCAGTTGGGTCCTTGTCCTTCATAGGTTTAGAAGGAGAAGGATCAGGACCCTACTATGGATCAGAAGGTGAAGTTGGCTTTGACACAACACTAGGTCTAGGTTGTGTTGTCTCTTGTGGTTCAACCTCGACCTCAACTTCAGGTGCAACCTGACTTGGTGGAGAATCCAAGTCAACCAGCTCACCCTTTTTGATCTTCTGCTTGATCACTCTAATGTGCACATCCATGGTTTCTGGACTGGGTAAGGGTACTTAACACGTAGTCTAACACTGAGGAGAGATCCTAGATCACTTAACAATTCAAATAGGGAACTGGTAACTTAAAACAGATGCTCCAAAGAACACAAGTAAATCAAAGAGACAGAACTAAGAATCAACACAATATTAGTTTTCAAGGATATTGTATATTGATCTCAAGTTCTCTTACAAGTGTTATGAAGCATACTAAAATTACAAGGACCTGAGACACTTTTATACTACAACCTACAACCGTCACTTACATGTAAAGACAGTTGGATTTGACTAATCTAGACAACAGGATCAATCTAAAGTCAAAAGGCAGATTGCCTTTCGACTAGTGACTGTGACATGCCATAGCTCACTGACTTTTCCTAATACAAAAAGTCTACAGGAACAAGTATGGTAAGTTACAGACAAAGACCATTCCTACTTTTTGATAAAGCATGGGAGTTTCACCAACTTGTGTAAAGTAGGTGAACCATCAGAGCAGGTAGAGGAAAGTATGTCAGCTTTATCAAAAGTTGATTCAGGGAAAGCATATTTTCTCTATCCTCTGAAGAAATCAGTCTTCACAGCTTTAGAAGACTTTGTCTCTTAAGCTTCGAAAGATTTAATCTTTGGCTTCGGAAGATGCGGGTCTTTGGCTTCGAAAGATTTCACACTTAGAATATTTTTTTGTTTGAGTGTGAAACATCTGAAGTAACTCCTTCTGAACTGTTAGCTTCGGAAGATCTTACACTTAGACAAATTTGAGAGTGTAAGACTTCCAAAGCTAGTTCATCTTTGTTCCTTAGTGCATGCATGGAAGACTTGGTTGTTATGGCTTATTGGTTGCATCAGCCTCATAATCATCAGATGATCTTACAATGGTGGATAGAGACATTGGACCAGGTCTCCTTCCAGAGAATCCATAAAGCTTTAAGAAGCTCACCATTTTTTGTCTATAAGGAGACTTCTTCAGATTTGCTCTGATGGTGGCTCTTAACTTTGCAACCTCTTCCCTCATTTTCCTCTTAGCAGGTTTTTGCTCTTATAGCACTTGTTGCTAAAGCTGCTTGAGGTATTCAAACTCAATATATTCATATGATAAGGGAAGGAGGTCTGCTGCCTAATAAAGACCTGTGGCACTTGGGTAGGTTATCATGTTTTCCCTGTCTTGATCCCTACCTACTTGAGTTCATTGCTCAATAACAACAACTTCTTTCTTAGGGCTTTCGTGAACTGGGAAAGAGTAGGAGCTTTGTAGAGTCTTTTCCTTCTCCTTTCATCCTTGATTTTGAGGAGCAATTCTACATCCTCAGCCTCCTTTATCTCATTTGTGAACTTATTGTCAGCCAGTTTATTCAGTTTTGTAAGGGAAGAGAGATGAGTTCATCAATGTTGTAGTTTCTTGTCCCCAGATAATTCAATCTGCCTGCCCTTAACACATCATCTTGAGTGCTTGGCCTAGGGGCAACCCTGATTATAGCTTCCATGATGCTAGGGGTCCCACCTGAACTCTCTCCCCTTATCTTCCTCTTTCGCTCTCTTTCCACCTCCTTAATCTCCTCAGAGTTCATTTTCCTCTTTTCTTTATCACTCATTGGCCTGTGTGACTCAGGGTGGAGAGAGCTTTGGCCTAAATTGCTAGGTGCTTCCATTAAGCTCTAGATAGAGAGAGGTTGTGAGACACCTTCACCAGCTGCTGGTGCCTTACTAAGGGTAATAGGTGCTAAAGAAGTTCTAGTCTCAAGGTTCACAAGCTCGACTAGTAGGCCTTTTGCCAAGGTTTTCCTTTCGAAGCTAATCTTAGGGTCCACCTCAACACCTAGTTGTCCAATAGTCTTGCCTGCTAGCCTCTGTCTATATAGTTTGGTTTTCCTCTTGAACTCTTCAAGCACACTGTATTGAATCCTATCAGCTAACCTTGTAGCTTGCCTGCTTTGACATGGGTTGGCAAGTAGGAGGTCAACTAGATAGGTACTCTCATAGTATCTCAGGTTGTATAAGTTGAAGATTTCTTGTTGTTCCTGAGACCTAAAGATTACCAGGGCTCTCCTTTTAGCATCATACCTTCATCCCATAATTGGATTTTCAGTAGGGTGAGATGGAGTAGGCATTTCCCTTGGTATACCTTCATCAAACAATCTTTGAATGAGTGAGTCTACATAAATGTTGACCTGATGAGGTTGTTGAGCATGGACAACTTCAAATAAGGGTGGTGAGTCCTCTATGTCCATACTGTTGGAGGAACTGCCAGGTTTTATGATTGCACATAGGACTTTCTCCCCTTTTTTGGTAGCATCACCTTCTTGCATGGGAGAGCTAGGGGTTAGGTCCACCACATCCATAGGTTCTTATGGCCCTGGTTGAGTTCTCCTAACGGGTCTCCCAGCTAACTTGCCCTTAAGATTGGTGATCTCAAGTTGCTGATGATTGACCCTTCTTTGTAAGGTAGCCACTTGAGATTCAAGGTGACATACCTTTGAAACTAAATAGGTGCATGTTCATGATAGTTTTTACACCTTTAGTTCCAGACTCCCCTTATCTTTATCAGAAGAATCATGGGGGGATGAGAGAATATGACCAAAGTCTTCTTCTTTATCACCAGCATGGAGTTCTTGGCTGTTGGATTTCCCCTACACCATGACAACTTCAACAGAAGTGTCAATGGGCTGGGTTGCCATGGTTGAGGTCTTAATGATGTAATCACTTGCAAAAGTGAGAGCCCCTTCCATAGGGACTTCTTGAAAAGGTTCAAAGAGGTCCACCTTAGTTTGGGTTTGATTATGGGGGTTGGATATGGGTGATTCAGGAGCCCTCATCTCTTCTTGAGAAGGGGTAGATAATAGAGACTCATGGTACTCACAAAATCCCATATCTTCATTATCATAGAATTTAAGGTTTGGGATTGGTTGTGACATCCAGTAATTTTCCGTTACCAAACTCCGTTAGTTCCGTTAAGTCTTGCATACACGTGTCGTGAGCACACACTAGTTGTCGTTGAACGTTGGTGACTTAATAATAATTAATAATGTTAAACAATAATTTCTATATTGATTATTGTTTGTGATTACGTGATTTAAATATTAATTGTGAATTTTATTGCGTAACGTGGAAATGTGTTTACTGTACTTCACATGTACCTACACGTGGAAATGTTAAATATAAATTGTGAATTTTATTGCGTAACGGGGCTATGGGCTATGGGGCTTGCATACACGTGGTAATGGAACACTCATCAGCAGGTGGCAGTGTTTACTGTACTTCACCTGTACCTACAAGTCCTTCATGGACTGTAAACCCCATACCTACAGCAGGACGGAAGGGGCTATGGGGCTTGTAAGGTGGTTTGAGAAGACAGAGTCTGTCTTCGCAAAATACAACTGCCCGCCTGCTGATCAGGTGAAGTATGCCACCGGGACATTGGATGGCGCAACACTTTCCTGGTGGAACTCCCAGGTTCAAATGCTGGGTCAAGCTATAGCCAACGAACTGCCTTGGGATGAATTCAAGGAAATCATGACTGAAGAATACTGCCCCCGGAATGAGGTGCAGAAACTGGAGATTGAGTTTTGGCAACTCAAGATGCATGGTTCTGAGATAGAGGCTTATACTACTCGATCTTACGAATTAGCCACTTTATGTCTGGGGATGGTGAATGATATGCACAAGAGGGTTGAGCATTATATATATGGATTGGTGCCCGAAATTCAAAGTATGGTAACTGCCTCTAACCCCACTACCATACAACAAGCCATCCGGTTAGCCCACAGGCTGACTGATCAAGCAGTCAAGCAAGGACGATTACCCAAGCTGGACGCTATGGCAAGCGTGCCCAACCATAAACGCAAGTGGGATGGTTCAGGCAACAAGGGATCGTCATCAAGCAGCCAATCTCAACCTCAACAGCAGCAACAAAATCAGCAACAACAACGAAGGTTCAATAATAATCGAAGCTTCAACCAGGCGAGTCCCTCAAATCAAGGACCCGGTGGGTATGGCGGAAGACAACCGAAGTGCAACCGGTGTAACTACCACCATGTGGGTCGATGTGAAAATTTCAAGTGCCAACATTGTGGGAAGATTGGTCATGCAGCTAAAGACTGCCGTGGTGAGCTGATGAAAAAGCCACTCCCAAAGGCTATTTTGAATGCGGAAAAAAAGGCCATTACAAACGCAACTGTCCCCAGCTCAGGAGGAATGGTAATGCCAACAACAACTATGGCAACAACAACAACAATAACAGCGGCAACAACAACAACAATGGTAATGGCAACAACAATGGAGGCAATAGCAACAATAGAGCCAAAGGAAGAGCCTTCGTCATTGGCTCAGGTGAGGCTCTAAACGACCCTACAACTGTAACTGGTAAATTTTCGGCTAATGGTCATTTTGCTACTGTATTATTCGATACCGAAGCCGATAGAAGTTTTGTGTCCACTAAGTTTTGTAGTCTTTTAAGTGATATGCCCTCAGCCTTAGAATCTAAATACACCGTAGAGTTAGCTGACGGTACACAGATTCACGTAACACATATTCTTAGAGACTACAAGATAGAGTATGGTGGTCATACATTCGCCATAGATCTCATGCCTGTTACACTAGGAAGTTTTGATTTAGTAGTAGGCATGGATTGGCTTTCCGATAAACAAGCGGAAGTCATATGCCACGAGAAGATCATACGGATTCCTAATGGCGAAGAAGTCCTTACGGTCAGAGGTGATAGGAGTGGTGCGGTTATAGGCATCATCTCGTTCATGAAGGCCCAGAAGTTGTTACGAAAGGGTCAACTAGCCATATTAGCACTCGTCACAAATAAACAGACCGAGGAAAAGAAGATAGAGGATATCCCCGTAGTTCGCGAGTTTCCCGAGGAGTTTCCGGAAGACCTGCCTGGATTACCACCTCATCGTGAAGTTGAATTCCAAATTGAGTTGACTCCAGGAGCCGCTCCGATTGCGAGAGCACCTTACCGGTTAGCTCCAAACGAACTGAAGGAATTATCCGCCCAACTACAAGAGCTGTTGGATAAAGGGTTTATCCGACTGAGTTTGTCGCCCTAGGGAGCGCCAGTTCTGTTTGTCAAGAAGAAGGATGGTACATTTCGAATGTGCATTGACTATAAGAAACTGAACAAGGTTACTATCAAGAATAGATATCCCTTACCTCGTACCGATGATTTGTTTGATCAACTGCAAGGATCACGCTATTACTCTAAGATTGATCTGAGGTCTGGGTATCATCAGCTGAGAGTTCGAGATGAGGAAATCTCGAAGACTACTTTCCGTACACGATATGGTCACTATGAATTTTTGGTCATGCCATTTGGGTTGATGAATGCACCAGCAGTATTCATGGACCTCATGAATCACGTGTGCAAACCCTTTCTTGATCAGTTTTGTTATTGTCTTTATTGATGACATACTGATATACTCAAGGACTGAGGAAGAACATGAGAAACACTTACGTTTAATCTTGGAATTACTTAGAAAGGAACAACTATATGTGAAGTTTTCTAAGTGTGATTTCTGGATACGTAAGGTGCAATTCTTGGGTCATATTGTCAATGAGAAGGGAATACATGTTGATCCTGCAAAGATTGAATCGATAAAGAATTGGTTTGTTCCTAAGACACCAAGTGAGATACGACAATTCCTTGGATTAGCGGGATATTATCGACGGTTCATTGAAGGATTCTCTAAGATTGGACAACCTCTCACAGCTTTGACTCACAAGGGAACAGCATACAAATGGGGTGAGAGTCAGGAATCTGCTTTCCAGTTGCTGAAATAGAAACTGTGTAGCGCACCGATATTAGCGTTACCGGAAGGAAGTGACAATTTTGTAGTCTATTGTGACGCTTCCATTCAAGGACTTGGGTGTGTATTGATGCAGTGGGATACGGTAATAGCTTACGCCTCTAGACAACTAAAGGTTCATGAGAAGAACTATACCACCCATGACTTGGAGCTGGGTGTGGTAGTTTTTGCCTTAAAGATCTGAAGACACTACTTGTACAGTACAAAATACACTATTTACACCAATCATAAGAGTGTTCAGCACATCTTTGAGCAAAATGAATTGAACATGAGGCAAAGACGTTGGGTAGAGCTACTGAACGACTATGATTGTGCCATCAGATATCATTCGGGGAAAGCAAATGTAGTCGCTGACGCACTGAGTAGGAAAGAAACCGCTAAGCCTCGACGTGTGCGAGCTTTGCAGCTTACCATTAGCACACGGTTACCGGAACAAATCCGAGAGGCTCAGACAGAAGATTTAACAGCAGAAAACATTGGGTCTAAATCGTTAAGGGGAATGGAAAAACAATTGGAAGTAAAAGCGGATGGAATTCGTTACTTCATGGATAGACTTTGGGTACCTCTACACAAAAATCTGAGAGACTTGGTCATGAGTGAGGCATACAAGTTTAAGTAGTCTATACATCCTGGATCTGACAAGATGTGTCATTATCTAAAGGAGCACTACTAGTGGCCTAACATGAAGGCGGATGTAGCTACGTATGTGGGCAAGTGTCTGACCTGCTCAAATGTAAAAGTGGAGTATCAGAAACCGTCTGGACTATTACAACAACCCAGATCCCTATGTGGAAGTGGGATCAGATATCAATGGATTTTATTACTAAGTTACCTCAAACTTCTACTGGTTGCGACACGATATGGGTTATTGTGGACCGATTAACGAAGTCTGCTCATTTCCTAGCGATAAAGGAAACAGATAAGATGGAGAAATTAACCCGACTCTATTTGAAGGAGATCGTTTTAAGGCATGGAGTACCGATCTCAATTATTTCTGACCGCGATTCTCGTTTCACATCGCACTTCTGGCAATCACTGCAGAAATCTTTGGTTACGCGATTGGATATGAGTACTGCTTATCATCCACAGACTGATAGTCAAAGCGAGCGTACAATACAGACTTTGGAGGACATGTTACGTGCTTGTGTGATTGACTTCGGGAATAACTGGGAAGTTCACCTACCATTGGTGGTATTTTCTTACAACAACAGTTATCACACTAGCATAAAGGCAACACCTTTCGAAGCTTTGTATGGGAAAAAATGTAGATCACCAGTTTGCTGGGCTGAAATTGGTGATAGTCAGCTAACGGGTTCCGAGCTAGTGCACGAGACCACTGAGAAGATTGTATAGATAAGGAACCGTATGGCTACAGCGCGCGGCAGACAGAAAAGCTATGCAGATAAGCGACGGAAACCTCTAGAGTTTCAGATTGGTTATAAGGTCTTACTGAAGGTCTCACCATGGAAAGGTGTGATCCGGTTTGGTAAGCGAGGAAAGCTAAATCCGAGATATGTTGAAGCATTTAAGATATTGGAAAGAATAGGTCCAGTGGCCTATCGATTAGCCCTACCTGATTCGCTAAGTGGAATCCATGATGTATTCCATGTTTCAAATCTGAAGAAGTGCTTAACGGATGAAACGATGGTGGTACCGCTGGAAGAAGTTCAAGTGGATGAACAATTATGCTTCATTGAGGAACCGGTCGAAGTGATGGATCGTGAGGTGAAGACACCTAAGCAAAGCAAGATACCCATTGTCAATATTCGATGGAACTCGAGACGTGTACCAGAATTCACGTGGGAGCATGAGGACCAAATGAAGCTTAAGTATCCTCAGCTATTAGAAAAGACGACGTCAGCGGCGAAGGTACTGATTTAAAATTCGGGATGAAATTTCTTTCAACATGGGGATGATGTGACAACTCATCCAAAACTCACTCGATTACTTAATGCCAATGTAGTAGACCAGTGATGGAACACTCACCATGTAACGCAATTTTCGGGACGAAAATTCTTTCAACATAGGGATAATGTGACATCCGGTAATTTTCCATTACCAAACTCCGTTAGTTCCGTTAAGACTTGCATACACGTGTCGTGAGCACACACTAGTTGTCGTTGAACGTTGGTGACTTAATAATAATTAATAATGTTAAACAATAATTTCTATATTGATTATTGTTTGTGATTACGTGATTTAAATATTAATTGTGAATTTTATTGCGTAACGTGGAAATGTGTGTATTTAATCCGTATGTCATGTATTTAGTAAAGATAAAACATATAATTGTTATTGTTAGTTTATATGATTATTTTAGTTAAAACCCTTTTTAAAAAGAGTTTAAAAGCTTATTTTCTATAAAATGTAAATTACAAGGGTTTAAATGGTAATATTGATAAATTAAATAAAACAAAAATCCCAACCCTAGCCCCCACATACCCTCGGCCGCGATCAACAATAACACTCACACACACTTGCGAATTCGACCCAAGAACAAGCATTCACCATCGGTTTTGATCGATTTCAAGCAATACAATACGTTAACAACATCAAATCTTGTCCGATACGTGATTAAAGGTTAGTTTCTTTGTGGTTTTCATGCTTATAATGTTTGGACCTAAACCCTAGTCGATTGGGTGATTGAAGGTCGATTCCTTGATGTTTTTTGATGTTATTATGTTAGTTAGATTGTATATATGGTAGTTAACGTTGATTATGCAAGAAAGCTTCGATTTTGATGCGTTATTCATAGGTTACTAATAATAGTAACTTTATTTGCATGAATATGGTGATTTGATGATGAATTGATGTTGTTAATGTGTTTGTGATGATGATTGGGTGTTAGATTGATGATATGAATGTTAGAAATCCAAGAATGAATGTTGTAGTTCATGTCTTACTAAAAGTAGTAACTTTTGGTTAGAAAAATTTAGGAATTATGATGATTGGATGTTGTTGATCTTGTCTAGATGTTAACATGAGCTTGAATTGGTATATTAGTAATGAATTCATGAATGTATTGGGTGTTTGATGGATTTTGGGATGTGCTTTCCCAAAAGGGAAACTTTATTTGCACAAATTCTTTAATATGATGGTTTGAGTATGTTTGGGACATTAGGATCATGCTAGTATGTTCATGGATGGTTTCTAAGGTAGTAGAATGTATTGTTTGGGTGTATGAATGTTTATTGGGTTAATTGGAAGGTTTGGCCTGTTTATGGGATTACCTGGATATGGGTCATAGGGGTTATGATAGGCTATTGTTTGGATTGTAGTTGATCATGGTTGAACATCTTGGATGATAAGAATTCTGTTAAATCGCATGTTGATGGTCATCATACACGCGTGTGAATCTGAGGCCCCTACTTAGTAGGATTGGCAGGGTTTAGAGTGTTAAGTCGTAAGTCGCTTCACATGGCATGCTGTGCTTGATTTGATTCTATGTATGATGCATTGGTTGTGTTGTAGCTATGTTGAGCATGATAATTGTTTGAGATTCGCATGACTTGTATGATATCTGGCTGTGTGATGATCTAGGTAGTACATGTGGCTAATGATGTGTCATATGTGATCAGTTTGTATGTTAATCATGTGTGATGTACTGTTATGCTTGTTTGAATGGAATTTCATCTATAATGTCACCAATGGGTCAAACGGGTCAACTGGGTCAAATGTGTCTTGTCTTTCTAAAACCTTGAGTTCTTTGGTTTGTAGAGCACTTAGGGTTTCAGTATGATTCTGTGTACACGTACTTATGTACTCATGTGTTCTAGGTGACCTCTAAGGGTTGTCTATCCACTCTTTCTTGTCAAGTTAAGCCTTAAGTAATTTCTTACGCGCATCAGGTGAGTTCATGCCTCACACTTTTTACTTACTCTCTTTTAAGGAGATAGCATATTGTTTTTACAAACGCTTTATTTATATGAGTTGTGTATAGTATAATATAGTGCTGATTACCATGTAAAGTCCTCACACTTTCGGATTGTTAATAATGATATTAGCGGGAAATTTTGGGTAGTACTACTGGGTCTGACGAGCCCCACTTGTGCGTCTTGAGGTCAAACGGGTGCAATTTTGTCCTAACGAACATTGTCATGTCCTGGTATGTCGTGGCAGGAGGCAACAAACGTAACACAGTCAGCTTCAATCATGAAATCACTATGATTATTACTATTTTGTTTATAGACTAGCTATCTATTACAATGCACTTCTTATATTGTGCAATTGTTATTGATTTATGTTTAACGCAAACTCTTGAACTCACCAACCATTATGTTGACTCTTTAGTATGCTATTCTCAGGTTAAGGTTGCTATTGCCTAGGAGCACATTACACAGGTCAGCATCATGGTGTTGTCAGCATGTTATGAAACAATGTTTTTTTTGGGATTATGTTTGTTTAAACAATATGCTTTGGTTTTGCATAATACTTGGGCGCGTTTGTTTGCGCATTTTAAATCATGTTACATTGTTTTGGGTTTTATGGTTTATTTAACTCTCCCGCATTGTTTTAAAGTTAAACTCTGATTTTAATTGTTTGTTCATATAGAGTCGTTCTGAGTAACTAATGACTGAGATCCTGGTATGTCACACGCCTTGCGGTAAAACCCCGCACGTGGATTTTGAGGGTGTGACATTGGCTGGTTTAGACCTAAATGCTAGGGATGGTAGCTTTCCCCCAAAGGTTGATCACTAGAGTTTTGAGACTCAGAGTGAAGGCTTAATGCTATTGTAATGAGCTCATCAGGCTGAGCATGAGGAAACTCATCACTGATTAAAGAAATGATGGGAGCTCTAGTGTCCACTTCTTCCTACATGGGTGAATGTATAGGGTGCTGCACATCCTGAGTAGTTTGTTTAGGGGTTTGTTTACATCTTCTTAAGTAGATGAGGATGATATGGAGCTGTGTGGGTGGTGCAGATGTAGAAGGTATCGGTTTAACATTGTCTTGTGTTGCCAAGTTGTCATCATGAGCAATGAGCTCTAACATTTTTGGGGACATGGTTGTTTCTACCCCTAAGAATCCTACAATGGACTTTCTCATTGTCTTAAAGATGTCGGGCTTCATCTGTCCTAGTTTAAGAGTGTTACATGTTCCCCTTAACTGTGTGCCCACTCCACAGTTAAGAATGTGTTGAACATATCTAGGGAACATGTAATACTATAAGGAGTCCAAGTTTGAAAGCAAATTTTTATAAATAATTTAAGAGTACCTGAACTTGACCCCTTGAATCATTCCATGGACTATGTAGGATAAGTCCTCAGGAATTTGGTCCCAACCTGCATGCTTGTTGGACAGTTAATGGATGACCACATGTAGGAGGTACTTCCATTTTGAGGAAACTTTACCCTTTTTGAAGGTTCTTACTGAGTAGTACCCTTCATAGCCTATGTGCCGGAATGAGTTGTTTACAGTAGATTTGGGGAGGACAGTTCTCCTTCTTCATCATCTAGCATCAGATGAGAATTGATGGTGGCTGGAGTGATGAAAATTGTCCTCCCCAGCGCTGTGGCAAAAAGTGCCTTCTCACCATCCAAGTTGACCTCTTCAGGTCCTCCAGAACTCCAGGAGTTTATCTTCATGAAGTGGAGGGTCTATAGTGTGGGTAGTGAGGTAGTTTGAGAGAGCTAAGAAACAATAGACATCTAAGAAACCTGGATCTTTCTCTGATGTTAATCGAACAACTTGGTTGTGTTGCCTGTGAAACTGCATGGAAGAATCGGGTTGGTTTAGGGGATCAGGGTTGGCCATTTTATATATGTGTGATATATATATATATATATATATATATATATATATATATATATATATATATACACACACAAAATGTTTTTATATTTTTTTCAAAGTTTCTTAAATTTTAATTTCAAATTGCTTGGTTTTTTACGTCGTATTTGAACCATTTATCTTATCTAATGGAAAATTTAAAGTCGTCTGGCTATTATACTTATTATCAAACTGTTAAGCTTACTTAAACGTTCTTTTATTCTATTTGTTTCATTTAAACCGCAAAGTCCTTTTAACTGTTATTTTATTTAAACGTCTTTTTTTTAATTGTTCAATTCTATTAAGCTTTTTTTATAAAAATTTTATATTTACACATGTTTTTAATTATTCGGCTCGTTTAAACATAATTTTATCCCGTTCTTTTATTTGAACATCTTTTTACTATTCGTTTGTTAAAAAGCTTTCTTTTTAAACAATTCATCTTACTAGAACATATTTTTTATCTTTTCGATTTTTTGTCATTTTTTATTCAAGTTCACTTGAAAGTGATTTTTAAATTTATGTCATTTGTATTATTTTAAGGATTAACTTGATTTTAAAAGACATTTAAGTAAGACAAGCGATTAAAAATTAAATTTAAAAAGTCGAACGATTATAAAAATACGTTTAAAAAGCCGGAAGATTATAAAGCTGAACGGTTTGAAGATGAGTGATTTTAAAAATTGTTTAAAAAACCAACCTTTTAAAAATTATTTTTAAAAACTAATTGTTTAAAGAATGATGCCTAGAATACCAAGTGGTTTAAAAACACTTAAAAACGTATTTTAGTAATTAACTTATTGGTTTAAAATCCAAACGATTTAAAAAAAATATTTGTAAAACTTTAAAAATAAAAATAAAAAATCTTTTATAAATATACACACACACATATTACTTAAATAGTTAAATAATTTTAAAAGGTTGGTTTAAAAAGAAAGTTTTTTAATAAACGAATAGTAAAAAGATGTTCAAATTTAAGAACGGATAAAATCATGTTTAAATGACCCGAATAATTAAAACTATGTATAAATACAAAAAATTTAAAAAATAAGCTTAATAGAATTGAACGATTAAATAAAGACGTTGAAATAAAATAACAGTTAAAAAGACTTTAAGTAAAACAAATAGATTAAAAGAACGTTTAAGTAAGCTTAACAGTTTATTTAAGAAGTATAATAAGTCAAACAGTTTTAAATTTTCCTTTAGATAGGATGAATGGTTTAGATACGACGTTTAAAACCAAACAATTTAAAATTAAAATTTAAAAACTTTGAAAAAAATAAAAACATTTTGTGTATATATATATATATATATATATATATATATATATATATATATTATATAATATATGTTTGTGTGAGAGAGTAAATTACGTTTTTGGTCCTTAAGGTTATTAAAAATAACAATTTCAGTCCAAGGGTATTTTGGTATTTTATTAGAAACTAACTGAAAAATCTAACTCTGTTAGTATATTGGACTGAAAGAGTTATAGAATACACACCATAGGGCTTGATTTGTTACAAAATTCATTTTTGAACTCAAATGGTTAAAATGACCGAACCACAGAGACTAAAATAGTAATTTGCTCTTATGTTTATAATAAGATTATATAAGGATTTTAAATAACTTTTTGTTTTATAGAAAATTTAATAGGATACCATAGGATTATTTGCTTTGACATATTCTAATGTTCCATTTATTATTTATGTATATAAGGTTATCTATTTTTATTATTGTTATTATAATTAGTTGATTGGTACAAGAGTGTGTCATGTTTTAATAAAAGTTTATGCCTTTTAATCTATTATTTATTTATATTTTTTTTAAAACATATGAAATCATAATATATTATTTAATTTAAATATCTAATATTTTATAATTTACAAAGTTATGTTTATTAAATTTTATTGATGATCTTAAGTTCTAATATGCATTATGGGTTCGTTTAGTTGTTTTTGTTTGGATGGGCCGATGTTCATGGTTTCAAAATTTTTATATTCAGTAGGGCTCCACATACTCAATTTATTAATCAAGGTTTATTTTACAACTTTTGTCTTCTAAGGTATCAGGCCCGAGGTCCATTTGGTCGGTTCAGTATGCCCTACAATCAAATGATGGCCCATTGGCCCATATTGTTTTGTAGGTCTAAGCCAATTAAGTTTCGTGGTCCAATGGCCCAATTAGGGTTTATTGGGCCAAAGCCCATTTGGGTGTGAGTATTAATGTGTGCCTAGGCCCATGGTCGTTGAGCCCAATTCATGGCTTCCTTGTCGGGGGTTGGTGTCAGGGCGTGGCTCGATGGGTTTCCAAAAAATATTTTCTAGACATAAAAACCGTGGTTGTCACAACTAGTCTAGTTCTGAGATTGTACACTCTATAAGCCTTAGCTTGGGAAGAGTATCAAACAAAGTATCCATCATCTTGTTTCTCAGCAAATTTGGCTATCTGATCTTTGGTATTCAAGATGGTGCAAGGACATCCAAATGATCTGAGGACTCTAATGAAAGATCTCCTTTTATGCCACAACTCATAAGGTGTCTTACCATAAGCCTTAACTACTAAAACTCTGTTCTGCATATAGCAGGCAGTGTTAACTGCCTCTGCCTAGAAGGTGATGGGCAGTTTAGATTCAGATAATATGGTTCTTGCAGCTTCAATAAGTGTCTTGTTTCTCCTCTCAATAACAACATTTTGCTGAGGAGTCCTGGGAGAACTATATTGTCTTGTAATACCTTTCTCATCATAAAATGCATCAAGGATTTGGTTTTTGAATTTAGTTCTTTGATAACATCTTATGATTTTGACCTTCTGATAACGTTATTTCTCAGTTTTCAGAATGAAGCTTTTCAAGATCTGAGGAGTGTCATCCTTAGTTCTAAGGAAGAAGACTCAAGTGTATCTTTTGAAGTCATCTGTGATCACCAAACAATATAATGTCCTTCCTACACTCATTATACTTGTGGGGAGTAGTGATTGAGTTCTTTTCTTTTGGCTTGTAAGACACTTTGTGTTGCTTCCCTTTAAGGCATGCAACACGGTGGTCATCACTTGTAAACTCTTTCTTTGGCATTTCATTTACCAAATTATTCTTAATTAATTTATTCATGTTTTGAAAGTTTAAATGGCATATTGTTTTATGCCAGGGGAAAGACTCATCGTAATTGCCTTTAGATAGATAGCAAGAAACTTCTCCTGAACGGGATGTTTCCTGCATGTCCATCCTATACATGTTCCCTTTCCTGGGGGCTCTGAGCATGATATGCTCTTGAGAAATGACCACCCCAGGCTTGAGAACAACGTACTCATGCTCAGTAAAGTGCATGTCATGTCTCTGATCATAAAAGTGGGAAACACTCAGAAGATTATACCAAAACTCCTTAACAAAGTTTATCTTTTCAAATGTTGAGCTTACAATTTATGACCCTGCCCCTTTCAGTAATGTGACCACCTAAATCTCCTCCAAAAGCAACTGACCCTCCATCAAATTTCTCAATGTTTTGAAGCAAAGAGCCATTTCCTTTCATGGAATAGCCACTATCAATGATCCATACATTTTATTTGGCCTTTAGTTGCTCCTTTACAAAAAGAGATGGTTAGTTACATTTGGAAACCCAAGCCTTATTGGTCTTGGGCTTGTTAAAGTGTACTGAAGATAATGCAATAGGAATTGATCCTATATGCAAGCTTTGAGGGTAATTTGCTGTTGTTGATAATGAACTTTTAGTCATATGGCCTTCCTTCATCTTCCACATCATCTTTGGAAGACTAGACTTGACCTTCATAACTTCGGAAATTTTGATGACTTCAGATGTTTTGGAGACTAGACCTTTGGAAGATTTTGCATTATCTGCAGTAGACTTTAGTACTTTAGAAGTATTCCTTTCTTCCGAGACCAACTTTTCTTCCAAATGAAAGTTTTCACTTATCTCCTTCTTCACTTTGAAGCTTCTAAAAGAAAGTGGTTTCCATCTTCTTCTTCTTCTCAAAGGTTTTCTTCATATTCATATGGGTAGTGCTTTTGGGATTTTAAATTCAATCATTGGCAAAATGAGAAGAACTTCCACACATGATGCATTCAGTTGGTTTTCTTCTGAGAGTCTTCTTCTTCTAAGTAGAAAACTGAGCTTGACCACTTTCCACTTACATCTTCATCTTCAAAGATGATGTAGCAGGCTTCTTAGGGTGAGGCTTGCTCTTGGAACAAGATGGTTCACGTTGTGAAGCAGTGGGGCATAGTTGACCGGCCTTCTTCTCTTTACAAAGATGATTCTGGCATGAACTAAGACTCCCGGTACTAGAGTCCATGGTTGAGTCTTTAGTCTTCACCACTTCAAATCCAACATAAATGAATACTTATTTTTGCTTGGTGTTGAAAGTGGTCTTGATCTCTTGGGCTTTCTTTGATTTTCTTTTAGCTACCCTGATCAAGTTTTTCCTTACATACTTGGTCATCTTTGCTTCTTTCCTCTCCTTAAGAGAATAGTGACCCTTCTTAAGATGATCTTCTTCACCCACTTTAGATCCATCCTTCACTATCTCCTCTTCCTCTTCACCCTCTCCTTAAATGGGGTCTATGAGAGGCAGCTAATCTTGACAAGTTCCACACCTTGGAGGTCTTATATATAACAATGTGTGTGGAGGAGATATCTCACTTGAACCCAATCCTTTCCTGTTCTGATAAAAAATCTTTGCATGCAAGGATGAAGATTTGATGTTCTTGAAGGTATCCTCTTTAATAACACATTTTTGTGCCGTAGCTTTGCTGATCACAAGCTCAGTCTGGCATTCAGTTAACTTGGTAATGAGATCCTTTATTTGACTCTTGTAATATGTATGCTTATGTCTAAGAGTTGAAATGGTTTTCTCTAAATCTTCTATTTTGAGTTTATAATCATTTTCTACTCGTTTAAAGTCAACTCTTGTAATATTCAAGAACAAAAGATCAAATCTCACTTCCAAGTTATACGACCTGTGCATATTTACTTTAGCAATGCATTCGGGAGTACAAAGATGTTCTAGTACCTTGACTTCTTCATGGTCAGCCATCAGTGCTTGGTTGGGAGAAACATATTCTACCTGGAAGCTCCAGTCAAGCTTCCCTCTTGAACAACAAAAGTGGCATGTGGTTTTGGTTGGCTTGGCTTCTCAGATCTGGGAGCACCCTTAGTATAGTTTGGTCTGGGTTGTGCTTGGCCACCATTTGTCCTTGTTTCCTTGCACTCTCTTGCAAAGTGCCCCATTTGGTTATAGTTGTAACACTTCACCTTGCTTTTATCCAGTCCAAACATTCCACTAGATACATTGCTGGGAAACATTCTTCCAGCCCTCTTGTATAGCTTTTTGGCTCTATGGGTGAGATGAGCCATTTGTTGGACTAACTCCATATACTCCAGATCATCTGGATGGATACATTCCAAGTCTTCAAGAATGAAGAGAAAGTTGCCACAACTTTCATCAATAGGCACAAAGGCTTGAGTAGAGCTTGTCTCTTGGAATGGGATTCCTTATATGTAGCTCTCCCTTGGTGTCTTAGGGAAGGTGATGAAAGGACCCTTTTATGAGTTTTCAGGATAGAAGATGAGATGATGTTGTGGTTCTCAACTATCCTTTTCTACCATATGAAGGGCCAAAATCTGCTGATTGTTAGAAGATCTTCTTGATGGATTTTGCATGTTCATCTCTATGTGGTAGCCACTAAGGATACCATACAGCTCTATGAGAGTAAGAGTAGTGAGGTTTTCAGTTCTCTTGATTGCCATACAATAGTAAGACCATTATCTGGGAAGAAAGAACATGAACTTCCTCACAATGTCCCTATTCTCAAGTTTTACTCCAATATTCATTAGAGTATCCTCAATCTTAACATACCTGAAGTATTATTGAGTCATTGTTTCACATGTCTTGTAGTTGAGGTTCTCCTACTACTGCTTCATGAGGTCTTTCTTGTTTTCTTTAACTTCCTTAGATCCCTCATACATGAGCTTCACTGCATCCTAGAGTTGCTTACTAGTTTTGCACTTCTTGAAGACTCTATATATGGAGTTTGGAAGAGTTGTTTGAAGAGCGGGTCATGGACTTTTGATCTACATCATTTTTCTTCCAATCTCCTTCAGAATAATCAGCCATTTCCTTTGGTATCATCCCACCTCCAGCAGTGACTGAAGAAGTGCTTGGGATATGAGGTCCTTCAAAGAAAGATCTCCACATCTTGCTATCTTAAGACTTGATGAACCCTTCCAAACGTTGGCACCAAGTATCAAAATCATCATGAGTGATCAGTGAAGATTTAATCCTGGTACCGGTTTCCATATCATCCTTTGAGATAGCTTCCATTTAAGTTGAAAAGTGTTTTATGAAACTTAAGAGATCTACGATGGAGAGATCTTACAATCAAGAGCCTAAAATGCTCTAATACCAATTGTAAGATCGTTAAAGGGGGTCAATGCAACATTTTCATAATGAGGAGAGGCTTAGAACACTTACAGATCAAATAGGAAACCAGTTAGGATCAAACTATGAACACAAGTAGCATGAACAAAAACAAGAATGCTCAAATATGATTTTCAAGAATAATGTATATTGCTCTCAAGTTCTTACAAGTGTTACAAAGCTTACCTTGAGAATACAAGTACTTGAGATACTTTATACTACATCCTAAACCCAGCCATACTTTGAAAGTCAGCTGGAAACACTGATCCAGACAACAAGATCAATGTAGAGTCATAAGGCATATTGCCTTTTGACTAGTGACTATGACATGCCAAAGATCACATCCTAATGTATTACAAAAAGGATAAAAGTACAAGAGTAGAAAGTTACAGACAAAAAACCTTAATCTACAGTCTGACAAAAGTAAGGGTTTTTTACCAATTCATATAAGTTGGTAAGTCTTCAGAAGTGACAACAAAAAGTTGTTTAACTTTTGTTAAAAAATGATTCGGAAAAAGCATGTCTTCTCTGTCTTTGGAAGAAATCAGTCTTTGGCTTTGGAAGACTATTTCTTTTAAGCTTTGGTGGACTTCATCTTTTTCTTAGGAAGATTTTGTCTTTTGGCTTCAGAATATTTGATACTTAGCATAATTCATTGAGTAATATCAAATCTTCCGAAGTACTTTCCTAGTACTTCACATGTGCATGTTGGGTGTGTTATTGATGATATTCATCACGTAAGGTTATACATGAAAGGCTGATGCAACCAAATCAACCAAAAAGCTTACAACATACATGCATGATGTACATAGTAGAAGTTACTTCAGAAGTTTTACACTCTTAATAGAGAATATTCTAAGTGTAAAATCTTCCAAAGCCAAAGACCAAATCTTCCGAAGCCTAAGATGAAGTCTCCCGAAGCTTCAAGGACAAAGTCTTCCAAAGCCAAAGACTGAAGACAGATTTCTTTTGAAGACAGATAAGATATGCTTTCTCTGAACAACTTTTGCATAAAGCTGACCAACTTTATGCTTTAGTAAACTGTAGATCATGTGAGCTGTGACATGTCATAGTCACAAGTCAAAAGACAATCTACCTTTTGTCTGTACATTGATATTGTTGTCTAGATTAGTGTTTCCAGCTAGCTTTCAAAGTATAGCTAACTGTATGGTGTAGTATAAAGTGTCTCAAGTTCTTGTATTTATCTTATGCTTTGTAACACTTGTAATACAACTTGAGAGTAATATACAGCATTCTTGCAAACCATACTTATCTTGTTCTTGTTATTTTGTTCTGTCTCATTACTTACTTGTGTTCATAGTATCTTATATATATCTGGTTCCTTATTTGATCTGTTAAATGTTCTAACACTCTCCTTATTGTGAGACTGATTGTATTGACCACCCTTAATCGGTCCTGTAATTGGTATCAGAGCATTTCAGGCTCTTGATTGTAAGATCTTACCATTTTTAATCCCTCAATTTCGTAAATCATTTAACATTGTTGGACCCTGAAAGGATCATACATGCTAATTCAAGAGGTGGTTGAAGGTTGTTCTGTCCAAGAAGTAATGCGGGTGAAGAAAACAGAAGAATGAAGACAAGTGTCAGCTATCCGCATTAGTCAATGCGGATGAGCAAGGAACAAATATGGTCAAGTATTTGTTCATCCGCATTTACTAATGTGGATAGGAAGAACAAATACGGCTAAGTATTTGTTCATCCGCATTTACTAATGCGGATGTGAAGAACCAAATGCACTTAAGTATTTGTTCAACTGCATTAATCAATGCTGGTGACATACTTAATACGGAAGTTCAAAAGAAGAAATGCTAATGAAGACAAATACATCCACATTAGTTAATGCAAATGAACATCAACAAATGCTGATTATCTTTTGTACTTAGACTAGTATTCTGATATATAGTTGTCAGGGTAGTTTAGTCATTTTGTACAGGCATTGTATAAGCCTATAAATAGAATAGTATACACTACTTTTATAAGTTTCAATCTGGTGATTACAAGAGATTCACTAGTGTTTGCTTTGTGCTAAAAACCCTAGCACACTTTGTATACTGTTTGACAACATCAATATACAAAGCATTTATTAGTATTTTCAGCATTAAATGTTCTTTGATTCAATCATGATATTTGATCCTAGTTGAGTCACATCAACTCAGATTCACATCTTGGACCTAGTCAATTGGTATCAAAGCCTTGGCTCTTGAATTCGTCTTAAAATCAGTGCAGATCTTGAATGAAAATCGATTGAACTGGTGATTGAGTTGTTTATTAGTAAGTTTTATACTTCTAATAAACATTCATACTGAAATACGTGAACCTTTATCGACCATTGACGTTCTTCTGTCCGACAAACTTAAGAACACTGCTCGAGCGTTGATTCTCAAAAAAAAAAAAAGACAAAACCACTCATAATTAAAAATATTAACCTAAAATCAACCGAAGATTCAATCAAACAATTGTCGAGAACTGTTCATCAAATATTATCCACTGTTCACCGCATTGTCTCTTACTGTTGCTACTGTTCACCGCATTAAGACAAGAAAAACTTGACATTGGATTGATTGAGCATTGTTGACATAAAAATCTATTTAATCAATACTCAAACCATCCAAAATCAAGTTTATTATAATGGATTCTTTTAACTTTTCTGAACATGGTCATTCATTTAAACCTCCAATGCTTAAACACAAATCTGAGTTTAAGCAGTGGAAAATAAGGTATAGAAATTACATTATAGGTGTGGATCCCGACTACTAGATATCAATCTGCAAAGGACCCTACATTCCTGTTTCTCTCAATGCTGATCAAGCTGCTCAGTATAAAACTGTTAGAATTTCCATTGAGGATCCTAGTCTAAACCTTGTGTGAATCCAAGGATCAAAATAGGAATTATCAATTTGATTGCACAAATAATGATCTGGGAATTATGACAACTAGTTGTTTAAGAAATTGTTATCATAACGTAAATCAAGGAAGAACAGATGAGAGGAATGGAAAACAAGCGAAAGTAATATGATAAACAAATTTGCTTCAAATGATTTCCATTAATACTGAATTGGTTACAATCGGTTTTGATCTTTATTGATATGGTAATTGCTATGTGATGTTCTAGGTGTTCTTGGTGTATTGTTGGTGTATATTGCTAGTCTATTGTTTGTAATCATTCTGTTGCTATTGACTAGGTCCCTAAAAGTATGTACCCATGTCTTCTATTTATAGGAGAGGGATTCACTTTTTACATGGGTAAAAGTAACTTTCCTATTGTGGTAAGAAAGTTACATAGATAACATTCTTGACGTGACATGAATTATTCGTTTCTAACAGATGTGCAATCGTCCGCAGATGTTGACTTGATGACATCACTCCAGAGAATTTGACTTGTTGATTTCATGAGGCTTCCTTGATGAATGGAGTTCATGCAAGTATTTTGTTCTTTCGTAGGAGATGGCCTTCCGTATGAGTTGGTTCTTTGATCTTCATATTGAACTTCATCCGCAGTAGCAAGCTTTCTTCTTCCGCAGGAGCAGCAGTAACTTGATCTCATGAGCAGACTTGGTCTTCCGTAGATGTTATATTGCTTCCTCAGGAGATCCACGGATGCGTATTCCTTGACTTGTTCTTTCGTAGATGTTTCTGTACTTGGTCAAATTTCAAATTTTACCAAGTATGATGTTTTCCTGCAATTACACATATAATCAACACAAATAATATTTTGGGCTAACATATATATATCTTGCATATAAAAAGATAAAGATTTACAAGAGTTCATTACAAGTGATGAATAATCTTTTAAACCTATACATTCAATCTAGACCTAACAATACTCCCCCTTAGGTTTAGAAACTTGTAATCAGCTGTTCAATATCTTCAACTCCTGAATGCTTTCCAAAATCATTTTGTTAAAGTATGCAACAACATCCTTCTGATCTTAATACGTATACTTGATCTTCATTCTGCTCATATTCCTTAAAATCTTAAAATTAAGACCAAGGACATCTTCTTCAGTAGTCAATGTTGCAACTACTTTATTGTTTGAGACTACTTCCAACTTATCTTGCTTAGAAATTTGAAGATCAATGATAGAAGGGATTTCAGTTCCTATGAGTTGACCAGACTCAAATTTTCTTCTTTTGAAAGCTTTGGCATGAAGCTTGTCTATCACTTGTATAATGTGGACATATAAACATATGTCACCTTGAGCAATGTTATGAGACAGTTTTGGGAAGAACTTATCATGCAAGTATGAGGTGTAACTTGGATGAAGAAGCTTTATTTCCATGGGATCAAACAGTCTGATAATTGAAGCTTTCTTGTTTGCATAATTTCTTTGCAGCACCAATTCTTTTGTTCTTTCAACATATCCCCATCCAGTAGTAGGATATGAGTATTGGTTTCCTTCAATGATCTTGATGGATGTTGCACTCTTGTTTGCATATCTAATTCTTCTCAAAAATTCATCATCAACAAGTTGAGAGGAGCTGGATTGAGACCTCTTCTATTTTTGTTTTCTCCTTTTATGTTTTGCATAATCTCTTTTTACTTCCTTCATAACATCTGCTATAAATTTGTTTCTTAATTTTGCAATGATAACAGAGAAGTCTTTCCCTCTTGGATTTATTCGGTAATTAGTGATTGGGATGTTTTGTAGATCAGAGATGTCTGTATTTGGAGTGAAAGGAGTGTTACCATCCATGGAAAATATTGAATCATCCCAGATGCTCTTTTGATTGCTGCATAATCCCAATCTGGGTCAAACTTCTAAGCTATGATTTTGTTCTCTTCTGCTGATCTTGGAGTTGTTAGATGATCATACAATTGAATCAGAGTTGATTTTTGCTCAGTTATCTCCCTTACAGTTGTTCCTAAAGGCCAAATTTTGGTGGGAATTACATCCCTTGGTTCATTGATAAGCTTTTCTTTCCCTTTGTGCATATCTTTACTTTCAACTACTATTGGCACAGTAGGGGATGCTTTTGTTTGTTGTTTATGATAATCTAGTATAGGTTGGACTTACTATAGTTGATAGGTTAAATGTTACGTAATAGGATTAATGTAAGTTTTTCTCTTGTAATTTGTATTTTGTTGACTTTTATGTTCCAGAGAAACTACGGGCGAAACTATAGTTTCGTCCGGAGTCAGCTGTGTCTATTCACCCGGCGAAACTATAGTTCGCTACCGGGTGAATCTAGTTAATAGTCAGGCAGTCAGCGAAACTGCTAGCGAAATTAGGTTTGCATATATATTGTAATTTTTCTATCTGTGTAAGTAACTAATTTCAAAACCCTAATACAAAATAAAATTGTTGCAATTGTGTGTGTGCGGCTGGAAGCTTATTATCATTATCATTGAGCCTTTTGTTTGATTGTCATTGTTTAGATTCTAAATTGTTCATTGTGTTATTTGGTATAGTGTGTTAAATCAGTGGGAAATCAATGTTGTACATTAAGCGCACTATTGAATCGATCATGGGGACCAACAATTTGGTATCAGAGCCATTGTGCTCTTGAATATTTAGTTTTTTAGGCTTTTCCGAAGTTCAGTTATTGTTCCATCGATTTTGCTGCTCATTTGGGTGTTTTTGTCATGGAAATTGATTGAGGATTGTGTGTTTTGGATGTGCGAAGCTATTGCAACCATCAGATTTCAAATTCGTTGTGTTTTGGATAAGATTGGATTGATTCTGTTCTGAAAAAGTTTTTTAGAACTATTAGTGAATTTACGGGTTTGGTGGTTTTCAACTCAGGTGTTATTGTTAGTGAAAGTAGCCAACTTTTGAACGAAAGTTCAACTTCCTTGCAAGTCATTACAAGTGAAAGTGCTGGCGAATTCATTTTATAATGAAAGTTCTACTAGTCTCAGCGAAACTATCGCCGAAACTAGAGTTTCTGATCTTTGATTTGGGCAAAACTACTGCTTGTTTGCCAGCGAATTTACCAGCGAATCTATCAGCGAACGTACCAGCGAATTTGCCTATTGACAGCGAAACTATCACATTTTAACTAATGACGTCCACCAATATCACTATATCTGACTTGGAGAGTGTTGCTCCTAATAGGCCACCGAGGCTTATAAATGGTGATAACTTTGAGGACTAGAAAATATGTTTAAAAGCCTTCTTTACTACACTGATCATAATCAATGAGAATCAATTGTAAATGGTACACACACTCCAACTGTCACTGTTGGTCAAGTTACATTACCAAACACTGATCCATCTACCTTCACTAAAAGAGACCTCAAGCTAATTGATCATGATCAGAAAGCTTTTGGAGCTTTAACTCTCTGTTTATCCTAAGATATCTATAACCGGTTTGCTGAACACAAAAATGAAAAATCTTTGTATGACTCCTTATGTGAATTTTATGATGAAAATGAGGATCTGAGGAAGGACAGGAAAGCTCAAGCTGAAAAGGAGTTCAATTCATTTGTAGGACACAAAAATGAAAGCCTTTCTTTGACATAACAAATCGATTTTTATCCATCTCAAGCACCTTAAGGATATATGATGAGTAGTTGGGTAATCATGAACAAGTCTCTAAACTCTTGGACTCACTCCCACCACAATGGAGCCTGCAAGTTAGGATGTTGAAGCAGGAAAGAAACTTTGATGATTACAAACTTATGGATGTAATCAACAAATTGAAATCTTTTAATTTGGATTTAAAGAGGAGAGAATACAATCAATCCATGATGCCAGCTACAGTATATCCACAAAATGCTGCATTAATGTCATCCGCTGCAAACTCGTCTATGTATGGTTCAGCTTATGGTGGTTCTACAGGATATGGTGCTTCAAATATGTCCAGTGGGGGGTCTAAAGGTGTTGGTTCAAGCTCAAAGCCATCTGTCACTACTCAAATTCCATCAGATACTATGGCATTATTTGGAATGTTTGTGAATAGTTATGAGGCTCTAGTTGTTAGGGAGTTGAAGCGAAAAGGAATGACTGTTGAAGACATGTATCAATTCGATCCAGATGATTTAGAGGAAACATATATCCAATGATAGATGGCCATGCTCACACTACATGCAAGAAGATTCATGGAACGAACTGGTAGAAGGAGCTTCGGAAATCAGAATCAGAATTCAAAGCTAGGATTTGATAAGTCTAAATTAAGATGCTTTAATTGCAAACAGCTGGGGCATTTTAAAAGAGAATGTACATCTCTTATCATTACTGAACCAGAAACTTCTGGAGCTTCTAAAGTTATTCCAATCACTGACAAGGAAGAAGCTAAGTCAAAGAAGGAAACAACTCTCATCTCAAACTTCGATTGGAGTGATGAGATTAAGGAAACTGAAGAAGAAATCAATCATGCAGTAGTGGCTAAGTTAGTGAACAATGATGTGGATTCTATTAAGGACTCTGATCCTTTTAGAGATTTCAAGAGTGAGACTCAAAAGGTTATTGGTGAAAGTAACGAGCAAAGGGTTTAGGTTGAAGGGATAAAGTGGAAGTTGAAGAGAGAGGATATGAGAAAGCTGGTGTTGCAGTTGAAAAGAAGGTAACAGTTGGTGAAGATTATGGAAAGAAGACAGGTGAATCAAAAGAAGAATCAAAGGAGGAAAGTGAAGCTAAGGAGATTTGCAGGAAAGCAATGGAGGATGAAGAAAACAAGAAGAACACTCTGGTTTGTCATTATGACTAGGCCCTGGCTGCTGAAAAGGTAGTTATGGGTCTCCCTTATGAGGTAATTCAAGACATGTGTTCTCCTCCATGTAAAATTCGTTTATTTGGGGTTTATAAGGCAAACAGACTGTTATGAGATAATGAAAAAGAATTAAAACAAATTAATAAGGAACTTAAGACAAATGAGTCAAAATATTTTGTTAAGTTAAATGAAGCATTAAAAGAAAATGAGTATTTAAAAAGAAATCTTTTAGAAAGACATTGAAATAAATGCTTTAACTGAACATGTAGCACTTGCTGAATTTGAAACAAGCAAATTAAAAACCAAACTTGAAAAATGGACAATCTCTGGGATGAAACTTGAAGAACTTTACAAGAATCAAAGGGGGGCTAGAATTAAGACTGGTTTGGGAAGCAAAGAAACCACTCATGTTTATCCTCCACCAAGCACTTATTGTTATTCTCCTATGCCTATACCTCATCCAACTAATGAATTAATTCAGAAAGATACAGACAGTTTGTATGCAGGTTTAGAAGGAGTTAATCATAAGGAGATTCGAGAGGAATATGATTATGGTGAAAGTAGTGGTCTGGGCAGCTCTAGTCTTAACATTTTAGATTCCAAAAAGTCTTTCATAGACAATAGTTTAAGTAGATTTGTTTCCCAAACGTATGTTACAGACAGTAGCTTATGTAGTTCTAGTTATAGTTCATCTTGTTTATCCTCAGATGTTGATGAATCAAACCATGATGTTTCAAATACTCTTGCTAATAGTAATGATGATTGATTAAGTAAAGCTTCAAACAGACATTTTCACCCAAATTATTTTGAAAAATTTCTTTCTCATCTTATCCCATCTTTTACACCTAGTCGGATTTCTAACACTAAAGATATAGAGACAACCTCCTCGAATGTTAACAATATTAACGAAAATGAATCAGGATTTGCTAAAATAAAGGTCACAAAGGAAATATTAAAAGAATCATATGACTCATGTAGCAATTCCGATTTACACCCGTCTAAATGTGAGGAAGAAATCTTAACTGATCAAGCATATGTTTTAAAATGTAATAAGAAAGGTTTAAAGTCCCGGTGTTTTAGATGTGGAAAGGATGATCATATTATTAAAACTTGTCCTGCATTTGTTAATAGAAATATAACTAATAGTTCCTTAGGATGTAGATTAAATCATTTTGTAAATAATTTCTTCTTTACAAAGTCTTCTGTTCCAAGACCTAAGTCAGTCAAGACTTGGGTCCCGATTTCCAGGTCTTAACAAAATTTTTTTGTTATGTCAGGAACAATCAAGAAGGGCTATCAATAGTTTTTGGCATGCTGATAATGGATGTTCAAGGCACATGACCGGGTTGAAGGAATTACTTACAAATTATCGCATAATTAATGGGGGATATGTCGCTTTTGCTGGAGATAAGAAGGGTGGAAAAATGACTGGTCAGGGAGAAGTCTCAAATGGTTCCTTAACTCTGGAGAAAGTAAATTATGTTCCAGAATTAGCATTCAATCTGCTAAGCGTCTCACAAATTTGTGATAAAGATATACCAGTGCTGTTTATGTCAAATGAATGCTTGTTTCTTAAACCAGAGTTAAAGATTTTTTAGTGGTAGAAAAATGCATGGCTTGTACTCAAGGCAAACAGCACAAAAAGCCACACAAGCTTAAGCTTGAAAACACAATTTCAAAACCCCTTGAATTGTTACATACTTATTTATTTGGTCTTATAAGTGTTAAATCGATTTCTAAGAAATCTTATTGCTTGGTTGTTATAGATGATTTTCAAGATATTCTTGGGTGAGATTTCTTGCAAGCAAGGGAGATTCTGCCGAAGAGCTTCAAAAGCTAATCCTTTCTATTGAGACTATCAACAAAAGGAATGTTATAGCCATCCGAAGCGATAATGGTACTGAATTCAGGAATCATATCTTTGTCTCATTTTGTGCAAACAAGGGGATTCTCAGACAGTTCAGTGCTGCTAGGACACCTCAATAAAACGGTGTTGCTGAGTGGAAGAATCAGACCCTCATCGAAGTAGCAAGAACTATGCTGATTGAGTCAAAGCTTCCAATCATTTTCTGGGCCGAAGCTATCAACTGTGCTTCTTATGTACTTAACAGGGTTCTCATTGTGAAAGACAAAATGAAGACTCCTTATGAGCTTCTTCATAAACAGAAACCCTGGATTAACATCTTTCGCCCATTTGGTTGCTCATGTACCTTGCTAAACACTCAAGCTCAGAAGTCAAAGTTTGGTGCAGTTTCTGATGAATGTTTCTTCGTTGGCTATTCTTCATCACAAAAAGCGTATCGGGTCTACAACAAAAGAACACGTATTGTGCAGGAATCATTCTATGTTGATTGGTAAGAGTCTAATTCTCCAAACATGGGATCTGATCCAGCATGGTTTTATGACTCAAATACTGTATTCAAATCTTTCAATCTTCCAGTTGTTGATGATGATGTTGTTCCTCAAACCAATGTCGAAATCATACCTCCAACTGAACCTCTTCCACTTGTACCTCATCCACAACCACCAATCAACCATCATCCTTAACCTCCATTTGATGTTCCACCTACACCTCCACCATAACAACCTTCTCCTTCACAACCTACTTCCCCTTCACAACCATCACCAACCACCTCCTCATCTTCTTCCAATCCTGTAACCCTTAACACTCACTTCAAAACCTTAAAAGACCACCCACACGATTACATCATTGGTTCCATTAGTGATAGAGTGAGGACACGGAGTCAATCTGGATTGATAAATGAATGTCTCTATGCATGTTTCTTGTCTCAAGTTGTTCCCAAAAATGTCTCAGCAGCACTTCAAGACCCAAGTTGGGTTGAATCTATGCAAATGGAGCCTCAGCAATTCAAGAAACTAAAAGTATGGTAATTAGTTGATCTTCCTCCGAACAAGTTTCCTATTTGTACTAAATGGGTATTCCAGAATAAACCAGATGATTGGGGAGTAATAATTCAAAACAAATATAGGTTGGTTGTTCAGGGTTTTCCTAAGGAGGAGGGAATTGACTATACTGAAGTATTTGCTCTAGTTGCTCGCATTGAAGCCATCGGAATCTTTCTTGCACATGCGACTCACAAAAACTTTAAAGTTTTTTAGATGGATGTGAAGTGTGCATTTCTCTACTGGAACATTGATGAGGAGATTTATGTTTGTCAACCTCCAGGTTTCAAGGATCCAGATTTTCCAGATAAAGTGTATAAACTTGAAAAATCCTTATATGGATTACATCAAGCTCCTCGGATCTGGTATGAAACCTTGACACAATATCTGCTTAACAAAGGTTTCTCTCATGGTTTGATAGACATGACTCTGTTCAAAAAGGAAGTTGATGGTGAAATGTTGATTGTTCAAGTGTATATTGACGACATCATTTTCGGGTCAACAAATGAGAAACTATGCAGAGAATTTGAAGAAGTAATGAAGGATCATTTCAAAATGAGCATGATGGGGGAGTTGTGATTTTTCTTAGGATTACAAGTTGAACAAAAGCCTTTTGGAATTTTCATTCATCAAGAAAAGTACGTTCTGGAGATTCTCAAAAAGTTCAAAATGGATGATTCTTCCCCACAGCTTACTCCATTCACTGCTCAGACTTGCTTAACTCCAGATGATAATGGGAAATCCGTGGATGCTCATCGCGATCGTTCTATGATCGGATCTCTCATGTATCTCATGACCATCCATCCTGATATTACATTTGTCGTGTGTTATTGTGCTCGTTTTCAGGCCAACCCAAAAGAATCTCATGAAAATTTTGTTAAAAGAATCTTCCGTTACTTAAAGTGTTCCTCTCATTTGGGTCTTTTGGTACCCAAAAAGAGGAAACTTTGATTTGCATGCATATTCTGACAGTGATCATGGTGGTTGCAGGGTCAACCAGAAATCCGTCACCGGTGGATGTCAATATCTAGGAGATTGTCTTGTTTCTTGGCAAAGCAAGAAGCAAACTATAGTATCTCTATCTACAGGAGAGGCCGAATATGTTGCTGCTTCCAGTTGCTATTGTCAAGTGCTGTGGATACAACATCAAATGATGGATTATGGAATAAATTTTCTTCATACATTACTTTTCTGTGATAATGAAGCTGCTATTGGGATTGCCAGAAATCCAATTCATCATACTCGTACCAAGCACATTGAAACGAGAATTCATGCCATCAGGGACTCTCAGGAAAAGCGTTTTATAGATATTATTCCGATTGACACAAAAAATCAACGAGCGGATCTTTTCACAAAAACATTTAATAAATCACGTTTTTATGAATTGATCTCTATGTTGGGTCCAATATCTTTTTAAATCCTCTTCTCTTACCATAATGTGTATAGTACTGTAAATAACTCTTTTTTGTTTATAAACTTTACCGATAAACTTTTGAGTCGCATATGTCTTCATATCTTTGATTTTTTTTTTGTTTTGTTTCAACTATTAAAAAATAAAATAGGGATAGAAATTTCTTTGTGTTTTGTGGCTGCTTTAAAAAGAAATTTTGGGAGAGAATAAATATTTACTTTTTGTCTAAGGTTAAATTTTGTCTTTTCCGGAACTTCATGGAATTGAAGTTTGAAGGAGAACTAATTGCATTGTTTCGGATATGCATGGTAGGCTCAGCCTGATATCAAAGTAAACAGTGATCGTGTGGCTTAATTAAAGTTTAAGAACTCGATGACAAGGATTATCCTCATGATATCTCGGCCTGCACAAAGCTACAAGGCCATGTCAAAATGGGTTGAGAGTTTCAAATCTTTGCCTTGATTTTATAAAGCTATAAGTATAGACCTGGAGCTCTCAGCAGCACATTCTGATGATCTTCTCTGTTATACGTAAGTATATACCTGAAGCTCTCATCAGTAGATAAGATGGTCATCTCCTCTGTTATACGTAAGTATAGACCTGGAGCTCTCATCATTTGTCCCCATGAGACCAATGACTCTTAAAAATTAAGAATCATTGTTATAAATTCTAAAATTTCAAGCAAAGTTAATCATATTGCTCAATAAACCATGAGACCTGGATTAGTACTTTGCGGAATATCTGTGGGAACCATGTCATCAGTGTTTCTGAAATGAATCCAAAACATGATAAAACAGCTGCAGATTGCTTGTTGAAAAGAATAAGGCATGGGCTTCAAAGGACAAACATATCAGTAATCCTGCAAATCTTTGACTCTCTGGATCAAATTTCTTCTTGTTATTTACCTTATTTTATTTTATATTATTTTTTGTTTATTTTTATCTTCCATTAGTCTTATTTCTTTGGTGTGTTGATATTTTGGGATGATGAGTGTTTTTCATAAAGGCTTTTGTAAATACAAAATTATTTTTTAATTTTAATTTTTTTAAGTTTTAGGCACCAGCGAAACTACAGTTTCGCTGGTTGTTTCGCCAAGCGAATCTATAGATTCACCCGGCAAACTATAGTTTCACTTCCAGTGAAACTATGACCTTTATATCGCACTGTGTGAAATTCGTTTCACACATGTCTGTGCGAAACTAAACCCTAGTTTCTCGGGGTTCATATCTACCTTGTTCCAATACTATGATTTTCGTCGTGTTTGTTTGCTTCTAAGCTATCTGGTGGGTGTTGCGAACATGTTTCCATGCTTTGATTTAAGTTCTGATCCCGAATCAAAGGTTATGTGTTGATTTGCTGGGTCGGAACACTCGCCCATTCGTTCAGCGAATTTATCAATCTATCCAGTGAAACTAAATGAAAGTTAAATGTTCCGAACGAATCTATCTTGTTATGCTGTCCAAGCATACCTGATAGTTTCGTTTGAATAATGTCAGCGAAACTATACATTGGCTCGACACATAACCTTTCACATAGGGCTCAGTGAACTTACAACTTCGCTGTTGTATGTATTATAAGCTTGTGCTCAGCGAAAGTGTAAAATCGCTTAAACTCCTTGGTCTAGGCTGGAGTTATAGCTAATTTACACTTTTGTTTAGACGAAACTAAGATTCAAACAATAGCGAATCTATCATAATATGTCTAGTGAAACTACAGTTTCGCTTGTCAGCAATACCGCTGAACTAAGGTTCAAACCACAGCGAAGCTGTCAACTTGTGCCTGGCGAAACTCTAGTTTCGCTTGTCAGTGAAACTGTTAATTTTTTAGAATTTTTTTCTTTTATTTTGTTTATTTTTTTATGTTATAACTAACCTACTTGTGTTTATATTTTTCAGTTCACATGGCAAATGTAAAGTTTGACGAGAGACAAATATTGTGGCCTTATTAGATGACAGCAATCCAAAGACTGTTGGATTCAGAGAATGTCTAAAGTGGTTGAAGCAGTCTCCAATTTGCTATGCCATATCTCATTTACCCACAATTTATGATATTCGTATAAGAGACTTCAGGGTAAATGCAGAATGTGATTTGGGATCAAATCCACATAGAATTACTTCCAGAATCCTTGGGGAGGATATTGTTATTAGTGCTGAGACAGTTGCAAGGGTTTTGAAGTTAGAAGAAGATTGTGGAGATGAGGCTGTTATGACAGATGCTGAAGTCCTTAACACTTACAGAAGTATTGGGTATGAAGGACCCTCTTTTGGGTCCAAGAAGGAAATCAAAAAGTCTTTTTTTCCAAGGAATGGAGATACATTGCTCATGTGTTCATTATGTGCTTGGATCGCAGAAAGGGAGGATCAGATGGGTTAAATGTACACTGGGCTAAGGCCATGATTGTATTTTGTAGAGGACAAAAGGCTAACATTGCCATGAAAAATGGTTGTTATATCCAAGGTTCATCCAGATGATTATTAATGATGAGAAACCTAATTTTCCAAGACATGGAGAGGTTAAAAGGCTGATGCAAATGAATACCAAAATATTTTTAGATTGTTTAGTAGTCAAGCATGACTTAAGTGGGAAGATAACATATTTACTAGAAAATATGTACCCAGCTGAGAGGTTGAACTACATCAAGATACTGATCGAGAATGAAAACAAGAATGCTGAAGACAATCGGGAAAAACAAGCTGAAGCAATAAAGAAGAGAAAATGGTAAGCTAAGGAGAAAGAATATGATCTAGAGGCTAAAATTTATGAAGTAGAGGAGGAGCTGCGGGCTCAAAGAAAGAGAAGGACAAAAAAGAAGTCTGATCAAGGAAAGCCGGCTCATGAAAATAAAAGAAGAACCAAGCATAAACAGCCGGTGTTTGAAGAAAGGAGGGATTCCAGATCTAAATTGGATCAAGATGTCATTCGAAATGTGAATGCATCTTTGGCCAATGAATTAAGCATGATAAAGACAAAGCTGATCAATCAAGAATTAAGAGAAAAAGGGAAAAATGAACAATTGGAGAGTATGAAAAGAATGATGATTGATCAGCAGGAACTGATTAGAAAACTATTTAAGGAGGTTAATGAGCTCAAGGCTAATGCTGGCCTGCCAAACTAGCTATATCAAGAGGAGCTAGATGATTTGACTGTCACATCTAAGTATTCATTCCTGAAAGTAGGAAAGTCATCAGGGGTAGGGGGAGATGCAAGTACTGCAGGAGGTGATGCTAGTGGTAGTGGTGATGGTGGTCCAAATGTTGTTGAAACAGAGGCTGAGAAGAGGGGTGATAAGAGAAGTGATGTGAGAGAGGAGCATGTGATTGTTGAGGCTGAGTTTGTTGATCTGGGGCTTGATATAGAAACTGACTTGACTGGGGCTGAGGTACTTGGAGAAGATACTACTGAAGGAAACAAGAAGGATACAGGGAAGAGCCTTATAGATGAAGAAGATGAATACGAGGAACAGTTGGTCGACTATGATTCAGAACCCGAATATTATGAAGTGGAGGAGTGTCCAATGACTTATGTGGCGCAAAGGGGTTCTGTTGAAGGTGATGTATTTGAATTAAGTAAAGAAGACTGGTTTGTGAAAGAGAAAGAACCAGAACAGTTGACTCCACTATTTCAAAACATCAGTGAACCCAGCAAGAAGACATCTGATAAGAAGATTGTTAGTTGGAAATACAATCCCAAAATAAAGATGTTCATGATTAAACAAAGGGGCGGGGGCATCTCGTACATGCATAAAAGGAAGGCGTTCAAGACCTTGCCTAGATGGGACTTGAAGAGATTATCAGAGATTCCATTATTAGATGTACATTTTAGTGAACGTGCAATGATGTCGGAGAAGGAAATCAAGGAAGGAATAAATAACAATTTTGAAGCATTCGGGGTTTATGAGGACCGAAAGAAGAAGATCGAAGAAAGACTTGGATTGGGCCACTGGCAAAGGAAAGATTGTTTTGAAGCTGAAGCCAGCTAAAACTGTGAACAGAGTAAGGGTGCCCAATCCACTTCCACCTAGACTACAAAAGTTCAAAAAATGGTTCTATGACAACAATACTGGGGAAGTAGTAATTAGACTGCAAGGTGGTGCAGAGATTAAGCTTTTTGATCCTATGGAGGTATTTTCATTCTGTGATGAGGATTTGGTAATTCTATGTAAGAATCACATCAAAGCAGGAGCTGGAGCTGAAACAAGAAAAGAAGCCAGTTTGTTTATGAATATGGCTAATAAAGCTCGTGGAATAAGGGCAGAGGTCATGGAGCTCACTGAGTAGGTATCAAAGGCTGACGAGTTAAGACTGGAGATGCAGGATCTTACAAGACAATTTGCAAGGGCAAGTGCAAGGGCAGAAGAGGAGAGTACAGTAGGAGCGGATCAAGAAACATCTAATAAAGCTAAAGAGGAAGCGAGAGATAGGCAAGAAGACCCAGAGTGAGGTCCAACCTAGGGGGAGAATTAATAATCTAGGATAGGTTGGACTTAATATAGTTGATAGGTTAAATGTTATGTAATAGGATTAATATTAGTTTTTCTATTGTAATTTGTATTTTGTTGACTTTTGTGTTCCAGCAAAACTACGGGCGAAACTATAGTTTCGCCAGGAGTCAGCTGTGTCTGTTCACCTGGCGAAACTGTAGTTCGCTATCGGGTGAATCTAGTTAATAGTCAGGCCAGCAAAATTAGGTTTGCTTATATATTGTAATTTTTCTATCTGTGTAAGTAACTGATTGCAAAACCCTAATACGAAATATCATTGTTGCAATTGTGTGTGTGCGGCTGGAAGCTTATTATCATTATTATTAAGCCTTTTGTTTGATTGTCATTGTTTAGATTCTAAATTGTTCATTGTGTTATTGGGTATATTGTGTTAAATCAGTGGAAAATCAATGTTATACATCAAGTGCACTATTGAATCGATTATGGGGACCAATAGTTTATATGCAGGATTAGGTGCCCCAGTTCTGAATCTAACATAGTTTCCAATTCAACCTTCATCACATAATGCATCATGTTTCTAAGCTCAGCCATAATTCTTCCAATCAATTCATGAGACTTATATTTGTGGCTTTGCAGCCAACGTATCATGTTGTACTTGGTGAGCTTTTAGTGTCATAATGACCCAATTCATGCTTTATCTTTTGGATTGATTGATATTTTTTGAAGGTTTCATAGTTACACACAGGTAACATAAACCTTGCTGCATTAAACTCTTTCCAAACTTGCTTCATCTTATTCATATTCATCCTTTCCACCATAACATAAGGAAAACCAATGTTGATTAGATCCATGAACATGGTGGATTGGGCTCTTTCTTCGAATATGTCTTCAGTAGAAAGCAAATCATTAGACCTTGCTTCTTTAGCAGCCTTGGGTGACTCAACCTTGGTTAAATCCTCCCACTCAGCATCACTCTTTTCTTCGTTGTATTGAATTGGTTTGAGAGTAGATAGATCTGCTGATGGAGTGTGCTTAGGAGACATGGTTTTTGTTTTCTTTGGAGAATCTTCAATCATAATTACTTTAGCTCTTATTCATCCCATATATTTTATTTTCTGTTATACTTGATGGTTGGTTCTTTTGGCTTTATCAATGGAAGGTTAGCTGCCAGTGATGATGTTGGTTAAGCAACTTCTTGAATTTGATCTTGTACAGGCACCTTCTTCGTTAGAGCTTCTATCTCTTCATCTTTTGCTTACAGTAGATCTGATTGTTCGGAGATAGTTTTCAGAGCTTTGTTCAGCTTGGACATAAATTTCTCCTTTTCTTTTCTTTCTTTATCAACAGAATCAAGGGACTCAGTTACCAATGATCCATAATGTCAAACACTTCACTGTTTGTTTGAATTTCTTCTCTTAACTGCTTGATGGTTACTTCTTGAGATGCAATTGTTTCATCTTTCTCCCTTAACTTCATTTTCAACTCTCTTAACTTCTCCAACTTTTGATTACTTTTGATGATTAGATTGTTATATTTAGTAACAAGGAATCTTTTACTCATATTAATCACCTCTTCTCTTAGATCATCTTCATCAAGAGTAGTGATGTCAACAAAGTGAGTATCACTCTCATCTTGTTGTTCTACACAAGCAGCTTTAGTTTGTTGTTAAACTTCCTTTTCATTCTTCCCCTCAGCTTCTAAACAAATTTCTTTTGTTGCACCATCTTTCATTTCATCATCATTATCATCTTCAAGATTGATAATTTTAGTGAGTGCAGGGCTTTCAGTTAGTGAGGTGTGTTCAGAAAATAGGGGTGAAGAAGTTTGTTGTGTTGTTAGATGAGAAGTTTTTTGATGATGATCGGGTGAGAATGGGTCTGTTGTAGTAGTATTCAGTGATGATTGGGATTGGGAAGGGGAGAAAGGTTGGGTGTGCTTACTTGATAGTGAATTCAGTTGCGTAGGTGGTGTTTCTGGTAGATTTATCAAAGGAGTTGGTGGGGGAGAATGTGGTTCTTTTTATGGTGATAGATGTGGTGGTGATTGTTGAAAGTGATCAGGTGAGACTATTTCTATTATAGCAGTATTCAATGATGATTGGGAATGGGAAGGAGAGATGGGTTATGTATGTTCACTTGTTGGTGAATTGAGATGAACAGGTGGTGTGTCTGGTTGATTTATTAAAGATGTTGGTGGTGGAGAAAGTGGTTCTTATTCAATAGGTTCAGGGAATTCACATGTGGTGCTTGTTGTTGTTCAATGTATATGAGTTCTTGGGGAATGTTTTCATTTTCATCTATTACAGGTGCAAACATCTACATATCTCTTCCTTGATATTGCCCACTGATCTTATTAAGAATAGACCTCCTAAAATGAGATTGAACAAAAACTCCACCTTCTCTTTGAATGTTGGGCAATACATCATTGATGATCAGTTGGATAAATCTAGGGAACATGTACATCTTGTCTTCTTTTTGTACCCTGATGTGGTCACAAAAGCACCCAAAGATGTATTTAGCATAATTGCATCTTCTTCCCGCAAACACCCCAATTATCCCAGATGAGATGTGCCTTGAAAATCTATCTAGCCCAGATTTTCTGTTTGACATACACTTAAAATAAGTGCGGCACAAAAACCTATAAGGTTTGCACAACCTTCCTTTCTTGATCTCTCCATTCTTGTAATCTCCATCATAACCCATCAGATGAAAGATTCATTCAATGTATTCATGCTCAAACACATCTGGATGTTTCTCTTCTAGTTCTCCTAGCAGCAACACCCTCCTGATGATTCTTTAATCAATCCTTAACTCTTTATTTCTTACGGTTGAATAAATCATGTTTTCATTGTCCTCCTCATCTATTCTTACTGTACTCCAAAAATCTATCATATTGGATTGATAGATGATTGCTTCCACAGATAATGCATAAGATATTCTTGATCTTCTCAAATAATTGATTGTATCCCTGCACCCTTCGGTCACTGGGTCTTCAGCGCTAAGAAAAGCACAAACATTATGTTCTTTTGCAAATCTGTTAGCCATCTTGAAAATGTTGTAGTGTGGATGGTTGTGTGGAGTGGGTAATTTGAATGTTGGTGGAAAGAGGGGTTTATCGGTTGAGAGCAATTTTCTAGGTCTGAAAAAAGTGAATATGAATGACAACGGTCAAGAACATCATTTATACTCCCTCAAAATATTTAAATCCTTTTATTTAATGTTGTGGGACCATTAACCCTCATTACCCTTCTGTGGTTGTTTGGAGTTAACTCTTTCGCAAAACCACATAACCACAAGTTAATTCTTCCGCAGAACCACAAAACCACAAATTAATTCTTCCTCTGAACATCTACGGAAGGCAAACTTGTTATGTTTTTGCTGTATGACCCTAACATGTTGTTAGATCATTTGTTGATTGTTGTTGGCAAATGTGCAAGAGATTGATTTGGTTAAAAAACTTTAGATATACTGCAGCCAAGTTAGTGCTCAAGCTCCAATTTTCTTCTTTTAAAAGTGATAAACTCATTTTTCATGCTGATGACTAGTCCCCCTAAATTTGTGATAAATCATGAACTTATGCATATAGCAGAAATTTATGAAGAGAATAGCATGAAAAGAAATTATATGTCCATCATATTAGCAAAGAAAAGAACATAAACAAAATCTTTTTGTATTTTTTTTATAAGCAGAAATTACACATAACATATTTACAAGCAATTTAACCATAACATGGGATCATACTATGACACTAAGCAACTTCCTGAAGCATTATGTATGAAGATACTTGACATAGATCTAGTGTTTGATTGCATGTATTATGATCCACGTAAATTCAAGCAAGAGTATACATTCAACTTGTCATGCTCTTTATCATGTTTTGGTATTGATTAAAGATAGACAAATATGGACTCCACATTCAATTCACATTAGAGTTTGTCCACCGTTTATGAGTCAATTCATCACTTTTTCACACTTGAAAACTATGTTTCATAAATCATAAGCTATATCTTAAGATTTCTTTGAAATCTTATTAATGCTGTTGATATGATTTTTATGTTCTTTAAGATAATATACATTTGATCACATTGGATTCTTTTAGACCTGTTACTTTTTGGAACTTCTTGATGATCGGCATCAGGTCACCAAGTCTTTACTCATGTAAAACAAAGGTGCCTATGAACCCAGGTCTTTGCTCATGCAAAACAGAGGGTCCATGATGCGCAAAGATAGAGGTTGTAAAGTGCCAGAACATAGTGTGCTTGGGTGACTAAGTTGATCATAGCAGGATAAGACTTACTTGCTTCCTCCTCAAAATGGAATTGCCCACAATTAGTCTCCTTGTCATTATGTTAAGCATGGACTTGTTTATTTTCCACTCAAGCTGAACCTACTCACATATCAAATCACATCTGATCAGTTTTTATTATTTGTTTTAAAACATGCAAGTAAACAGAGTTATAGTGTGCTATCATTTCCCATGATATGAATTGCTTTTTTAAGAAAACATATTAACAAGACAATATTTTTTGACGTTTTATATATTTTATGGATGTTTTTGGCTTTTTCTTTTGAATTATAAAGGACAGATCATGCTTTTTTTGTGATGATGACTAATCTAAGTTGATCATGCCTAAAGACTCAATTAAGAAATTAAATCTCACTGAGTCAAAGGCTTTAATGAATAAATCAGCAAGCTGTTTTTTGTATCCACTTTGATCAACTTGATTAAATCTTTTTCTGAGCAGTCTCTCAGAAAATGATATCTAATTTCTATATGTTTTGTTTTACTATGTTGCACTGGATTAACAGTTTTGAACATAGCTGCTGAGTTATCTATGTGAATTGTTTTACTATGCTTTTCTTTGTGATGATGACTAATCTAGTTGGTTTTGCAACCAAAAAACCTGAGAGCAACTAGCTGAAGTAGCAATGTACTCAGCCTCAGCTGTGTATACTGACACATTTGTTAGCTTTTTGCACTGCCAAGAAACTAGTCTTGGTCCAATGTATACTGACACATTTGACAGCCACCGGTTGTTGATTTTATGTTGTTGTTGCAACCTCCAAAGTTACTATCAGAATATGAATAGAGATTGAAATCTCCTTCTTTTGGATACCAAAGTCCAAGTGCTAGCTTCCCTTTGAGGTATCTGAAGATCCTCTTAACGACATTCATATGTGTCTCCTTAGGGTCTGATTGGTACCTAGCAAAAACACACACATAAAAACGTTATGTCAGGTCTGCTGGCAGTTAAGTACCTCAAAGATCCTATCATAGATCTATACAATTTTTTATCGACTTATTTCCCTTTAGGATGAGGTATAATCTTATCTATTGTTGATGCTGGTGTTTTACATGAAGAAGAGTCAGCAAGGTTGTACTTCTTCAAGATTTGGTGCACAAACTTCTCCTAATTGATAAAAATTCCATTTAATTTCTAATGAACTTGTAAACCAAGGAAGAATGTTAATTCTCCCAAGGAACTCATTTGGAACTCAAATTTCATCAAAGATTCAAAGTCTTCACACAATCTCTTGTTTGTTGACCCAAAAATGATATCATCCACATAGATTTGGACAACCAAGAGGTCTTGATGATCATGTTTGAGAAAGAGAGTCTAATCAATGGTTCCCCTTTTGTAACCATGCTTGAGAAAAAAAGTTGACAATGTTTCATACCACTTTCTTGGAGCCTGATGAAGACCATAAAGCTTTGTCAAGCTTGTATACCCTGTGTGGATAATCAGAATCTTCAAATCCTAGTGATTGGGCAACATAGACTTCTTCATTAGTTTTACCATATAAGAAGGCACATTTTACATCAATTTGGTAAACCGTGAACTTCTTATGTGAAGCATAGGCTAGGAAGACTCTATTAGCTTTAATCCTTGCAACTAGAGCAAAGAGTTCATCATAGTTTATCCCTTGTTCTTGAGTATACCCTTGTGCTATCAGCCTTGCTTTGTTTCTTAAAATGATACCTTTGTCTTCTAGTTTGTTCTTGAAAAGCCACCTTGTACCAATTGGATATTGACCTTCAGGAAGATCAACTAGATTCCAAACTTTTTTCTTTTTGAATTGCTGAAGTTCTTCTTGCATTGCTTTAATCCAGTTGTTGTCTTTTAATGCAGCAGTTATGCTGGGAGGAACCACTTATGAAAGAAAAAAAGTGAAGAGACAAATATTGGCAACTCCCCCTTGGCTTCTCGTGGTTTTTTCATTAAGATCACCAATGATGTTTTCTATTGGATGATACTTATGAATTCTTGATGTTGGAACTGATTCAACTGGAATGGATGATTCCAAGTTAGTGATATTGGTTAATGACGATGGAGATGGATCCAGCTGAGATGGAGAATCAATAAAGTGGTCGAAATCCTCATCATTTTGTCTTCTGATGCTGAATGTAAACCATCTTCATGAGTTTGTGTTTCCGTAGATGTATGAAAAATTTCCGCAAGACTTACAGGAACAACAACGAATGTTGTAGTTTGTTGATCTATGGATGTTGTGAATGTTGGAATATCTCCTGATTGTTTGGGAACTTCAGTTGAAGGAAATGAATCTTCACTGGAAGTAGATGGGACATCTACAGATGTAGAGAAGGAACTGCTGCTGATGCATTGTTCACTACTCCGGATGCATTAGTAACTGCTGCGAATGCATGGTTAACTTTTATTGATGTATAAGTTACTTATACGGATGTTGAATTTTCATTTCCATCAGAATTTCCATTACTTGTTTTAGATGAAGGGCTAGCATCAGCAACACTTGAAATGTTTGAATGTGATAATCTTGGAGGATCAGCAGTCAATGGCACTTCACTCAAACTTGTAGGTACATAAGGATAGCATGTATTCGAAGGACCTACAACATTCAAATAACCAGTGTTAAATGAATTTGATAATGCATCTATATCAAACAGCCAAGATGATAATTTTACAGATTTTGGAAATAAGGCTTCATCAAATGATACATTAGGAGTTTCCTCCACAATGTTTTTATGTGGAATGTAGACTCTATATGATTTAGATGTTGATGAGTAACCAACAAATAAACCATCATAGGCTTTTTCAAGAAACTTTCCTAATTGATCGTTGGTGTTTAAAATAGACGCATGACACCCAAATGCTCTAAGATAAAGGTAAGGTAACGTTTGCCACGCACTCTCGCAAGAATAGAGCGTTGAATTGGTGGAACACACTGTTGCAAACCTGAGGGAGAATCGCGGTGAACTGGATGAGATGGGAAGAGTTTAAAAACTTGATGGTGGAACACTACTGACCAATCAATGAAATTGAAAAGATGGAGGCAGAATTTTTAGGTCTAGAAATGAAGGGCACGGCACACTTGGAATACACCAACCGATTTAATGAGCTGTCATTGCTTGTACCGCATTTGGTGGCCCTTGAATCTAAGAAGATTGGTAGGTATGTGTGGGGTTTAACCCCAAAGATTCGGGGAATGGTGAAGGCAGCCAAGCCAAGGACGTTTCAGGAAATGGTGGAGATATCGGCAACCTTAAATGATGAGGTTGTGAGATGCGAGGGAGCGAGAGGTAAAGAGAATGTAGGAGCAAAACAAAAATGGGAGAATTTTTGCTCCATGAGTGGGAGTTCAAGTGAGAGAAATATGGCAAATCGACAACAGGAAGGAAAGAAACCCTATTTAGGAAAGCAACTGTTTTATGGAAAATGCGGACGCCATCATCTAGGGATGTGTAAGGCGAGGATGGCGGTTAAACCACAGGTCAAAGAAGGCAAGAACGTCGTGTGCTACAAGTGCAAAAAACTAGGTCATTTTGCAAGGGAATGCAAGTCTGAAACCACAGGGCCTGTGAGATGCCACGAGTGTGGCGAAATTGGGATATCCACCCTGACTGCCCCAAGTTAAAGGCCAAGAAACCAGCAGTAGGACGCCCTAAGGGGAGAGCATTCGCGATGAATGCAGAAGTTGCTAGGGAGGAGCCCGAAGTTGTGATCGGTATGTTCCTAGTAAATAATCATTATGCTTATGTGCTATTTGACACTGGGGCCAATAGAAGCTTTGTTTCTACAAGCTTTAGACCAAGACTTGAATTAAGCTCTTCTAGACTAGCCGACAAATATACCGTAGAACTAGTGAACAGAACGTTAGTTAAAGTTGATTAGAAAATCGTTGGGTGCACGATAGAACTGGACGAGCATGAATTCCTCATAGACTTAATACTGGTAGAACTAGGAGGGTTTGACATAGTAGTGAGAATGGATTGGCTGGCGAAAAATAAGGCGGAAATTATATGTGACAAGAAACAAGTAAAAATTCCCCTACCTAAAGGAGATATTCTCGTGATATATGGTGAGAGACCAAGACGAGACATGAAAATCATTTTGTGCATAAAGGCCAATAAATGCCTGAGGAACGGATGCATTGCATACCTGGCCTATGTAATGACCACTGAAGAGGAAAAAAGGCTCGAGGATGTCCCTATAGTGTCAGAGTTCAAGGATGTATTTCCCGATGAATTACCAGGTCTCCCTCCACACAGGCAGGTTGAATTTCGCATCGACCGGATACCGGGAGCCGCACCGGTAGCCAAATCACCCTATAGGCTAACCCCGTCGGAGATGCAAGAGTTGATGACACAACTGCAAGAACTTATGGACAAAGGGTTCATTAGGCCAAGCTTCTCACCATGAGAAGCCCCAGTCCTATTTGTCAAAAAGAAAGATGGAACCCTAAGAATGTACATTGACTATCGAGAACTAAAAAAAGTCACAATAAAAAACCGATACCCACTCCTGAGGATTGATGACTTGTTTGATCAGCTCCAAGGATCACCATATTACTCCAAGATAGACCTGAGGTCAGGGTATCACCAGTTACGAATCAAGGAGGATGACGTACTGAAAACCGCATTTAGAACTTGGTATGGGCACTATGAATTCTTAGTGATGCCTTTCGGTTTAACCAATGCACCAGTAGTATTCATGGACCTCATGAATAGGGTGTGCAAGCCATACTTGGACAAATTCATGTTAGTATTTATAGATGATATACTAATATACTCCAAAACCGAGGTGCAACACTAACAACATTTTAGGTTGATTTTAGAATTACTGCGAACTGAGCGGCTATATGCCAAGTTCTCAAAGTGTGAATTCTGGATGCGAGAACTGTAGTTTCTGGGTCATATAGTAAGCGAGAAAGGAATTCAAGTTTATCCCTCCAAGATTGAGGCCATTAAGAGGTAGGAGCCACCTAAGACCCCTACTGAGGTACGATAATTTCTAGGGTTGGCCGGTTACTACCAAAGATTCATAGAAAACTTCTCAAGAATTGCCAAACCATTGACGTAACTAACCCATAAAAGCACTAAATTCAAATGGGAATCAAAGCAACAAGAAGCCTTTAACACCCTAAAGCAGAAACTATGTAGTGCACCGATCCTGTCCCTACCCTCGGGGAACGACGATTTCACAATGTATTGTGATGCCTCACACCACAGATTAGGATGTGTCCTAATGCAAAGAGGAAAGGTGATAGCATATGCTTCACGACAATTAAAGGTGCTAGAGCAAAACTACACCATGCATGACTTGGAATTAGAAGCCGTAGTATTTGCGCAAAAAATTTGGAGGCACTACCTGTATGGCACGAAGTGCGTGGTCTTCAACGATCACAAAAGCCTACAACACATTTTTAATCAAAAGATGTTAAACATGTGACAAAGAAGATGGGTGGAATTGTTGAACGACTATGATTGTGAAATCCGATACCACCCCGGAAAGGCAAACGTAATAGCCGATGCCTTAAGTAGAAAGGAAAGGACTAAACCGCTTGGGGCCCGTGCCTTGCGAATGAAGGCACAAATCAATCTGAAGGACCAAATGCAAAGAAACGAAAAAGAGGTTATCAATGAGGAAAACTATGAAAAAAAAGGATTAAAGGGGATGAAGGAACAACTAAGTATCTCAGAAGATAGAATAATGAGGTTGAATGGAAAGGCGTGGATCCTGAGGCTAGGAGGGCTAAGAGAAACTATATTAGATGAAGCCCACGAGTCAAAGTATTCCATTCACCCTGGAAATGACATGATATATAAGGACCTGAGAATAAACTATTGGTGGCCTGGTATGAAAAGAGAAATAGCCGCCTATATGGAAAAATGCTTGACATGTGCCAAGGTAAAGGCAGAATACCAAAAGCCATCTGGATTACTCCAACAACCAGAAATACCAAAATGAAAATGGGAAAGAATCACATAGGATATTGTCACAAAACTTCCCCAAAACCTGAGAGGGCATGACGCTATATGGGTAATAGTGGACCGACTGACCAAGTCGGCATATTTCCTAGCAATCAGGGAAGACTACGAAATGGAAAGGCTGGCTAAAATATATGTTAATGAAATAGGGTCCCGACACGGGATACCCTTGTCAATTATCTCGGACCGAGATAGTCAATTTACCTCTCGATTCTGGCAAGCATTTCAACGGGCACTAGGAACACGCATCGACTTAAGCACAACCCACCACCCTCAAACCGATGGTCAAAGCAAAAGGACAATCCAGACCCTTGAATACATATTGAGGGCTTGCGTGTTAGACAAGGTGGAAATTAGGACACCCACCTCCCACTAGCTGACTTTTCCTATAATAACAGCAACCACACCAGCACAGGAGCTACACCCTTTGAAGCACTTTATGGACGTAAGTGTAGGTCACCGATTTGTTAGGCTGAGGTAGGAGAAATCCAACTAACGGTCCAGAAATTGTGCAAGAAACAACTAATAAGATTCACCAAATACGAGAACGTCTAGCTGTATTGAGAGATCGACAAAAGAGTTATGCTGATAATAGGCGAAAACCCTTAGAATTTCAAGTAGGAGACTAGGTGATGCTGAAGGTGTCACCATGGAAACGGTTAATCAGATTTAGGAAGCATGGAAAATTGAGCCCGAGGTACATTAGACCCTTCAAGATTCTTTAGAGAATTGGACCCATTGCCTATAGGTTAGAATTACCTGAGGAACTAAGCGGGATACACAACACGTTCCACATCTCGAATCTCAAGAATTGCCTATCCGATGAAAACCTGATAGTACCATACACGGAAATGCAAATTAACGACAAGCTCTAATTCGTTGAAGAACCACTCGAAATAATGGAACGACATGAAAAGAAACTTCAACGAAGTAAGATTCTGATTGTGAAGGTCAAATAGAACTCATGACGAGGTCCTGAGTTCACCTGGGAACCAGAAAGCGAAATTAAAAAGAAGTACCCGCACCTTTTCAAACCTGAATACAAGAAATAGTTGGTAAAACCCCTGTCCCGGCATCACACTAAACTGACTTAATATGTATATATATATATATATACACCTATTTTAGTAACTGAAACATTGCATTGTGTGAACCATGATGATTGACCAACCCTATTGCATCCTTAGAATTAGAATAAAGTTTGACAAACTAGACATAAGTAAATTTCAAGGACAAAATTTCTGTAAGTAGGGGAGGATGTGACAACCTTGATTTTTGGGCCAAGAAAATTTTGTTTTAGAAACCATAATGGGCCACACAATGATCAACCGAAGCCCATGTGATGGGCCTAACAAGATCAAACTCCTGGACATGGATATACACACAAACCCTATTAGGCTTAGGCCCATCAAACTTTGAAATGGTCATTTGGCCATAGTGATAAGTGGGATTGACATACAAGATCTTAATGGGCCAATGGGCCATGTGATGAGATTGTTCGTGAGCTACCAACACTAGTGGGCCTTAGGCCCAATGTCCTAGTGAAACATTGTGCCACTTAAATCTAATAAACAAAAACAACAAAAATAATCCTAAGACTTTAAGTCATCCGCATTTGTTAATTCTTCATCTGCATTTGTTAAATCTTTATCCGTATTTGTAAACTCTTCATCCGCATTTGTTAATTCTTCATCCGTATTTGTTGTCTCTACATCCGCAATTGTTTACTCCACAAGCGCATGGGCACTGTACAGGCGCATGAGCACTGTGCAGCCGCATTTCAATCTTCCAAAGCCAATACTTAGAACTTCCGAAACCAAATTCAAATCTTCCAAAATTTCAAAGGATATACATTATAACACTTAGAATTATTCTGAAACTTTAAATATAGAAATTAAATACTTTTAAATTATTAAATCACAAACCAAAAATATTAAATCCTTCACAAGCTTTTATAATGACAGTAATAATAATACAAACCAACATGATACTTTCACATTTAAATTTAAAAACAAACATGCAGTGAATAATAAATAATAAAGGAAATCCACAAATTAAAAAATGCATGCACCCGTATGAAATATATTCTAGATGAAAGTTGACTTATCTAATCACCACCCAAACCACCCAATGCATGGCTTAGCTTCTTAACCCATGTTAACTTATTCCACTAACCAAAATCTCCCCTTAAACAAGAAAATCCTGCAATTAAGAAGTAGGACCCGAACCCCCTTCCCAACACCTCGGCTGAACCTCATCAAAACCACCACCCTCACTATAAATTTTAAAACTTTCTCTACAAAACATTTCTTTGTTTCTTACTATCTTGTTCTCTTTTAGCAGTTGACACTAGCCCTCTCAAAGCCAGCCTGCATCGAGCTCCAACATATTAAGGTAAACATCCCTGTAAACTTACAAACTCACTCACATATCTTCTTACTCACATATCCATTTCCATTAATTCTACAACCTGAACTGATCTACCATATCTAACAACCTTCTCTCATCCATCAGAAGCTTCCTGACAGCCCCCGCTTTCACTACGTCCACCTCACAAGGTAACCGTCACTACCCGAAAACTCTTGGTATTTTACGTATCGTCTTGTTAGTGACACAAACAACCCTGTGTCACCCCTAACATCTTAAACACATAAGTTACCATATATTCCAGTAACCAAAGAATGTAAAATCTACAAAAAGAACGGTTTTTATAAATCTAACATACACGAAAATTTGGATTTTTAAAAAATATAAAAAAAAATTTGATCAACATAACTTACTGGAAATATTGGTTCACATAGGTGTTATTTATGTTATAAAAGTAGGTGAAGAAGGAAAAATCAGATTAAAACACATAGAAACCCAAAACCGAGACTTAACGAACACTTAACGAAACTAACCGGCTAATGTAACGAAATTACCAACCACACATAAATTACAAATTTATAAAATTTCAGTAGGTTTATAATGATAAATAATACTTAGAAATTAAATTTGATGACCTATAGAGCTAGTTGGCTTAGCAAACAAAAATATAGAAGTTATTCATGTTAAAATAATAAAAATTCGTAAAAACGTACTTCTAAGTTAGGAACCCAAAACTTTCACATTCAAGAACTTACTCTAAGTATTTTAGAATATTATAAAGCTAAATTGGACCAGAAGTTGAACCGAACCTAGGAACCTGTTACAAACCGAACCCCGAACGTTAGAATACCAAAACCGACATAAAACGACTAAGACTCAAAAATACAGTAGCTATTGGGCTAATGATGATAAAATCAAACTACAAACCAAATATTTTCAATTATAGGAGTTTCTAGGAATTAATACAAAAATAACACTAATATAAGAAATCTAACATCACACTAGCAAGACAATGAGGTAAATAATTTACAAAGACTTAAATAGCATAAAACCTAACTCACTACAGTAGCTTACCCCACTCAAGTGCCAAATTCCAAACATAAGGGTTAAAAACCGTCAATATAACAAAGTTGAGGGACCAAACATGACAACAACTAAAACCTTACTGTTTTGGAATCAAATCACAGTTCTAACAAACTTAATAATCTGATATTAATATATAATAACTCAAACATACTCAACTTTCAAATCAAAGACCTCAAATTACAAAGGACGAACCAAATTACACATATGTAATGAAAACCGCTTAGTCGCGTAAGTTAAACCTGATCTAGAGAGGATAGGCCTACCCAACTAATTGAAATGGAACCAACATATGTAAAAATGAACTTAGGAACCTTGCCGACCGGTAGCTCCCTAAACCACGAACGCTCACGCTAAGGTCAAGCTAAGGTGAGTTTCATGACCCCCTTTTTACTTCATAACTTTTGGGGTGACATACATACTCGCTGGTTTTTATGTTATTATGGTGTAACACTACCTTCTCTTGTCCCCGAACATGAGTACAATCATTAACTCAAGTGGGAGCCTCGTGATTTGTGGATAGTACTATTTGGGAATCCCCCGCACACAATGGACCCTATGGACAGGGAAACCCCCCATTGAGATTCAAAATTCATCATGTCACAAATTATTATAGAATTATATGTGCTTAGCAGGGCACATTCGAGCCCATAACAATAAGGGGTATGGGTTAGGGGATGTTTTAGCACTCAGGAGGGTCACCCGGGTCCAGGTTTGATTGTGATACTTTCTCTTGTTCATCATGAATATTGTTAACTTATTTTATAAAATATATTGAGACTTGTGTCATAAACTCATGAGCTCACCAACATTATGTTAACATATTTTTGGGTGTGTATTTCAGGAGAAAAATGAAATAGCCGAGTGATTATGGCTAGGAGTTGACTAAAACTGGATATTTGGAGATAGCCACCACAATATTCCTAGATAGTACCACCTGGAACAATTAAATCATATTGATGTAATCGGGATTAGAAAACACTTGACAACCTTAAGAATTTATTCAATATGGACGACTGTATAACAACATAATGGATTATTATTATTACCTTTCCGCTGCATTATGTTGATATTAGTTAGTCACTGCTGGGGACACCGCCCGGCGGGTCGTGACACCAAATTCCACATATGAATCATTTTTGTGTTTTAAATCATGGAGGAGATAACCGTTTCCTGTCATATGCCTTGAACAACCACTGCCAACATTCCACTTGTTGTCAGCCCTCCATGGATGTTCCTACACAAATAATGAAATCAATTAGAGCGTGGAGCCCAACCCTTAATGGTCTTGGGCTTGCCATTGGTATCTAAGATTGTTTCTCCCTCATGGATGAGCCTAGATGTCTCAGGGTTGTTTTTAGACTCTTTTGATTCATTATGTTTTGTTTGGGGTGAGGATGATTCTATTGAAGATGAACTTGAATCACTTTGTTCTTGGCTCACAAGCACTTCCACTTTCACTACTTCTTTTAGTGTCTTTTTCTTGGAACTTGACAATGATACTTGATTAGAGAAAGTTTCTATATCCTTTGTGTTTGATGGTGATACTTGATTACCCTTTTCAAAGTTGTCATAGAAGGCTTCATCTTCCTGCAAATCTACCTTCCTATGAGGTGTCTTGCTTTGAGCTTGTTGCTTCTCCTTCTTCCTTTTTGTTTGATTATCAGCAGATGTTGGATTCTTTGCCTTTGGAACCTTTTGTTTTGGTTGTTGCTTCTTTTGCTTTGAACTTGCCTTACTTTCAGTGGATTGTGAGTCTGATTCAACATTCTCAGACTGTTGCTTCTTCAGAACTTTTGATTTGTTCTTCTTATTGAAGTAGCATTCTTGAGTAGAATGGTTATTCTTGTTGCAAATAGCATAGTGTTTGTTGAAGTAACAATCAGTAGTCATGTGATTGATCATGTTGCATATGGAGCAATAGCTGCTGAAGTAACAATCATTTATGTTATGGTTATACATGTCACACCACTTATAGTATTTTTCTTCTACTTCACTCCCTGACTCCATCACTTTCTTCTTCTGCTGCTTCTTCAATTCTCTCTTAATCTTTGCAGCTGAAGAATCTTCTTCTTGTTGCTGAGGATTCATAACTCTTTGTTGTGTCTTACCTTTCTTGTTGGCATTGTGTGATTTAGTAGATGATTGCTACTTCCGTAGATCTTTTACGGATGTTGACTATTTTGAAAGAGCAACATTTGTCTTCTTTCGTGGAATTTCTACGGATGGTTCTGAGATGGTCTTCTTCTTCCGCATGTGTTCCGCGGAAGTGATTTTCTCTTTTTCAATGGATCCAATAGTTCTTTTTGATAAATGAGTTTAGTGCTTCTTGTTAAGCTCATGAATTCCTTCATTTAATTGGGCAATTCTTGGGTAGATGGTCTTTAACATATTTCTTTGTTTGGGAGGATAAGGTAGCTTAATCTCCTCAAGAACTTTAGGAATTATAGGTTCAATTTAACATATTCTTCCCCTTACCCAAACCTGCACATTTTTGCTCATTAGGCTCATCAAACCCATCCACGTCATCATAATCATCAAAGTCAAATTCTGATTCAATTTGTTTTAAACATTCTGATTCAGATGAATCTGTTTCACTGACCTCAGTATCTTCACCAGTTGTCAATTCATTAATTTCAATTTTTGGTTTAGTTTTGGTACTTGATACAAAATGGTTTGACAAACTATTGGTTATTGACTCAGGTAATGTGGTGTTGTTATCATTCAATGGAGGTGCAACAGCATGAAATCCCAACCCATACCTGTTATTTGTTTCAATATGAGTATTCAAAAATTTCTCATATTGTTGAGATGATAATTGAAACTTTTAATGTTTCACTTCAGTGGATTAATGATCAGACATTGATTTTGTTAAAGAGGTGGTCAGATGCTCAACTTGTGCTTTCAAATTATATTTTTCAGATAAGAGTTTACCCAAATCCTTTTGTAAAGAAGTGATTTTGACCTGATATAATTTGTGTTCTCTCACATGATATTCATTCAAAATCATAGTTTCTTTAATTTTATCAGCTAATTGTTGAGCATGGACTCTATATCTTTCAACCTCTTTAACACATCTTGATGAACTTAATCTATCCCTTACCTCTCTGGCCATAGGTGGGATTTTGTTCTCCATGTTAGCCATCAATGCTTGATTCTCCTCCATAACTTCTTTCTCATACATGCTCCAATCACAAGTACCATCCTGTAAGATAATTAACCTAGTTTCTTTAGTGTTACTTGTACCTGCTGAAAAACTTGTTACTGGTGGGGATGAGTTTGTAAGTTGAGGTTGCTTGATGTTTCTTTGGTTTGCTTGTCACAAGACACTTGTTGATTGGTTATTGCATTCTCTTAAAAAGTAATCATACAAATTGAACTTGTAGCATCTCACTTTGGATTTATCAACACCAATCTTTGTAGTTCTCCCTGTAATAGCCAATCCTTATTCCTTCTCAAATACATCTTAGCTTTGTATGAAATTATGGTCATTTTCCATTGTAAATCCATTTCCTCCATTTGATGAGGATAAAGTTCTTCATGGTCATGTTGACAAATGTGAGCAGGGGTCAAAGTACTACCTAGATAAGCTTGAAAGCTTGAAGAGAAGGCTGCAAATACTGCCTTTTGCTCTTCTGATTCTAGTACCACAGTAATTGGTCCAGATTGAGTGTTGCTTTTGTTGGTTGTGGATCCCTTTGTGGCTGTAGCATTTGAGGTTTTTGTATCATCAAGTTTCCCTTTCACTTTCTTGTTTGAACTGCTTTGAGAGTTTGATTTAGAGGTCTTTGCTGAATAGAAAGCTGCTTTATCTTCATCATCACTCTCAACATAAGAGCTTCCATCATCATCATTGGAAATAAATGCCCTTCTAGCACCCTTTGTTTCTTTAAATTGATATGGTGCAATAGTGCTTTTACACTTTTGTTTGTTTTCTCATCCAACTCTAGAGCTTTCACCTTTGCTACAAAAGTATCTAGCCTAATTGCCTTTAGATCAAGGGTATTCTTGAACATAGACACAATTTGAGTCCAACTTTCTGGTAAATTATGGAGCATCTCTTTGTTCAACTCCTCGTTAGTATACTTCAACTCAAAGATGTTTATTTCAGTAACAAGTTGCATGTATCTGTGGAGTTGTTGAGGAACAGATTCAACCTCAATATGATGAAAAGTCTCATATTGTGAACGAAGGGTATCCTTCCTAATGCTTCTGATCTCATCACTTCCTTCACACAAAGTGTGAAGAATCTTCCACAAAGAGTGGGCTGTTTTGTAAGCTTCACATCTGATCAAGTGGTCTTCTGGTAAAAGCCATTGTAAGCATACTATAGGCCTTAATATCAAGTACAAGAGTAGGTGGAATGTAAGGACCTTCAGTCATAGACACCCATAAGTCAGAATTAGTGTAGTTAACATGGTTCCTGAATCTAATTTTCAATGTTTTAAATCAGCTTTGTTTTCCAATTTGAAAGCATGTGGACCAATTTGAAAAGGAGTTATGTACAGGTAAAAAGAATAAAAATCAGTCTCCAAATAAGCAAAGTAGAATTGTGAAACAATCTACTGAAACCAAGAAGACTAAAGTTGCTTCTTCATTGAAAACAAAATCTGAGGCTAATCTGAAATCTGTTAAATCACATGAAGCCTCAACATCAAAATCAAACGACAAACAAATGTACTGTGACATGTCTAATTACAGCACAGATGAGTGTTATTTTAATCAATATTGCTCCATCTATGACATGAACAATCACACTACTAAAAACTGCTATTCCAACAACTATTGTTCTATATGTGATATGACAAATCATAATACACTTGATTGTTTCTTTAAACAAAAAGGCTTGAGAGTTCCTCAAAACAAGCCTATTTCACCAATTTCAACCGACAAGGCCAAAAATAGAAGTCCATCACACAATAAACAAACACGGGTTTCAAATTTTAATGATGACTTCTATAATCAATGGCAATCAAAGAGTATCAAAAGGAATCTTAATCATAATATGAAACAATAACTGAGTTCTCATCTAAGATTTAAAACAAAAGTGATTTCTGAAAATAAAAAATGCGTCCAATTTCTACAGAGAAATAAGGTTGAAAGATTTGACCACTCTTCTAACAGCTCGGTTGAAATTGATCAAATAAAATAAAAAATGACTCCACTGAAATTCTTCAAAGAATCACCCTCTAAATCACAACCTAGAGACAAGTATCAAAACTTTACAGTAATGGATACAAACGGGCAACCCAAGACCATCATGGCTTGGGTTCCACATTCTAACTAGTTCTTTTATGCTTGTAGGGTCATCCATACAGGTCCAACAACTTATGGTATGTGGATAGTGGATCTCCCGACACATGACTGGAGACAGTTCCCTCCTTCATGACTTCAAGCATATACAAGGAACTACTGTAGCATTCGGTGGAGATTCACAAGGTGGTAGAATAACTGGAGAAGGATCTGTGATGAATGGACTGCTGAGTTTTGACAAAGTGAACTACTGCAAGCAACTAAATTTCAACCTCCTCAGCGTGTCTTAGATCTGTGACAAGAAATGCTCCACTCACTTCACAAACACTTATTGCTACATTCTGAAACCAGGAATTCAAATTCTTGAAGAATGGGTTGTCTTGAAGACATCAAGAAAGAATAACACCTATGTCTTGAACCATAATTCTACACAACCGTTAGAAGAAACATGTCTTTTGTCTAAAGCATCATTTGATGAGTCATAGCTTTGGTATAGAAGTTTGGGACACACAAATTTTAAAAACATGAACAGATTGGTAAAAGGAAACCATGTAATTGGTTTACCTCAAAGGGAATTTTATTTCATTGATCAATGTTCTACATGTCTCAAAGGAAAACAACATAAGTCTTCCTATAAGCCAAAGCTTGTGAACATAAACAATTCTCCATTGAAGTTACTTCATATGGATCTCTTTGGACCAACTCATGTCATGAGTATTGGAAAGACGAAGTATTGTTTGGTGATCATTGATGACTTTTCACGATTCACCTGGGTCTTCTTTCTACTTGGTAAAAACGAAGCATCACAAATAATAAAAGATTTTATCACTAATATTGAAAATTAACTTGATCAAAAAGTAAAATCAATCAGAAGTGATAACAGAACAGAATTCAAAAATGAAATTCTAAGTTGATTTTGCACAAACAAAGGCATTGCTCATCAATTCAGTGCATGTAAAACTCATCAACAAAATAGAGTAGCTGAAAGAAGAAATAGAACACTGATTGAAGCATCAAGAACAGTGCTAGCCGATGCTAAACTGCCAATTACCTTTTCTGCTAAAGCAGTCAACACATCGTGCTTTGTGCAAAATCGAACGTTGTTAGTTAAAGAAAGCAACATAACACCTTATGAACTACTTTTCCACAGAAAACTATGTAGATGCTTCTTTTAAAGATTAACATTTGTCTTTGTATGTCTTTTACATTTTTGTCATAGTATAGGGACTTTTATTGTAAATATGTTCCTTTGTTTTCTTGATTAGTATAAATAGGCTGAATATGTATTGTGTAGGTAGACATCTAGAGATTAGACTTTCAGTTTAGACGCTTTGTATCTGTTACTTACACTTTGTATTCTTCTCTACTAATCAATGAAAACTTTTATGAATTTTTGTTGATTTCGTGTATTGAATTGAATACTTATGTGTATTAGATTGAATTGCGTTCTTATATCATCATAGATCGATCCATTTTGAGCTCATCAAAAGGTATCAGAGCTTTCAGTTCAGTGATTGAAACTGTTCTTCAACTGTCGAACACTCATAATCACTTGAATCCGTGATTGATAAACAATTCATTCTTAAAATTGTTGAATTAAGATCTGTTTCATCATCAGAAACAAGATTTGATTCACAATTAGCAGTACAATTCGTTCAAATCTGTGAATTTGAGCAAAAAGTCTTCGAACTGTTCTTAGTTTGTTCGAACTGTTCTTTGAATCAAAACATTAATGTTTGTTGTTAATTGATGAAATTGATGTTAGAGGATTGTTAATCGATCGATTTCAGACCTAATTGGTGAAATTTAGATCAATTAATCAAGTTTTGAAGAAATTGAAAGAAGCTGAGTTCGTTGAAGCTGATGAATGTGGCGCATTAGGTCAGAAACACTGCTGAAAATCGTCAAAGTGATAGGCGCATAACAACTGTTTAGGAGCTTTACAACTGTTCGGGCGGTTTTCCGTTAGGCGTTTTACCACTATGTGGGCGCATTTCAACTGTTGGGACACTTTGGGCGTAGCATAAAACTAAGTAATTCCAGGTGTTTTTCAACTGTTGAGGAGTATTTGAACTGTTTGCGTTTTGACACCCAGACGCCTAACTGTTTGGGCGTATCACAACTGTTCAGACACATCTCAACTTGGGCGCTTTTTGGAATTTTTCTAAGGCAACCCTTAGATGTTTCAGGGTCAAAGTCAAAAAGTGTACCCCAACTGTTTAGGCGTTTCACTACTGTTTGGGTGCATCAGCTTTCACACTTAGAAATTTTCAAAAAATTTTCAGAAACATTAAAATCCAAAAATATTTTCATTTTATTGTTTTAATTCAAAACATTAAAAACAACAGAAACAAATCACTTTTAAAAATTAAAAATTAAAAAAATGGTAAAATCAGAAGACTCAGAGAACAGAGTTCCCAAGCTAAAGAATAGAGCAGATTTCAAGAATTGGTCATTGAGATTAAAACACCATTTGAATTCTATTGATACTGATTTATGGAAATCAATAGAAAAAGGTCCTTACATTCCAATCACATCTGATGGACCTGATAGAGGATTTGTGTATACAAAGGACTCTACTGAACCTTATCCAGAAGATGATCTACAAGGAGAAGACCTCAGAAAAGTTAAAAATGATATTAGAGCATATTCCTTAATGTGAAAAGGTCTACCTCTTGAAGTTCTTACAAGGCTTGATGGTTATCAGACTGGATACACCATGTATAAGGCCTTGAAAATAATATGTGAAGGTGGAAAAGAGATTCAGGATCTAAAAAAGCAAAAGCTAAAGAGACAATTAGAACTTTTTGAATATTTGTCTGGTCAAACAATAAATCAGATAATGAATAGATTTGTTCAACTGACTACAGAGATGTCGACTGCAGGGATCATGAATGATTTAACAGATCTTAACTACAGACTTCTCAATGCTATTCCATCTTCATGGAAGCAAACAGTCACTCTGTTAAAGCATACTGAGAAATTTCCAATGAATCAAGATCTCTTGATTGCTAAAATAGAATCTGTTGAAATTGATGAAAGTTCTAGAAACAACGATAGAGCAGCTTCGTTGTCACAATATAAGTATGTTGCTTCTCCAGCAAACACTGTGGAGAATGCATTCATGGTTAAGAATGAAACTTCACCAAGAGATGAGGGTGATTTATTTGTTGGTGCAGGGTTCTTCACTGATTCTACTTACACAAGTGCTCCTGCCTATACAAATCAGAATAAACCTCAATCTCCTCCTATGCCTAAAAGTTCTAACTCTCAAGCAGAGGCTCCATCTGTTAACTCTGCTAAATCTAGCAAAGTTAACGATGTAATAAACATTTTATTACAAGATGAAGAGTCAAAAACTGCTTTTACTGCATTTATGGCAAGTTTTCAAGCATACCAAGGTAGCCATTTAACTCAACTAGATTTTGTTTTGCAGGATTTATTTGAAATGGATCCAGACAACGTTGAGGAAATGGACTTGAATTGGCAGATGGTAATGATAGCATACAGAACTCAAAAGCATTCCTATGTCAACAAAAACTATAAACTAAGTGCAAACAAGATAGTAGGTTTTGACAAGTCAAAGTCAAGATGCTTTAACTGTAATAGCTATGGTCATTTCTCTAGAGAGTGCAAAGCTCCAAGGAATAAAGGAGGAAATGGTCAATCAAGCTCAAGCAATCAAAGGTTTCAGCAATCATCACAGAAGACATTTCAGAAACCTTATCAAAGCCTACCAATGCCAGAATTGAAAGATGATTCTAAAGCAACAGAGGAACCCAAGAAAGCTTTAGTTGTCAATATTACTGATGGTTATGATTGGAGTGCCTACGCTGAACAATTTACTGCTGATCTAACTTCCAATTTATCTCTTGTTGCAGAAATACAAAAGGAAGATTGGTCTGAAGTTAATGATCCAAAAGCTGATGGAAACTCTGAGAACGAGGAAGAGGATTATGACTGGAGTGATAAGTCTGATCCCAAGGAAGATTAAGAGGAAGTTGTTTTGATGGCAAAATCTGATCAGCCAAACGTTGAAAGCTCTAACTCTGAAACGTCTCTTCCTAAATATTCTGAAATTCCATCAGAAGTCAGAGAAAAGTTATGCATAAAGTCTTGCTTCAAACATGTCAAATACGACATAAATTATTCTTATAAGATATGTGAAAAACTCAAGCAAGAAGAACAAATGCATAACAAGCTGAAAAAGAATCATAAAACATCTGATGACAAGATTATCTCTCTTTAAAATTCATGTAACAAAACTCTAAGAGAACTTGAAATTGTATCAAAACAACTCGAAGAGATGACGAAAAATCTTGAACTGGACAAGATAGCTCATGCAGCTACTCAAGTTGATCTAGCTAAAGTTAAAAGTTCTAAAACCATTATGGAAGAGCTGATAAATGAATGTAAAGATAAACAAAAGGTAGGATTGGGTTTCACTCATGAACCAATGCCTGAATCAATAACGAATACTTTACCAGAAAACTTTAACACTCATGATCACTCTCCAGAAAACAAAGCAAAACTCAAAGCATTTCAGAACAAGACCAAGATGTCTGAAAATGAAGAAGAGAAAACAAACATAGAAATTTTTGAAGAAAATGATATTGAGAAAATTTAAAATGGTCATCCGGTTAAAGTTAAATCTTATGAACCAAGACCAAAGAACAAGAAAATTTATGTTCCTAAAGAATCAGTTTTGGAAGAAATGAGTACGATGACAGAAAACAAAGCTAGAAATGATGAAGAAACATTAGAAGATTCAAATTCATTTGGTCTAAATAACCCAGAATTCATAAAATGGCAAAAAGACCAAAAAAAGAAAGAATGTGAAAAAGAATCTTCAACTGAAGATGTTCAATCTAAACAAACAACTGGTTCAAAATCAAGGAATCAGAGACGAAGAAGAAAGATAAATAAAGCCAAAAATGATCAATTGAAATTTCAAGAAAATCAGGCAAAAGAAATAAATCAGAAAACAAAATTAAAGCCGATTAAATTTTTACCTGCTGGTTTGTTGAATGTGAACTCAATTCAAGATGTTAAAGAAAATCCAAAGAACAAATCAACCTGTGATCTGAAAACAGAGGTTAATGTTGAAGAACATTTTTCTCCATGTGGATTAAGCCATGATGACATACCTGTTGATATTGAAGATAGATATAATTATCTGGTGAAAATGAAATACAACAGAGTATTCTTAGATGGATTAACTGTCTCACAGATCAATGAAGAATTTGAAAAGTGCATAGCAGCTGAGTCAAGTGCACCGATTGATCCTAATGAGATTGTGGTTGAGCATGGTGAATGGAATCCACTAAGTGCCTTTGGAACAAAGACAATTATGGAACAAAGCTCGATCTACGGGTGACCTTGTACGAAATGTTTTACAAAAAGGACAATCTATCTCAGAGTTATTAAATGCTATGATTGTTCCTGACATAACAAAAGAGGTCAAGATCGTAGCTTGAAAATATGATGAAGTGTTTGATGCATTTTTGATTAAAAGAGTTAATGCTATATGTGATTTGTATCACTTTTTCTCAAGCATTATCAAGCTCCTAGTACAAGATCTGAAAGAATTAGCAAAATTGCCTTTGATAAACCATTTTAAAGCTAAGCGTGGAGAGATGTTTGTAGAGCTTCTTCACCGAGGAATAAACAGAATGCTTCTTGCAAACACATTGTGATCAAGAGGATAAAGAATATTTCCAAAAGTTAAAGAAAAAGAAAAAAAGGAGTAGAAAAGGATGTGGGTGAAGAAAAGTTCCTTGATACGTATAGTGATGCATTTTTTGGAAAAAATCACTAATCCAGGACTTAAAGTAATTGAAGGTTCACAGCAGTCCAAACCAATCCTGAGATGGTTTTATAATGCTAATACTTTTGAGATGAAGTTAGTTCGAGACTTGAATGATTAGGACAATGAGATGATCACTTTGTTTGGAGTATTTGAACTCAAATTACTTCACCCGAGTTATATTTCATTTTTGTCCATTCAGAAGTTTGAGAAGGTATTTCCCGAGAATGCAGAAAATGATAAGAAATATTTTCTATCCATCATCAAAGTTATGAATGCAGCAATGGAAAGAATATCTTTGAGGAAAGCAATGGCGTATGCAAATATAGTAAAGAAAGATCTCAAAGACATTGAATTTATGAGAATATCAAGTAAAGGTGTACTGGAAATTTATTGCAAAGATAATCCAAATCCCACAGAGTGTTATGCAAATGTGGATATAGCCGGATTATCTAAGAAAATGTTGGAAGTGATGAAGTCTATGGAGAAAAAACAAATGAGAAGAAGCCTGAACAAGGTGTGCTTGTGAGAAATTTAAAGCTGCAATTGCCAAGGCTATAAGGGAGCAAGAGACTTATAAGGATAAACCAGTATTCAAAGTCAAGGAAGAACCTGAAGACTTCTTTGATGTTTGAAGACTGAAGATCAAGCTGGAGACTGAAGTCTTGACTACAGATTAAAGGCTGAAGACTTGATTGGAGATTAAAGATCAAAGATCTGAAGCCTGAAGATTTTGAAGACTGAAGACATGTAAATCTTAGGGGGAGTATTGTAGATGCTTCTTTTAAAGATTAACATTTGTCTTTGTATGTCTTTTACATTTTTGTCATAGTTTAGGTACTTTTATTGTAAATATGTTCCTTTGTTTTCTTGATTAGTATAAATAGGCTGAATATGTATTATGTAGGTAGACATCTAGAGACATCTAGAGATTAGACTTTCAGTTTAGACGCTTTGTATCTGTTACTTACACTTTGTATTCTTCTCTACTAATCAATGAAAACTTCTATGAATTTTTTTTTATTTAGTGTGTTGAATTGAATACTTCTGTGTATTAGATTGAATTGCGTTCTTATATCATCACAGATCGATCCATTTTCAGCTCATCAAACTATTTATTGGATTTTTAGGTCATTTGGTTGTCTTGTCTCAATATTAAATACCCGAGACCATTTAGGAAAGTTTGCTTCTAAGTGTGATGAGGGATTCTTTGTAGGTTATTCCTCTGTATCAAATGCTTTCAGAGAGTATAATCCTAGATTAAACATTATTAATGAATCAACAAATCTTCAATTCAATGAGCACTCCTTTCCTAAGTCAATGAATGGTCCCGATTGGTTGTTTGATATTGTCTTATTTACAAGATCTTTTGATTAGTTTCACTTGTCAAATGCAGGTAAGCTACAATCATCTGGATCTTCTGGAACAGTAGAAAGAAGAGATGACTTTCCGATGATTCCTCTTTATTCTTCTAATCATTTTGAAGAAGAAGTTCCATTGCAAGCTTATCCTGTTAGACAAGATGTACAAAATCAGAGTGTTTCAACTGAGGCTGGTCCTAGTACACTGCCCACTCCTTTAGCAGAACAGTCTATTAAAGTTAGAAATCTAGAACCAGCTACTATGCTAGTTGAAACTAAAGGGAATGGAAATGATAAGAGTCTTCAAAGTGCTGCAGATACCGAAGCGGGAGCTGGTGAAGCATTTGATTACTTTCACAATTCTCCTACATCACAACCTGAAGGTGCCTCTCACCAAGATGATTTGAATGTTTCCAACCATGATATATCAATTGCTGGTGACTTAATTCCAACCACCAGGATACATAAGGATCATCCAGTGTCAAACATCATTGGTGAATTAAATGAGCGGGTGACAAGAAGCAAGTCAAGTATTGCAAACATCTGTTTGTTTTCTTGCTTTTTGTTTCAAACTGTACCCAAGAATATAAAAGAGGCACTTCAAGACAATAGCTGGATCAAGGCAATGCAGGAAGAATTGCACCAGCTCAAAAAACAGGAAGTATGGCAGCTGGTAGACCTTCCCGAAGGACAATACCCTATCGGTATGAGATGGTTATACAGAAACAAGACTCATGACAGGGGTATTGTTATCAGAAACAAAGAAAGATTGGTTGCACAGGGATACACTTAAGAAGGAATAGACTATGATGAGGTGTTTGCGCCGGTTGCCAGATTAGAAGCCATAAGAATATTTCTTGTGTACTCTACATCTATGAAATTCACTGTTTATCAAATGGACATAAAGTGTGCATTTCTTTATGGTAAAATCTCTGAAGAAGTCTATGTGAGTCAACCACCAGGCTTTAAGGACCCGGATTTCCCTTATAGGGTGTACAAGCTTGACAAAGCTTTGTATGGCCTACATCAAGCCTGACGAAAGTGGTATGAGACTCTATTATCTTTCCTTCTTACACACGGGTATGAGAGAGGAAAGATTGATCAGACTTTGTTCAGAAAAAGAAAAGAACATGAAATGCACTAGTGCAGATCTACATGGATGATATCATTTTTTGATCAACAAACAAGCAACTTTGCAAGGATTTTGAAGACCTTATGCACTCCGAATTTCAGATCAGTGCTATGGGGGAGCTTACATTCTTCTTAGGATTACAAGTACAGCAAACAGCAGATGGAATGTTTACCAATCAATCAAAATACGTGGAATCCATGTTGAAGAAATTTCATTTTACAGATTGTTACTCTATCAGAACTCTTGTGGATACAAAAATGAAGATTAGTCCAGACTCAAATGGCAAATCAGTGGATCAGATTCATTATCGATCAATGTTTGGGTCACTCATGTATCTAACAACAACCAGAGCTGACATAATGTTTGGTGTATGTGTTTGTGCAAGATATTAAGCAGATCCCAAGGAATCATATGTAAATGCTGTAAAGAGGATATTTAGATATCTTAAGGGCAAGCCTGCACTTGGATTATGGTATCCAAAGGAAGGGGATTTTAACCTCTATGCCTACACAGACAGTGACTACGGGGATGCAACTTCAATCGGAAGTCCACTTTTGGGGGTTGTCAATTTCTTAGTCCTAGACTGGTCTCCTGGTAGTGCAAGAAGGAGACAAAAGTGTCTGTTTCAACAGTAGAAGCTGAGTACATAGCAGCATCAGCTTATTGCTTTCAAGTTCTTTGGATTCAAAACCAGATGTTTGATTATGGTTATAACTTCTTGCACACACCAATTCACATTACACAGCCGCCATGTTCATAACAAACAATTCTGTTCAGCACTTTAAAACCAAACATATTGAAATTAGATATAACTTTTTGAGAGACTATGCTGAAAAGGGGTTAATCAAGACAGGTCCACATGGACAATCAATTAGATTATTTTTTCACTAAAGCATTTGACCCTAGTCGGTTTGAATTCTTAGTCCAATCAATTGGCATGATTAACTTGGAGTAAAAATAAAAATTTGAAAAAACATTCAAATATTATAAAATTACAAAAGAAGCTATTTTTGTTGAAGAATATGAAATGTACTCCAATTTGGGTAATGATATAATTACAGTCGTTATATCATTCAATGTGCTTATTTCAAAATCTTGAAAGACTGACATGACTTATTTGATATGCGAGTACGCTCAGCATGGAAAAGAAGATACATGCTGTGATGAATTAAAGCTCAAATTCAACTATGAAGTCTTCATCTCAGAGTAGAAGTAAGTATTAGCTTATCCAAGTGTGTGTGTGTAGTAACCTAAACACACTAGGTAATGCTGCCTTATGAATCTCATTCACCCACATTAGTTTCTCCTCTGTTTTACTTGGCAAAGACCTGGAGAAACAAGCACAAAGTGCTAATGTCATGATCCAAAAAGATTCCCAATATGGAACACATCCAAAATGGATGAATTAATAAAATCAAAAGAATCCCAAAGGGGATCACCTTCCAAAGTGAAGTGCCAAAAAGAATCCCAATGCGAATCAGATAATTATAAGGATCAAAGTAAAAGAATCTCAATGTGGATCCGCTTACCCAAAACCAAATGAGATTTCATAACTTAAATGACTTGGTCATGTATGTTGTGAAAAATTCCTACCATGCATTTCATGCGGGTGGTTGATCTTGCCCCTCAATTGAGTGTGAGGTACATGTTGAATATTTAATCCACTTAAAACATGATAAAGGTCAAAAGCATTAAAATATTAGCCAAGCATGAGTTTAAGAGGACAAACATACCTACAATTAATATGTTCATGATTATCTCTATTTTACTAACAATTGCTTGCACTTGTGAAAAGTAAGATTGATATGATCCCAAGTAACGTATACTTCCTCTTCATGTACAGATAAAAAAATAAAAAAAAAGTTTACAAAAAGATTTTCTTTTCAAAATTTAAAATTATTAAAATTTATATCCCATATGGATATAAACTTTAGGGGGAGTAAATAAAATTTAATGAAAATACTCACAAAAACATTAAATATTTGAAAAATCTCAAAAATATTTTAATTACTTTATACAGTTGTTGCTTTTCTTGAAAAATATAAAATTAAAAAGAATTGACTGTGTTGGTGTGAAAGCTATACTATAGTATCTCAATGTATGCAGACATTTGGAAACACAAAAGTCCAAGATCAGTCAAATCTGGGAAATTTGTATCACACCTGGTGTACAATTCAAACCAAGCAAGAATTGACAATCCAAGCAACAGTCAAAACCTCATAAAAGTCAAAGCAACAGGCACACCTTCATAAAAGTCAAAGCATCAGTGCAGAAACAGTCAATACTATCCACAGCAAAAACATTAATTTTTGACAAGTATTGGTTAATGCGGGTGAAGGTAACCCATGTATATAACCAATGCGGGTAATAGTTTTTGCAACGAAAACCAAAGTGAAACTAATGCGAACATTTAAGTCATCCGCATTTGTTTCCAAACAAATTCATGCAACAATGTCTGAAGTATCATGGATGAAAACTTATGCGGAAAAAAATTTGTTCTACTGTATTTCCCAAATGCAGTTAAGTTTTGTTCATCCGTATTTACCAAATGTGGTTGACATGATCAATGCGGACAACATTGTTGTGTATTTGTATTAAAAATAAATCATGTGCTCACACTCTTCTGCCATGATGTAGCGTTTGAACTTTAGTTAATGTGGATGGATAATGCAAAGCATTGAAATACTAACATCCATCATCATTAACTAATGCGGTAGAAGTTCAAGAAATGCGGAAAACTAATTGTTCGTCCGCATTTGTTGCAACAAAAAATGCAAGTTCTAATGTAAATGCGGACAAGTTCAAATGTTCTTCCGCATTTGTTACAGGGTCAAATGCTGACAAGTTTTGTGCTTCCGCATTTTTCATAGTACACAAATGCGTACAAGTCAACAACATCCGCATTTGCTTCAGTATAAAATTAAAACTTCCGCATTTGTTCATACAATTGCAAAGTTTGAGAAAGACATTAAATCGACTATTTAAGCACATTAACGAGAGTCATTTAATACTTCTCAAATTTGAGTGAACTGATAGTGCGACAAGCGTTTTTCTCATTGATCTTCATCAATCATCCAAACCATCTCAAACCTTGTGTGTTGATTGTTCATCCACCTCCATTTAATCTCTATTTTGATTTTTAGAAAAAGTAGTATCGAAACAAGGTGATTCTCAATGGATATGTAAACTTCAAGTACCAAACCAGTGACGAACATAGAACCCTAGGTTTAGAAAACTCAAAAATTAACCATAAACAATCAATTTCAATGACATTTTCAAGTTCAATGAAACGAATGTTAATATGAATAACAAAGAACAACCGATTACAAAACCTCGGTTACCAAGATGAATACGGGAACCAAGAATTGAAAATGTTGAAATCAAATTCTATGTTTTAGTGTAAAAGGATGTTTAAAACAAGTAAAGATGATTGAAAATATGCATAAAACATTACACAAATGGTTATTCATCACAAAATCAAAGATAGGTCAAATTCCTACACAATAGTAGCCATTGATATATCAATTTTGACCTGAGAAAGTCAAACTAAGAAAAGTCAAATATGCTCTTAGTTGTATAATTTGATAAATGTTAGTACATTACTAACACATGTGTCTCTATTTTAGAATCTATGGCAAACCTCACATGGCGTAGGCTCCATAATGTCAGTGGATACCGTGATTCAGATGTGCCAGAATCTGAGGGTAGTCATCTTCACAATAAGAGTGGCACATGCCATCATTGTTAGACCTATCACCTATGAGTACTTCATTAAATCATTCTAGGGACAGCTAAAGTGACTGAAGTAGATGGTGTGAAGACTATATCAGGAAGGATCACTGATGACAAAACTTTAGCCAGCTCTGAACAAACTATGAGATAGTGTCTACAGTTTGGGGATGATGCCAACTCCCCCAAGAACTAGAAGAGGATGACATCATGACCTTCTGTTAGGGATAGATCTCTTGTATAGGTTTAGATGATTATTTAAAAATAAGCTAGATGATAGGGGAATAATAATCAGAAACAAAGCAAGGCTAATTGCACAAGGCTACACACAAGAGGAAGGCATAGACTAGGATGAAGTGTTTGCACCAGTTGCAAGGATTGAGGTAATAAGAGTGTTTTTGGCATATGCATCATATAAGAAGTTCATAGTTTACCAAATGGATGTAAAGTGTGCCTTCTTATATGGTAAAATTGATGAAGAGGTCTATGTTTCTCAACCACCAGGATTTGAAGATCCTGATTACCCTCATAGGGTGTACAAGCTTGATAAAGCTTTATATGGACTTCATCAAGCACTAAAAAAATGGTATGAAACACTGTCTAAGTTTCTCCTAAGACATGGATACAAGAGAGGAACAATTGACCAGACACTCTTCCTCAAACATGAACATCAAGATCTCTTAGTTGTTCAAATATATGTTGATGACATCATATTTGGATCAACAAATAAGAGACTCTGTGAAGAGTTGGAAGCCTTAATGCAATATGAGTTTTAGATAAGTTTAATAGGAGAATTAACTTTCTTCTTAGGATTACAAGTTCATCAGAAAACAGATGGCATCTTCATTAATCAAGAAAAGTATATCCTTAAAACACTGAAGAAATACAACCTTGCAAACTATGCATCATGCAAAACACCAGCATCTACTATAGATAAAATTGTACCAGATCCAACATGAGAGTCCAATGAACAAAGATTATATAGATCTATGATAGGATCATTAATGTATTTAACTTCTAGTAGACCTGACATAATGTTTGTTATGTGAGTGTGTGCTAGGTATCAAGCAGATCCAAAGGAGTCTCACTTGAATGCAGTAAAGAGAATATTCAAATACCTCAAAAGGAAACCATCACTTGGCCTTTGGTATCCCAAAGAAGGAGACTTCAAGCTTTACTCCTATTCAGACAGTGACTACGGAGGATGCAACAACAATAGAAAATCAACAACTGGAGGATGTCAATTCATAGGACCAAGACTTGTGTCTTAGCAGTGCAAAAAGCAGACAAATGTTTCAGTATCCACAACCGAGGCTGAATACATAGCTGCTTCAGCCGGCTGCTCCCAGGTTCTATGGTTACAAAATCAATTACTTGATTATGGTTACAATTTTCTCCAGACACCAATATATATAGACAATTCAGTTGCTATATTTATCACTGTTAATCCAATCCAACATAGTAAAACTAAGCATATAGAAATCAGATACCATTTTCTAAGAGACTGCTCGGAAAAGGGACTAATTAAGTTGATCAAAGTGGACACAACAAATTAGCTTGCTGATTTATTCACTAAGGCTTTTGATTCAGTAAGATTTAAGTTCTTAATTGAATCATTAGGCATGATCAACTTAGAATAAGTTCAAAACATTAACAACAGGTATATAGGCTCATTAACTGTGCTCATATGAGGATACAACATAAACTTATGTGTAAGTCTTTTGATAATCTACGGATACGATAGTATGCTATAAACATGACATATATCCTGCCTACACCCAACCAACTAACTACTGATCTGATGTGTTGAATATATGAATAGCTTCATCCTGAGTGGAAAATAAGCTATGTCATGCTCAACATAAAGCCAAGATGACTTAGTATGGACAAGTCATTATGAGGTGTTAACAAGTAAGTCTCATCAGAAAGTACACAACTCATCACTTATGCACGCTTACTATGTTGTAACACCTTATAACCTCTATCTTTGCACATCATGACCCTTTGTTTTGCGTAAGCAAAGACCAGGGTCAAAGGGCACCTTTGTTTTACGTAAGTAAAGACCTGGTGACCTGATGATGATCATTAAAAGTTCCCAAAAAGAACTGCTCCCAAAAAAATCCTAAAGGATCAACTACATAGTATTCAAAAGAGCATTCATGAAAGGCATTAATAAGATTTCAAAGAAATCTTAAGATAGAGCTTATAATCCACGGAACATGGTATGTGTGATAAAGTGATGACTTGATCACAATCTGGGAGACAGACTTTCATACACCTTGCATGATGCATTCATCCTTGTTTATCTTTAATTCTTACCAAAACATAATAACTAGCCGGACATGCCCAACATACACTCTAGGTTGAACTTCTGCGGATCACCATATTTGCAATTTGCACTAGATCCAGTAGGCTTTTCACTCAACCAAAATAAGCAGGAATGTGTCTGATTTATAGTATGATCCTTAGTTTCTTAACCAATTGCCTGCCACGGAACACTATACTCGTGTGATTTTCAGTTACACATTCATTGTTCATGCGATCGTCGTATAAATTTTTGATAAACTCATCCGTAGATGATTAATCACAAATTTAGGAGGAGTAGTACCTCGTGTATCTGAGTAAAACTGGTCAATTAATTCCCTTAATCTAAGTAGTATAACTAATCAATTAATTCCCTTCGGAACCGCAGGTGTACTATGGAAGACATGAGCTATCTTTTGTAGATACAGTGAAATCTGTTCATCCGCAAATGTTTCGGTGGAAGACAGAATGGGTCCACATCCGTAGATAAAGCACGGAAGAAACAGAAAACTACGATTTTCGTGGATATTATACTTTGCTTAATTATGTGATCATTAATTGCTATTAATTATTTATTAGGCATAGTTAATAACCTCGGAGGGGTAAAAAATGTAAATGGGTCCCACATGGTAGACAGCCTATCTAAAAAGGTATAAAAAGGTACTTCGACCGTTAGCCTTTCTATTCATTTTCAAAACGCTTTGATACCACCTGTGAATTCAGGGAGATCAACTAGATTCCACACCTTCTATTTCCTGAATTACTGAAGTTCTTCTTGCATTGCTTCAATCCGGCTGTTGTCTTTCAGGGCTTCTGTTATGTTGGGAGGAACTACTTTTGATAGAAAGCAGGTGAATAGACAAGTGTTTGTAGCTCCCCCTTGTCTTCTTGTAGTTCTGTTGTGGAGATCACCTATCATGTTATTAATTGGGTGATACTTATATGCTCTAACTGTTGGTACATCATTAACTTGGATGGATAAATCTAGGTTTGTGATGTTGGTTGTTGGAGATGAGGTTAGTTGTGAGGGAGAGTCAACAAAGTAGTTCATCTCATTTTCTGGAGCAACTGTCTGAGTTTCTGTAGTAACATGTATGCCTTTCGGGGTAGTGGACATGTCATCCGCAGCAGGGACTTGATCAGCTGTAGTTTCAGACAAGATATTTCTGTGTGTGACAATGGTGTTAAATGGTTTCCTGATGTGGTTTGATGATTAGGGGATCTCAGTCCGTCATCTGTAGAAGTAGGAACATCTACGGAAGTAGATGGTACTTCAGCTGATGTGCATGGTATGAGGTCATCAGAGACATCTTTACTAGTTTGTACTGATGCATCAGGATCAGTGTTACTTTGGTTCACCAGGGAAGTGACTCTAGGTGGGTCAGCTGTTAATGGTACACCCATGTTTGGAGGAACATAAGGGTAACATGTATCAGCTGCACCTGTCACGTTAAGATAACTAGAGTTAAATGAGTTAGTTAATGCATCTATATCAAACAGCCAAGATGATCCTTTCACTGACTGTGGAAATAAGGATTCATCAAAGGATACATTAGGAGTTTCTTCCACTATGTTATCATGTGGAATATAGACTCTATATGATTTAGATATTGATGAGTAACCAACAAGAAACCATCATAGGCTTTTTCAGCAAATTTTCCTAACTGTTCTTTTGTGTTTAATACAGATACTGACACCCAAAAGCTTTAAGATATCCTATAAAAGGTTTTCTTTTAAACAGAAGTTCATAGGGTGTTTTATTATATTCTTTGACAATAAAAGTTCTGTTTTGAACAGTGCAGGTTGTGTTCACAGCTTCTGTCCAAAATGTTATTGGCAGATATGAGTTAGCTAGCATTGTTCTTGCTACTTCAATTAGAGTTTTATTTCTCCTCTTAGCAACTCAATTCTATTGAGGAGTTCTTGGAGCACTAAATTGCCTAGCTATGCCTTTATCCCTGCAAAATGAGTCTAAGACATAAATAACAAATTTAGTTCTATTATCACTTCTCAGTATCTTGATTCTTAGATCAAGTTGATTTTCTATCTTAGTGATGAACTCCATTAAAATTTTTGATGTTTCACTTTTATGTTTTAAGAAAATACCCAAGTAATCTAGTGACATCATCAACAATCACAAAACCGTACTGCCTTTTGCCAATGCTTAACACATTGTGGGACCAAAAAGATCCATGTGCAGTAACTTTAGTGGTGTTGTGTTTGTGTTAATGTTTTGACTTTTGATACTTTATGTTGTTTGCCTTTATAGCATGATAAACAGTGATTAGAACAGTAAAATTCTTTCTTTGGAACACCAATGACTAAGTCATTTTTCACCAATTTATTCATGTTCTTCATGTTCGAATGAGCCATCCTTCTATGACAGAGATGTGCCTCATCTTCTGATGATTTAGAGATCTGGCATGTTTCTTTGCTTGTTAGTGTTGTGTTGTTCGTATCCAACACATAGGTGTTACCTTTTCTTGGTGCTTTAAGAAGGATCCAGTCTTCTTGAATTTTGAAACCTAACTTAAGAATATAGCAATCAGAGTTATCAAAGAAAGTAGTATAGTGTTGGTCACAGATTTGTGATACACTTAGTAAGTTTTCACAAAAGTTAACTTTTTCAATTAATTAAAACTCCATTTGTTACCATTCCTTCACCAGTAATTTTACCTCCCTTCTTATCCCAACCAAATGCTACATATGAAGCATTCTTATGTTTAAAGTCCTACAAGAGGGTGCAGTCTCCTGTCATATGTCTGGAACAGCCACTGTCAATATACCACTTGTTGTCAGCCCTCCTTGGATGTTCCTGTAAACAAAAATGAACTTAGTTAGACTTAGGAGCCCAAGGCTTGCTGGTCTTGGGCTTGACATTGTTATCTAATGTATAAACTTTCTTATGAATAAGACTTGAAGTTTCTAGATTAGGTGTACAGTCTGTTAATTCATTATGTTTAGTTTGGGGTGAGAATGTAATGGTTGATGAAGTTGAGGTGATGTCTTCTTGATTCATACTGACTTAGTTAGTCATTTTTGTTTGAGACTTCTACTTTGATGTGGATGATGAGGAATTGCCAGAAAATGTTTCTGCATCCTTTGCTTTGGAATTAGGCACATCATTGCCTTTGTCAAAGTGATCAAAGAATTTGTCTTCTTCCTTAAGTGCTACCTTTTAGTGTGGTGCATTCTTTTGCACTTGTGATTTCTCCTTCTTCTTCTTTAATTGTACCTTAGCAACTTTGTTGTATTTCTTAGTAACTTTGTATTTTTGTTGTCGTTTCTTTTGGTTTGAATCTCTATCATCTTTGGAAGATTGTGAGTCTGACTCAGAGGTATCTACTTTCTTTGTATTGATAATCTTTGTTTTGTTCTTTTTGTTGATGTAGCATTCCTTTGTAGTATGGTTGTTTTTGTTGCATATTGCACAATATTTGTTGAAGTAACAATCTGAAGTCATGTGATTGTTCATGTTACATATTGAGCAATAGTTGCTGAAGTAGCAATCTTCTGTGCTGTGGTTGTGCATGTCACATCATTTATAGTAAACTTCATCTTCACTGTCAGATGCATTCCTTTTCTTTGCCATCTTCTTGCTCATCAGTTTTTGCTTCTTAAATTCCTTTTCAAATTTAGCTACTGATGAGTCTTTTCCTCTTCCTGACATGATATCAAAAGGTTCTTGTGTTGTATCTTTTGTGTCCTTTTTCTTAGTCTGTTCTGATTTCTTTCGCAGATGATCCGTAGAAGTTAGGTTCTTTTCTCCTGATCCTCTTTTTGCTGACTTTTCTTTATTTAGTGTATTGAATGCATGAATGCCTTCATTTAATTGCTCAATCCTTGTGTGGATTGTCTTTAGCAGATTTCTTTGTTTTGGTGGATAGGGTAGTTTAACTTCATTTAGTACCTTTGGAATTGAGTATTCTTTTAACACAGTTTTATCCTTACCCAACCCAGCATTATTAGTCTCAGCCTCTTCATCTAAGTCATCACAGTTTTCATAATCAAATTCTGACAGCTCGGAGTCTGATGAACTAGATTCAGATGACTCAGTATTATTAAGTTTATCTGATGACTCAGGTATGAAGTGATTAGATAAACTGTTGGTCATTGACTCAGGTAAAGGAGTATAATTGTTGGTAACTGGTGGTGCAACTGTATGAAATCCCAATCCTGACTTGTTCTTAGACTCAATATGAGAGTTTAACAGTTTCTAATACTGTTGTGATGACAATTGGAATTTTTGTAGTTTCACCTCTGTAGATGCATGTTCTGACATAGATTTGGTTAAAGTTGTAGTCAGATGCTCAACTTGTGCTTTTAGATTGTAATTTTCAGATACATGTTTATCTAAATATTTTTGTAAAGAATTAATTTTGACTTGATAAAGTTTGTGTTCTCTAACATGAGATTCATGTAAGAGTAAGGTTTCTTTTACTTTATCAGCCACTTGTTGAGCATGTGTTCTATATCTTTCTACTTCATCTATGCAAGAAGGGGAACACAACCTTTCTCTTACCTCGGTGGCCATTGGAGGGACTTTGTTTTCCATATTGGCTATCAAAGCTTGGTTTTCAGCAAGTACTTCCTTCTCATACATGCTCCAATCATAAGTACCATCCTGCAAAATAATTAAACCAGTTTCTTTAGTGTTAGAGATACCTGTTGTATTGTTTGGTGGGGATGCATTGGTTAATAGTGGTTGTGTGAAACTCCTTTGACTAGGCTGTCTTGAGTCAGTTGACTACTATTGGCTGTTATTGCACTCCCTTGAAAAGTGTCCAAACAGATTGCACTTAAAGCATCTCACTTTGGACTTATCTACACCAAATTTTGTTGTTCTTCCTCCACAGACAATCCTTTGTTTCTTTTCATGTACATCTTGGCTCTATAGGCAATCATTGCCATTTGCCATTGTAGATTCATCTCTTCCACTTCATCAGGATGAAGTTCTTCTAGATCTTGTTGACAAAGTGAGCAGGAGTCAAGGTGCTTTCTAGATAAGCCTGAAAGCTTGAGCTGAAAGCTGCAAAGGAAGCTTTCTGTTCTTCAGTCCCCAGAACCACAGTAATTGGTTCTGTTTGATTGTTATTCTTCTTGCTTTTGGATTCATCAGCCTTTCCTTTTGTCTGTTTGTGCTGATTGCTTTGAGTTCTTGATTTTGAAGGCTTTGCTGCGTAGAAACTTGTTTCAACTTCCTGTTCACCTTCATCACTGGAGTTGTCTTTATCTTCATTGCAGATGAATGCACTGCCAGTATTCTTCAGTTCTTTGAATTGATAAGGTGCTATAGGTGCTTTCACACTTTTTTTCTTGTCTTTTCATCCAGCTCCAGTTCTTCTACTTTTGCCACTAGAGTGCCTAGACCTATTGTTTTTAGATTAATAGTATTTTAAACATGGACATAGTCTGTGTCCAGTTTTCAGGAAAAGAATGAAGCATCTTTGTATTCAATTCTTCATTGATGTACTTAAGTTCAAAAATGTTCATCTCTGTAACAAGTTGCATGAATCTATGCAATTGTTGAGGGACTGACTCTCCGGAATATGATGGAATGTTTCATATTGTGCACGGAGAGTATCCTTCTTTACGCTTCTAATCTCGTCACTACCTTCACACAGAGTGTGCAGGATTTTCCATAACGAGTTAGCTGTTTTGTATGATTCACACCTGATCAAGAGTTCTTCAGGCAAAGCCATAGTAAGCATACTATAAGCTTTGATGTCAATCTTGACTCTTTTGGCATCATCAGGTGATAGATTTTTTAAATTGATGGGTTGATTATTATCCTTATAATCCGCTCCTAAGGCAGGTGGGATATAAGGTCCTTCGGTAATCGAAGCCCATAAGTCAGAATCTATGTAATTAACATGATTCCTGAACCGGATTTTCCAGAGCATCAAACGCCATTGAAGCAACAAGTAGAAGAAATTGACTCTGAATAGGAAGAGCTGATAAAGGAAGAGTCTGAAGAAGTCAAAAAAGAAAAGCTATTGACTACTGATGACATAGTAGAGGAAAGACCACAGTCCTCCATGTTCATGCAATTAATCAATCATGGATTTCCATATGACTTGGACGAGAAGATGAATATGGGAGAAATGGTTGAAGCTTCAAAAGAATTCGATGTTGCAAGACTGATGCTTCCAGTCTGCACTTATGAAACATTCTCCAAGTACAAAGCTATGGAGAAGATCAGGAAGGAATTGGGCCACTATGAAACAAGCAAGCTCACTAAGTATAATATGACATGCTGGCTGCAAGGCCACAATTATCTGCCCTATGAGCTAAAGGGAAGAACAGTTGGTGAGCTCAGAGCTATGATAGATCATGTTATGAAAGTAGAGCTAGACACTAGTGTAAAATTCAGATCCAGAGCTCCCAACCCTGCCTATCAACAACAACCAATTCAAACTCCTACTGAACCCACCATGGTCAAAGCCAAAGATATGCATAAGGGAAAGGAGAAAATGATCAAAGAGCCAAGGGATTTAGTCCCACACAAGATCTGGCCTCAAGGCACTGCTGTAAGAGAGATCACTAAGCAAAAATATACATTAATACAATTCTTTGATCTAATCACCAGACCTGAAGAAGCAGAAGATCATCAAATAATAGCTTGGAAATATGATGGTGAGTGGGACTATGCACTGATTAAAAGGGCATCTGGCATGGTGCAATACTTCTCACTAGTAGAATTCCTACTAGCACTGCCAGATGTAGACCTTCATACACTACAAAACATTCCCATCACCAATTACCCCATAAGGCCAAGAGGAAGAGACTTCTCCGGACTTATGACCAAACTGAGTCACAAGTTCAAGGGAGATGTTCTCAGGGAAGCAAGACTAGTTGATGCAGAGCACATGAAGAGAAAACTCAGGAAATCTCAGCCCAAATCTCTATTGGTTGATGAAGAATTTTTGAAGAGAGTTAGAGCTGAAGACAAAGCTTATGCATCAGTCAAAACAATTGAAGGCAATCAGTTTACATTCCCCATTACTGACTGGGGATATGTAGAAAAGAATAAGGAACTGGTTCTGCTGAGGAATGATCCTCAAATGAAAGCAGCCAGTATAAGGATTTTTGACCCAATAGAAATAAGGTTGCTGCACCCAAGCTATACCTCCTATCTGCATGACAAATATTTTCCAAGGCTGCAAGATCAACAATCTCAGAATGACTTGTGCTTATATGTACATCTTATCCAAGTCATAGACAAATTGCATGCCAAGGCCCATAAGAAGAGAAAGCATGAAGCTGGTCAGCTTATTAGGACTGAAATAAAACCAATAACAGAGTTGAGGATTTCAGAACAGGACGAATTGGAGGTGGTGTCAAACAATAGTGTTGTTGCAACACTCACCACTGAAGAGGATGTCCTAGGTATAGAATTCAAGACATTGAAGAGAATGAGCAGAAGGCAGATTAAATGCAAGTATGAATATCAACAAGCTGCTGTAGACTACTTCAAAGCAAAGATTTTGTCAAGAGTGAATGAGCTTAAAGTATTAAACCAATGATTACTAGAGTCTAAACCTAAAGGGGAGTACTGTTAGGGATAGATCTCTTGTATAGGTTTAGATGATAAAGATCACTCTTGTAATCATGATTGTAATTATTGTTCTTGACGATATAATATGAATATATTTGATTATAATTGTGTTTATGAATTAAATAACATTTATTTTGCACTTCATTTAATATATTCATCTATGATATAATATATTTCAGAATGTATGTGTGAATGTGCAGGAAACATTAAACTGTGTCAATTTCGAAAATTGACCAAGTGTTGGAACAACTGCGGATGAATAAAGTGTTCTTTCGTAGATGTTCTCAGGAACATATCTAAAGAATGTACATCCGTGGATCTCCTACGGAAGAACAACTTCAGCTGAACAAGAAAAGAACAAGTGAAGCTGCTGAAGGAGGGATTGCTGTGGAAGACAAGAACTCCTGCAGAATCACAAGAACAAGTACTGAAGAACAAAGTGTTGCTGCGGAAGACTAGTTACCTAAGGAAGTGTAAATTCCTACGGAAGACCAATTTAAGTAAGAAGTCAACATAAAGTCAACAAGTCAACGTGGCAGAACAACAACATTAATGGCGACGGAAGACATATTATTCAAGCGGATATTCCACGTCACATCAACAAACTTTATTCATATTAGATTCATTGTAAATCTCAAATTCCTAAGCCGACAAACATGGTGAGAATTTGGATAAGTTTAATTAGCTTAATTATAGCAACAAAATAGCTAGCAATAGAACATAATTAGATCTCTATATATATACGAGATCAACAACATAGATCATACATAACAACAGTTGAGAATCATTAGAATCATCACTAATCATTATCTGAATCATAGTATTCAAGATCAGCAACATCAATAGCAACAAGAAAACATTACGATCAACATTATAGAGTTCTCTCGGTTTGATTATTCTTATTTTATGTGTTTGATTGGTTGATTTTAGTATTATTAATAGATTAAACACCAAGTATTGATAATTATGCGATCAATACTTGTTCAAATCAATTCTAATAATTCCTGAACGATCCTTGGATTCACACCTTCTTTGCTACATTGGTTATGAAAGGGGTTTTGAAGGAAAACAAATAGTCAAGGGGTAAGTTGAGTTACACTGGAGATTGCTCATACATCTATTCCAACATTGTCTGTCAAAGAGGAAGACTAGTTGGAATGACATCCCGATCAATAGTTCATCATCTATTTGTGCCTTGTGAACTAACAGACAATTCAACATGTCTGCTTATGTGTTCAATGGCCTGGTCTCCAACATTCAGGAAGGAAGAAGGCATATGTTCCTGATGTATCCATGGTTCATTTAATGATTCATCAATGAAGCTTTCCCTTGATGAGCTCAAAATGGATCGATCTATGATGATATATGAACATAATTCAATCTGAAACACACAAGTATTCAATTCAACACAAGAAATCAACAAAAATTCATAGAGTGTTCATTGATTAAGCATAGAAGAATACAAAGTGTAGTAAACAGTTACAATACGTCTCAATGCTAAAAATTTTTCTACACCATACATATCTATGCTATTTATACTAATCAAGAAAACAAAGGAACATATTTACATAAAAAGTCCCTATACTATGACAAAAATGTAAAAGACACACAAAGACAAATGTTAATCTTTAAAGAAGCATCTACAATACTCCCCCTAAGATTTACATGTCTTCGGTCTTCAAAATCTTCTGTCTTCAAATCTCTTTCTTCAGTCTTTGTCTTCAATCTTTAATCTTCTTTCTTCAGTCTTTAGACTACAGTCTTCTTTCTTCAGTCTTCAGTCTCCTCTCTTTGTCTTCTGCTTGATCTTCAGACTTCATGCTTTAAAAAAGTCTTCTGGCTCTTCCTTGATCTTGAAAACTGGTTTCTCCTTGTAAATCTCTTGCTCCCTTAGTATGTTTGTAATAGCTGCTTTGAATTTCTCAGCAAGAATTCCTTGTTCTGGCTTGGCCTCATTTGTTTTAATTTCCATGGAGTTCATTAATTCCATTGTTTGCTTTGAAAGCCCTGCTATATCCACATTTGCATAGCATTCGATTGGATTAGAACTATCTTTACAATGTATCTCCAAAACACCTTTACTAGAAATTCTCAAGAACTCAATGTCTTTTATGTCCTTTTTCACAATATTAGCGTATGTTAGTGCTTTTCTCAAGGATATTCCTTCCATCGCTGCATTCATCACCTTGATTATAGACATAAAATACTTTTTGTCATTCTCAGTAGTTTCTGGACTCACTTTCTCAAACTTTTGAATTGATAAGAAAGAAATGTAACTAGGATGTAGTAATTTCAGCTCAAAAACACCAAATAAAGTAATCATATCATTATCCCAGTAATTTAAATCTTTCACCAACTTTAATTCAAAAGTATCTGAATTATAGAACCATCTTAGAACCGGTTTTGATTGTTGAGATCTATCTATCACTTTTAATCCAGGATTTGTGACTTTCTCAAAATACTCATCACTGAAAGCATTCAAAAACTTTTATTCACCAACAACTTTGTCAACTCCTCTTCTCTTCTTCTTTAATGATTGAAAATACTGCTTATCTTCTTGATCACACCTTATTTGTAAGAATGAACTCATTCTGTTTATCCCTCTGTGAAGTAACTCAACAAATAATTCTCCACGTTTAGCTTTTGAACGGTTGATCAAAGGCAATCTATCTAATTCTTTCAAGTCTTGAACTGGCAGCTTAATAAAACTTGAAAAGAAATGATAAACATCACACATTGCATTGACTCTTTTAATCAAGAATGCATCAAACACTTCATCATACTTCCAAGCTACAATCTTGACCTCCTTAGTGGTATCAGGAACAATCATAGCATTCAACAATTCTGAAATAGATTGTCCTTTCTGTAATACATTACGCACAAGGTCACCAGCGGATCGTGCTTTGTTCCACAATTGCTTATGTTCCATTGATACTTGATATCCTTGTCTTTCTGTTTTGGAAACATGTTCATCAGTTCTCTTCTTCTCTCGTAAGCAGAGCTTTTCTTCGCCATTTCTTTGATCTCTTGAGGCTTCAAAATCCTCGTCCTCTTTGTTATCTCCAAGTATTGAGGATTATCCATATCAAGCACAATCATCTTGTTGGTTTGTCTTTCTGTTTCATGAAAGCTTCTAACTAAATTCCTTAATGATTCGCCTTGTAGCCTCTTGAGCTTCTTCCAAGGATAATTTTTGGATTGTAACCATGATCTTAAACCATTAATATTCATGTCATTTGGATCAGGATGGTGTAATTCAGATGTAGACAATTCTTCTACATTAATACTTTCTTCTAACTTGTTCCATTCTCCATGTTCAACTACAATTTTGTTTGGATCAACAGGAGCAACGGATTCAGCTGTAACACATATTTCATATTCTTCATGAATTTGAGAAACAGTCAAACCATCAAGAAACACCCGATTGTATTTCATCTTCACCAAATAATTGTATTTTTCTTTAACATCAATAGGTACATCATTATGACTTATGTCAATTGGAGAGAAATGTTCATCAATATTAGCATCTTGGATATCTTTATCATCCAGCACTTCATTGTACCAATCATCACCATATTCAGCTTCAATATCATCAAGAGCTCCAATGGTTTCATGAATATCATATTCTTCTTTTCTTCTCTTGCAGGTTCATCAACAATCTTTTGCACTTTGGATGATGATTCAGGTAGTACTGAAACATCAATATCATCTAATTTCCTCTTTCCTTTATCTAAAATAGGTATTCTTTCAACATCAATAGGAGTAACTTCAGAAATAATCATCACTTCAGGAGATGGAGACTTGGTCTTTTCTTTTAAGTTTTCTAAGTCTTCTTTCAATGCTTCAGTTTCTTCATTTACTTTCTTTAATCTTTCTTCTATTGAATCAAAATCTATCATCATTACCTCAAATGTCTTCATATTATCATCTTGACTTTTCCTCAACTCATCAATTAACTTATTTTTCTCTTTCATTTCTTTAATCAAACTTTCATTGACAGCTTTCAACTCTTCAATTATCTTTAATTGATTCAGCTTTTCTTCATTCAATTCATCAATCTTCTATTGTAAATTTTCTTCTTCAGTTAATACAAGCTGATCATTATGCTCTACCATTTCTTCAATCATACTTGCAATTTCTTCAATAGATTGTTCTTCACCTTGATTAATTTCTTCAGTATCCTCATCATGAATCCCTTCAGTAGCTTGGTCAATTTCTTGTACATCTTCCTCACTTTCATCATGAATTTCTTTAGTAACTTGCTCAGTTTCATCTACATCATCATGTATATCTTCATGATCTCCTTCAATAACTTGCTCAGCTTCTTGTATATCATCATCATGATCTATTTCCATTCCATCACCATCATGACCACCACCATCATCATCATCTTCAGAAGAACTTGAACTATCTTCATCAGTCTCATCATCTTCATCAGGTAATACTTCAATGAGATCAGCAGGGTCAATGGGTTCTTCTTCCGTCAGATGGTAATAGTCAATAGTAATATCAACTTCATCATTAGCCACATTCCTTATGTAATCAAACAGTGGAATATTTTGAGCTCCAGTGACTATAGCAAGTCTTTTTTATGAAATTTCAGACATGTGCTCTAGCATCCTAGTTTCACCACTCATACCATACACACGTATGTTTGGATACTCTTCATTTGTGATCATATGAAGAAATATAGGATACATGAGATACTTGTTCCTAATTCCCTTTTCAAGATTAAAGATAAAACCATTTAGAATCCACTTAGACATATTAAATCGTCTATTAGTAGTCAGTGCTACAATGGGTGATGCAATGTCAACAGGGAAAGAATTCCATCTCGCACTTCGTTTTGACATGCAATGTTGGAAAATGTAGCATATAAGCTTCCAATGGTTATACATACAAGCATGAAAAAATTGTTTCTTAGGAAAATGGTCAGGGTGTCTCATTTCCATGAATGTTTGTCTACATTCATCAAACGTTAGCTCGGATAAATCTTCTGGATCATTAGGTCCTAACCTCAAGGCTTGTCTAATTGAGTATTTAGATACTTCAATTGTAAGGCCCCGTTCCCGGAATGCTTACAGCTGGTCAATCATTGCACATAAAGCATAAAACATACATTAACTTTACTAAAATATTGCAGCGGAATTCTTTTAAACCAGTTCATTAATTGCTTTTGCAAAATAATACATTGTAGTTAACTGTTACAAAATATCCTAATTTGCATTACATCACAAAAACATTATAATATAAACAACGGATGCCATCCAAAAATGCCAAGTAGCTGCCCCGTGCCATCCTCAGCAACATTACCTGCCAACTGGAAACACATAAAAGTCAGCGTTGCTGAGTGAGTTCTAGTTTTATAAAATAAAATACTCTTCTTTCGTTTAAAACCATTCTTTCTTTACTTTCACATGTGATCATGCATCATATGTACACATAGATAATAATTTATTATTATCTTTCATCGTCATTCGTTGACTTCCATTCATTCATCATCGTACGTCATCTTTATCATTCGTTATCTTACTTACCGTACTATACGTACATTCATTAACTTCCGATGACATGTACTATACCCCGAACATTATGCACGAAGCTGACCCTTGGGCATGGGGCTAGTACACTCATCATTATCATTCATCTTTCATTCCGGACCAGTGCAATGTTCTATACCCCGAACATTGTGCACGAAGCTGGTTACTGGGCCTGAGGTCTATCATAGACCTCGAACATTGTACACGAAGCTGACTCCAGTACCTAGGGCAAGCGGAAAGGGTCCTATACATATGGTCAATCACAAAGAGTAGACCCTAGTGTGCATACTTCCGGGGTTGCTAACCCGCACACAGTTGAGCTAACACCCTTCATTGGGTGTTAACCTCCATACATTGCTTGCAAGACTTTCATTACTTTCATTCATTAATGCATGCATTCATTCATTCCTTTCATTCCCTTTTTAATTATCTTCCGCTTTACGTTACATAATACTTTCCATTTACTTTCATAATCATACCACATAAAGCCACGGAAAATAAACATACATAATAAGGAACATAACCATACCATACATAGCATCATCACATCACATATGACATCATAAGGCCAACTTACATTACCCCTGGGAACATCCTAAGTCAAAGCCTACACTTTACATTTTCCCCAAAATTTCAGAAAAATATTCTAAGGCATAGGCGCATGAGCACTATGTAGGTGCATGACCTTTCAGGAGCATGGGAACACTTAGGCGTATGGGGAACTTTCAGGCGCATGGGCACTATTTGGGCGTATAGGTTTTGGGCGCATGGACACTTAGCCAAATTCAGCCTGTTCTAGGCGCATGGATACTATTCGGGCGCATGTGTTTTGGGTGCATAGGGGACACTTAGGCAAATTCAACCGTTGGGCGCATGGGCCAAATCCAGGCGCATGGGCAACCAACACATACTAATAACATCATAATCAGTCCCAAATCATCAATTCATCATGTTCTAACTTAGTTCTAGCATTCTAAGCATCATAATATGAACATGGCATCATCATAACATCATAAATCACCCATATCATAACCCACCCACCCTCAGACATACACATTCATACGGGTATAAAACCCACATTCATAAAAACACATATACATGTATTTCCAGCCCTAAAATCAGTTAAAACATGTAAAAAGGGGGTTCTAGAACTCACCTTTGACAACCTTCGAGTATGACTTCTTCAACCCGTTTGCAAATGAGTTCAAACACTTAGAAACCCACCAAAAACACACACCCGAACACAACAAACACATATAAGCATATTACCGAGGCATAGGCCTACCAAGAACAACTTAAAACCAAGAATTCTTACCTTGAATTCGAATTCCTCTTCTTCTTTCTTCAAAAACCCGAGAGCTCTCTACTTTCTCTCTCTAAAAACCGACTGCAAAAAGGTGAAAAGCAACATGGCATGGGTGGCCATGTTGCTTTTGTACCAAATTATATTATATTTTGTACTTTGCACACTTTTAACCCCTCTACTTGGGTTAAATTGTGTTTTCTTTCTTTTATACACATTTATTCTTTCTTTCTCGTCTTTTAAAATTTTTCGGGTGTTACATCAATCATTCTAAATTTCGTTATAAAGCCTCGGATCACTTTAGCTCCATTATCATCAACATCAACATATGCCGTGCTCCAGAACTTCTTAATCAGACTTGCATAGATAATCGGTTGGTATCACATGGCATATACGTACTTCGTTCTTAATAGAAATCTGATCATATCTTCATAGCCCACAGCCTCTCTAATTTCTTCGTTAATAAGAGATGCCACATTATGTTTAGTCTCAAACTTTAAATCTGCCATCTGTAAAGATACAAAGAAATTTTGACTTTTGAAAGTGAAGCTTAACTCAATTGAAAATTTAATGACTTTTAGACTTAGTTCATTTTAGTCTTTGTATCAATATTTTTAAAAATTCATTCTGCTGAAAATCAAATATTTCAATCAAATTGATTTCTTTGATTATTTAACACATTTTAGATTTCATTTTTGATTCAAAAACCTATTTTCAATATGAATTTTTGTTGAATTTTTATTTTTATTAACAAAATATTCTGTGACTGTTCATCTTCATCATCAGAGATGAAAATCAACACACAATCAACAGATGATGAGAACTTTGATTTGAATGAACAAAATGAGTCGAAATCAAGTCCATATTATCATTCAAGCATCAATTTCAGTTCATTTAGTCATTTTAACTATCAATTTACAGATTTGCATACAATCTAGGGTTTTAAACGCCCGAATAGGGTCGAAACGCCCAACTTAAATCATCCTGTAAATCAACGATATCAGTGATTTTGATCATGAACTTACACTTCGAATTAAGCACAAAGATCTTTGAATACAAGAGTAACTCAGAAATCGATCAAAATGAGGAATAAGGGTTTATCGAGAGCACACTGGGTTCAAGGCTTAAGAGTTCACGGGAATTTTGAGAATGAAATCTGAAAACACAAAGTGTTGTTTATATTCTAAGTGAAAAATTTTAGGCGCATGAGCACTGTTTATGCGCATGAGGTCAGGCGCATGAACATTGTTTGTGTGCATGATAAAGAATCACACCAAGTATTTAGGCGCATGAGCACTGTTTGTGAGCATGGGCTTAGGCGCATGAGCACTGTTCAGAAGCATAACCACTGTTTAGGTGCGTTTGCACTGTTCAGGCGCATGAGACTAGCAGAAACGCCCTTTGTTGATTACACTTGGAAGCATGGGAACTGTTTAGGCGTATGGGAAAGTTAAAACGCCCAATACTTGAACCACATTTTCAGACTCAAGACAACTGTTTAGGCGCATTGGAGTGTCTAAACGCCCAACACTTGTATAAATCTAAAAAAATTATCATGCTACTTTTAACCACTGCTCAGGCGCATGATATTACTTCCATGTGTCCAACACTTGTATTTTTCTAGATCTTCCACCTGTACACTTATTTAAACATATTAGTATTAATCAAATACCAATGTTTAAACAATTTTCAAATTTGACTTTAATTAGTCTAATTTTGACTTTCCCTCTAAAAGTCAACCTTTTGACTTTTAATCTAAAATTTTCAAAATTAACCCTCAATTTTGAACATTTGACTTTTAAATTTTTATTTTTATTTTCAAATTTTAATTTTTTAATTTTTGATGTTTTTATTTTTATTTGTTTTTCAAAAATAATTTCCCGTCATTTTAGTCTCTAATTTTTAACAAATAGACTCATATTATACTGTTGCAAGAAGCTTTTCCATTTAAAATGATTTTCACGTTTATTTTTACATTTTCTTACACACACATGTTTGAACATATGTAGCATCATCCTTTCTATCCAAAACATTAGATTTTGATTTTTCATGATTTTACATATCTTGAAATTTGACAATCAGTTTTGTTAGACACTGTTTTAACTCTTTTTACTCCCCCTAAACTTTTAAGTTTGATAAAACTTAGAAGTTTCTTGAATTTTGTCACATGAAGAGCACACTAATCATTGTTAAATTGCCAGCACATAGAAAAACATGCAAAAAATCAAAATGAAAGTAGAATAAAATCCTAACATTCATAATGAATCATGTCTGCAATGAGATCATATTAGTAGCGATCAGCACATTAAAAAAAATTGATGGATAGTCACAAACCGTGATTAAATCCTGATCAAGTGTGTTCCAGGTTAGCATTTCTACAGCAAAGGAGCCACGAGATCTAAGGACAGAAAATGAGTGCTTTTGGCAAGGTACTCAGCACACTTACTTTTTCAATTCTTGGATTGTTTAAGGTATAATTAGATATGACATTATGCAGTCACACTTAGACTTAGAGAGGTTAAGTCTCATATAAATATGCAAAAAGTCATTGTTCTCAACTTGTTAACCTGACATATACTATAACCAAATCTCATTTGGTGTTTGTGCACATTGGCATCTTTTTACATCAGTGAGAATATCCAGGTCTGTAATCACTTACAACAAAGGATATATCATCACTTCAGGTCTATGATGCATTAAATAATTAAAGCTCAATGGTTATTCGTATCACCATCAGGTGTGAGATTATGTCTTAACAGACAATCAATTTGAGAAATCAACACTACTCATTAGTGCTAAGATAGACATACATGAATACATGAGTGATTTAGTTTAATCACAAGAATTTACTTTTTCAGTCTAATTGCATGAGCTTACCTACACATCATATCTGATCATGTCAGACTTTAGTCAAAAGCAAAGTATGCAACTGATCATACTAATGTACTATCATTTCTCATGTATTGCAAAACAAAATCATTCCTATATAATTAATAAGGAAAGAAACTATTTTTTGTGATTTTTTTTGGTTTTTATATTTTTATCTTTTGTTTTTCAATTTTCTATTTTTGTATTTGATTTTAGTTTTTCTAATAAACATGCACACACAAAAATAAAATCAGGCAATTAACTTTGACAGGTTCTCTTGCTGTGTCCTATTCATATAAAAAAGGGTTTTGATCATATTTGGACTCAATTAACTGAAATACTCAAAAACCAGTTTTTAAATGTGGTTAATAAGACCAATTGACTCTACCAAATACTCAAACCGTCCTGGTAAGAAGGCTTTAGTAAAAAGGTCAGCCAACTGTTTTTCAGTAGCAATTTGAATCAAAATGATTAAAGTTTTTTCAGAGTTACCTCTGAGAAAATGATATCGAATTTTGATATGTTTTGTTTTAGAATGTTGGACATGATTAGCTGTAATGAACATAGCAGCTATGTTATCAATGTAAATAGGTGTTTTAAGAAAGTTGAACCTGTAATCCAGCAGTTGGTTTTGCAACCAAAGGATTTGAGAACATCCTGCTGATGCAGCAATGTACTCAGCTTCTGTAGTTGGTTCTGAAGAAGAACCGAGAGCCAAAGCTCTAATACCAATTGACTGGGTTTGAGAATGATATTCTCTGTTGATGTGAATCAACAAGGACCGAATATGATGATTGAGTTAATGATTGTAAGGGGGAATCAAACAATCACAGAACATTGAATGCTGAATAATACTCATAAATGCTCTTTGTATTAAAGAAGGTGAAAAACGGTTACAATGAATGCTAGGGTTTTCAGCATGAACTGTAACAGTACACCTTGAAATATTACAAAGCAAAAATATTCTGATTGTCTAATGTCTAACAACAGTCAGTCTCAGTCACCTCTCATACGAGGATTTCTATTCTATTTATAGGCTGACACATGCCTGAACAAAAGACTAAACTAACCCTGACCTATACATCAGAACTAGTCCTACAAAAGTCTTCATTAGCATTGGTGTTTGGTCATCAGCATTGACAAATGCGGATGAACAAACACTGCGCATTTGTTACCGAAAATCCGCATTTGTTAATGCTGAAGAACAAACACTTGGGGGCATTTGGTCTATGATCATCTGCATATACAAATGCGGATAGCCGATGGTTTCTATTGTTGATGCAGATTCTTCATTCGCATTAGATCTTGGACTTGGGGAGATTTCAGCAGAACAACTATCAATCCACTACTTGAATTGGCATGTATGATCCTTTCAGGGTCCAACAATACTCCCCCTAAGGATTATACAGCCTATGTACTTCAAGTTTTTGATGGTGGATGAGGTTGTGAGGATTCTGTTGGGTCTTGAGCAGCTTGAGGAGGGATGAGTGGTTCTGCCTGTGAGGGATCCAAAATTGCCTTTATCATGTTGACAAAGTCATTGGCTTCAGTCATCTTTTCTCTGTTTAGCACATTGATCTTCATTTGGCTCATTGTGTAGATGGCTTCCATAGGCAGCTTCTTCAATGAAATAGGTTCCTATATTGACACAGTGGACAACCCATCTCTATGGATCAACAAAGCTCCATCAACATCCACTTCTAGCTTTACTATGTCCCCAATTGCAAGGGAGACTTCTTCTTTCTTCTCTGCTCTCTTTTAGCTTTGGTTTTGTCAAAGGTCATCTTCAGAATCTTTATGCATTTTAAGAAAAAGTACATGTCTTCCTCACCCAGCTTATTGTTTAACTCTCTAAAGTGCCTTGTGTATATGTAGTGGATATAAGATTCATCTAGCAATCTCACTTCATATCCACTAAACAATCTAATTTTTGCACCTTCTTTTCTTCCCCATTTTCTTTCAATAACCAACTCATATGTCTTTTCATTATAATAGACATTTGAGAGTGGTTTGGAGGAATGAGTTCCAGCTACCATCTTTCTCTTTAAAGATTCAGTTGGCTTCACCTTGAGTTCAGGAAACACAACCTCTTCAGCTGGTTTTTTCTTTTTCTTCTCTAGAGGGTTAACAAAGGATCGATCTTCCCTCATACAGATAGCCTTGAGAGATTTGAAGTTTTTTGTTCTTTTGAACATTCTCAGAATGTCTTCAAACTTATAACCCCCGAACATAGCCTGATGATTGATGAGCTCTAGTTCAGCTAGTTCTTTCATATCATGAATCTGCAGGGAGTTCACTAAAGCAGTATACTCAGTGAAGAATTAAACTAACCCCGAGATCCATTTGACAATAAACATATTCTAGTCACTATCATACTTCCAGGCAATAATTTTCTGATCAGTCTTGCCATGTGGAGTAGATACACCTTTGATCATCTCAGCAGTGGTGAGCCCCTCTTGAAGTGTTAACTGGGAAGGCTCAGCAAACCACTCTGGATTTTGTGTAAAACAGGTGCCAAAGAGTCATGATCTCTATGGGTGAGCTGGATATATTGTGCAGATAATCTTGTTTTAGGCTTTTTGATGATCTCATCTTCCATTTTCTTCAGCCTTTCTTTCTTTTCATTTATCATCCTAAGGATGGCAGCCCTTAGGGAATTAGTCTTCATATTGGCCAATTTTCTTTTAGTATACCCTTGAGCAGAAAGATAATCCTTCATTTCCCTGTCAGTCATGGAATAAGGATCAGGATATAATGATTGATAAGCTTCAGTCTGCTTGGCTTTTGAAGTGGGTTTATTAGTTTGAGTTTTGGGAGAATGAGTCTTTTCATACTCAGTTTCAACAGTAGTGTCCAGCAGTTTGTTTAGCTTTTCTTCTTCTGCTATCATCCCCTCATATGTCATCCCAAAGACTACATCTGGATCATAACCATGATTGATGAGAAACAAGGCTTTGGTCATCAAATCATCTGTTTGGGCTTTATCAACCATTTCCTGGACAGAGGGTTCAGGCTTTTCAGGGCTTTCTCTGTCTATGTGTTCATCAATCATATATCCACCCTCTATCTCTCCTTCTTCGAGTTCTATGCCCACTGACCTCATTTTCAGTTGTTCCTCAGTCTTTTCATGTTCATCTAAAAATTGAGCAATAACAGCTAGGCTCCGAGGATCATCTTGTTGCTTTTTCTTTGGAGGATCTTCTTCTATAGGCCTTTTACCCTTTGCCTTTTTAGACAGGTATTTTCTCTTTCTGGTATATGTTTGTACTCTTGGACCAGAAGAGGGTTCAGCTAATTCAGCTTCTTTAGGCAATTTTTCAGCTTCCTTTTCTTCAGCAGCTGATGGGATTTTCTCTATTGACTCTATTTCTGATTCTTCCTTTTGTTGTTGGTCTTCATAGAGCTTTTTGATCAAATCTTTTTGATCCTCAGTAAGAGACACAACAAGTACAAGCTGAAGGCTCAATTCCTTCTCAAGAGGGATAGGAGATTGAGATATCACTACAATGGGCTCAGAAACTTGACCTTGATTTCCAATAAATTCCTAGAATTCATCATCAATGATGAAATCTTCAGCAGTGAAGCTATCAAGAGCCTTGATCATATCACTGAACTCTGATTCTTCAGAGTGTGTTTCTTCATGATCTTTGCTAGTGTATAGTACCATAGCTAGACTGTGTTCTTGTGGCTTGGTTCTACTTGATTCAGCTTCCTTTTCAGGCTCAGAAGATCTCAATTTCTTAGCAGGAGGAGAGTCATCATCACTCTCTCCTGAGTGACTTTCACCTCCTTCTTCTTTGTCATCATCTTTCTTCTTGTCACCCTCATCTTTATCACCTTCATCATCCTCTCTTTTCTTATTAACCTCTTGATTTATCATGATTATCAGCTCCAACTAAGAAACTCTTTTGTTCAAAATTTCTATTTGTTTTTGCATAGTCATGATTATATCAGTTTGCTCTTCTAGCAGGCTTTCTTGTTCCTCCATTGCAATGGTTTGGATGGTCAAAGTGTCCACATGACCATTGACTTCATCCCTTGAATGTTGAAGAGCAGCCTTTAGGCTTTCTATCTCCTTATCTTTCTCTTTCTTTTCAGTCTCATACTTCTCTTTCATCCTTTTTAACTCCTTTTCCTTTTCATCTAACTCTAGAAGTCTGTCTTGAATGATACCAGATCTTCTATTTAGGAGTTTCTCCATCTTGGCTACTTTTTGCAAGAGATCTGATATCATCTCATCTTTTGCATCATGCCTGATTGCCTCTGACTCAGCATAACTCTCAGAGGGAGCAGCCTCAGAAGTAACTTGCCTTATTGGCATCTTCATTTGATGATCCTCCTCATCAGATGATGATTTGGATTCCTTTAAAGAGCTGGCAGAAATTCCAAACTCAACATGCTCAGTAAAGACTGGGGATTCATGAACAGGAGATGTAGGAGAAAGATGAATTGGTGAAATATGGGGTGAGAGTATGGGTGATATATGTGAAGAGATGATGGGCTGTGTTTGTTGAAAGGGAATTGGTGATCTTTGTGGTGAGGGGATGGGATATAGAGAGGATGGAAAGGATATCTCAGTTGCATGAACATAAGGCCCAGTGTGAGGATCACCACCTACATCAACCTGTGGTGACACTGGCCTCTTACCTTCTTCAGCTACATCAGCTTGCTCATCAACATTGTGTTGACTAGGAGCAGCTTGCTCAGCATCAGAAACCTCTTGAGCTTGTTCCTCAATATGCTCATCTTGGTTGATCTGTTTCAGCATCCAGGGCAATAGAGGAGCAAATGAGCCACTATAGAAATTCCTGGGGTCTTTCTTCTTTATGTACTGATAGGACTTTGCATTATAGTGAGGAATATCCATCACTGGTCCTTCAGGTATAATCTCAGTGAAAGCTTCATTGATAAGGCACTGCAGAAATCTAGGATACATGAGGAACTTGTATCTTCTACCCTCCTGAATGTTTGACACCAAACCATTAAACACATAAGCAGACATGTTGAATGGCATGTTTGTGCATAGAGCACATATAGCAGAAGAGGTGGTCACTGATATGTCATTCCATCTAGTCTTTCTCTTTGACAGGAAATGTTGGTAGAGATGAATGATGAATCTCCATTGCAAGTCAACCAAACCCTTGACGATCTGCTTTCCTTCATAACCTCCCTCATAACCAATGTTTGTAAAGAAAGTTATGATTTCATCATCTTCTAATTCCAGAGGAGGGTTGGCATCATCACCAAACTGCAGACACTGTCTCACAGTCTGTTCAGTAATGGCCAAATTATGATCAGGAGTTATTCTTCCAGATAAAGTCCTTACACAATCTATGTCTGACACCTCAGCAGTGCTCCAAAATGACCTTATGAATCTCTCATAGATGATAGGCCTAACTGTAATAGCATGAGCAACTCTGGTAGTTAAGATGAATCTGATCATGTCTCTCAAACCCTCTGCCTCAGTAACATCAGGATCAAGATAACCACTAACGTTATGGAGCTTGCTCCATGTAAGATTATCCATTGAAACCTGCATTAGAGGCATATGAATTAGAAGATGCAACTGTAATTGACAGATTGTAATACATAAATCAAGTGGTGTGTTCTCAGTTTGACTATTAATGGTCAAAATTGAGTGAACATGTGTATAGTTTCATAGAACCCATACACAACTTGATTTTTTCATGAATAATCACTCTTATATGTTTTGCAAGTTTATATAGATTATTCATATGATTATAACCTCCTTTAATCATTAACATCAGGTTTTGACATCACTTTTTCAGAATTGATTGTCCCCTGTTCTTAACATGAACAAGGTTTTGTAACCCTATTGTAGGAGGTTAAATTCTTGTTATTGATTAACATTGCCTTCGAAAATGTCATTTAAACCTTGGTTTGATGTTACTTTTGGTGATTGATTCTTAACCTACAGTTCTATGTTCAAAATCAGTTTTTGACTGTTCGATGTTTTAGGTTAAGAACTTTGAAGAAATTCACCTTTTCTTCGATAATACTGTTGTAATGAATCGAAGATGAGGAGTTTTTTGTGATGAATGAGTCTTAGATCACAGGTGATGAATTTTAGATGATAGGGATGATGATGGATGAACAAAGGTGAAGATCGCTCGTCGCACTGTAAGGTCTCTCAATTTGAAAAGTATTAAATGACCTTTAAAATTCGGGTTTAAAAAGATGATTTAATTACTTTTACAAATATTACAAGTGTTGAAAAACAAATGCGAAAGACCTTTAAAGAAAAACTATAGCAAATGTGGATAAGAATTTGTTCATCCGCATTAGTGTACTGTTACAAATGCGGAAGAGTAAATTACTTGTCTCACAACTTCAACAAATGCGGTAGACCAGAAGTTTATTCGCATTTCTTGACTTGCATCCATCATAATCACAGAAGAGATTAAGCACTTGATTGGATCATTTTGATACACAAGATAGTTTTGAGTGTTAAATTCAACCAGATTCAGGAAATGCGGATGAGTAAAAAAGAAATGCGGTAGAACAAAGGTTTACCCGCATAGACAAATGCGGTTGAACACTTCTATCCGCATAGGTTTTTGACACTTAAAACTGTGTACACTTCTTTGACATAAATGCGGTAGTTTTAACTTGTCCGCATTAGTTTCACTTTGTTTTAACTGGTATGAAAACAATTACCCGAATTGGTTATATGCAAGGGATACCTTCATCCGCATTAACCAATGCACTTACCCGCATTAATATTTGAACTTAATCAAAAATTAATGTTTTTGTAGATTGAATTCTTTTCTATTTTTTGATGAACTGATGGCTGTTATGAAGAACTGTCTATACTTTTCACTTGTTTCTTATGAAGTTTTGATAGATGTTCGGATTGACAATTCTTGCTTGGATTGACTTGTATATCAGGTGTGATACATACAAGTTTCCCAGAGTTTGACTGATCTTGGACTTTTGTGCATCCAAATATCTGCATAAGCTGAGATACTATAGTATAACTTCTGCACCAACACAGTCAGATTCTTTTTGTTTTGATTTTATTAAAATCAAGAAATAAACTACCAGTACCAACTGATCAAAATTTTAAATTACTCCCCCTAAAGTTTATATCTTTATTTAGATAGAAACTTTAAGGATTTAAAAATTTTGGATCATAAAATCTCTTTGAATTTTGCATGAAGAGGAAGTATACTTTTGTTAGGATCATAACAATCCTACATTACACAAGTGCAATCTTTTGATTGTAAAATAGACATGTTTATGAACTTATTGATTGAAGGTATGTTTGTCCTCTTAAAATCATACTTGGTAAATATTATACTGTATGTGACATTTATCATGTTTTGATTGATTTGAATATTCAACATGTACCTCACACACAGAAACATGGTTCGATCAAGCATCCTCATGTAATGCATGGTAGACTACTTTCACATCATACATGACCAGGTTACTTAAATTATGAGATCTCAATTTCATTGATCCTCATTGGGATTCTTTTACTTTGATCCTTTTGATATTTTGATCCACGTTGGGATTCTTTTGCACTTCACTTTGGAAGGTGATCGATAATGGGATTCTTTTTGGATACTCTTTTGTTAATTCATCCAAGGTGAATGTGTTCCACATTGGGAATCTATTGGATCATGACATCAGTACTATGTGCTTGTTTCTTCAGGTCTTTGCTCAGCAAAACAAAGAAGAAACTGATGCAGGTGAATGAGATTCATAGTTTATCATTATCTGGTGTGTTTGAGTTGCTACAAACACATACACTTGAATAAGCTGATACTTACCAGTACTCTGAGATGAGTGTTTCACAGTTGAATATGATTATTTAGTTCATCACAGCATGTATCTTCCTTTCCAAGTTGAGCCTACCTACATATCAGGTAAGTCATTACAGTCTTTTAAATTTTGAATTAAGCACAGTGAATGATATAACGACTGTAATTATATCATTTCCCATAAAGTATAAAACACAAATTTCAAGAAAAAGACTTCTTTTTATGATTTTTGATAATTTCTGAATGTTTTCTATGAAAGAGAAGTTCATAAGGCGTCTTGTTGGTTTCTTTTACAATCAAAGTTCGATTTTGCACAAAGCATGATGTATTAACTGCTTCTACCCAAAAGGTGATTGGCAGTTTAGCATCAGCTAGCATGGTTCGTGCTGCATCAATCAGTGTTCTATTTCTTCTTTCAGCTACCCCATTTTGTTGAGGGGTTCTAGCTGCACTAAATTGATGAGCAATGCTTTTGGTTGTACAAAATGAACTCAGATCTTCATTCTTAAATTCAGTCCCATTATCACTTCTAATTGTTTTGACCTTATGATCAAGTTGGTTTTCAATTTTTGTGATAAAATCTTTTATCAATTGGGACGCTTCGTTTTTATGAAGTAGGACGAAGACCCATGTAAATCTGGAAAAGTCATCAATGATCACCATACAATACTGTTTCTTTCCAATACTCATAACATGAGTTGGTCCAAAAAGATCCATATGAAGCAGCTTCAACGGAGAGTTGTTTGTGTTCATTAGTTTTGGCTTGTGGGAAGACTTATGTTGTTTCCCTTTGAGACACGCTGAACAGTGATCAATAAAATGGAATTCTTTTTGAGGTAAACCAATGACGTGTTTTTCCTTGACTAATCTGTTCATGTTTTTGAAATTTGTGTGTCCCAACCGTCTGTGCCAAAGTTATGACTCATCAAAGGATGCTTTAGACATAAGACATGTTTCTTCTTTTGGTGTGGCAGAATTGAGGTTTAAGACATATGTGTTATTCTTCCTTGGGGTTTTTAAGACAACCCATTCTTTAGGAATTTGAAATCCTGATTTCGGAATATAGCAATGAGTGTTAGTAAAGTGAGTAGAATATATCTTGTCACAGATCTGAGACACGCTGAGCAGATTGAAATTCGGTTGTTCACAGTAGTTCACTCGATCAAAGCTCAACATCCCATTTGTCACAGATCCTTCACCCGTGATTCTGCGACCTTGTGAATCTCCACCGAATGCCATAGAAGTTCCTTGAATATGCTTGAAATCATGAAGGATGGAACGATCTCCAGTCATTTGTCGGGAGCATCCACTGTCCACGTACCATAAACTATTGGACCTGTATGGATGACCCTGCAAGAACAATAGAACTAGTCAGAATATGGAACCCAAGCCATGATGGTCTTGGGTTTCCTGTTCCTATCCATGATAGTAACTTCTTGGTACTTTTCCCTAAATAGTGACTTTGAGTGAGGTGTTTTGGGAGATTTTTGATGATATTTTGCATGTTTCATCTTATCAATTTCAGTTGAAGAGTCAGAAGAATAATGAAACCTTTGATCCCTGTTTCTTTTAAGAAACCTGACCTGTTTTTGACTATCAAACATCATTTTTGAATTATGAAAATCATGTGTTTGGTTGATGTTATGACATTTGTTTCCTTGAATTTTCCTTGACTCTTTTATGTTACCCCTATCCCGATCAGAAATGGCAGTTCTGAATTGAATATTATGAAAGTGATTTCTGATTTTGGGTCTCACAGATGAGATTGATGAGATGGGCTTGTGTTGAGGAATTCTCAACCCTTTTTGTTTGAAGAAACAATCAGACGTATTGTGGTTGGTCATATCACAGACTGAACAATATTTATTAAAATAGCAGTTTTTGGTGGAATAATTGTTCATGTCACAGATTGAGCAATATTGATTGAAAAAGCATCTATCTGTACTGTGATTAGACATTTCACACACATCACAATACATGTGTTTGTCTCTTGAAGCTGATCTTGATGTTGAAACCTCAGTAGATTTACCAGTTTTTGACTGAGTTTCAGCCTTTGATTTTGGTGAGGAAGCAGAATCAGCCTTTTTAGTAGCTTGTTTCACAACTCTACTAGGTTTGTTCTTCCTAGATTGTTTCTGCTTGCTTACCATTTGCTTCAATTCCCTTTCGAATTGATCTACATGTTCTTTATTAAAAATATCAAAACCAACTCCTTGCTTTGGTTTTGCCATTGATGGTCAGCCTTGATTTTGGTTTTTGAAGTTTTTGGTGTTCTTTGGAAGTGAAACTGTGTCTGATTTGATTGAATTGTTTGGAGATTTGATCTCACAATTAGAACTGCTTTCAGCAGAAGGTTTCACTGAAATCTCAGCTTTCTGCTTTTCTTTCGAAATTGCAGGAACAAATTTCACAAAAGGCACTATGGCTTTGACCGGGCTTCTTGGTTTAATGACATTCACTGTCTTGTCTGAGAACTCTTTGATTTTGATAGGATGACCTAACTTAATTTTCTCCTCATTTGTTTCAATGTAAACATTTGGTTTATTTTGAGGATTAGTGATTTGTGTTATTATTGTTTTAGCTTTACTAGTTTTAGGTTCAATTTTATCAAACAAAGTGACAGATTCTGGCATGACTGTGTAATTGTCATTATATGGTGGAGGACATGAATTGTATCCAATCCCAGTCAAATCATTGTGCTCCTTCTGTGAATCAAGCATCTCTTGCAGCTTAGCTGAAGACAGTTGAAACTTTTCAAGTTTCACTTCAGTAACTGATTGCTCAGCTCTGGATTGTGCTAATTTTTCAGTTAACTCTTCATTCTCAGCTGAAAGAGTGTACTTTTCACCATGTAGCTTTTCAATAGCAGAAATGAGAGATTTGATTTTTATTTCGAAACTTTTGATTTCTCTTTTAAGCATCTCAGATTTTACCTTTTCTTCTTTGATTTTATCCGCCAATTTGTGATTGTGCTCACGATATCCTTGCAGTTCAGCTATGCATTTATCACTACAAAGATTAGATTTTACCTCAGATGGCATTGGATTTGGGCCATTATTGATGTGAGCCATAAGAGCATGATTCTAAAATTGAGGCTTTACTTCTTCAGCATATAGGCTCCAATCACATACTCCATCTTGTCTGATGACAAGTGCATTTGAAGTAGTTTGGCTGCTTCCATGAGCTTGGTTAGTCAGTTGTGACTGACTTTGATAGGGTTGTTGATAGTGATGCTACTGTTGATGATTGCTGGAGTGGTAGCTTGCGCTTGGTTGTGGGGATGATTGGCCCTGTGAATTTCTTTGAATACTGTGGTTGTTCCTTTTTGGAGCATTACATTCCCTTGAAAAGTGGCCACTCATACCACAATTGAAGCATTTGACTTTGGATTTGTCGTATCCAAGTTTTGTATTTTCATTCAAACTTAGCTTTCTCCCTTTTCTGAAAAACTTCTTGGCTCTCATTGCAATCATAGCCATTTGCCACTGCAGATCCATTTCTTCCACATCATCTGGATCCATTTCTTCCAAGACTTCTTGAAACAAATGAGCAGAAGTGAGTCTTCCTCCAAGATAAGCTTCAAAACTTGCAACAAAGGCATTGTAAGTAGCCTTTTGCTCTTCAGTTCTCTTATCTTCAGATATACTTGTAGGAGTGGCAGCAAATCCAGTTGACTGAATTGAAGGAGATGGCTTGGTTGTTGAGGGTGTGGCAATGAATCCTGTTGTTTTTAATAGATCTCTTGATGAGAGGAAGTCATCATCTTCAGTGATGAATGCATTTTCCATTGAATGAGTTTCTGATGGAAATTTGTATGCCTCAATGACTTTAGGTCCACCTAGATTTTTGCTCTTTTCATCAAGTTCGAGAGCTTCAATTTTAGCAATCATAATATCCAAGGTGGTGCTCTCCAAATCAAGAGTGTTTTTCAGCATGGTTACATTTTGTTTCCAACTTTCTGGAAGACTTTGAAGCATCTTTTTATTCAGTTCTTTGACTTTATATATAACCCCCATAATCTCTAAATCATTCACGAGCTGCACAAATCTATTCAATTGTTTAGAGATTGACTCCCCCTTAAAGTGATGAAAGGTTTCATATTGATTAACAAGCTTATCCTTGTTAATTTCAGCTACTTCACTGCTTCCTTCACACATTATTAACAGTGCATCCCACACAGCTTTAGCTGTTCAATACTTCTCAAGTCTTTTCAGCACATCCATCTTCAATGCTTGTGTTAGAATGGAATAAGCTTTGAGATCAATTTTGATCTTCTTGTAGTCATCATCATCAAGAGTGAGATCCTCAATAAGTATTCTTGAGGTTTTGTACAATGCAGCCTGATCAGCAGAGAGTGTCACTGGGATGTGAGGCCCTTTACATATCGATATCCAATAGTCCGGATCTACACCTGTAATGTAATTCATGAACCTGATTTTCCATTACTTAAACTCAGATTTGTGTTTAAGCATAGGGGGTTTAGGAGTGTGACCAAGTTTAGAAAAATTATGTGAATCCATGTTAATAAGCTGTTTTTAACTGGTATAAATATGGATTAAATTGATTATTATGTTCAACAAGTCCAAGTAGTCCAAATAGTTCAAAACAGGCTTATGTAGATAGATCTGTTTATGTTACTGGTCTGATTTTATGGATGAGAAACTATTCACATATTAGTTTTTAGATGGAGAATGCCGAAGAACAGTGAATGTTAATGAGTTTCAGCAGATATTTAGTTTGTATACTGAATAGAGGTAGTCGAACACTCTATCAGCAACTCAATCACCAGATCTATCGAGTTCAGCTCAGATCTGAGCAGATCTGAAGAAGAACAGAGAGTCAAAGCTCTGATACCAATTGACTGGGTTTGAGAATGATATTCTCTGTTGATGTGAATCAACAAGGACCGAATATGATGATTGAGTCAATGATTGTAAGGCGGAATCAAACAATCACAAAACATTGAATGCTGAATAATACTCATAAATGCTCTTTGTATTAAAGAATGTGAAAAACGGTTACAATGAATGCTAGGGTTTTCAGCATGAACTATAACAGTACACCTTGAAATATTACAAAGCAAAAATATTCTGATTGTCTAATGTCTAACAACAGTCAGTCTCAGTCACCTCTCATACGAGGATTTCTATTCTATTTATAGGTTGACACATGCCTGAACAAAAGACTAAACTAACCCTGACCTATACATCAGAACTAGTCCTACAAAAGTCTTCATCAGCATTGGTGTTTGGTCATCAGCATTGACAAATGCGGATGAACAAACACTGCGCATTTGTTGCCGAACATCCGCATTTATTAATGCAGAAGAACAAACACTTGGGGGCATTTGTTCTATGATCATCCGCATATACAAGTGCGGATAGTCGACGGTTTCTATTCTTGATGCAGATTCTTCATTCGCATTAGATCTTGGACTTGTGGAGATTTCAGTAGAACAACTATCAATCCACTACTTGAATTGGCATGTATGATCCTTTAAGGGTCCAACACACCAGATTCCACACTTCTTGTTTGCAAAACTTTAATAATTCTTCTTGCATAGCCTCGATCCAACCATTGTCCTTTAACGCTTCGATAACATTTTTAGGAACAATTTGAGAAAGAAAGCAAGAGTATAAGCAGACGTTTGCTTGTTCTGATTTACTTCTCGTCGTTCTCACACTCAAAGGACCAATATTCTAAGATGTGGGATGGTTCCTGTGGATACGAGATATTGGAATCTCATCTCCTTGAACATTAACATCTAGATTGGTTTGATTCAAGTTGGAAAGCTGATACAATAGGCTTGAAGAATGTGGATTGAAATTGGGAACTTGAGTCGGTGAGTTGATAAAGTAATCAAGATTACCAGAATCAACTACATCACCAGAGATAGATAATGTTCCAGACTCAGGTTGTACAATTTATGTACCATCATTAGGAAATAGTTATGACACATCTTGGTTTTGTGAAACGGAATGATCATCGTCTTGATGAGAATGATCATCATTATTAGACTGAATTATAGAATCTCTGACAAAAGTAAAGAAGGGATAATCTGGGCTTGAATCATCTGCATCGTCAGAATCCGAATCGTCGCTGAATGAATAGAGATCTCCTTGAATTTTCTTTTCACCTGTAGGATCAAGCAAGTTAGATTGATTAAACAAGTTGGATTGAAAAGAGTTTGACAATGAATATAAATCAAATAACCATGCAGGACCATTTGACACTGATAGAAAAGAGTTTTCAAGAAATTTAACATTAGTCCTAGAGTTATAAACTTGATAGGCATTTGAAACAGATGAATATCCAACGAAAAATCCATCATCAGATTTTGATTCAAATTTCCCTAAATGATCACTTGAATTCAGAATCATAACCGGGCAACCAAAAGATTTAAGAAAATCTATGTTTGGTTTCCTGCCAAACATTAACTCATATGGAGTTTTCAGTTTGTCTTTAACAATTAATGAACGGTTTTGAACAAAACATGCAGTTGATATTGCTTCATCCTAGAATGTGATCGGAATTTTAGCATCGGCTAACATGGATCGTGCAGCTTCAATCAATGTTCGGTTTTTCCTTTTAGCAACATTTGTTTTATTGAGGATTTTTGGGAGCACTAAACTGATGAGCTATTCCTTTCTCTACACAAAACATTTCAAGAGTTAGATTTTTGAATTCCGTCCCATTATCACTTCTAATTATTTTTACTTTTTGATCAAGTTGATTTTCTACTTTTATGATGAATTCTTTTATTAATTCAGCTGATTCAGATTTAGTATTTAGAAAGAAAACCCATGAAAATCTTGTATAATCATCAATGATAAGTAAACAGTAAGATTTTCTTCCAATACTCTTCACGTTGGTTGGTCCAAACAGGTCCATATGCAACAACTGAAGGGGTTTGGAATTTGAGTTTATCAACTTGGACTTATAAGATGCTCTGTGCTGCTTCCCCTTTAAACATGCTGAGCATAAATCAGTTGTGGCAAAATTCTTTGATGGAAGGCCGATAACATGATTTCCTGCTACGAGCTTGTTCATATTCTTGAAGTTGGAATGTCCGAGACGTCTATGCCAAAGCTGGCTTTCATCATTTGATGCTTTAGTGAAGAGACAAGTTGTTTATGTAGAAAAGTCCACTTGAGACATATCCAGTTTGTATACGTCTCGATCTCTGACAGCTTTAACAACCATGCAATCCTTGCTTATCTGAAATCCTGACTTTAAGATATAACAGAAAGAATCATCAAAAAGTACAGAGTAGGATTTATCACAAATTTGGGATACGCTTAACAAATTAAAGTTCAACTGTGAAGAGAAGTTGACTTTATCAAAGCTTATAATCCCGTTGGATACTGTTCCTTCTCCGGTTATTTTTCCTCCTGCATCACCACCAAAGACGACGTGTGTTCCATATTTTAACTTAAAATCTTGTAATAAGGCCTGATTGCCTGTCATGTGCCGGCTACACCTGCTATCCACATACCATGTGTTTGATGGTCTTCTCGGGCGTACCTGCAAAAAAAAAAATTTAAGTTGAATTATCTACCCAAGCCAAAATGGTCTTGGGTTTTCCAAACTTGTCAACAATAGTAAATTGTTTAAAGTGAAGTTTGTTGACATCAGGTTTATTCTTTCTGAATTTACCAATTCTGTTATTTGTAACAAAATTATGCTTGTTTGAAAAATTCATGCTTTTTGACTGATCATTGTTTGAAAAGCTTTTATTTTCAAAACTTTTGTTATTAATTCTCACCGACCTTGGAATGAAATTATCATTGTAGTATTGTTTAGGTCTCACTGAATTATTTCTTTTGAAAGAGTTCAAACCTAAGGAGGGTTGTGTGTTAATCTTTGAAAATCAACATTTTGGTTTCTTTTATATTGCGGATTAACATAACCTTTGCTCACTATTGAAGCGGCAAATCCTCTCCTCTGTGAATTCTTTCTAAAGTAACAATCTTTAGTGTTGTGTGTTTGCTCATCACAGTAAGTACAGTATTTGTTAAAATAACACTCTGAAGTTGAGTGATTTCTCATATCGTAAATGTGATAGTATTTGTTAAAGAAACATTCAGACGTTTTGTGATTATACATGTCACATATGATACAATACCTCTGTGGAGTCTTGAATAATTGCTTATTAACCTTTGACATTGACGCAACATTAGATACTTGTTTACTTTTAGATGTTAAAGAGTTAATTTGTTGTTTTTGATTTGAAGAATTGTGCTTTTGATTTGAACCACTTTTTCTTTTGCACAATTTGTTTTTGTTTTTGAACATGAATTTCATTCTTGTTTTCCTTAGATACAAATCTTTTAGCTATAGCTGAAGTCTTAGAATCTGAACCCGATTTCAGATCAGAGGTTGATTTGTTTTTAGGATTTTCTTTAACATCTTGAATGGAGTTCACATTCAACAAACCAGCAGATACAAATTTAATTGGCTTTAATTTTGTTGCCTGATTTGTTTCTTTTGTCTGATTTTCCTGAATTTTTATTTGTTTAATTTTAGCTTTATTTATATTCTTTCTTCTTCTCTGGTTCCTTGATTTTGTAGAACCCGTTTTTGATTTAGATTGAACATCTTCAGTTGAAGATTCTCTTTCACATTCTTTATTTTTCTGGTCTTTTTGCCATTTAATGAATTCTGAGTTATTTAGACCAAATGAATTTGAATCTTCTGATGTTTCTTCATCATTTTTGTTTTGAAAGTCTGAGTTTTAGTTATTAGTTATAATATTCACTTCCTCCAAAACTGACTCTTTAGGAACAAAAACTTTCTTTGTTTTAGGCTTAGGTTCATAAGATTTTACTTTAACAGGATGACCATTTTTTTATCTTTTCGTTATCTTTTTCTTCAAAAATTTCCACATTTGTTTTCTCTTCTTCAGCATCAGACATCTTGTTCTTGTTTTGAAAAGCTTTTAATTTTGCCTTGTTTTCTGGAGAGTGATCATGAGTCTTCAAAAATTTATGGTAAGGTATTTGTTATTGATTCAGGCATCGGTTCATGAGTGAAACCCAATCCTGCCTATTGTTTATCTTTTTGTTCATTTACCAGCTTTTCCACAATGGTTTTAGAACTTTTAACTTTGGCGAGATCAACTTGAGTAGCTGCATGAGCTATCTTCTCCAATTCAAGATTTTTTGTCATCTCTTCAAGTTGTTTTGATACAATTTCAAGTTCTCTTAGAGTTTTGTTCCATGAATTTTGAAGAGAGAGAATCTTTTCGTCAGATACTTTATGATCATTTTTATGTTTGGTATGCATTAGTTCTTCTTGCTTAAGTTTTTCACAAATCTTGTAGAATAATTTCTGTTGTATTCGACATGCTTGAAGCGAGACTTTGTGCATAATTTTTCTCTGACTTCTGATGGAATTTTAGAATATTTAGGAGAAGAAGTTTCAGAGTTAGAGCTTTCAACCTTTGGTTGATCAGATTTTGCCATCAATGAAACTTCCTCTGAATCTTCCTTGGGATCAGGCTTGTCACTCCAGTCATAAACTTCTTCATCGTTCTCAAAGTTTCCATCAGCTGTTGGATCATTAAATTCAGACCAATCTTCTTTTTGTATATTTGCAATAAGAGATAAATTGGAGGTTAAATCAGCAGTAAACTGCTCAGCGTATGCACTCCAATCATAACCATCTTTAATATTTACAACAAGAGCTTTCTTGGGCTCCTCTGATGATTTAGAATCATCTTTCAATTCTGGTATTGGTAGGCTTTGACAAGGTTTCTGAAATGTCTTCTGTGAAGATTGCTGAAACCTTTGATTACTTGAGTTTGACCATTTCCTCCTTTATTCCTTGGAGCTTTGCACTCTCTAGAGAAGTGACCATAGCTGTTACAGTTGAAACACCTAGATTTGGACTTATCAAATCCAATAGACTTGTTTGCACTTGGCTTGTAGTTTCCGTTGACATACGAGTGTTTCTGAGTCCTGTAAGCTATCAAAACCATTTGCCTGTTGTGATCCATTTCTTCTACATCGTCTGGATCCATTTCAGAAAAATCCTTCAAAACAAGATCAAGTTGTGTTAGATGACTACCTTGATAAGCTTGAAAGCTTGCCATAAATGCAGTGAAAGCAGTTTTAGACACTTCATCCTGTAACAGGATGTTTATTACATCGTTAACTTTGCTAGTTTTAGCAGAGTTAGCAGATGGAGTCTCTTCTTGAGAATTAGAACTTTTAGGCATAGGAGGAGATTGAGGTTGATTCTGAGTAGTATAGGCAGGTGCACTTGTGTAAGTAGAATCAGTGAAGAACCCTGTGCCAACAAATAGATCACCCTTATCTTCTGGTGAAGTTTCATTCTTAGCTATGAATGCATTCTCCATAGTACTTACTGGAGAAGCAACATATTTATATTGTGACATCGAAACTGCTCTGTCATTGTTTCTAGAACTTTCATCAATTTCGACAGATTCTATTTTAGCAATCAAGAGATCAAGATCCATTGGGAATTTCTCAGTATGCTTTAACAGAGTGGCTGTTTGCTTCCATGAAGATGGAAGAGCATTGAGAAGCCTGAAGTTAAGATCTTTAAAATCATTCTTGATGCCTGCAGTCGACATCTCAGTGATCAGTTGAACAAATATGTTCATCATCTGATTTGTTATTTCACCAGATAAATGTTCAAAAAGTTCTAATTGTCTCTATAACTTTTTCTTTTTCAGATCTTGGATCTCCTTTCCACCTTCACATATTATTTTTAATGCCTTATACATGGTGTATCCCATCTTATAACCATCAAGCCTTGTAAGGACTTCAAGTGGCAGTCCTTTGCACATCAGAGAATAAGCTTTTATATCATTTTTAACTTTCCTGAGATCATCACCTTGTAATCCATCTTCAAGATATGGTTCCTGAGAGTCTTTAGTGTATACAAAACCTCTATCAGGACCATCTGAAGTTATAGGAATATGAGGTCCTTTTTCTATTGATTTCCATAGATCAGTATCAATAGAGTTCAAGTGATGTTTTAATCTCAGTGACCAATTCTTGAAATCTGCTCTATTCTTCAGCTTGGGAACTCTGTTCTCTGAGTCTTCTTATTTTACCACTTTTAATTTTTGCTTTTTAAAAGAAATTTGTTTTTGTTGTTTTTAATGTTTTGAATTAAAACAATGAATTGAAAATATTTTTGGATTTTTAAATTTCTGAAAAAATTTAAAAATTTTCTAAGTGTTGAAGCTGATGCGTCCAAATAGTGGTAAAACGTCCAACAGTTGTGATACTTCCTTTGACTTTGACTTTGAAACGTCTAAGGGATTGCCTTAGAAAAAAATTCCAAAACGCCCAAGTTGAAATGCGTCTGATCAGTAGTAAAATGCCTGAACAGTTAGATGTCTGGGTGCCGAAACGCCCAAACAGTTCAAAAATGCCTCAACAGTTTAAATGCGCCTAGAATTCCTTGAAAGTGTCCCAACAGTTGAAATGTGTCCCAATAATAGAATAACGCCTAACTGAAAAACGCCCAAACAGTGGAAATGCGCCTAAACAGTTGTTATGCGGCCAACACTTGGGCAATTTTCAGCACTGTTTTTGACCTAATGCGCCACATTCATCAGAGTCATACGAACTTAAATTTTCTAAAATCCTTCAAAACATGATTAATTGATCTGAATTCCTCAAATTATGTAGGAAATTGACCAATAATCAATCCTTCAACTTCAATTTCTTCAATTAACAACCAAAATTGATCTTTTGATTCAAGAACAGGTTCGAGAAATGAAGAACAGGTTCGAAGAGCTTTTTGCTCAAATTCACTGATTTGAACGAATTGTACTGCTAATTGTGAATCAAATCATGTTCCTGATGATGAAACACAACTAAATTCAACAATTATACGACTGAATTGTTTATCAATCACAGATTCAAGTGATTATGAGAGTTCGACAGTTCAAGAACTTCAATCACTGAACCGAAAGCTCTGATACCATTTGATGAGCTCAAAATGGATCGATCTATAATGATATATGAACACAATTCAATCTAAAATACACAAGTATTCAATTCAACACAAGAAATCAACAAAAATTCATAGAGTTTTCATTGATTAAGCATAGAAGAATACAAAGTGTAGTAAACAGTTACAATACGTCTCAATGCTAAAAACCTTTCTACACCATAGATATCTATGCTATTTATACTAATCAAGAAAACAAAGGAACATATTTACATAAAAAGTCTCTATACTATGACAAAAATGTAAAAGACACACAAAGACAAATGTTAATCTTTAAAGAAGCATCTACTTCCCTAATGTAGTAGCAGAAGGCCCTGTGATTGATATTCCTCACTACAATGCCAAATCCTATAAGTACATCAAGAAGAGAGTTCCAAGGAACTTCTATAGTGGAACTTTCTTTCCATTACTTCCATGGATATTATAGCAAATCAATCCTGAGAAGTTCAAGCTGAGGAAGAGGTTCCTGATGTTGAGGAACAAGCTCATGATGATGTTCCTGCTAATATGCATGAGATTGTAGAAGAACAACCAGCTACTCATGATCAACAAACTGTTAAAGAGATTATAAAAACATGACACACTCTTCACACTGTGCCTTCAGTTCAAGAAGCTGATATTCCTTCTCCTTTCAGAGCATCACCTGTTCATTCTCCACCATTATCTCCTATTCACTCTCATCATGTATCTCATATCCATTCATCACCAGAAGCTGCTGTTGCATCTGTTGAATCTGGTGAATCTACCAGTTCATCAAATGGGTCTGAACCATCTTCAGATGAGCAGGATCATCATCTAGATTTTCAAAGGCCTGAGAGACAAGTACATTCAGAGGCAGGTGCTTTTGAAAGCTTTGTAGAATCTGAAGTAAACCATCTTGATGATAAGGATGAAATGATCTTTGAGCTATTACTAAAGGTAGCCAGAATGGAGAAACTTTTGCATAGAAGGTCTGGCATAATAAGAAATAGACTTCTTGCACTTGATGAGAAGGAGAAAGAATTGAAAGAAATAAAAACCAAATTTCAATTTGATAAAGAAGAAAAAGAAAAGGAGATTGATAGTTCAATCATGAGACGGTGATTCCTACGAAAGTGTGTTTTATTTCTTTTATTAGTTCATGTTTCTTTGGTTTGTCTTGTTTTGTTTTGTTTTGATAGTTCAATCATGAGACGCAAGCACTCAAGTGTGGGGAGGCACAAGTCGGTTAATGCAGGCTCTCACTAATGATCAGGTTCATGTGCTCTTTCCACTACTTTGGTTTTGAACAATATTATTTTCATGCTTTCGTTTAAATTGATTGATAATATGTTAGGATATCGCATACTAGTCTCCCTTCGTAATGAATTGTCTTGATTAGCAATAATAAGAATGAAACTAAGAATCTACATCCCTATGTTATGAAAATACCAATTATGACCACTATACATTGAGGACAATGAATCTCAAGTGTGGGGATAAGGAAAGGATTGGAAAAAATTTAACCTTTTTGCAAAATAGATCTTCTAATAAGCTTAATTGTGCATGAGACCAAAAATTTTCTTCTTACATGGTTAATTATCACTTGTTTGTGCATGTATAGATCCCTTGACATGCTTGTTTTGAAATTATAGTAAACCACTCCCATCATGAGTTTTTTGAAAATAAGGTAGAATTCTTAGAAGGCATAACGAACCGGATGGTAGATGACATACGTGCTTCACATTTTTTAACCCTTTTCCACCGTTTTCGTGAGAATTTTAGCCTAATTTAGCAATTCATAGCATATGTTGATTTGCTTTATATTTTTGCATAATGAGGGAAACCATAATGTGCATTTAAGTTAGAACTCGTGTAATTGATGCATGTTAAGATCATGAACGAATATGTGCATGAAGGTGATAGAGGCAGTAGGAATGAACCATTTGTTGAACCTTTTCTTTTGAATCCCTTACCTTGATAATCTACCATTAGACACCATGTTGAGCCCTAACTTGTCGTTTGAATAACCCAACACAATAAGCCTACAAGCCTTAGCCTTTTTATGAAACAAAGGGTGATGAAGTTCAATTCATGTTATGTTTAGAAGTATTGTTTCAGTAATAGTTCAATAATAGTATGATTGGTTGTGAATATGAGAGAAAAAAATGATAGAAAAAAAAGAAGAAAAAAGCTAAATATGAGGTCAAAATGACCAATATATGAAGCAACAAAAATAGTGTGAGAATTTTATGATATGATTGCTATTAGAGGATAGAAATTGATACACATCACATCTAGCATGTTTAAATTGGATTTCATTCACCGTTAGCCACTCTAAAATCTTTATTCTATCCCATCCTAAACCTTTGCCTAACATTACAACCCATAAAAGACCTCTTGATTAATGTATTATATTGTGTTAATTGATGGCGCTATGATTAATATACAAGCTTATGATGAAGATGTACATTCTTGGTTTGAGAGTTCCAGATATACTAGTATATAATCACTAGTCCACAAAACAAATCGAGAGGAGTGTTCATTGTGGGGAATTTGAATGCGTGAATGTTTGAAGCAAAAGGTGAAGTTATGCCAACTAAATATTCTAAGTTTAAAACATAAGTGGTATTACATGCTCTTACATGATGAAAGTTTAAAACTAAACATGCCTCGGGACCTTAACTTATACAAAGTTGTGATAACTTAGCATGTTTGATTAAATAAGGTGAATTGAGCAAGTAAGTTTGTTTGAGGACAAACAAAAGGTTAAGTGTGGGGATGTAATCAGGTGATAATAATTCAAGGCTTAATTGATCTAATTATATGATTTTACAATGTTGTTATTATGGAATGGGATTACTTTGGTTGTGTTTTGTTTATAGGTGTTCGAAGACTAAACAAGCTTAATTGGAAGTAAAATTAGCCAAACATGAAACTAGAAGGACTAAATATGTAAACATCAAAAGTTACAAGAAAGACACAAAATTAGGCATACCGGGGTACCATACGCCAGGTAGTGGCGTATAATATGTTGGGTCGGCGTATCAGCGGGCGTATTTGACCAAAATGATAGAACGTTGGCGTATGGATACTGATATAGGCGTATGATACTCCCAGAGTCAGCGTATCATATGCCGGTCTCCAATAAACCCCCGAATTTTGTGGATCTTGATGTCTACTTAAACCTATCCAACCCCAACTCAAAAAAAAACTCTTCCCATCTGAAATCTAGAAAATTCAAGGTGATTTTGGGTGCTTTCAAGCTTCCCAACACACACCAAATCATCATTGATCATCATATAATCAAGATTGAAGACTCAATAAAGACCATGCGTGGCTAAGTTCTTCTTGATTGCTTTCGGGAGAACAATTCTTGTAAAGTGAGGCAATTGGGATGTTTGATTAAGGTTTGGTATTGAACAATGGATTAGTGAATGAAGTTTTATGTATTGATTGAGTTAAAAGGTTTACTTATAAATAAAGTTGTTTGCTTGATTATCAGTTTTCAGTTTCCTTGCATCGTGAGCTCATTAACAAAAGTAGACAATGTGATATAGGTGAATTGGTAACTTTGTGAATGAACAAGTCTTAAAAGTTTGTTCCTTAGTTACCACTTTATTCAAAAGCTGTGATCTTGAAATATTGTTTTCTACAAGCCCTATTTTAAAAGTATCAATTGTGGATCTTGCGGAATTGGAAACCCGAAAGTGATTGTTTCTTATTATTTAATCAAATTGGTTGCAAAGTTTGTTGCTTTTTGCAATAGTGTTCTTAATTTCATCCAAAGTTCCAATATTTAACATTAAATTTCGTGTCTTTATGTTAACTGAGTCATATTTGTTAAACACTTTCCACATATTCCTTGTGGATACGACCTTACTTACCCTTACAAAATAAAGGTAGCTAAGTACGATATATTTAATTGTTTTTGATCGTGTCTCAACAACCAAATCAAAATGGCGCTGTTGCTGAGGAATTAGTGCGCAAAGTGCTAGTTTTTGTAATTTTTTTAGTTTTATTTTCTTTCTTTTGTTTTGTTTTATGCGGTGCTGCGCTAGGTGTTTTATGTGTTGCAGGCTAATCTGAAGATGTTAAACTTTACCATGAATCAAGTTTATTATTCATGTACTAGTTGAGGGAGTCCAGTTCACACACAAGATGATTGTCCTGAGTACTTGCAAAAGTGTGAAGATGGGAGAAGAAAATTAAATATGTTGGATATTTATTTTGATGATGTACCATCATCTTATCCATACTATGAGGCATCTTCTCCATATTATCAAGGATGTTATTAGTCAGAGGTGAATTACAACTTTGAGAAAGATTTGTATTGCAACAATTATGAACCAGAGATGATACAATGCTCAAGTTATAAAGAAGATCACAATGTCTATCATCAGGAATACTCTCAAGTAACATACGTGGATGTTAATAGGTATAATCAAGAAGATTCTGCTCGATGCTCGAACCACTTAAACATTTCTTAATGTTATGATTATAATCAATGTCAGTTTCCTTATAAAAACAAGAAAATATTGATATCCAAAATGTTAAGCAATTTTAACATACTTATCAATCTGAGGAGGAGGAAAACACTGCTCGATTTGAAGTGATGATGTCTAGTATCGATGAAAGTTTATAACAAAACCAACTTTCAGATCAATAAAGGCTCCACTACCTTAGCATAAAATATGATATGCTTTTCATGAAAATTTAGATTGAAGAGTCACTAGAGAAGGAGGTAATGGAGGAGGTTGTGGATACTAATACCACACTACTTCCCTCAGTTGTAGAAGAATCAGAGATTGAATCTACCATAGCTGGGGAAACAGTGGAAGAACTAGTTACAAATTCTTTGGAGCAAGACATGAAACTCATTCAAAAATCAGAAAGTGAGGTAATCAAAGTTTATACCAAACATTCTCTCGTACTTATTACTTCGGCCAATAAAGATGAGGAAGAGGATTTAAGGATGAAGAAAAGAAAGGTGACATTGCATGACATTGGACAAGTTATCATGAAGTTGCTTCCTAACAACTTCTCATTTTACATGCCTATAATTGGGAAGCAACTATGGAGCTGCCAAGTTAATTATCAAGCATTTGTTGGAAACTCGCTAGGAAAATATGGGCTTCGACCACCTTAGTGGTCTCAGGTAAGGTCTGGATGAAGACCTAAAACTTAGCCCTTACGAGAGGCAACCCAAGAACTTTGTGGGTGTGTTCACTAGAAACCCTCACGAGACTACAACTCGTCCACTCGGGTCTACCGAGGGGTTTAAAGACTTGTTGCATACGCTAAATGCAACCGTGATTCCTACGAAAGTGTGTTTTATTTCTTTTATTAGTTCATGTTTCTTTGGTTTGTCTTGTTTTGTTTTGTTTTGATAGTTCAATCATGAGACGCAAGCACTCAAGTGTGGGGAGGCACAAGTCGGTTAATGCAGGCTCTCACTAATGATCAGGTTCATGTGCTCTTTCCACTACTTTGGTTTTGAACAATATTATTTTCATGCTTTCGTTTAAATTGATTGATAATATGTTAGGATATCGCATACTAGTCTCCCTTCGTAATGAATTGTCTTGATTAGCAATAGTAAGAATGAAACTAAGAATCTACATCCCTATGTTATGAAAATACCAATTATGACCACCATACATTGAGGACAATGTATCTCAAGTGTGGGGATAAGGAAAGGATTGGAAAAAATTTAACCTTTTTGCAAAATAGATCTTCTAATAAGCTTAATTGTGCATGAGACCAAAAATTTTCTTCTTACATGGTTAATTATCACTTGTTTGTGCATGTATAGATCCCTTGACATGCTTGTTTTGAAATTATAGTAAACCACTCCCATCATGAGTTTTTTGAAAATAAGGTAGAATTCTTAGAAGGCATAACGAACCGGATGGTAGATGACATACGTGCTTCACATTTTTTAACCCTTTTCCACCGTTTTCGTGAGAATTTTAGCCTAATTTAGCAATTCATAGCATATGTTGATTTGCTTTATATTTTTGCATAATGAGGGAAACCATAATGTGCATTTAAGTTAGAACTCGTGTAATTGATGCATGTTAAGATCATGAACGAATATGTGCATGAAGGTGATAGAGGCAGTAGGAATGAACCATTTGTTGAACCTTTTCTTTTGAATCCCTTACCTTGATAATCTACCATTAGACACCATGTTGAGCCCCAACTTGTCGTTTGAATAACCCAACACAATAAGCCTACAAGCCTTAGCCTTTTTATGAAACAAAGGGTGATGAAGTTCAATTCATGTTATGTTTAGAAGTATTGTTTCAGTAATAGTTCAATAATAGTATGATTGGTTGTGAATATGAGAGAAAAAAATGATAGAAAACAAAGAAGAAAAAAGCTAAATATGAGGTCAAAATGACCAATATATGAAGCAACAAAAATAGTGTGAGAATTTTATGATATGATTGCTATTAGAGGATAGAAATTGATACACATCACATCTAGCATGTTTAAATTGGATTTCATTCACCGTTAGCCACTCTAAAATCTTTATTCTGTCCCACCCTAAATCTTTGCCTAACATTACAACCCATAAAAGACCTCTTGATTAATGTATTATATTGTGTTAATTGATGGCGCTATGATTAATATACAAGCTTATGATGAAGATGTACATTCTTGGTTTGAGAGTTCCAGATATACTAGTATATAATCACTAGTCCACAAAACAAATCGAGAGGAGTGTTCATTGTGGGGAATTTGAATGCGTGAATGTTTGAAGCAAAAGGTGAAGTTATGCCAACTAAATATTCTAAGTTTAAAACATAAGTGGTATTACATGCTCTTACATGATGAAAGTTTAAAACTAAACATGCCTCGGGACCTTAACTTATACAAAGTTGTGATAACTTAGCATGTTTGATTAAATAAGGTGAATTGAGCAAGTAAGTTTGTTTGAGGACAAACAAAAGGTTAAGTGTGGGGATGTAATCAGGTGATAATAATTCAAGGCTTAATTGATCTAATTATATGATTTTACAATGTTGTTATTATGGAATGGGATTACTTTGGTTGTGTTTTGTTTATAGGTGTTCAAAGACTAAACAAGCTTAATTGGAAGTAAAAGTAGCCAAACATGAAACTAGAAGGGCTAAATATGTAAACATCAAAAGTTACAAGAAAGACACAAAATTAGGCATACCGGGGTACCATAAGCCAGGTAGTGGCGTATAATATGTTGGGTCGGCGTATCAGCGGGCGTATTTGACCAAAATGATAGAACGTTGGCGTATGGATACTGATATACGCGTATGATACTCCCAGGGTCAGCGTATCATATGCCGGTCTCCAATAAACCCCCGAATTTTGTGGATCTTGATGTCTACTTAAACCTATCCAACCCCAACTCGAAAAAAAAACTCTTCCCATCCGAAATCTAGAAAATTCAAGGTGATTTTGGGTGCTTTCAAGCTTCCCAACACACACCAAATCATCATTGATCATCATATAATCAAGATTGAAGATTCAATGATGACCATGCGTGGCTAAGTTCTTCTTGATTGCTTTCGGGAGTACAATTCTTGTCCAGCGAGGCAATTGGTATGTTTGATTAAAGTTTTGTATTGAACAATGGACTACTGAATGAAGTTTTATGTTTTGATTAAGTTAAAAGGTTTACTTATAAAGAATGTTGTTTTCTTGATTATCAGTTTTCTGTTTCCTTGCATCGTGAGCTCATTAAGAAAAGTAGACAACGTGATATAGGTAAATTGGTAACTTTATGACTGAACGAGCTTAAAAGATTGTTCCTTTCTTACCACTTTAATCAAAAGCTAAGATCTTGAAGTATTGTTTTCACAAGCCCTAATTTAAAAGTATCAATTGTGGATCTTGCGGAATTGGAAACCCGGTAGTGATTGTTTCTTATTATTTAATCAAACTCGTTACAAAGTTTGTTGTTTTTTGCAATAGTGTTCTTAATTTCATCAAAAGTTCCAATTTTTAACATTAAAGTTCGTGTCTTTAAGTTAAATGAGTCATATTCATTAAACACTTTTCACATATTCCCTGTGGAGACGACCTTACTTACCCTTACACAATAAAGGTAGCTAAGACCAATATATTAAATTGTTTTTGATCGAGTCTCGACAACCAGTTCAATACCCAGAGATGGGCTTACAGGACCGTTAGAGGGTTCTTAACACTTAGTTAACACACTTAGGAGGATATTAATATATTTAACAGTTCAAATAGGGAACTGAGAACTTTAACGGATGATGCAATGCACAACACAAGTAAGTAAAGAACAAGAACACAAGATATAAGTTTTCAAGGAAGTAGTATATTGCTTCTCAGGTTCTATTACAAGTGTTTGCACTCATATTAAATACAAGAACCTTAGACACTTTATACTAATCCTACAACCGTTAATGTACAAAAGACAGTTGGAAAGTGACTAATCTAGACAACAAGATCAGCCTAAAGTCAAAACACAGATTGCCTTTTGACTAGTGACTATGACAGGCCATAGCTTACTTGACTTTTCTACTACAAAAATCCAAAAAGAAACAAATATAGAAACTTGCAGACAAAGACCTTATCTACTTTATCATAAAGCATGGGAGTTTCACCAACTGATGATAGTTGGTGAACCACCAGAGTGGGCAGCGGACAGAAGGTTGTTTTATGATAAAGTTGATGGAAAAGGTGACTTTTCTCTCTATTCTAAAGGTAAATCAGTCTTGTATTTATTCAGCTTAGGAAGACTTTGTCTTGAGAGCTTCGAAAGACTTCATCTTTATACTTCGGAAGAGTTGAGTCTTTGGCTTCGGAAGACTTGACACTTAGTGTAAAGCTTCCTTATCATTTTCTTCAGAACTTATCCTTCGGAAGATTTCACATTTGGCATTCTTCTTTGTATGTGTAACGCTTTCGAAGTTAGTTCTTCTTTGTTCCTTAGTGCATGTTGGAAGACCTGGTTGTTTTGGCATCTTTTGATTGATCCTTTGGTTGCATCAGCCTTTTAACCTCAGAGGTTCCTACAAACTCCCCCTAGGCTGATGCTACCAAAACAGAGAGGTCTTTAGATTAGGATAGTCCATATGAGAATCTTCAGAACTCCCTTTTTCATTAGTAGATCAGGATTCTTCAGACTCATGAAGTACCTTCTTATGTCATAGAGATCATGTAGAGGGAGTTCAAGCATGTCACTAGTGAAGTAGATATGTTGTTCTCCTTGATCTCTAGTGACATACCATCTATCTGGATTTTCATTGAATGCCCAGGATAGAATTGGTCTTCTTTGAGTTGGTTGAGAGCCCTCTACAAGCACATCCACAGGATGTTCTGACTCATCCTGAGGTTGGGAGGAGGATGCCTTTCTTGTTTTCTTCTTTGAAGATCGTCTTCTGGCCATCCTCTTTGTTCTCCCAGATGATTTTGACTGAGAGGGTTGGTTTTCTCTACCAGGTTCTTCAGTGGATTCCCTCTCAGTTTGGATCTCCTCTCTCCCAGGTTCAGAAGGAGAGGGAGGAGAACCCTATTATGGGTCAGAAGATGAAGTTGGCTGTTGTGTAGCTTTAGGTGCAGGTGGTGTTGTCTCTGTAGGTTCCACCTTTACCTCAACTTCAGGTTGAGCTTGACTTGATGATGAATGAAGATCCATAAGCTCTCCCCTTTTAATCTTCTGCTTGATTATCCTTATGTGTTCATCCATTGTAGATAGAGACATGGGACCAAGCCTCCTTCCGGAGAACCCATAATGCTTCAAGAAGCTCATCATCTTCTGCCTATCTGTAGACTTTTTCAGACTTTTCTGGATGATGGCTCTTGATTTAGCAGTCTCTTCCTTTTGCCTCTTTCTAGCAGCTTGTTTTTCTCTTTTAGCTCTCTCTTCTAGCTGCTTGTTATATTCAAATAAGATGTAGTCATATGGCAAGGGAAGAAGTGCTGGTGCCTGATAGAGACCTGTGGCACTCAAGTAGTTGATCATCTTTAATCTTTCTTCTTCATCAACTACTTGAGGTTGTTCAGCAGCCACAGTCTCTTCCTCAGGACTTTCCTGAACTGGGGAAAGAATAGGAATGTCCTTATAAAGCCTTTTTGTTAGACCCTGAAAGGATCATACTTGCCAACTCATGAAGTGGTTGGAGGTTGCGCTAATTGGAGAACATTAGTTAAAGAAAATAACAGAAGACAACAGAAGACAAGACAAGTATAAAGCACCCGCATTTGTTAATGCGGATGACTAGTGAACAAATGCAGACAAGTGTTTGTTCACCCGCATTAACAAACGCGGATCAAGACAACTAATGCTAAACAAAAGTGTTCATCCGCATTTGTCCATGCGGATGAACTGAAGAAATGCAGATAAATATTGTTCACCCGCATTAGTCCATGCTGATAAACAACAGTAAATGCTGACAAGACTTGTTTATCCGCATGAACAATTGCGGGTGAGCAAACACAAATGCTGACTACAAACAACAAATGCTGATGAAGACTTGTTCATCCGCATGAACTAATGCGGATGAACAACTTACACTGTTATTTATTTTGTACTTAGACTAGATTCTCTTGTATAGATCAGGGTTAGTTTAGTCTTTTGTACAGGCAATGTATACGCCTATAAATAGGGTCACATACCCTAACTTTGTAAGGGGTTGACTTCAGCAGTAATATTCACAATATTTTACAACATTTACTAAGGTTCTTGATTCTCTTACATTCAAGCATTTACTACAGCAATTAATGTTCTTTGATATAGTAATTCCGCTTCTATATTATTGACTCAGTCCACATATTCGATCCTAGGTTGAGTCACATCAATCGAGAATATCATTCTCAAACCCAGTCAATTGGTATAAGAGCTTTGGCTCTTGGATTCATCATAGAATCATCTCAGATTTTGGGTGAAAATCAATTGAACTGTAGACTGAGTTGTTCATCAGCAAGATCTACTCTTTTGATAAACAAACATACTGTAATCGAACACCACAAAGTACAAAATCTTCAGATCTGCTGTTGTCGAATCTAGCAACACAAAATCAAGAACTTAGAACTCCTTCAAATCGACAGATCTATACTTAACAGACCTGTTCTTGACCGAAAACAGAAGATTTGAAGAAAAACACACTGTTTGAACTTAAAATCAACTTAAAACAGTATTCAACAAGTTAAAATCAGTTTAACTAACATAGATTCCTATAATCATTCTGAAATTGGTCATGCATCCAAACCTCCTATGCTTAAACACAAATCTGAGTTTTAGCAGTGGAAAATTCATTTCAGAAACTACATTACAGGTGTAGATCCTGACTACTGGATATCTATTTAAAAAGGTCCCTACATTCCACTGCCTCTAAATGCTGATCAAGCTGCTTAGTACAAAACTGCAAGAATTCCCATTGAGGATCCAAACTTAACTCTTGATGATGAAGAATATAAGAAAATCAAGATTGATCTTAGAGCTTATTCCATCCTTACACAAGCACTGGAAATGGATGTTCTGAAAAGATTAGAAAAATATGGAACAGCTAAGGGTGTCTGAGATGCTCTACAGATTATGTGTGAGGGAAGCAGTGAAGTAACAGAAATTAACAAAGACAAGTTGATAAATCAGTATGAGACATTTCATCATACCAAAGGAGAGTCTATCTCCAGATAGCTTCACAGAATTGTGCAACTTGTAAATGACCTTGAAATTATGGGGGGGGGTCACTTACAAGGAGAAGGAACTAAACAAGAAAATGCTGCACAGCTTGCCTGAAAGCTGGAAGCAGAATGTTAACGACTGCCTGAAGAATACTCTTGATTTGGAGAGTACAAGCTTGGACATCATGATTGCAAAAATTGAGGCTCTTGAACTTGATGAAAGGAGCAGAAATCTGAGTGGACCTCAACTCAATGAGGATTACAAGTTTCCATCTGAAACTCATTCTGTTGAAAATGCCTTTGTTATTGAAGAAGAAGACTTTCTGTCATCAAGAGATCAAACAAGAACAACAGGATTTTGTGCTGCTCCACAACCTCAAAAACAACCATCTTCTGCTCAACCCACTGTATCTCCTAACAACATGCATGATGAGCAAAAAAATCTAAAGAACAAAAGGCAACTTTCAATGCCTTTGTAGCTAGCTTTGAAGCCTACCTTGGAGGAAGACTCACATCAGCTCATCTGAATAAAGAAGATCTAGAAGAAATGGATCCTGATAATGTTGAAGAAATGGATTTGCAATGGCAGATGGCCATGATTGCTATGAGAGCAAAGAAATTCTTTCGAAAAGGGAAGAAACTGAGTCTCAATGAGAATACAAAGCTGGGATATGACAAATCCAAAGTTAAGTGTTTTAACTGTGGAATGAGTGGTCATTTCTCTCTGGAATGTAACTCTCCCAAGAGAAGCAACAACAATTTTCAAAGACCCTCACATGGCCAGCATGCTTCTCAACACAACACCAACATTCAGCCAAGCAAATCTTATTCACACCAACAACAAAATCAGCAACAGCCAATTCAGCAACAACAAAATCAACAACAGCCAATTCAGCAAAGACAACCTATGCTGACTCATCAGTCTCAAAGAAGTAATCAACAAACTTCAAATGCACTTGTCATCAGACAAGATGGAGTTTGTGATTGGAGCATGTATGCTGAGGAAGTTCAACTACAGTTTTAGAATCATGCACTTATGGACCAACTCCAATGCCATCTGAGGTAAAATCCAATCTATGTTCTGAAAAATGTGTTCTAGAAGTACAGGGGTACAGGGAACACAATCACAAATTGGCTAATAAAATAAGAGAAGAAAATATGAAATCAGAGATGTTAAAACAAGTAATGAGAATTTATGAAGTTAAAATCAAATCTCTGTTGTCTGACATGGAAACACTCCATGGTGAAAAGTACACACTTGTGGTTGAAAATAAGAGGTTAACAGAATTGTTGACAAAATCAAAAGCTGAGCAATCAGCTACTGAAATGAAACTTGAAAAGTTCCAGCTCTCATCTGTCAAGCTACAAGAGTTACTTATGTCTCAAAAAGGGGCTAAAGATATGACTAGGATAGGCTATAAAACTTGTCCTCCTCCATATAATGATAACTACACTATTATGTCTCAGTCACTTACTCAATCAAATACAAAAGAATCTAAAATTATTGAAACCAAATCAATGATTTCTCAAACAACAAATCCTCAAAACAAACCAGGTGTTTACATTGAAACTGATGAGGATAAAATCAGATTGGGTCATCCTATCAAAATCAAAGAGTGCTCAGACAAACCTATGGTTATCAAGAAACCAAAGAGCCCAGTCAAATCAAGTGTACCTTTTGTAAAATTTGTTCCTCAAAATCTTAAAGTGAACCACACTGCTGAATGCTCAGTGAAACCATCTACTGAAAGCAGATCTGATTATGAGATCATATCTCCTAAAAATTCAAGCAAATCAGACAGGGTTTCATTAAACTTCAAGGATAAAACCAAAGCTCTTATAGTTACCAAAGGAAAACCCACTTTTGTTCAAAAATCTAAAGTGAAATCTGATTCTCCATCTTCATCAAATATCAAACAAGGAAGTGGGTTTGATATCTTCAACAAAGAACAGGTAGAACAATTCGATAGAGAAATAAGGGAATACAGAAAGAAGCATCATCAGTCCACAAAAACAAAGCAAGTCAGAATTGTGAAACAATCTGTTGGCACTCGAAAGACTGATATGACTTCTGTTTTAAAATTAAAGGACAATCAAATGTATTGTGAATTCTGTGATATGACCAATCATAAAACAGATGAGTGCTATTTCACTAAGTACTGCTCTATCTGTGACATGAACAATCACTCAACAAAAAAATGTCATTTTAACAAATATTGTTCATTGTGTGATATGACCAATCACAATACAATTGATTGTTACTTTAATCAAAAAGGATTGAAAAATTCACAACACAAGCCCATTTCATCGTTTCCAACTGACAAGGTCAGACACAAAAGTCCAACAAACCTAAACAAATCACCAAATTCTCATCAAAACTATAAAACCAAAGTGATTTGTGAAAAACAAAAATCTGTTCAACCTTGGCACAAAAATCAAAAGGAAAGGTTTGTATACTCCTCTGACACATTAGATGAAATTGATGAACTGAAACATCAAAGAAACAAAAGAAAAGGGCTGAAATCATCCTCCTCTAAAACACACACAAGATGAAAGTATCAAGAAGTAACAGTGATTGATGCCAAAGGACAACCCAAGACCATTATGGCTTGGGTTCCTCATTCTAACGAGTTCTTTTTGTGCTTGTAGGGTCATTCATACAGGTCCAATACCTTACGGTAAGTGGACAGTGGATGCTCACGACACATGATAGGAGATAGTTCCCTCCTTCATGACTTCAAGCACATTCAAGGAACTACTGTGGCATTTGGCAGAGATTCACAGGGTGGTAGAATTACTGGAGAAGGTTCAGTGACGAATGGGATTCTGAGCGTGGACAAAGTCAATTACTGCGAGCAGCTGAACTTCAATCTGCTCAGTGTATCCCAGATTTGTGACAAGAAATATTTTACTCATTTCACCGACACTCATTGCTACATCTTGAAACCAGGATTTTATATTCCTAAAGAATGGGTTGTCTTGAAGACACCGAGAAAGAATAATACATATGTCTTGAACCTTAATTCTGCTCATCTATCAGAAGAGACATGTCTATTTTCTAAAGCATCATTTGATGAATCACAACTTTGGCATAGACGCTTAGGACACACAAATTTTAAAAATATGAATAGATTGGTCAAAGGGAACCATGTAATTGGTCTTCCTCAAAAGGAATTTCATTTTGTTGACCACTGTACCACGTGTCTCAAAGGAAAACAACATAAATCATCCCATAAGCCAAAACTTGTGAACACTAACAATTGTCCATTGAAGTTACTTCATATGGATCTTTTCGGGCCGACTCACGTCATGAGTATTGGAAAGAAGCATTATTGTTTAGTGATCATTGATGACTTTACTCGATTCACATGGGTCTTCTTCCTACTTCATAAGAATGAGGCGCCCCAAATCATAATAGATTTTATAACCAAAATTGAAAATCAACTTGATTTAAAAGTAAAATCTATTAGAAGTGACAATGGGACGGAATTTAAAAATGAAAGCATGAGTTCATTTTGCACCACAAAAGGCATTGTTCATCAGTTCAGTGCAGCTCGTACTCCACAACAAAATGGAGTTGCTGAAAGAAGGAATAGAACATTGATTGAAGCAGCTAGAACAATGCTAGCTGATGCAAAACTACCCATTACATTTTGGGCAGAAGCTGTTAACACTTCATGTTTTGTGCAAAATCAAACTCTGAAAATCAAAGAACACAATAAAACTCCTTATGAACTTCTTTTTCACATAAAAGCATTCATAGGATTTTTGAAGTCATTTGGTTGTCCTGTCTTAATATTGAACACCAGAGACCATTTAGGAAAGTTTGCTCCTAAGTCTAACGAGGGATTCTTCATGGGATATTCCTCAGTGTCTAAGGATTTTAGGGTGTTTAATCCTAGATTAAACATCATTGATGAATCAACAAATATTTAATTCAATGAGCATTCATTTCCCAAATCATCAAATGTTCCTGACTGGTTGTTTGATATTGATTCATTTACAAGATCTTTTGATCAGTTCAATTTGTCAAATGTAGGAATATCAGGGTCAGTTGAAAGAAGAACAGACTTCCCAATGATTCCTCCTTCTACTGATCAAGACAATGAAGAAGTGCCCTTACAAGCTGATCCTATCCGGCAAGTTACATAAAATGAAAGTATCTCAACAGATGCTGGTCGCAGTTCAATGCCATCTCCTTCAGCTGAACCTTCAACTGAAGTGAGATATTCAGAACCAACTCATGCACCAGCTGATTCTAATAGAGATGGAAATGATGAGAGTATTCAGAGTGCTGTTGAAGCTGAAGATGTTGTACCCTCTGATTCTGGTCATCTCTCTCCCACACTACAACAACAAGATGCCCTCACCAAGATGATCTGAATGTCTCCAATCTTGATGTGTCCATTGCTGGTGATTTGATTCCAATTACCAGGACTCACAAGAATCATCTAGTGTCCAACATTATTGGTGATTTAGACGAGCGGGTGACATGAAACAAGTCAAGTATTGCAAACATCTATTTGTTTTCTTGTTTTCTGTGTCAAACTGTACCCAAAAACATTAAAGAGGCTCTTCAAGACAATACACAAGAAGAAGGAATAGATTATGATGAGGTGTTTGCTCCTGTTGCTAGATTAGAAGCCATACGACTCTTTCTTGCATACTCTGCATCCATGAATTCACAGTTTATCAAATGGATGTAAAGTGTGCATTTTTGTATGGAAAGATCTCTGAAGAAGTCTACGTGAGTCAACCTCCAGGCTTTGAGGATCTTGATTTCCCTCACAGGGTATACAAGCTTGATAAAGCTTTGTATGGCTTACATCAAGCCCCTCGAAAATGGTATCAGACTCTGTCTTCATTTCTTCTTGTCCATGGTTATGAAAGAGGGAAGATTGACCAGACTTTATTCAGAAAGAGAAAAGGGAATGAGATGCTGCTTGTCCAGATTTATATGGATGATATCATATTTGGCTCCACCAACAAACAACTCTGCAATGACTTTGAAGATCTTATGCATTCAAAATTTCAGATGAGTGCTATGGGAGAACTCACATTCTTCCTAGGTCTTCAAGTAAAACAAACATCCAGTGGAATCTTCATCAACCAGTCAAAATATATGGAATCAATGTTGAAGAAGTTTCACTTAGCAGACTGTCAGTCCATCAGAACACCTGTTGATACAAAAATGAAGATTGGCCCAGACACAGATGGTAAATCTTGTTGGGTTATTACAAGTTTTAACAAAGATGTTGAACCATTTTAAACATCAAAACACAGCGGATATAATGGATTTAAAACTTGTTTTAGATGCTGAAAATAAACCATTTTATTTTCAAGAAAACAAACCCAAGAACAAGGATCATATATATAAGTGAAAAGAAATGCTATCAAAGAAAACAACCATAGGATGTTCTTGAATACTACCTTTCAAGAACAAGGCAATACGAGATGGATAAAGATGAAGAAGATGATGCTCTTGAACGTAAACCTCCAAAGAAGAAAGTCTCAAGCTAGTATACCCACAAGCTCTTGCAAAACACCCAACTTGTTAGGAAGTTGACACCAAAGACCCTTCTTACAAAACCTCTAGATCCGAAAATGGGAGAAGAGAAATGGAGAAGAAGGAGCTTGCATGTGTGAGAGAGAAAGTTTGTAGAGTGTCTTTGTTGAACAAGTAAATGTCTTGCATAAAAACAAGACAAAGGATTCCCAAGGCAACCACCAAGGGGCGGCCGAAAATGGGTTCAAAATGGGTTCCCTCCCATTTTGAAAAAACTCCCTTTTAATTCATTGTTAATAACTAATTAAGTTATATAATTAAACCAATTTTAATTTTATAACTTAAACACTCTTATATTTTATGTTATTTAACTTATTTAAATAACACTACAAATGATATCTCATGAACAAAATATCCATATAATTTGTTCTATCTCAAATGCAATAATTCAGAAAACCCATTTTCTAAATTGGTGTCAAAATTTATTTGCTTGATCATGTCAACAAATAAATATTTATCGGTGTTTGCCTAGCTTGTTATTGAGTATGACCTGACTTGGATCATAACGTACTAACCACATCAATCTTGAATGTGTCTTGGGCATATAAGATCCAACAATCTCCCACTTGCACAAGATTCATAGAAGATTGATGCAAGCAGTAAATACCGCCTAACAACGGTTTACTACCCTTAATACGTATGACTAAGAGCCATTTAATAACATCATCCCCTTCAAGTATCTTACTCGAAAATGTTTTAGGTTAATCAATCACCTATCCTTTTGTCACAGATGTCATGTTAAATCTTAGAGACACAGAATGATCATTCTCCATTGACTTAACTTTAGCAGGCCTTAGACATCTTACTCTCAACGAAAAAGAGGGACAAATCCCATCTTGATTACATACGTCTATTACAATCACCTCGTGCTATACCTGAATTTAGTCTTATGTACTGCCGTGTTTCAGAACAGCGAAGAACTAAGTCAAAGTATAATACCCGGTGAATATCAAGACCCAATATGTATCTCAGGTCAGACGATACCAAATGATATTCGCCTTTACTCAAATTTACTTATGATCAATCAAGAAGATTCCATGTAGTAATATTTGAGATGCGGGTCAGTCCAATATTTGTATCCCACAAATATCTATGAACTTTGGCAGCAACCCTTTGCTATATATTCATCCATATGAATATCCACCAATCCAAGTTTATAATAGTCTTACCCTCATACTTGTTCCCACAGGTATGAACGACTACGGACGTTTAGAGTAAATGATTTACTCATGGATTAAACATGCAAAATTGGAACGTTAGTTGAAGCATTATAACCAAATAATTCATGACTTACCTGATATGAGCGTAGGCTCCACTTGGAACAGAAGATAAATGATGTGATAAACTAAAGATCACATTCAATAGTGAATGCATCATCTCAAGAGCATGTAAGTTTCAGACCAATCCAAGTGTATGTGTGTGTAGTAACCTAAACACACCAGGTCATGATACCTTATGAATCTCATTCACATCAGTTTCTCCTTTGTTTTGCTGAGCAAAGACCTGGGGAAACAAGCACATAGTGCTAATGTCTAGATCCAAAAAGATTCCCAATGAGGAACACATCCAATACGGGTGACAAATAAAACAGAATATAACAAAAAGAATCCCAAAGTGGATCACCTTCCAAAGTGAAGAGCAAAAAGAATCCCAATGAGAATCAAACAAAATAAGGATCAGGTAAAAGAATCCTAAAGTGGATCCCCATTACCAAAATGAATGAGGTTTCATAACTTAAATGACCAGGTATTGAAAGTTGTGAAAAAGTTCTACCATACAGTACATGAGGATAGTTGATCTTGCTATGCTTATGAGTGTGAGGTTCATGTTGAATGTTTTATTAAATCAAAGCATGATAAAAATCACATGCATTACAATATTGACCAAGCATGAGTTTAAGAGGACAAACATACCTTCAATCAATAAGTTCATGACAACTTGCACTTATGAAAAATAAGATTGTTATGATCCCAAAACTTCAAACAAAAGTGCAAAACAATTAAACAATTCAGAAATATTGTCCTAAAATTTTATAAATTTTATTTAAATTTTTTATCCCGCATGGATATAAACTTTAGGGGGAGTAATAAAATTTTAAAAGGAAATATTCACAAAAACATGAAATTTGCAAACATTAGATTCACAACTTTGTCAAATTGATTGTGTCTGTATGGAAATTACTCCATAATCAGCTTCAAGAGATGCATATGTGCCAAAATCAATCAAGTTGGGAATCTGTGTCACATCAAAGATACATGACAATCCAAGCAAGAATTGACAATCTCTGAATCTGCAAAATCTTTGGAAAACAACAAAAATGCAGACTCATCTTCATAAAATCAGAAGCAGCTATTCAAAACAATCAGATTCAGCCACTGCAAAAACATTAATTTTTGACAAAGTCCAAATTTAATGCGGGTAAGTGCATTGGTTAATACGGGTGAAGGTAACCCTGCCATTTAACCAATGAGGGTAACTGTCTTTTTTGTACAAGTAAACTAATGTGGACAAAAAAATTGTTCATCCGCATTAGCTACAACAAATGCAGACAAGTCATTTGTTCACCCGCATTTGCTACATGAAATGCTGATGTTAACTTTGTTTACCCGCATTTGTCTCAGTAAATGTGGACAAGTCATTTGTTCACCCGCATTTGCTACAGTGAATGCTAAACACTGTATTTGTCACAGTATATGCGGACAAGTAATCTGTTCTCTCGCATTCGCTACAGTAAATGCGGATGGGTAAAATTACTTCTTCCGCATTCGTTAACAGTAAATGCTAGTTTGTTCATCAGCATTTGCTATAGTGAATGCGCCCATTGAAATTCTGTAACTGCGTTTGCTACAGTAGCAAAATTTTCTGCACTTGTAAAATTTTGTGAAAATTATGAAATGTACTATAAATACTCATTTAATATGAGTCATTTATTACTTTTCAAATTTTTGAGTGAACTTTTATAGTGAGTCGAGTGCCAGAAAACTGTTCTTCTTCGGAGTTCGAATCTACACTAATCAAGCTTCATTTTGTTCAAATCCAACATCAAAACAACAACATTGTTGTTAAATCGAAGTATTGTCAACCACAAGGTGATCATCAGATTCTGAAAACTTCGACTGTCGAACCAAATGCATTGAAATGGAACCCTAATTTTGAGAAATTGTTAAAATGCACTCAAGAGCAATGGATTTACATGAATGAAGGAGTTCATTAAAACCAATGATCAGTGTAAACAACAAAGATTTCCTGTGATTCTAAGAACACATCAAACATCGATGAACAGGGGATACTGTCCCATAACAATGTTGAAATCAAAAACAACAGTTTAAGATGTTAACTTGTTAAGACATATTCATCATCACTATAACTCAACAGAAAGAAACCAAAACATTTGAACTGGTCTTCATTCAAAATCAAAATTAGGTCAAACAACCTAATGTAACAGTAACAAGCAGAATTCATTTTTGTCCTAAAAAGTGAAAATTGAACAAACCACACATAATTCTCACTAATTCATCCTCTTTGTGTGTAGATTACATAATGGCTAACCTGACTTAGAGCAAGCTCCACAATGTCAGTGGTTTTCTTAATCCAGATGTTCTTGAAGCAGAAGGTCTCAGAGACATGATCAGATTTATTGCCACTACCAGAGTGGCCTATGCCATTATAGTTAGACAAGTGATCTTTGAGAACTATATCAGATCATTTTGGGGTAATGCAGAAGTAGTAGACAATGATGGAGAAAAAGTAATTTTAGGAAGAATAACTGCTGACCATACACTAATAATCTCTTAGCAAACAATAAGACAATGCTTGAGATTTGAAGATGATCCTGATTCACCAACTGAATTTGATGAAGAAGATATCATGTCATTCTTTGCTGACATTAGATATGAGGGTGGTTTTGAGGATAAAGAGATAGTCAAAGGGTTGGTTTATTTGCAATGGGGATTCCTCATTCATTATGTGCAACACTGCTTATCCAAAAGGAAGACTGGATGGAATGATATACCCTTGACTACATCATCACTTGTTTGTGCTCTCTGCTCTAACAGACCCTACAACTTTTCAGCCTACATCATCATTTAATGTGAGTAATTTATTACTTTTCAAATTTTTGAGTGAACTTTTATAGTGAGTCGAGTGCCAGAAAACTGTTCTTCTTCGGAGTTCGAATCTACACTAATCAAGCTTCATTTTGTTCAAATCCAACATCAAAACAACAACATTGTCTGTTAAATCGATGTATTGTCAACCACAAGGTGATCATCAGATTCTGAAAACTTCGACTGTCGAACCAAATGCATTGAAATGGAACCCTAATTTTGAGAAATTGTAAAAATGCACTCAAGAGCAATGGATTTACATGAATGATGGAGTTCATTAAAACCAATGATCAGGGTAAACAAAAAAGATTTCCTGTGATTCTAAGAACACATCAAACATCGATGAACAGGGGATACCGTCCCATAACAATGTTGAAATCAAAAACAACAGTTTAAGATGTAAACTTGTTAAGACATATTCATCATCACTATAACTCAACAGAAAGAAACCAAAACATTTGAACTGGTCTTCATTCAAAATCAAAATTAGGTCAAACAACCTAATGTAACAGTAACAAGCAGAATTCATTTTTGTCCTAAAAAGTGATAATTGAACAAACCACACATAATTCTCACTAATTCATCCTCTTTGTGTGCAGATTACATAATGGCTAACCTGACTTAGAGCAAGCTCCACAATGTCAGTGGTTTTCTTAATCCAGATGTTCTTGAAGCAGAAGGTCTCAGAGACATGATCAGATTTATTGCCACTACCAGAGTGGCCTATGCCATTATAGTTAGACAAGTGATCTTTGAGAACTATATCAGATCATTTTGGGGTAATGCAGAAGTAGTAGACAATGATGGAGAAAAAGTAATTTCAGGAAGAATAACTGCTGACCATACACTAATAATCTCTTAGCAAACAATAAGACAATGCTTGAGATTTGAAGATGATCCTGATTCACCAACTGAATTTGATGAAGAAGATATCATGTCATTCTTTGCTGACATTAGATATGAGGGTGGTTTTGAGGATAAAGAGATAGTCAAAGGGTTGGTTGATTTGCAATGGGGATTCCTCATTCATTATGTGCAACACAGCTTATCCAAAAGGAAGACTGGATGGAATGATATACCCTTGACTACATCATCACTTGTTTGTGCTCTCTGCTCTAACAGACCCTACAACTTTTCAGCCTACATCATCATTTAATGTGAGTCATTTATTACTTTTCAAATTTTTGAGTGAACTTTTATAGTGAGTCGAGTGCCAGAAAACTGTTCTTCTTCGGAGTTCGAATCTACACTAATCAAGCTTCATTTTGTTCAAATCCAACATCAAAACAACAACATTGTCTGTTAAATCGAAGTATTGTCAACCACAAGGTGATCATCAGATTCTGAAAACTTCGACTGTCGAACCAAATGCATTGAAATGGAACCCTAATTTTGAGAAATTGTTAAAATGCACTCAAGAGCAATGGATTTACATGAATGATGGACTTCATTAAAACCAATGATCAGTGTAAAAAACAAAGATTTCCTGTGATTCTAAGAACACATCAAACATCGATGAACAGGGGATACCGTCCTATAACAATGTTGAAATCAAAAATAACAGTTTAAGATGTAAACTTGTTAAGACATATTCATCATCACTATAACTCAACAGAAAGAAATCAAAACATTTGAACTGGTCTTCATTCAAAATCAAAATTAGGTCAAACAACCTAATGTAACAGTAACAAGCAGAATTCATTTTTGTCCTAAAAAGTGAAAATTGAACAAACCACACATAATTCTCACTAATTCATCCTCTTTGTGTGCAGATTACATAATGGCTAACCTGACTTAGAGCAAGCTCCACAATGTCAGTGGTTTTCTTAATCCAGATGTTCTTGAAGCAGAAGGTCTCAGAGACATGATCAGATTTATTGCCACTACCAGAGTGGCCTATGCCATTATAGTTAGACAAGTGATCTTTGAGAACTATTTAATATCATTATGGGGTAATGCAGAAGTAGTAGACAATGATGGAGAAAAAGTAATTTCAGGAAGAATAACTGCTGACCATACACTAATAATCTCTTAGCAAACAATAAGACAATGCTTGAGATTTGAAGATGATCCTGATTCACCAACTGAATTTGATGAAGAAGATATCATGTCATTCTTTGCTGACATTAGATATGAGGGTGGTTTTGAGGATAAAGAGATAGTCAAAGGGTTGGTTGATTTGCAATGGGGATTCCTCATTCATTTTGTGCAACACTGCTTATCCAAAAGGAAGACTGGATGGAATGATATACCCTTGACTACATCATCACTTGTTTGTGCTCTCTGCTCTAATAGACCCTACAACTTTTCAGCCTACATCATCATTTAATGTGAGTCATTTATTACTTTTCAAATTTTTGAGTGAACTTTTATAGTGAGTCGAGTGCCAGAAAACTGTTCTTCTTTGGAGTTCGAATCTACACTAATCAAGCTTCATTTTGTACAAATCCAACATCAAAACAACAACATTGTCTGTTAAATCGAAGTATTGTCAACCACAAGGTGATCATCAGATTCTGAAAACTTCGACTGTCGAACCAAATGCATTGAAATGGAACCCTAATTTTGAGAAATTGTTAAAATGCACTCAAGAGCAATGGATTTACATGAATGATGGAGTTCATTAAAACCAATGATCAGTGTAAACAACAAAGATTTCCTGTGATTCTAAGAACACATCAAACATCGATGAACAGGGGATACTGTCCCATAACAATGTTGAAATCAAAAACAACAGTTTAAGATGTAAACTTGTTAAGACATATTCATCATCACTATAACTCAACAGAAAGAAACCAAAACATTTGAACTGGTCTTCATTCAAAATCAAAATTAGGTCAAACAACCTAATGTAACAGTAACAAGCAGAATTCATTTTTGTCCTAAAAAGTGAAAATTGAACAAACCACACATAATTCTCACTAATTCATCCTCTTTGTGTGCAGATTACATAATGGCTAACCTGACTTAGAGCAAGCTCCATAATGTCAGTGGTTTTCTTAATCCAGATGTTCTTGAAGCAGAAGGTCTCAGAGACATGATCAGATTTATTGCCACTACCAGAGTGGCCTATGCCATTATAGTTAGACAAGTGATCTTTGAGAACTATATCAGATCATTTTGGGGTAATGCAGAAGTAGTAGACAATGATGGAGAAAAAGTAATTTCAAGAAGAATAACTGCTGACCATACACTAATAATCTCTTAGTAAACAATAAGACAATGCTTGAGATTTGAAGATGATCCTGATTCACCAACTGAATTTGATGAAGAAGATATCATGTCATTCTTTGCTGACATTAGATATGAGGGTGGTTTTGAGGATAAAGAGATAGTCAAAGGGTTGGTTGATTTGCAATGGGGATTCCTCATTCATTATGTGCAACACTGCTTATCCAAAAGGAAGACTGGATGGAATGATATACCGTTGACTACATCATCACTTGTTTGTGCTCTCTGCTCTAATAGACCCTACAACGTTTCAGCCTATGTCTTTAATGGAATGATGGTAAACATTCAAGAGGGGAAAAGGAACATGTTCCTAATGTATCCTAGTTTCATTCAGTGTCTTATTTATGAAGCCTTTCTTGATCTGGTTTTAGAAGGCCCCATTCTTGAAATTCCTCATTATAATGCAAAATCTTTGAAGTACATCAAGAAGAGAGATCCAAGAAATTTCTATAGTGGTACTTTCTTTCACTTTTTACCTTGGATGCAACAACAAATAGTTCCCCAAAATGATGTGCCAATTGATGAGGAACAATCACAACAACAAGAACCTATTTTGCATGCTGATGTTCCTGATGAGGAACCAATTCATGAAGTGAATGTTCAAGAAGAAGCTCCATAACAATCAATGGAGCAGGCTGTTGTTCATGATCAACACCATGTTGATGAGCATGTAGAATCTAAAGAACTCATTAGACTAGTGTCACCTTTGATTGGTGATCCTCACTCTGGTGAAACAGTACAAGAAGCTGCTATTTTATCCCCTTTTAGGGTTCACCCCGTTATCCCACAATCATGTTCTCCAATTCATACTCATCAAGAATCACAAGAAAGCCCTGCACATGAAGATGTTGCTATATTTGAAAGTTCTGGTGAATCTACCAGTTCCACAGACTCTTCTCAATCATTTGATGATGAGGAAGATAATCAGCAGTTTACACCTCTTCCATAGAGACAAATTGTCTCTGAAGATACTCCTTCTAAGAGCTTTGATGAATTAGAAATAAACAAACCAGATGATAAAGATAAGATGATATCTGAACTGATGGCAAAAGTGTCTAGACTGGAAAATACATTAAACAGGAGGTTAGGGGTACTCAGTGATAGACTCCAAGAGTTAGATGAAAAAGAAAAGGATCTAAGGGAGTCAAAAGAAAAGTATGAAGCTGAGATGAGGATGAAGGATGATGAAATCAGTAAACTAAAATCATCTTTGGAAATGGCAAGAGAAGAAGTGTATGGGCTTGTTGAAACTGTTGCCATACAAACAGAAGCAATAGAGGAACAAGAAAACTTGATTGAGTTTCAAAATGAGTTAATTGATGAGCTCATAAAAAGAAATGATGACTTAACAAAAAGAGTTGATGAACTAGAACTCCTTGTGAAATTGAAAGATGAAATTATAAAAGAAAAGGATGAGAAATCTAGTGACGAAAATAAACAACAAGTAGCAGAACAACAACAAGAACAAGAAAACGAAGAAGAAGTCAGGGATGAATCTAGTTGGGAAATAGTGGTGCATTCTGAAACTTCATCTGTAGATGCTACTATGATGAAAGAATTGATTGATGACTTGGACAGGTATTCTTCCAGTGAATTAATCATAGATGAAGAGTTTTGGGACTACATCAAATACATAAGGTCCCCCTCTGATTCTATTGTAGTAATTCCTTCAAAACTTGTGCCAGTTAAAGAAGAGTTAAGAATGCCGCCTGTGCCTGCAGTTGTGCTGACTGTTGAAAAACAAAGTCTAACTAAATGACTTTGTGATGAGTTAAAAGAAAAAGAAACTGCTAAATTGAACATACAAGAAGCTGTTGAGGCTGAACAGTAAAGAATCACTCCTGAAATTAAGGCTGTTAAACAAGAACAACAGGCCAAAACTGATGAAGCTTCATCATCAGGATCAAAAGTGATAACATACACAAGAAAAAGGAAGTATTTGTCAGAAAAGGCAAAAGGAAAACTTCCTATGATTGAGGAAGAACAACCTAAAAAGAAAACCAAAGATGATCCCAGAAGTTTGGCAGCAATTGCTGAATTTTTGGATGAACATGAGCAGGCTGAAAAAAAGTTACAGCATACTTTGGAAGTGATAATGCTGGATGAAGAAGACTCTGAGAACAAACAACAAAAGTCACATGATGATGTGACCAGCCCAGCTATTATTGAGCAATCTGTTGAAAGCATGATTGAAAAGGCCAAAACTGATGATCTGATGATTCATGCTATGTATCTAATCAATCATGGCTATGAAGCTGATATGGTATTCAATATGACCAATGATAAGATTGTAGAAGAAGTAAAGAAGACAGAAAAGCTACTGGATCCATCATATGTAACAGAGTATGAGATGAGGAAAGATTCTGAAAAGAAAAAGGGTGAAAAGACAACAGCTTCCATCTCAAAAACAATAAAGAAAGATGCTGAACAGTCTATGTTTCCTGGTCCCTATAGTATGTCTGATAGGGAAATGATGGACTATCTTAACAAACAAGGGTTTACAAAAAGAAAACTTGGTAACATGAAGACCAATTCCCTAAGGGCTGTAATGTTAAAATTGAAGAATGACATGAAAGACAGATTGAAGGCAATTGAAGAAGAAGTAATTGCCGAGAAGCCCAGAACAAGAACATCAGCACAAGATGTGCAGCTGAAAGCTAAAGATAAAAATGCTTTGGCCCCTATCTTACACAAGAATTCAAAGTGGTTTATAGAGCCTTCTCAGCTCGAACTCCAAGAAGGGCTAACCACAACTGAATTTATTAGAGGGGTGTCTACTCCAAGTAGCAAGACTGATGTTAAAATCATTGCCTGGATGTATGATAGCGACTGGAATATGTTCATGGTGAAAAGAATATCAGGATTGGTACAATTCTTCACTGAGTATACAGCCTTAGTCAATGCTTTGAAAGTTCATGATCTGAAAGAACTGGCTGAGCTTGATCTGGTGAATCCTGGTGGGATGTAAAGAGGATATGAATTTGCTGATATTTTGAAGATGTTTAAAAGAACTAACAACTTCAAATCACTGAAAGCCATTTGCACAAGAAAAGACAAGACCTTCAACAACCCACTTGTCAAAAGAAGAACAAAAGAAGCAGATGAAATAGTATTCCCTGAATTATATGTAAAACCAACTGAAAGTCTGAAAAGAAAGATGGTTACAGGTACTCATAAGTCAAAGCCTATTTCTAATGTTTATTTTGATGAAGAAACTTATGAGCTTGTGATTAAAAGAACATGAGGAGGAAAAGAAGCCCCTGAAATTAGAATTTTCAGTGGATATGAGGTGAGACTGCTAGATGAGTCTTACATACACTATATCTTCACAAGACACTTTAGAGCCCTCAAAAACAAAGCTGCTGAAGATGATCTGGAATTTATGTTGAAGTGTTTTAAGATCTTGAAGCTGGCATTTGACAGAATCAACAATAAAAGGGAACAAAGGAAGAAGAGAAAGGTGCCAATGCAGATGGGCAATATTGTCAAGTTAGAGGTTGATGCTGATGTGTCATTGTTGATCCATAGAGATGGGTTATCTTCCATTTTAGTTTGGGAACCCATCTCTTTGAAACAAATGCCCCTTGATGCTATCTACACCATGAGTGAGATGAAGATACATGTGCTGAACAGAGAAAAGATGAAAGAAGCAAAAGACTTTGCCAATATGATCAAGGCCATTATCAATCCCTCAATGGTACAACTTGAATCACAAATAGAAGCTGCTGCAACTTTATCCCCAAAAGTCCAACGGATGACATCATAAGAAGACCAACCAGAATCTTCATAACTACCAACTCCATCACAATCTCGAGGAACCTAGGCAGTATAATCCTTAGGGGGAGTATTGTTAGACCCTGAAAGGATCATACTTGCCAACTTATGAAGTGGTTGGAGGTTGTTCTGATTGGAGAACATTAGTTACAAAAAATAACAGAAGACAACAGAAGATAAGACAAGTATAAAGCATCTGCATTTGTTAATGCGGATGACTAGTGAACAAATGCAGATAGGTGTTTGTTCACCCGCATTAACAAATGCGGATCAAGACAACTAATCCTGAACAGAAGTGTTAATCTGCATTTGTTCATGCGGATGAACTGAAGAAATGATGATAAATATTGTTTACCCGCATTAGTCCATGCTGATGAACAACAGTAAATGCTGACAAGACTTGTTTATCTGCATGAACAAATGCAGGTGAGCAAACACAAATGCTGACTACAAACAAAAAATGCTGATGAAGACTTGTTCATCCGCATGAACTAATACGGATGAACAACTTACACTGTTATTTATTTTGTATTTAGACTAGATTCTCTTGTATAGATGAGGGTTAGTTTAGTCTTTTGTACAGGCAATATATACGCCTATAAATAGGGTCACATACTCTAACTTTGTAAGGGGTTGACCTCAGCAGTAATATTCACAATATTTACAACATTCACTATGGTTCTTGATTCTCTTACATTCAAGCATTTACTATAGCAATTAATGTTATTTGATATAGTAATTCTGTTGCTATATTATTGACTCAGTCCACATATTCGATCCTAGGTTGAGTCACATCAACTGAGAATATCATTCTCAAACCCAGTCACTTTTCCTCCTAAATTCTTCTTTGTGTTTGAGGGTATGGGGTGCTGGAGGAGATGTTGTCTCAAGGTTCACAGTTTCAGCCTCTAGGCCTTCAGTCAAGGCTTTCGCTTTGAAGGTATTCTTAGGGTTCATCTCAACATCTAGTTGACCAAAGGCTTCCACTCCTAGCCTCTGTCTATATACTGTTGATCTCCTTTTGAATTCTTCCAGCACCCAATCTTGAATTTTACTGGCTAGTCTGGCAGCTTGTCTGTTATTGCTTGGGTTGACAAGTGCCAGATCTACCAGATTTATACCCTTATAGAAACTCAGGTTTGAAATGTTTAAGATTTCTAGTTGACCCTGAGCTCTAGAGAGTACAAGAGCTTTCCTTTCACTGTCATACCCCCAACCCCAAATTAGGTTCTCAGAAGGGGCAGACATTGCTATTGGTACTCCCTCCTCAAACAGTTGTAGTATTCACAAATGTAGAACACTGTCTAGAGGAGGTTACTGAGTATGGAAAACTACAAGAGAGGATGATGAGTCCTCTATGTCTATACTCTGAGAGGAACTCCCAAGTTCTGTGATTGTTAGGATTTTCTCTCCCTTTTTGGTAGCATCACCCTCTTGCATAGGTGAGCTAAGAGATTGATCCATGACATCCACAGGTTCTTATGGACCTGAATGAGTTGATCTCATTGGTCTCTCAGCGAGCTTACCCTTGAGATAGGTGATCTCAAGTTGCTGGTCATTGACCCTTTTCTGTAAGATAGTCACCTGAGATTCCAGGTGAGCTATCTTTGACACAAAGTAGGTTCACATGTTTGAAAGTTTGTGCACCTTTTGTTGCAGACTCCCCTCATCTTCAGATGAAGAATCATAGGGGATGAGAGGATTGGACCTGAGTCTTCTCCCTCATCACTAGCATAGGTTTCTTGGCTGTTGTATTACCCCTGCCTAATGACATCTTCAAGAGAAGTGTCAAGAGGCTGGGTTACTATGGTAGAGGTCCTAGTGATGTTATCACTGGCAACAGTGATAGCCTCTGCCACATAGATCTCCTGGACAATCTGATGGATCTCCTGGACAATCTAAAGACCCACCTCAGTTTGGGGAGTCTGATGTTGGCTAGAGATGGGTGCGACAGGAGCACTCATCGCTCCTTGAGTGTGGGAAGAGAGGAGAGACTCATGGTACTCACTAAAACCCAAATCTTCATCAGAGTAGAAGTCAAGGCTAGGAAGTGGTTGATTTAAATCAAGAGACTGGGGATGGACCTTCTCCTGAAGGTTGATCACTAGAGTGTTGAGACTCAGAGTGATGGCTTAAGGCTATTTGACAGGGTGTGAGCTCATCAGGCTGAGCATGAGGAACCTCAGTACTGATAGTTGCAAAGATGGGAGTGGTTTGCTCCACAGGGGAAGTGGGAGATCTAGTGTACTTCCTCCCGTGTAGGTTGTGATATAGGGGCCTGCACATGCTCAATAGCAGGTGCAGGGGTATGTTTGGATTTTCTGGTGTAAGTGATGGTAATGTTTGGCCTTGATGGTGGTTGAGAAGTGGAGGGTGTTGGTTCATCACTAGCTGGTGCTGCTAGGATGTCACCCTGAGTAGTGAGCTCAAACATTTTTGGAACTAGGGCTGTTTCTACCCCTGAGAACCCAACAGATGACTTTTTCATTGTTGTGAAAATGTCAGGCCTCATATGTGCAAATTTAAGAACATTGCCTATTCCCCTCAACTGTGGTCCTAATTCACAGTTGAGAATGTGTTGAACATACCTAAATTTGACCCCTTGAACCATTCCATGGACAATGAAGGAAAGGTCTTCTGGAATTTGGTCCCATCCTCCATGTTTGTTGGATAGGCTATGGATAGCGATATGGAGGAGGTATTTCTATTGGTATGAGACCCTACCCTTCTTGAAGGTCTTGACTGTGAAGTCTCCTTCATATCCCATCTACTCAAAGGAATGGTTTACAACAGCCTTTGGGAAGGACATTTCACCTTCCTCATCATCCAGCTGAAGATGGGTGTTTATGATGGCTGGAGTGATGAACAGTATCCTCCCCTGCACTGTGGCAGACAGTGCCTTCTCACCGTCCATGGTAACCTCTTGACAGGTCCGCCAGAACTCAAGCAATTGATCCTCATAGAGAGGAGGATCGATTGTAAGGGAGGTGTAGTAATGAGACAAAGAAAGAAACCTACAAACGTCTGAGAAGCTTGGATCCTTCTTAGGGTCTAACAGAGCAACTTGGTTGTGTTGCCTATGCAAGTGCATGGAGAAATCCGGGTCTTTACGACAATCAGGGTTGGCCATTTAGAAGCTTTGTTGTGAAGAAAGGTAGAAGAAGATGAAATTTAGGGGTAAGTTAGGTTAAAGATCAATGAGAGAGGTGAGATGAAAGAGAACCGGTTGGAAAGATATACACTAGATTTGAGACAAATTTAATTGAAAAGATAAACTTTGAAATTCGGATGTGGGTCCTACTTTCAAAAAAAACGCCCAAAAAGTTTGTTTTCTTGGAAGTAGAAGATAACTTCCGAAGACAATTGTGGCTTCGGAAGATTTGAAACAAAGCTTCCGAAGGTAAATTATGCTTCGGAAGATATCCCCAAGAATTTTGAAAATTTTGACTTCGGAAGAAATGATTAAGTCTTCCGAGACTAAATTGCTTTCGGAAGAAATTTGTTCTTAAAATACATTAAATTGTTTATAAGAGACTTAAGCTTCGGAAGATACTTCAAGAATTTCTTCCGAAGGTAAATCTTAGATAAACAAGTTGAAGGATTTTTAGGACATAAACTTCTTCCGAAGACAATTTCACTTCTTCCGAAAGTAAAATTTTTAGGACTTATTTTCTTCCAAAGAGAACTGGGCTGATGAGGTGAGCTAATAGACAACTTAGGACACACAATTTTTAGGAGAAAAATTTGATTAAGTTATTTCAGAAAATCTATTCAAAGTTAATCATCCCAATAGCTGATACAAGATATTTAAATCTCTGTTCATCAAAAGCCTTTATGAACAGATCAACATATTGTTCATTTGTGTTAACTTTGATTAGTTTTATCAAACCCTTTTCAAAGTTATCCCTAATCAAATGATACCTGATGTTGATGTGTTTGGTCCTTGAGTGCTGCACAGGATTCTCTGTAATAGAGATAGCACTGTTGTTGTCTATGTGGATGGGAGTCTCCTTGAAGTTGAATCCATAGTCAAGCATCTGATTTTGAATCCAAAGCACTTAAGCACAGCAGCTTGCAGCAGCAATGTATTCAGCGTTAGCAGTTGATGTAGACACACAGGATTGTTTCTTGCATTGCCAGGAGACTATCCTTCCACCAAGAAATTGACATCCCCCAGAGGTTGACTTTGCATTCATATTGCAACCACCATAATCACTGCCTGTATATGCATACAAACTGAAGTCAGAATTCTTTGGATACCAAAGGACTAAGTTTGGAGCACCTTTGAGATACCTAATAATCCTTTTGATAGTGATAAGGTGTGACATCTTGGGGTTGGCTTGATATCTGGAACATATGCATGTAGCAAACATAATATCAAGCCTGCTAGCAGTAAGGTACATGAGTGACCCAATCATGGCCCTATAGAGATGTTCATCAACAGACTCTCCCTCAAGATCAGGACCAAGGGAGTGATTTCTGGCTATGGGTGTCTTTGCAACCTTACAGTCAGTCATCTTGAATCTTGTAAGTATGTCCTGAATATACTTTGACTGACTTAGAAGATGCCATCTTCAACTTGCTTCACTTGAATACCCAGAAAGAAATTGAGTTCCCCCATGGCACTCATTTTAAATCTGTTCTTCATCAGCATCTCAAAGTCTATGCAGAGCTTTGGATTAGTTGAACCAAAGATGATGTCATCCATATATATTTTAACTAGCAATGTGTCATTTCCTGTTTCTTTGATGAAGAGAGTCCCATCAATAGTACCTCTTTTGTATCCATGCTGACAGAGGTATGTTGATACTATATCATACCACTTTCTTGGAGACTGATGTAGCCCATATAGAGCTTTATCAAGCTTGCAGACATAATCAGGATGATCCGAGTCTGCAAAGCCAGGTGGTTGTTTAATATAAACTTCTTCATCAATCACTCCATAAAGAAAGGCACACTTCACATCAAGCTGGTAGACCTTGAAATCCTTGGATGCAGCATAAGCCAGGAATATCCTTACGCTTCAAGTCTAGCTACTGGAGCAAAGACATCAATGTAGTCAATTCCTTCTTCTTGAGTGTATCCTTGGACAACTAGTCTTGCCTTGTTCTTGATGATTATCCCTCTATCATCTTTCTTATTCCTAAAAACCCACTTGGTACCTATAACAGTCTTCCCTTGAGGAAGAGGGCATAAGTTCCAAACCTTCTGTCTTTTGATTTGAAGCAATTCTTCTTGCATTGCTTCAATCCAGCTTCCATCCTTTAGAGCCTCATCAACTTTCTTTGGCTCAATTTGGGATAAGAATCAAGAATGTAGACAAACATGACTGTCATGAGTTTGTGCTCTTGTTCTCACCCCTGAGTCAACATTTCCAATGATATTTGTGGTGGGATGTGACTTGTGGATCCTGAGTTGAGGGATCACAGCAAGTTGGTTGGACAGATCAAGATTAGAGAAATTTTGATCGGGCAAAGAAGAGTCGCCCACCACATCAGCACACTTATCAAGAGAAACTTGATCCAATGAGTGTGTGACATCATTGATGTTGTCTTCAATGGAGTGGTTATCAACATCAAGAAATTCTTGATCACTGTCATCACCACCAGTTCTTCCTACATTGGAGGTTCCTTCTCCTAAATTCTGAGCCTCTGAACTGGACATTAAGGGTAATTCAGTTGAATCAGCAGTATTTGTCATGCTTGTGCTGATTGGAGCCTCTATGACAGGGTTAGTCACCATTGGAGCTGAAGTAGTCTTCTTGTTTGGTCTTCTTAGCTCAAATCTTGGGTTAGGATCTTCTGTTGACCTATTATCCATAGATCCTGAAACATTCTCACAAGATTTGTTAAAATAGTTGGTAACTAAATCAAGATCAAATAGCCAATCCGGACCAGAACCTTTCACACAGGGTGTGTGTTCATTGAAAGTTACATTGGCTAACTCCTCAATGATTCTAGTTCTGAGATTGTATACTCTGTAAGCCTTAGCTTGTGAAGAGTATCCAACAAAATGTCCATTATCTGATTTCTCAGCAAACTTAGCTATTTGATCTTTGGTATTCAAGATGGTGCAAGGACATCCAAATGTTCTGAGAAAACCAATAAATGGTCACCTTTTATGCCATAGTTCATAAAGAGTCTTACTATGAGTCTTAACTACCAAAACTCTATTCTGCACATAGCAGGCTGTGTTAACAGCCTCTGCCCAGAAGGTGATGGGCTGTTTAGAGTCAGACAACATGGTTCTTGCAGCTTCAATAAGTGTCCTGTTTCTTCTCTCAGCAACACCGTTTTGCTAAGGAGTCCTGGGGGCACTATATTGTCTTGATATACCCTTTTCATCACAAAATGCATCAAGGATTTGGTTTTTAGATTCTGTTCCTTGATCACATCTTATGATCTTGAACTTGAGATCAGATTGATTCTCAATTTTCTGAATGAAACTTTTCAAGATTTCAGGGGTCTCATCCTTAGTTCTAAGGAAGAATACCCAAGTAAATCTTATGAAGTCATCTGTGATCACCAAACAGTATGAGGTCCTTCCTAGACTCATTACACTGGTGGGGCCAAACAGATCCATATGTAACAAGTGTAAGGGAGTAGTGATAGTGTTCATTTCCTTTGGCTTGTGAGACACTTTGTGTTGTTTACCTTTTAGGCATGCAACACAGTGGTCATCACTTGTAAACTCTTTCTTTGGCATTCCAGTTACCAATCATTCTTAATTAGTTTATTCATGTTTTTAAAGTTTACATGGCATATTTTAAAATGCCAAAGGAAAGACTCATCACTATTTGCTTTAGACAGAAAGCAAGACACTTCTCCAGAGGGAGTGGTCTCATGCAAATCCATCTTGTACATGTTCCCTCTCCTGGAAGCTCTGAGCAAAATATGCTCCTGAGGAATGTCAACCCCGGGCTTGAGAACAATGCACTCATGCTCAGTAAAGAGCATGTGATGTTTTTGGTCACAAAATTAGGACACACTCAGAAGATTGTATCCCAGTTCCTTGACAAAGTTTACCTTCTTAATACTGAGCTTACCATTTGTAACCTTGCCCCGGCCAATAATGTAACCTCCTGCATCTCCACTAAAAGCAACTGGTCCTTCGTCAAATCTTTCAACTCATTGCCAGTCATGTGCTGGAGCAGCTGCTATCAATAATCCAGGCATTTTTGCTGGTCTTTAGCTGTCCCTGCACAAAAAAAGATGATTTAGTTACATTTGGAAAGCCAAGCCTCTTTGGTCTTGGGCTTATTAAGTTCAGATGAAGGCAATGGAACAGTAAATGATCCAATGTTCAAGCTTAAAGGATCATTTGCTGTTGCTGCAGAAGAACTTCCAATCTTAAGATCTTCCTTCATCTTCCACACCACCTTTGGAAGATTGGGCTTGACCTTAACTGCTTCGAAAGCTTTTGTGGCTTCGGAAGCTTTTGAGACAGATCCTTCGAAATATTTTGCTTTCATTGCAGCAAGCTTTAGTGCTTCGAAAGCATTCCTTTCTTCTAAGACCAACTTTTCTTCCGAAGGCAATTTCTTCTTTGCCTTCTTCTTTATTTTGGAGTTTCTGAAGGAAACAGACTTTCCTTCTGAAGCTTGTTGTTCTTTCTTTTTCCCAGAAGTCTTCTCTTTTATCAAGTGGACAGTACCTTTGGGATTGTAGATACAATCTTTAGCCAAATCAGTGATACTACCACACATGACACAAATCATTTGCTTCTTTCAGGGAATCTTCTTGTCTGAAGAGGACTGATATTAAACACTTCCCTTCTCCTTTTTCATCTTTTCAGATGATACATCAAGCTTTTTAGGGATAGGCTTGCTATTGGAGATGGGTGATCCAGGCTGTGCAGCAGTGACACATAGTTTATCAGTCTTCTTCTTGTTGTTGCTGGAGTGAGTTGAAGCTGAAGTAGAACTCTTAGTACTTGAATTCTTAACAAGATCTTCAACTTTTATCACCTTGAACCCTGCAAAGACAAATACTTGTTTTTGTTTGGGATCAAAGGTGGTCTTGACCTCTTGAGCTTTTCTTGATCTTCTTTTTGTTCTTCTAATCAAGTTCTTTCTCTTGGTCTTGCTCAAACCAGCTTCTTTTTCCTTCTTAGGAGCATGGTGACCCTTTTTGGATTGACTCTCTTCACTCACCTTAAAGTCATCCCTCACATTCTCCTCTTCATCCTCTTTATCACTGGGGTCTATTGTTGGAAGCTCATCTTGACCAGTTCCACACCTTGGAGATCTAACTGATAGTAGAGAGTGTGAAGGAGCTATCTCACTAGAGCCCAATCCCTGCTTGTTCTGATAACACACTTTTGCATGTAGAGATGAGGATATCATGTTCTTGAAGGTTTCCTCTTCAAGAACACATTTTTCTGCCCTGGCTTTGCCGATCACAAGCTCAGCCTGGCATTCAGTCAACTTGGTAATGAGATCCTTAATTTGAGTCCTGTAATTTGTTTGCTCATGTTTGAGAGTTGAAACTATTTTCTCTAGATCTTCTATTTTAAGTTTATAGTCATTTTCAGCTCTTTTAAAATCAACTTTTAAAATATTCAAAGACTCAATGTCAGATCTCATTTCCAAGTTATAGGACCTGTATCTATTAACTTTAGCAATACATTCAGGAGAGTAAAGATGTTCAAGTACATTAGCTTCATCATGATCAGCCATGAGTGCTTGGTTTGGAGATGCATCTTCAGCTTGAAAGCTCCAGTCAAAGCCTCCTTCTTCAACAGCAACTGCAGCTTGCTATCTTGGCTTCTCATTCTGGTGCCCTCCTTCAGTGTAGTTTGGCCTGGAAGAAGCTTGGCCACCATTAGACTTGGGTGCCTTGCATTCTCTAGCAAAGTGTCCCATCTGGTTACAGTTGTAACACTTGTCTTTGCTCTTGTCCAGCCTGAACTTGCTACTAGAAGCATTGCTAGGAAACCTTCTCCCAGTCCTCTTGTAGAACTTTTGGGCTCTGTGAGTAAGAAGAGCCATCTGCTGAACTATCTACATATATTCTAGATCATCTGGATGGATATAGTCTAGGTCTTCAAGAGTAAAGAGAAAGTTGCTTGAACTTTCATCAGTGGAAACAAAAGCTTGAGAAAAGCTTGTCTCTTGGAAGGGACTTCCTTGGATGTAGTTCTCTCAAGGTGTCTCCGGGAAGGTGATGAAAGGTCCCTTTTGTGAAGTCTCAGGGTAGCAGATGAGATGATGCTGTGGTTCCCTGCTATCCCTTTCAACCACATGAAGGGCAGAACTCTGGTGAGTGTTGGAGTTACCAGATGAATTTTACATGTTCATCTCCATCTGGTATCCACTGAGTATCCCATATAGCTTAGTGAGAGTGAGGGTCTTGAGATTTTCAGTCCTTTTAATGACCACACAATAGTGTGTCCTTTGTCTTGGAAAAGAGGACATGAACTTTCTTACAATATCCCTATTTTCAATGGTCACTCCAACATCAGCCTGAGTATCCACAATCTAAACATACCTGAAGTATTGTTGAGTCATGGTCTCACCTGTTTTGAAGGTGAAAATTTCAAACTGCTGCTTCAGGAGATCTTTCTTATTCTCCTTGGCTTCATTTGAACCCTCATACATGAGTTTCAGTGCATCCCATAGCTGTTTGGCGGTCCTGCACTTCTTGAAACCTCTGTAGATGGAGTTTGGAGATTAGTTTGGAGGGCTGTCATAGCTTTCTGATCAATATCAATTCTTTTCCAGTCTTCATCAGAAAAATCAGCCTTCTCCTTTGGTATCATGCTACCCCCAGCAGCAGCTGAAGTGGTGCATGGTACATGAGGTCCATTGACAACAGAGTCCCACATCCTGGAATCTTGATACTTGATAAAACCTTCCATTATTTGACATCAAGTGTCAAAATCCTCAGGAGTGATCAGTGGGGAATTTTTCATGGTTCTAGTTTCCATATTAGCTTTTGAGATAGCAGCCATTTGAAGAGTTAAGTGATGTGTGTTACTAAGAGGTTTTGAAGATGGTGAGATCTTGCAAACAAGAGCCTGAAATGCTCTGATACCAAATGCAGGACCGTTAGAGGGTTCTTAACACTTAGTTAACACACTTAGGAGGATATTAATATCACTTAACAGTTCAAATAGGGAACTAAGAACTTTAACAGATGATTTAATGCACAACACAAAGAACTCAAGATACAAGTTTTCAAGGAAGTAGTATATTGCTTCTCAAGTTCTATTACAAGTGTTTGGACTCATATTAAATACTAGAACCTTAGACTCTTTATAATAATTCTACAACCGTCAATTTACAAAAGGCAGTTGGAAAGTGACTAATCTAGACAACAAGATCAGCCTAAAGTCAAAACACAGATTGCCTTTTGACTAGTGACTATGACAGGCCATAACTCACTTGACTTTTCTACTACAAAAGTCCAAAAAGAAACAAATACAGAAACTTGCAGACAAAGACCTTACCTACTTTATCATAAAGTATGGGAGTTTCACCAATTGATGATAGTTGGTGAACCACCAGAGTGGGCAGTGGACAGATGGTTGCTTTATGATAAAGTTGATGGAAATGGTGACTTTTCTCTCTCTTCTAAAGGTAAATCAGTCTTGTATTTATTCAGCTTCGGAAGACTTTGTCTTGAGAGCTTCGGAAGACTTCATCTTTGTACTTCGGAAGAGTTGAGTCTTTGGCTTTGGAAGACTTGACACTTAGTGTAAAGCTTCCTTATCATTTTCTTCAGAACTTATCCTTCGGAAGATTTCACACTTGGCATTCTTCTTTGTATGTGTAAAGCTTCCGAAGTTAGTTCTTCTTTGTTCCTTAGTGCATGTTGGAAGACCTGGTTGTTTTGGCATCTTTTGATTGATCCTTTGGTTGCATCAGCCTCTTAACCTCAGAGGTTCCTACAGGGCTTTCCACTGTATCTGTGTGGGAACCCATATCTTTAGGACAGATGCCTATTTAGGCAGTTCAGACTACGAGCCAAATAAAGATTCATGTTCTTAGCCGAGAGAAGATGAATGAGGCTAGAGACTTCTCAAACATGATCAAAGCTATGCTGGATCCTTCACTAGTAGAACTTCAACAGTCTACAAAATCTGAACCAGCACCAGCTCCATCAACAGTCAAAGAAAGGCAAGCACCTGCACTTAAAGAACCACCAGAATCTTCATAACCTCCACCACCCTCAAACCCTTGAATTACATAGGCTGCATAATCCTTAAGAGGAGTATTGTTGGACCCTGAAAGGATCATACATGCCAATTTAAGAGGTGGTTGAAGGTTTTTCTGCTTGGAATCTCCCACAAGTCCAAGAAGTAATGCGGGTGAAGAAAACAGAAGAATGAAGACAAGTGTCAGCTATCTGCATTAGTCAATGCGGATGAGCAAAGAACAAATACGGTCAAGTATTTGTTCATCCGCATTTACTAATGCGGATAGGTAGAACAAATGTTAGGTCTAGATTGATTGTATAGGTTTAGAAGATTATTCATCACTTGTAATGAACTCTTGTAAATCTGTATCTTTTGTATGCAAGATATGTATATGTTACCAAAATTATTATTTGTGTTGATTATATGTGTTATTGCAGGAAAACATCGTACTTGGTCAATTTTGGAAATTGACCAAGTACAAGAACATCTACGGAAGAACAAGTCAAGGAATATGCATCCGTGGATCTCCTACGGAAGCATTGTATCATCTACTGAAGAACAAGTCTGCTCGTGAGATCCGTGTTACTGCTGCTCCTGCGGAAGAAGAAATCTTGCTCCTGAGGATGAAGTTCAATATAAAGATCAAAGAGCTAACTACTACGGAAGGCTAACTCCTACGAAAGGACATATCCTACGGAAGAACAAAATACTTGCATGAACTCCATTCATCAAGGAAGCCTCATGTAAGGCCCCGTTCCCGGTGACCTCACAGTTGGTCAATCATAGCATTAAACATATAAAGCATTATACATTTCATAAGATTAAGCAGCGGATTAAGTTAACAAAAACCATTAATTTCATTAATAATTATTGTTGCTAAGCAATACATCATTGTTTCTTATGTTACAAAAGACCTTTTAATTGCATTACAAAACAACAATATCATTAAGATTGAATGGATGCCAGTCTTGCCCCGACGAGTAGCTTTCCTCGCGTACCATCCTCAGCAATAATTACCTGCCAATTGAAAATGCAAAAAAGACAGCGTTGCTGAGTGAGTTCGAGTTTTAAAGCATTAAAATACCTTGTGTATATATGAAAATATAGAAAATATCTTCTCTTTGAATTTCTTCCTTTTCATAAAATTCATTACTTTCGTACTTGTTCACACGTCATACGTACAACAAGATAATATTCATTTATATCTTTCATCATTCTTCACTTCATTTCTTTATTATCTTTCATTTCTACCAGACCAATGTGCAATACCCTAAACATTGTGCACGAAGCGGGTACTAGGTCGGAGTCTATAAATAGACCCCTAACATTGTGCACGAAGCCTGACCCAGTACCAGAGCATGCCACAAGGGTCATGTCAATCTCAAATATTGACCTAGTGTGCATCCTTCGGGTTAGCTAAACCGCACACACTTGAGCTAACGAAAACATGGTCGTGCACCTCTATTCAATTGCTTGCAAGACTTTCATTCATTCGTTATGTTCCACTTTCATTATCATTAATCTTCCACTATTTACGATAATACTTTACGTTTACGAGCATGAACACACCACGTAAAGCCACGCAATAAATACATAATATGGAACACAAGAACAGGCCATAAACAAGCATAATATGAATAAACATAACCACCAAAACATCCCAAAGTTAGTCTTAAAATTTCTAATTCCCAAAGTTTCAGAAAATTTCTAAGTGTTCTAGGCGCATGAGCACTATGTAGGCGCACGAGCACTATGCGGGCACACCAACACTTAGGCGCATGAGCACTATGCGGGCGCACCAACACAGGCGCATGAGGAATTCTAGGCGCATGAAGACTATTTTGGCGCATGAACTACACTTAGTAATTCGGTCAGTAGGCGCATGAGGTACTGTTTGGGTGCATGGGAACTATTGGGGCGCATGAGCTTCACTTAAGTTTTCTAAGTCAATATTTCAGGAGCATGAGCTCTATTTGGGCGCATGAGCCATATTTGGGGGCATGACCAACAGTTATGCATTTTTCAGACTTATTTTCAAACCCAATCTGCATTCTAACCTGTTCTTAACATTTATCTATCATTCTAAGCATCAACAACACATATACAACCACAAAACACAAGCATACATACACAATACATATGGATACATATATAACAGTTGTACAACACTTTCAACATACATTTTCAGCCCTAAGACGTTTAAAACACATAAAAACCAGGGTCTAGAACTCACCTATGAAGCCAACAAGTAAAACTCCTCCAAACTTGAGTGCACAAGAGTTCAAACACCTAAAAACACACAAAAATAAACAACCAAACACATAGAACAGATAAAAATCGGTTTTAAGGACGAAAACCCAACAAAACCAAACCAAGAACACAAAAAACACTCACCAATAAGTGAATTTCTGCCTCTTCTTCTTGAATAACAGAGAGAAAATCTTTTCTCCTTCTTCTTCTTGTTCCCGGTCAAAAAGCAGAAAGCAGATGTGAATGCATGGGCGGCCATACTCTTTTATATAATAAAATATTGAGTTTTGTACTCTTTTACACTTTGGCCCCCTCCACTTTGACTCATTTTCCTTTCTTTCAAGATACTTTTTATTTCCTTCTTATTGCTTTCTTCTCTTTAACTTGACAAAAATTTAGGGTGTTACAAGTCTACCCCCCCGTAAAGAAGTTTCATCCCCGAAACCTATCACTCTTCGAACAACTGTGGGTAATGCTGTCTCATTACTTCCTTAGTCTCCCACGTAGACTCAGAACCCTTTTGGTGTTTCCACTGCACACGCACAAGTGGAACCACTTTATTCCGCAGTCTCTTCTCCTTCCGGTCGATGATTGCCACTGGTTGCTCTACAAAATTAAGTCGTTCATCCACCTCGATGTCCTCTAGTGGTACAATCATATCTTCATCAGCTAGGCACTTTCTCAGATGAGATACATGGAATTTGGGATGAATTCCACTTAACTCATCGGGTAGTTCCAATCGATAGGCCACCTCTCCTACTCGTGCAATAATTCGGAAAGGCCCTATGTATCTCGGGCTCAGCTTACCCCTCTTTCTAAACCGGATGATCCCCTTCCAAGGTGAAACCTTCAACATGACTCTATCGCCCATGTTAAACTCAATCGGTCTACGCCTTTTGTCGGCATACGACTTTTGTCTATCCTTTGCCACTTTCATAAAGGCTTTGATCTTCTCCAATTTCTCAGTCGTAGCCTTAATCACTTCAATATTTCCCAGCTCTTTCTGCCCGATGTCTCCCTAACACACGGGCGTTCTACACCTTCTACCATATAGCATCTCATATGGTGGCATGCCAATGCTCGCATGATAACTGTTGTTGTCTGAAAATTCCGCTAACGGTAGGTGATCATCCCAACTTCCTCCAAAGTCAATCACGCATGCTCAGAGCATAACCTCGAGCGTCTTAATCATCCTTTCAGACTAACCATCTGTCTGGGGATGGTAAGCCGTGCTAATGTGTAGCCATATTCCCATCGCGTCATGGAATCTCTTCCAAAACTTCGATGTGAACCGGGTGTCACGGTACAACACGATAGAAACCGGCACACCATAACAAGATACAATATCTTTAATGAATAGATCCGCCAACCTCTCGGATGAATATGTCTCACGGATCGACAAGAAGTGGGCACTCTTTGTTAATCGATCAACTATCACCCATACGGCATCGTACCCCCTTACCGTACGGGGTAACTTCGTGATGAAATCCACGGTGATATGCTCCCACTTCCACTTGGGTATATCCAGAGGGTGGATCTTCCGATAAAGCTTCTGACTTTCTGCCTTCACATGCAAGCAAGTAAGACACTTACTCACATACTCCACTACATCACACTTCATACCCGGCCACCAGTAATCCTTCTTCATATCTTTATACATCTTGGTAGCACCAAGATGAATGGAGTATCGAGTCTTATGAGCTTCATCCATAATTCGTCCCCGTTGGTCCCCGTAAGGAGGGATCCACATCCGCCCGAAGCAGGTTATAACTCCATGAGTGTTTTCTCCCAACTCCATGACTAGACCTCTCATCCTTTCAGAGTTAAGGCGATCTTCTTTTAATGCCTCATTTTGAAATTCTTTGACTTGGGTCATCACGTTAGAGGTCATCACCAGTTGATAAGCTTTCACCCGGATCGGCTCAGGTCTCTCCTTTCGACTGAGGGCATCGGCCACTACATTGGCTTTGCCCAGGTGGTAATGGATCTCACAATCATAATCTTTGATCAATTCCAGCCACCTCCTCTGCCTCATGTTGAGGTCCTTCTGCGCAAAGAAATACTTTAGGTTTTTGTGGTCCGTGAAGATTGTGCACTTCGTCCCGTACAAGTAATGTCTCCAAATCTTCAACGCAAAGACCACAGCTGCTAGCTCCAAGTCATGAGTGGGATAATTGGCCTTATGTATTTTTAGCTGTCGGGACACGTAGGCTATTACCCTTCCACGTTACATCAACACGCAGTCCAGTCTCGAATAAGAGGCATCCGTATATACCACTAAATCTTCACTCCCTTCGGGTAATGTCAAGACAAGAGCTTGAGTTAATCTTTCCTTTAACTCCTCAGAAACATCCTCCTATTCTTGACCCCACACAAACTTCATATCTTTGTTAGTCAATTTAGTCAAAGGTGAGGCTATTTTGGAAAAGTCTTGGATGAATCTTCTGTAGTAGCCAGCCAAACCCAAGAAACTACGAATCTCGAATGGCGTCTTTGGAGACTTCCATTGCATCACTGCCTTCAGAATTCACCACGTGACCCAAAAAATGGACTTCACGCAACAAAAAAGCACAGTTAGAAAATTTAGCATACAACTTCTCTCTTCTAAGTGTCACCAATACTTCGTGTATATGGCCGGTATGTTCTTCCTCATTTTTCGAATAAATCAGGATATCATCAATAAACACAATCACTGATTTATCTAACATTGGCTGACACACTCGGTTCATGAAATCCATAAAGGCAGTTGGCGCGTTAGTTAGACCAAAAGACATAACATGAAACTCGTAGTGTCCATAACGCGTGCGAAAAGCTGTCTTAGGAATATCTTGCTCCATCCCCTTCAATTGATGGTAGCCGGATCGGAGATCTATCCTTGAGAACCAACTGGCACCTTGGAGCTGATCGAACAAGTCTTCAATTCTCGGTAAGGGATATCGGTTCTTCACCATTAGCTTGTTTAACTCTCGGTAGTCTGTACACATCCTCATACTACCATCCTTCTGCTTTACAAACAACACCGGAGCACCCCAGGGAGAGATGCTCGGTCGGATGAATCCCTTATCCATCAACTCCTGCAGTATCAGTTCCTTCATCTCAGTCGGAGCTAATCGGTACGGTGCCTTGGCAACGGGTTGAGCACCGGGTATCAAATCAATCAGAAACTCGATCTCACAGTCCGGTGGCACACCTGGTAAATCTTCTACGAACACGTCCAGAAAGTCACACACAACTGGTTCATCAGACAATTATGGTACTGATGTTCACATCCTTCACGTAAGCCAGGTAGGCACTACATCTGCGTTTCATGCACTTCTCTGCCACCGCCATCGAGATCACCTTAGGGACCGTTGTCACTCGATCACCGTAAACCGTCACTGAACTTCCAACGGGCGCAATTAATCGAATCATCTTTATGCGACACACAATGTTTGCCTCATATCCTACTAACCAATCCATCCCTAGAACTACTTCAAATCCGCCTAGGGGCATCACAAATAGTTAAGTAGTGAACCTATGGCCTTCTAGTTCTATGTGACAATCTTCTATCATATCAGAAATTCTGGCAGACTTACCAATAGCAGTTTCTACTTCGAAGGGCTCATCAATACTCCTACTACTAACAGGAAACTTAGCACAGAAAGTAGCAGAAATGAAACTTCTACTAGCACTAGAATCAAATAATACAGAGGCACAAGTTTGGTTTACTAGAAACATACCTGACATGACACCGGGGTCCACTTTGGCCTCCACCCGGGTCATCGTAAAGGCTCTAGCACTTGCCCTCTGTCCTCCATCCTCCATCCACTTCTTTGCTCCAGAACTCTCGGCCCTCAGCTTCTTGCAGTCCCTTCTTAAATGGCCCTCTTCACCACAATTATAGCACTTCATCACCCTACAATCCTTCGCCACGTGACCGAGCCTCCCACACTTGAAGCAGACTCTCGATCCCCATTTACACTCTCTAAAGTACTCCTTCCCACATTTGTCACACTTCTTCATTCCCATGCTTGATGACCCCACCCTTCGGTCATCCATTCTCATCCTCTTGTTTGGTGTGAAACCACCACGTCCAAACCATTTCCCTTTCCAGTTGTTATCACTCACCTCAACCACAGCCACTTCCCTCTCATCATAGAGTCTTCCCGCCAGATCCACTACCGACCTAAAGGTACTCCGTCGGGCAGCAATCAGGTGTCTGCGGATATCCATTGGCAATCCTTGGATATACCTCTTGATCTTCCGTGATGCTGGTGTCACCTGATCCGGCACCAGTCTCACCATTTCGTTGAACTTGGTGGTGTATTGCTGGTGGGTCATGGTTCCTGCCTCAAGCTGTAGGAACTCTATTTCTATCTTGCCGTGCTCTCAGTGAGGACAAAACTCCTTGATCACCATTTTCTTCAACTCTCCCCACCTCATCCTCCCGATGCCCCTGCTGCCCTCGACTTGGACAATATTATCCCACCAACACAGAGTCGAGTCAACGAATGAGTGAGTGGCGAACTTCACCTTCTGGTCCTCCCTGCACTCACTAATCTCTAACACCGCCTCAATCTCTCTTACCCAGCGGTGAGCAGAGGCAGCATTACCGTTGCCATCGAAAGTTGGGGGTTTGCATCGTTGGAATGCCCCGTAGCTGCACCCATTCGCGGTTTCCCGGACTTCCCCCTCTTCCTCATCACAGGAGGCCACCATCCCAGCCTTCAGTTCTTCCTCTTCACCATGACCCCTCTCATTCCCCTTTCTCCCAGCCGCAGTCCTTTTCTCCTCCTCCTTCTCCTTTCTCTCATCTTCCCTCACAACCCGGATAACTTCAGTCACTACAGAAGGTAGAATCGTCTACATGACCTGATACACCTCCTCAACCACTGGCTCAGCAGGAGCCGTCTCTGCAGTCCTTGTCTTGTGCCTTATGGCACGTGGCCCAGCACCACGACCACCTCGTACTCCTCCTCTAGAAGCTTTCGACAATCTACCACTAGCCATCCTCTAATCACTATAAGATTCAAACACTAACACGGTCATTCAAGGTAGTAGCTCAGTTTATGTTAAGTATAGTAAGTCCCTAATTACAGTGGCCAGTTGTGATTAACCACTTACTTTACTCTTCATTCCCCGAGCATTTCCTATCCTGACTACATAAGTAATCAAATCTACAAAAATCACATAAATCAGATAGCACACGCACATAATACTGGTTAACATTTAAGAAAAGATATACCTGATGGCAAGTAGCTACTCGGGCTGACATCCCTCCATTCGGTCCTATTCTCAGTTTAAGTTTAGGTTTTTGAAAATATTTACCCATTTCTCTCAAACTTTGGCACTGATACCAACTTGTAAGGCCTCGTTCCCGGAGACCTCACAACTGGTCAATCATAGCATTATACATATAAAGCATTATACATTTCATAAGATTAAGAAGAGGATTAAGTTAACAAAAACCATTTATTTCATTAATAATTACTGTTGCTAAGCAATACACCATTGTTTCTTGTTACAAAAGACTTTTTAAATGTATTACACACCAACAATATCATTAAGATTGAATGGATGCCAGTCTTGCCCCGACGAGTACCTTTCCCCGTGTACCATCATCAGCAATAATTACCTGCCAACTGAAAATGCATAAAAGTCAGCGTTGCTGAGTGAGTTCTAGTTTTATAACATTAAAATACCTTGTGTATATATATGAAAATATATTTTCTTTGAATTACTTCCTTTTCATAAAATTCATTACTTTCGTACGTGTTCACATGTCATACGTACAACAAGATAATATTCATTAATATCTTTCATCATTCTTCATTTTATTTCTTTATTATCTTTCACTTCTACCAGACCAATATGCAATACCCTAAACATCGTGCACGAAGCGGGCACTGGGTCAGAGTCTATAAATAGACCCCTAACATTGTGCACAAAGCCTGACCCAGTACCACGGCATGCCACAAGGGTCCCGTTAATCTCAAAGGTTGACCCAGTGTGCATCCTTCAGGTTAGCTAAACCGCACACAGTTGAGCTAACGACAACATGGTCGTGCACCTCTATTCAATTGCTTGCAAGACTTTCATTCATTTGTTATCTTCCACTTTCATTATCATTAATCTTCCACTATTTTTTATAATACTTTACGTATACGAGCATAAACACACCACGTAAAGCCACGCAATAAATACATAATATGGAACACAAGAACAGGCCATAAACAAGCATAATATGAATAAACATAACTACCAAAACATCCCAGGGTTAATTCTTAAAATTTCTAATTCCCAAAATTTCAGAAAATTTCTAAGTGTTCTAGGCACATGAGCACTATATAGGCGCACAAGCACTATGCGGGATCACCAACACTTAGGCGCATCAGAAACTTAGGCGCATGAGCACTATGCGGGCGCACCAACACAGGTGCATGAGGAATTCTAGGCTCATGAAGACTATTTAGGCGCATGAACTACACTTGGTCATTCGGTTAGTAGGCGCATGAGGTATTGTTTGGGCGCATGGGAACTATTGGGGCGCATGAGCTTCACTTAAGTTTTCTAAGGCAATATTTCAGGCACATGAGCCCTATTTGGGCGCATGACCAACAATTATGCATTTTTCAGACTTATTTTTGAACCCAATCTACATTCGAACCTGTTCTTAACATATATCTATCATTCTAAACATCAACAACACATATACAACCACAAAACACAAGCATACATACACAATACATACGGATACATATATAACAGTTGTACAACACTTTTAAACATGCATTTTCAGCCCCAAGACGTTTAAAATACATAAAAACCAGGGTCTAGAGCCCACCTATGGAGCCAACAAGTAAAACTCCTCCAAACTTGAGTGCCCAAGAGTTCAAACACCTAAAAACACACCAAAATAAACAACCAAACACATAAAACACATAAAAATCGGTTTTATGGATGAAAACCCAACAAAACCGAACCAAGAACACATAAAACACTCACCAATAAGAGAATTTCAGCCTCTTCTTCTTGAATAACCAAGAGAAAATCTTTTCTGTTTCTTCTTCTTGTTCCCGGTCGAAAAGCAGAAAGCAGATGTGAATGCCTGGGCGGCCATACTCTTTTATATAATAAAATATTGAGTTTTGTACTCTTTTACACTTTGGCTCCTTTTCCTTTCTTTCAAGATACTTTTATTTTCCTTCTTATTGCTTTCTTCTCTTAAACTTGAGAAAAATTTTGGGTGTTACACCTCATGAAGTCAACAAGTGAAATTCTCTGGAGTGATGTCATCAAGTCAACATCTACGGAAGACTGCACTTCTGTCTGAAACAAATATTGCATGTCACGTCAAGAATTTTATTTGTGTTACTTTCTTACTATAATAGGAACACCAAGAACATATATCAAAATCATGTTGATTTGTAATGTTCCACACCAAAATTAAACAAAATATCAAAATCTACGGAAGACTGCACTTCTTGTTGATGAGAGTAATGTTCCATTGCTTGATTAACTCAGATCTATATCAAAATCATTTTGATTTGTGGATTTGTGTTGTTGTTCGATATTTAAAGGTTTTTAAACAAATTTGAACAGATCCTGTCATCCAACATCTCAAATTCAAATCATTTGAGAATTTACTGAGAGGTTTGACTAATTTTGACCATAACTACTTAATTGTCTGATAATGAAGAGTTTGTCATTAATTAGCTTATTCTTAACAAAAGCCATTAATTCAAAGGAATTTCTGTTTTAGTTGATTTGATATCAGTATTATCAGTGATTCATTTTTGCTGTGTGAGTGTGTTTGCATTACGTTTACTTTACACATTCATAGGGTATTAGATCAGTTGATAGTTTGATAATTACCAAGTTAACTAAAATCAGTAATTCAATTGTTGGCTTAGCATATCAACCCCCGAAATTGGAATACAAAGCTGATTTTAAAACATGGAAAACTAGATTCAGGAACCATGTTAACTACACTGATTCTGACTTATGGGTGTCTATGACTGAAGGTCCCTACATTCCACCTGCTCTTGGACCTAATTATAACGACAACAATTAGCCCATAAGTTTGAAAGATCTGTCTCCTGAAGATGCTAAGAGGGTCAAAATTGATATTAAGGCCTATAGTATGCTTACTATGGCTTTACCTGAAGACCTCTTAATCAGATGTGAAGCTTACAAAACAGCCCACTCTTTGTGGAAGATTCTTCACACTTTGTGTGAAGGAAGTGATGAGATCAAAAGCATTAGGAAGGATACCTTCCGTTCACAATATGAGACTTTTCATCATATTGAGGGTGAATCTGTTCCTCAATAACTCCACAGATACATGCAACTTGTTACTCAAATGAACATCTTTGAGTTGAAGTATATTAATAAGGAGTTGAACAAAAAGGTGCTCCATACTTTGCCAGAAAGTTGGGCTCAAACTGTGTCTATGTTCAAGAATATCCTTGATCTAAAGGCAATTGGGCTAGATACTTTGGTAGCAAAGGTGGAAGCTCTAGAGTTGGATGAGAAAACAGGAAACAAAAGTGTAAAAGCACCAATTGCACCATATCAATTTAAAGAAACAAAGGGTGCTGGAAGTGCATTTATATTCAATGATGATGATGGAAGCTCTTATGTTGAGAGTGATGATGAAGATGAAGCAGCTTTCTATGCTGCAAAGTCCTCTAAATCAAACTCGCAAAGCAGTTCAAACAAGAAAGTGAAAGGGAAACTTGATGATACAAAAACCTCAAATGCTACCGCCACAAACGGATACATAACCAACAAAAGCAACACTCAATCTGAACCAATTACTGTGGTACTAGAACTAGAAGAGCAAAAGGCAGCATTTGCAGCCTTCTCTTCAACCTTTCAAGATTATCTGGGTAGTACTTTGACCCCAACTCATATTTGCCAGCAAGACCTTGAAGAACTTCATCCTGATGAAGTGGAGGAAATGGATTTACAATGGCAAATGGCCATGATTGGATACAAAGCTAAGATGTATTTGAGAAGGAATAAGGGATTGGCTATTGCAGGGAGAACTACAAAGATTGGTGTCGATAAATCCAAAGTGAGATGCTACAAGTGCAATTTGTATGGTCACTTTTCAAGAGAATGCAATCAGCAATCAACAAGTGACTTGAGACAAGCAAACCAAAGAAACTTCAAGCAACCTCAACTTACAAACTCATCCCCACCAATAACAAGTTCTTCAGCAGGTACAAGTAACACTAAAGAAACTAGGTTAATCATCTTGCAGGATGGTACTTGTGATTGGAGCATGTATGAGGAAGAAGTTATGGAGGAGAATCAAGAATTGATGGCTAATATAGAGAACAAAATCCCACCTATGGCCAGAGAGGAACATCCATGGAGGGCTGACAACAAGTGGTATGTTGACAATGGTTGTTCCAGGCATATGACAGGCAACTATTTTCTCCTCCATGATTTCAAACACAAAAATGCTTCATATGTGGCATTTGGTGGGGATAAGAAGGGAGGTAAAATTATTGTTAAAGGAATGGTAACAAATGGTGTACTCAAATTTGAGAAAGTAAATTTTTGTGAAAATTTACAATACAACTTGCTGAGTGTATCTCAAATTTGTGATCAAAATTAAACCACTCTATTTGATAACACTTATTGAAACATTCTTAAGCCAGGTTTTCAAATCCCAGTAGATTGGATACTTCTTAAAGAACCAAGAAAAGGAAACACATATGTTTTGGACATGAACAACACATCAGTGACAAGCAATGAAACCTGCCTGATTTTTAAGACATCAGAAGATGAAGCTCAACTATGGCATAGAAGGATGGTTCATTCAAACATGAAGAACATGAATAAGCTGGTCAAAAATGACTTAGTCATCGGCCTTCCCAAGAAAGAATTTTACTGTTCCAATCATTGTTCATCATGTTATAAAGGAAAACAACATTGGGTGTCACATAAGTCCAAAACAATCAACACAAACACAACTCCACTCAAAATGCTACACATGGATCTTTTTGGTCCAACCAATATGATGAGCATTGGAAAAAGGCAATATTGTTTGGTGATCGTTGATGATTTCACTAGATTCACTTGGGTCTTTTTCTTAAAACATAAAAGTGAAACATCAGAAACATTAATGGAGTTTATTACTAAGATTGAAAATCAACTTGATTTGAAAGTCAAAATCTTAAGAAATGATAATGGAACTAAATTTGTTAACCATGTTTTAGACTCCTTTTACAGGAACAAAGGCATAGCCACACAATTCAGTGCACCAAGAACTCCACAACAAAATGGAGTTGATGAAAGAAGAAACAGAACTCTAATTGAAGCAGCAAGAACAATGCTAGCTGACTCATATTTGCTAATCACATTTTGGGCTGAAGTAGTGAACACAACATGCAATGTTCAAAACAAGACATTAATTATGAAAGACATAATAAAACACCCTATGAACTTTTGTTTAAAAGAAAACCTTTTATAGGATATCTTAGAGCATTTGGGTGTCATGTGTCAATTTTAAACACCAATGATCAATTAGGAAAGTTTGCTGAAAAAGTCTATGATGGTTTCTTCAATGGTTACTCGTCAACATCTAAATCATATAAAGTCTACATCCCACATCAAAACATTATGGAGAAAACTCCTAATGTATCATTTGATGAATCCTTATTTCTAAAATATGTAAAAGGATCATCTTGGCTATTTGATATAGATGCATTAACAAATTAATTTAACTATAGTTATTTGAATGTTACAGGTCCTTTGGATACATGTTATCCTTATGTACCTCCAAGTACGAGTGAAGTGCCATTGATTGCTAATCCTCCAAGACCATCGTATTCACACACTTCAAGTGTTGCTGATCCTGGCCCTTCATCTCAAACAAGTATACATCAGCATCCGTAGAAGTTACTAATGCATCCGGAGTAGTGAACAATGCATCAGCAGAAGTTCCTTCTACAACCGTAGATGTCCCATCTACTTCCGGAGATGATTCATTGCCTTCAACTGAAGTTCCTAATCCATCAGGAGGTATTCCAACTTCATTCACAACATCTACAGATCAACAAACTACAACATCTGTGGTTGTTCCTGTAACTCCCGCGGAAGTTATTCCTACATCTGTGGAAACACAAACTCCTGAAGATGGTTATCATTCAGCATCAGAAGAACAAAATGATGAGGATTTCAACCACTTTGTTGATTCTCCATCTCAACTAGATCCATCTCCATCATCATTAACCAATATAACTAACTTGGAATCATCCATTCTAGTTGAATCAATTCCAACATCAAGAATTCATAAGTATCATCCAGTAGAAAACATCATTTTTTATCTTAATGAAAGAACCACAAGAAGCCAAGCGAGAGCTACCAATATTTGTCTTTTCTCTTGTTTTCTTTCACAAGTTGTTCCTCCCAACATCACTGCTACATTAAAAGACAATAGCTGGATTGAAACAATGCAAGAAGAACTTCAGCAATTCAGAAAGCAAAGAGTCTGGAATCTAGTTGATCTTCCTGAATGTCAATATCCAATTGGTACAAGGTGGATTTTGAAGAACAAACTAGATGACAAAGTTATAATTGTCAGAAACAAAGCAAGGCTGATAGCACAAGGGTATACTTAAGAAGAAAGGATAGACTATGATGAAGTCTTTGCCCCTGTTGTAAGGATTAAAGCTAATAGAGTCTTTCTAGCCTATGCTTCACATAAGAAGTTCGCAGTTTACTAGATGGATGTAAAATATGCCTTCTTATATGGTAAAATTGATGAAAGAGTCTATGTTGCCCAACCACTAGGCTTTGAAGATCCTAATTACCCATACAGGGTATACAAGCTTGACAAAGCTTAGTATGGTCTTCATCAGGCACCAAGAAAGTGGTATGAAACATTGTCATCTTTCTTACTCAAGCATGGTTACAATCAGGGAACCATTGATCAGACTCTCTTCCTCAAACATGATCATCAAGACCTCTTTGTTAGCCAAATCTATATGGATGATATCATTTTTGGGTCAACAAACAAGAGATTATGTGAAGACTTTGAATCTTTGATGAAATCTGAGTTTCAAATGAGTTCCATGGGAGAATTAACATTCTTCCTTGGTTTATAAGTTCATATGAAATCAAATAGAATTTTCATCAATCAAGAGAAGTTTGTGCACCAACTCTTGAAGAATTACAACCTTGTTGACTCTTCTTCATGCAAAACACCAGCATCAACAATAGATAAGATTGTAACTGATCCTAAAGGGAAATCAGTTGATCAAAGATTGTATAGATCTATGATAGGATCTTTGGTGTACTTAACTGCCAGCAGACCTGACATAATGTTTGCTGTGTGTGTTTGTGCTAGGTACCAATCAGACCCCAAGGAGTCATATATGAATGCAGTTAAAAGGATCTTTAGATACCTCAAAGGGAAGCCAGCTCTTGGACTTTAGTAACCCAAAGAAGGAGATTTCAATCTCTATTCATATTTTGATAGGGACCTTGGAGGTTGCAACAACAACAGAAGATCAACAACAACAGAAGATCAACAACTAGTGGCTGTCAATTCATTGGACCAAGACTACTTTCTTGGTAGTGCAGAAATAAAACAAATGTGTTAGTATCTAGGGTTGAGGCTAAGTACATTGCTGCTTCAGCTGGTTGCTCTTAAGTTTTGTGGTTGCAAAACTAACTACTTGATTATGGTTACAATTTTCTTCAAACACCAATACACATAGATAACTCAGTTGCTATGTTCATAACTACTAATCAAGTGCAACATATTAAAACAAAACATATAGAAATTAGATATCATTTTCTGAAACTCTGCTCAGAAAAAGGTTTAATCAAGTTGATCAAAGTGGATACAAGAAATCAGCTTGCTGATTTATTCACTAAAGCCTTTGACTCAGTGATATTTAATTTCTTAACTGAGTCTTTAGGCATGACCAACTTAGATTAGTCATCATCACAAAGAAAAGCATGATCTATCCTTTCAAATACTCAATATGAAAAAGTCAAAAACTTCCATAAAACATATAAACTTTAAAAATATTGTCTTCTTAATATGTTTTCTTGAAAAAGAAATTCATATCATGGGAAATGATAGCACACTATACCTTTGATTACTTGCCTGGTTTAAAACAAACAATAAAGTCTGATCAGATATGATTTGATACGTGAGTAGGTTCAGCTTGAGTGGAAAATAAACAAGTCCATGCTTAACATAATGCCAAGGTGACTAATTCTAGGCAAATTCCATTTTGAGGAGGAAGCAAGTATGTCTTATCCTGCTGTGATCAACTTAGTCACCCAAGCACACTATGTTCCGACACTTTATAACCTTTATCTTTGCACATCATGGACCCTCTTGATGAAATTAACCTTTCTATATGAATGAATGTTTGCTGCTAAGTATGAACAACAAGAACAAACACTGGTTGATTTCTCCCAAGGATCTTTTCTAATCTCTCAATCAACAAACATGAACCATGGTACAGAAACCCATGATAGATGCTATGATTTCAATGTGTGTATGTTTGTGTGTGATTGTGTAACATCCTGAATTTTATTAAAAAGAAGAGAAAATAAAAGTAGAAAGAAAGAAAGAATAAATAACCCAAGTTGAGGGACTAAAGTTGTGCAAGATGCAAACTTTAATTTCATTGTGTTTAAAAGAGTGGGCATGGCCTCCCACTACACTGCCACACCCACTTTCCTGTTCTCGGTTTAGGAAGAAGAAAGGAAGAAAGAAGAAAAGTTCATGGTTTTAGAGAGAGAAGAAGCTAAAATCTGCAAAAAGGTGAGTTTTCTTGTGTTAATGTTTGGTTTCAACTGAATTTTCAGCTTCTAGGCCGAGATTTATGGTGCCAAGTGCCTCTTTTTGTGGGTTTTAGGAGCTGAATTTGTAGGTGGTGTGTTGCTCGAAGGTTGCTTCAGGTGAGTTCTTTAACCCCTCTTTTTACTGGTTTTTAAGTGTTGGGGCTGTTATGCATACCAAGCAAATATTTTTAAAGTAACCGTGATTTTTTCATCATGTTGTTCGATGGTGCTCTGTTGTTGTGTGTTTAGAAGTAGTTTGAGGTTAGATTTGTTGTTTAGCATGGTTTAAGTGCTGGTCATATGCTTGATCTATGATAGGAAGTGTTAGATTGATATTTGAGAAATGGTTGTAGTGTAGTTTGTATTTCAGAATGTTCCCATGCGCCTAAAATTCTTTTCATACGCCTAACTTACCCCATGCGCCCAGAGTTGCCCATGCGCCTAAGTGTAAGCCATGCGCCCAAATGGTGGCCCATGTGCCCAAAGTTGCCCATGCGCCTAAGTGCAGGCCATACGCCCAAACAATGACCCATGCGCCCAGAGTTGCCCATGCACCTAAGTGTTAGCCATGCGCCCCTACAGTGCCTATTCGCCCTAGCAGTGCCCATGGGCCTAGAATTTTTATGGTCAAGCTCCTGAGATGTCCAGTTGCTCTTCATTTTGGACTTAGGGTTTTCTAAGGATTTTATGAGGTAGTTGGTTGAGATAGGTTCTATTGTGATGTGATGGCTTGTGCTTGAAGTGCTATACATGAGGATGTGATGATTATGAGGTGTGTGACGTGTTATCTTTCCATGTTTAACGGTTTTCAAAATGTATGTATTATGTTATGTAATACGTAATGTATGATGTTATGACTTTACGTGGTATGATGTATGAATGTACGTAAAGTATTATGTAATGAAAGTGGAAGATAACGAATGATAAGTATAGAAGTAACAGATGATGAGATCCTTGTCGTGTACCCCGATACTGTGTCAGTCTTCGAACATGAGTCGGGGGTTTCTTTACAGGCCCTGTCATAGTATTAGTCTTCGGACATGAGTCGTGGTATTGAATGAGACAGGATGGCATGGGAAAGAGATGAGGTCTTGCTGCTCGCCCCGGTACTGTGTCAGTCTTCAGACATGAGTCGGGGGTTTTTTTACAGGCCTCGACACTGTATCAGTCTTCGGACATGTGTTAGGGGTGTTGCATACGAGATGGGATCCCTGTCACGTACCCTGGTACTGTTTCAGTCTTCGGACATGAGACGGGGGTTTGTTTACAGGCCCCGACACAGTACCAGTCTTTGGACATGAGTCGGGGGTATTGCATGAGACAGGATTCGGATGATAGTAAGTATATTTTGTTTGATGATATACGATGACGAAGATAATTAATTATTATCAACGTGCATGTATGATGTGTGATCGTGATGAAAAGTAAAAAGGTTGTTTTAACGAAAGTAAAGTATTTTATTTATAAAACTGGAACTCACTTAGCGTCACTGCCTTTTGTATGCATAATAGTTGGCAGGTATTTTGTAGATGCTGAGGAGTTGTAGGCATGGATGCATAAGCTACTGTGAAAAGTTTGAGGCTGGCATCCACATTTTTAATATGATGTTGTATTTCGAAATGTAAACGAATGATGTAACGTAATGATAAGTTTTAAATTATTAATGAAAAGTTTTAAATACCGCTGCAAAAGTAATGTACGTTTTAAATATTTTAGGCGATGACGGTTCAGCTGTAAGCGTCCCGGGAACGGGGTCTTATAAGTTGGTATCAGAGCCAAAGTTTAAGAGAATTGGGTAAATATTTTCAAAACCTAAACTTAAACTGAGAATGGGACGAAAAGAAAGGGATGCCAGTCCTAGTAGCTACGTGCCTGTAGGTAAAGGTTTTACATAAACGTTTTATATAAGTTAATAAAAAGGGGAATTATGTGCGCGTGTTATGTGGTTTATGTGCTTTTGTGCAGATTTAGATACTGATGTTGTCAGGATAGGAAATGCTTAGGGGATGAAGAGTAAAGTAAGTGGAAAATTACAACTGGCCACTGTGATTAGGGACTCACTATACTTGACATAATCTGAGCTATTACCTTGAATGACCGTGTTGGTGTTTGAATCTTGTAGTGTTTAGATGGCTGGCGGTAGGTCTTCTAAGGCTTCGCGAGGTGGAGGTCAGGGTGGACGTGGTATTAGACAGTGTGTCATGAGGAGCTGGGCTAAGACTGCTGAGAAGGCTCTTGAAGAGCCCGAGCTCCGTCACTAGGACGATGAGGACGAGAGTGCTAATCTGAGAGCCTCAATGAAAGAGGCGGTGGTTGAGGAGGTTCATCAGGTCATGCAGACGATTCTGCCGACTGTAGTGACCAAGCTTATACGTGCTGTGAGGGAGGATGAAAAGAAAGAGAAGGAGCAGAGGAAGAGGACCGTTGGGAGAGGTTCCGGTGAAGGGGGCAACCAGAGACTGAGATGGTTGTCTATAGTGATGATGAGGAGGAGGAAGTGGTGCAGGAAACCACCAAGGGGTGTAGCTATAGGGCATTCTAGAGATGCAAGCCCCCAACATTTGATGGGAATGGAAGTGCTACTACTGCTCATCGTTGGGTGAGGGAGATGGAGGCGGTACAGGATATTAGTGAGTGCTGAGAGGATTAGAAGCTTATGTTCGCTACCCACTCATTTGTTGATTCACCCATGTGCTGGTGGGATAACATTGTTCAAGCCGAGGGTACCAGGGTAATCGGGAGGATGAAATGGAATGAACTGAAGAGGTTGGTAATTGAGGATGTTTGCCTTCATAGAGAGCTTGACAAAGTTGAGAGAGAGTTCCTGCAGTTGGAGGCAGGAACGATGACGCACCAACAGTATACAACGAAGTTCAACGAGATGGCAAGGCTGGTGCCAGATCAGGTGACGCCTGTGTCACGAAAGATCAAGAGGTACATTCAAGGTCTGCCGGCAGATATTTGTAGACATCTGATCGCTACTCGGCCAGGTACGTTTAGGTCGGTGGTCGACCTAGCGGGGAGGGTGTATGACGAGCGAGAGACGGTGGCGATAGTGGATGTAGAGGAGGAGAGGGCTATGTTAGGAATGGGAATGGAAGGCGAGGTAACGATGGTGGATTTGTGGCTGGAAGTAAGACGTTGAGGGTCAATGATCGGAGGATGGTAACAGGGAGGGAAGAAGCATGCAAGAAGTGTGGTAGAGGCCATGAGGGGGAGTGAAAGTGGGGACTGAACATATGCTTTCAATGTGGGAAAGAGGGCCACAGGGCGAGGGAATGCCACATGGCTAAATGTTACGACTGTGGCGAGACTGGACACATGAGCAGAGACTGCAAGAAGTCAAGGGCAGGAAGCTCCGATGCAAGGAAGGAGAGCAGAGGATGAAGGTCAAAGCATTCGCTATGACCGGGAGGAGGCTAGAGTGGACTCTGACATGACGTCAGGTACGTTTCTGGTAAATTAAATTGTGCATCTATGCTTTGACTATGGTGCTAGTAGTAGTTTAATTCCTGCTGCCTTCTGTGATAAGTTGGACGTTAGGAGTAGGAAGGTCGGTGAGCCCTTCGATATAGAAATTACTATTGGTAAGTCCACTAAGATACCTGATGCCATAGAGGATTGCATGATAGAATTGAAAGAGCACGTATTTCCTGCTAGACTGTTCAGGATAGACTTAGGTGGGTAGGTGTACGCCTTCGGATAATTTGGCTAGTAGCCTATAAGGCAAACACCGAGTGTTGCAAGAAGGTGGTTTGATCAACCACGCCCAACAAGAGTTTGGTGCCGACCTACGGCGATGGGGTAATGATGAGGGCCTCGTCTTGGAGAGGGGATCATCGGATTCAGAAAGCAAAGAAAGCTAATACTGAGGTATATAGGGTCATTCCGAATCGTTGCTCAGGTAGGAGAAGTGGCCTATCGACGGGAGCTACCCTATGAGTTAAGTGGAATTCATCTGACATTCCATGTATCTCATCTAAGAAGGTGCTTAGTCGAGGAAGATATGATCATGCCACTAGAGAATACCAAGATGGACGAACGACTCAACCACGTGGAACAACCGGTGGCCATTACTAATAGAAAGGAGAGAAGGGCTAAGGAGAAGGGTGGTTTCATTTGTCCTAATATAGGGGAGCCCAGAAGGGGTCTAAGCCTATGTATAAGATCAAGGAAGGAATGATACAGCATTACCCACAACTGTTCGAGAAGCGACAGGTTTCGGGGATGAAACCTATATAAGGGGGGTGGACTAGTACCACCCGACACTTTATTAAAAAGAAGAGAAAATAAAAGTACAAAGAAAGAAAGGATAAATAACCTAAGTTGAGGCACTAAAGTTGTGCAAGATGCAAACTTTAATAATTGTGTTTAAAAGAGTGGGCATGGCTGCCCACTACACTGCCACACCCACTTTTCTGTTCTCGGTTTACGAAGAAGAATGTAAGAAAGAAGAAAAGTTCACGGTTTTAGAGAGAGAAGAAGCTGAAATCCGCAAAAAAGGTGAGTTTTCTTGCGTTAATGTTTGGTTTCAATTGAATTTTCAGCTTCTAGGCAGAGATTTATGGTGCTAAGTGCCTGTTTTTGTGGGTTTTAGGAGCTGAATTTGCAGGTGGTGTGTTGCTCGAAGGTTGCTTCAGGTGAGTTCTTGAACCGCTCTTTTTACTGGTTTTTAAATGTTGGGGCTGTTATGCATACCGAGCAAATATTTTTAAAGTAACAGTGAGTTTTTCAGCATGTTGTTCGATGGTGCTCTGTTGTTGTGTGTTTAAAGGTTGTTTGAGGTTAGATTTGTTGTTTAGCATGGTTTAAGTGCTGGTGGTATGCTTGATCTATGATAGGAAGTGTTAGATTGATGTTTGAGAATTGGTTGTAGTGTAGTTTGTATTTTAGAATGTTCCCATGCGCCTGAAATTGTTTTCATACACCTAACTTACCCCATGCGCCCAGAGTTGCCCATGCGTCTAAGTATAGGCCATGCACCCAAATAGTGTCCCATGCGCCCAGAGTTGCCCATGTGCCTAAGTGTAGGCCATGCGCCCAATCAGTGGCCCATGCGCCCAGAGTTGCCCACAGTTGCCCATGCGCCTAGAGTTGCTTATGCGCCTAAGTGTTCATGTGCCCCAGCAGTGCCATGCGCCTAAGCAGGACTCATGCGCCTGCATAGTGTTAATGCGCATAGGCTGTTTTCCTTAGAATTTTTATGCTCATGCGCCTAAGAGGTCTAGCTGCTTTCCATTTTGGACTTAGGGTTTTCTGAGGATTTTATGAGGTAGTTGGTTGAGATAGGTTCTGTTGTGATATGATGGCTTGTGCTTGAAGTGGTATACATGATGTTGTGATGATTATGAGGTGGGTGACGTGTTATCTTTCCATGTTTAATGGTTTTAAAAATGTATGTATTATGTTATGTAATATGTTATGTATGATGTTATCACTTTACGTGGTATGATGTATGAATGTACGTAAAGTATTATGTAATGAAAGTGGAAGATAACGAATGATAAGTATAGAAGTAACAGATGATGAGATCCTTGTCGTGTCCCCGGTACTGTGTCAGTCTTCGGACATGAGTCGGGGGTTTCTTTACAGGCCCCGGCATAGTATCAATCTTCGGACATGAGTCGGGGGTATTGCATGAGACATGATGGCATGTGAAAGAGATGAGGTCTTGTTGCTCGCCCCAGTACTGTGTCAGTTTTCATACATAAGTCGAGGGTGTTGCATACGAGATGGGATCCTTGTAGCGTACCCCGGTATGGTGTCAGTCTTCGAACATGAGTCGGGGGTTTGTTTACAGGCCCCGGAACAGTATCAATCTTCGGACATGAGTCGGGGGTCTTGCATGAGGCAGGATTAGAATGATAGTAAGTATGTATTGTTTGATGATAAACGATGACGAAGACAAATAATTATTATCAATGTGTACGTATGATGTGTGATCGCGATAAAAAGTAAAAAGGTTGTTTTAACGAAAGTAAAGTATTTTATTTATAAAACTAGAACTCACTCAGTGTCGCTGACTTTTGTATGCATAATAGTTGGCAGGTATTTTGTTGATGCTAAGGAGTTGCAGGCATGGATGCATAAGCTACTGGGGACGGTTTGAGGCTGACATCCACATTTTTAATACGATGTTGTATTTTGAAATGTAAACGAATGATGTAAGGTAATGATATGTTTTAAATTATTAATGAAAAGTTTTAAATTCCGCTGCAAAAGTAATGTATGTTTTAAATATTTTTTTGCGATGACGGTCCAGCTGTAAGTGTCCCGGGAACGGGGCCTTACAAATTGTATGATTGCTAGTGCTTGGATGATAATATCTGCTTGATTGATTGATTGTTCAAAAGCTTACAAAGGATTAGGGTAGTATGCTATTTATAGCGTATACAAAGAGCTATATACAATTACTGAACTACCCTTATATAAACGAATATTACATAAATAATCCTAAGTCTATCAGCTGTTCACTGTGGATGATTAGCTGTCCGTTGTGGATGTTATGATGTCCGCTGTGGAAGTCAGATACTTGTCCATTGTGCATCGGATGCTATCCGCTGTGAAGTGTTTGTATGTTGTCAGCTGTGGAATGTTCATCCGCTGTTGATGAACATCCACTGTGGAATGTTCATCCGCTGTGGATGAACATCCGCTGTGGACATCCACCCGTTGTATGTTTCTCATCCGCTGCGAGCACTTGGACTTGATCTTCATCCACTGCATCCTCTTGTACATCTGCTGTGGGCAGTTATTCATCCGCTGCCGACACTTGATCAAAATTTCTTTTATCTACAATCCTGAAAAAGAAACTTAAACACTGATTAGTGAATGTTATGATTGTTAATGATACTAATGTGTTAGTTAATGATTGTTTGAATGTTAGTGCACATTATGTTTGTTTAGGTTTGATTATGGCAAGCATCATCCTTTAAAGCATTAATCCATTAATGCACTTGTTGAGTCCAACAATACTCCCATAAGGATGATGTTGCCATCAATTTAATGATTGCTTGTTAATGTTTTGTTTGTTAGGAAAATGTGTGTGTGAGTTTGGTATGAAAGATTGTACTTTATTGAAGTGGTTTGTTTGTTCATAGCGGATGAACATTTGTTCATGCGCTGTGGACCCTTGAATGATTTTTGATTGCTCACCGTGGATGAACATTTGTTCATGAGCTGTGGACACTTGAAAATGATTTATGAATGTTTACAGCGTATGATTACCTATGTGCATAAGCTGTACACTTGTACCATTTCTACAACGGATGATTTATGTTAGTCATGCGCTATGGCATGGCACTGTATTCAGAGCGGATTTCTTGTCAACATCATGCGCTGTGAACACTTGTATGTTCACAAGTGCATAGTGGATGTTTGTTTGTTTTGTCCGCTATATACACTTGGTGTATTTTGCATGTTATGATGGTACTGTAGCTACAACGGATGTATGTTTGTGTGTCCGCTGTGACAACAGTTTTAAAAATTTTAGATTTTTGTTTGTTTTGAACTAACGTCTTCCGAAGCATATGTTTGATAAAATTTTCTTCCAAAAGAACATTTGTTTGATGAAACTTGTTTAAATCAAAATGTTTGTTTAAATATTTGATTTAAAATGTATGTAAAATGCTAAGATTTTAACATGATCAATATATGATGTTAAAATATCACTCACAAACAATATTGTGCAATATTGTACATATGTATGTGTGTCAAACTGCTGTGTTTGGGTGTTGGATTGACTTGGCTTTGTTTAAAACTCAAAATTTAGAAAATTTCAAATTTTAAAATGTATGAATATGCACAATTCTGTTGCCTTTTATATTTCCAAGTTCAATTTCTCCCCCTAAAGTTTTGCATAGTTATAAAAATCTTTTATAAAAATGAAAAAAATTTGATGTGTTTGAGTGGAAATTATCAAAGTCCAATTTATTGCTTGTTTGTTAAACACTTAGTAAGATCACATTGAATCTTACTAACAAATGAATGTGTTGCTTGGTTGAATCATGAATCCGTGTCACATACCATGAGATCATACTAGTCTAAAATTCTAACTGAGTGGTTTGTATGGTTTTGAGAATAGACATAGACGAGTACAATGTTGATTGCAGACATTGGATCCACTTAAACTCATGCATGGTATTGATGATTGATTGAAATAGTGAGTGATTTGAGTTGAATGATATGAGTTGTATGTACCCCACATCTGATTGTATGTTTGGTACAACCCTCCTCAAGATATGCTAGAAAGCACCTTCAATACTGAAAACATGATGTTTGATCCTCATTGGGATTCTTTTCACTTCACTTTGGAAGGTGATCCCTTTTGGATTCTTTTGATTCATTCACAAGGAATGTAGTCTTAAAGACTTTATTGATTGTTCATCCATAATGGATGTGTTCCTCATTGGGAATCTTTTTGGATCATGATTTAGGTCATTTAGGTCTGTGCTCAGCACAACAAAGAATGCCTTGGTGTACTGCAGGTCTATGAAAATCATAACAAAGGAGACACTTGTATAATTGAGCAATTTATAACCTGTTTCACTTGGTGTATAGTAGTTACTTTATAAGAAACCTATACTGGATAGATTAATACTCACCATAAACCAAGATGTATTGTTTGACCACACAATGATGAGAATTTAGTTCTTCACTGTTGTATGTGATGTTAGGTGTCCCATGCTGAGCCTATCCACATATCAAACAAAGTACAATCAGTCTTTATTAGTGGAAATAACTAAAATGAAGAATATGCTTGTGTACTATCATTTCTCATGAATGGTATGTGTGATTCAATATATTTAAAAAATGATGTGTTTGTCTGATATCTTAATTTTGAAAGATACATGTTTGATGTTAAACTTGGACTTTGACAAAATCAAGCTTGTTTGATTTTAATGTTTTGAAAAACATTACTTGTTTGATTCAAAGTTGATCATACCAAGTGACTGAACCAAAATTCAAATCTTGTTAAATCAAATGGTTTAGTAAATTGGTCAGCCAATTGATTGTCTATATGGACTTTGATCAACTTGATCAGACCCTTTTCTGAACAATCTCTCAGAAAGTGATATCTGATCTCTATGTGTTTTGTTTTTGAATATGCTAGTTTCGCTCGGCATCACAAAAGAAATCATGTGTTCAGTGAACAGCGATACTGCCGAAGAGCTTCAAAAGCTGATCCTTTCTATTGAGACCGTTAACAAAAGGAATGTTATAGCCATCTGAAGTGATAATGGTACTGAATTCAGAAATCATATCTTTGACTCATTCTATGCAAGCAAGTGGATTCTCAGACAGTTCAGTGCTGCTAGGACACCTCAACAAAACGGTGTTACTAAACGAAAGAATTGGACACTCATCGAAGCAGCAAGAACTATACTGATTGAGTCAAAGCTTCCAATAATTTTTGGGGCTGAAGCTGTCAACTGTACTTCTTATGTACTTAACAGGGTTCTTATTGTGAAAGGAAAAATGAAGACTCCCTATGAGCTTCTTCATAAATAGAAACCCTTGATTAACTTCTTTCACCCATTTGATGGCTCATGTACCTTGCTATTAAGACCGTTAACAAAAGGAATTTTATGGCCATTCGAAGCGATAATGGTACTAAATTCAGAAATCATATCTTTGACTCATTCTGTGCAAGCAAGGGGATTCTCAGACAGTTCAGTGCTGCTAGGACACCTCAACAAAACGGTGTTGCTGAACGAAAGAATCAGACACTCATCGAAGCAGCAAGAACTATGCTGATTGAGTCAAAGCTTCCAATAATTTTCATGGCTGAAGCTATCAACTGGGCTTCTTATGTACTTAACAGGGTTCTTATTGTGAAAGGAAAAATGAAGACTCCCTATGAGCTTCTTCATAAACAGAAACCCTTGATTAACTTCTTTCGCCCATTTGGTTGCTCATGTACCTTGCTAAACACTCAAGCTCAGAAGTCAAAGTTTGGTGCAGTTTCTGATGAATGTTTCTTAGTTGGCTATTCCTCTTCTCAAAAAGCGTATCGGGTCTACAACAAAAGAATGCGTATTGTGCAAGAATCATTCTATATTGATTGGCAAGAATCTAATTCTCCAAACATGGGATCTGATCCTGCATGGTTCTATGACTCAAATACTGTCTTCAAATCTTTCAATCGTCTAGTTTTTGATGATGATGCTGTTCCTCAAACAAATCTAGGTTATTTGTTCAAGGTTTTGCTCAGGAGGAGGGAATTGACTATACTGAAATGTTTGCTCCAGTTGCTCGCATTGAAGCCATCAGAATTTTTCTTGCTCATGCGGCTCACAAAAACTTTAAAGTTTTTTAGATGGACGTAAAATGCGCATTTCTCTACGGGAACATTGATGAGGAGATTTATGTTTGTCAACCTCCAGGTTTTGAGGATCCAGATTTTCCAGACAAAGTGCATAAACTTGACAAATCCTTATATGGATTACATCAAGCTCCCCGGATATGATATGAAACCTTGACACAATATATGCTTAGCAAAGGTTTTTCTCGTGGTTCAATAGACATGACTCTGTTCAAGAAAGAAGTTGATGGTGAAATACTGATTGGTCAAGTGTATGTTGATGACATCATTTTCGGGTCAACAAATGAGAGACTATGCAGAGAATTTGAAGATGTAATGAAGGATCATTTCGAAATGAGCATGATGGGGGAGTTGTGATTTTTCTTGGGATTAGAAGTTGAACAAAAGCCTTCTGGTATTTTGATTCATCAAGAAAAGTACGTTCTGGAGATACTCAAAAAGTTCAAAATGGATGATTCTTCTCCAGAGCTTACTCCATTCACTGCTCAGACTTGCTTAACTCCAGATGACAATGGGAAATCCATGGATGCTCATCGCTAGCGTTCTATGATCGGATCTGTCATGTATCTCAAGGCCAGTCATCCTGATATTACATTTGATGTGTGCTATTGTGCTCGTTTTTAGGCCAACCAGAAAGAATCACATGAAAAAGCTGTTAAAAGAATCTTTTGTTACATAAAGGGTTCCTGCAGTTTGGGTCTTTGGTACCCAAAAGGAGGTAACTTTGACTTACATGCATATTCTGACTGTGATCATGGTGGTTGCAGGGTCAATCAGAAATCTATCACTGGTGGATGTCAATATATAGGAGATTGTCTCGTTTCTTGGCAAAGTAAGAGCAAACTACAGTAGCTTTGTCTACGGGAGAAGCTGAATATGTTGCTGCCTCTGTTGCTGTTGCCAAGTGCTATGGATACAACATCAAATGATGGATTATGGGAAAAATTTTCTTCATGCACCACTTTTCTATGATAATAAAGCTGGTATTGGGATTGCCAAAAATCCAATTCATCATACTCATACCAAGCACATTGAAACGAGAATTCATGCTATCCGGGACGCTCAGGAAAAAGGTTTTATAGATATTATTTTGATTGACACAAAAAATCAACGAGCGGATCTTTTCACAAAAACATTTGATAAACCTCGTTTTTATGAATTGATCTCTATGTTGGGTCTAATATATTTTTAAATACTCTTCTCTTACCATAATGTGTATAGTTCTGTAAATAACTTTTTTATATAAACCATATGTCTTCACATCTTTAATTTTTGTTTCTTTCAACATACTTTACAAAAAAAAAAGGAGGAGTGAAATTTCTTTTTGTTTCGTGGCTGCTAAAAAGAAATTTCAGGGGAGAATAAAGATTTGCTTTTTGTCTAAGGTTATTTTTGTCTTTTCAGGAACTTCATGGAAAAGAAGTTTGAAGGAGAATCAATAGCACTGTTTGGGATATGCATGGTAGGCTCAGCCTTATATCAAAGTAAACAGTGATCGTGTAGCTTAATTAAAGTCTAAGAACTCGATGACAAGGATTATCCTCATGATATCTCAGCCTGCATAAAGCTACAGGGCCTTGTCTAAAATTGGGTTGAGAGTTTCAAATCTTTGCTTTGATACAAAAACAAAATATAATAATAAAATGGGTGACATATCCTGTGCTTATCTCCTTTGCTATGTGTGAACATTGACCTCAAGTGAGGATCTCCTCTGTTATACGTGAGTATAGACCTGGAGCTCTCATCAGCACATTCTGATGATCTTCTCTGTTATATGTAAGTATAGACATGAAGCTCTCATCGGTGAGATAAAATGATCATCTCCTCTGTTATACGTAAGTATAGACCTGGAGCTCTCATCATCTGTCCCCAAAATAAAGACACAGTGATTCTTAAAATTAAGAATCATTGTTGAAAAATTTTAAAACTTTTTCAAGCAAAGTGAATTATATTGTTCAATAAACCATGAAGAATAGGATTAGTACTTTGCTGAATATTTGAGGGAACCAAGTCATCTGAGTTTATCAAATGAATCCAAAACATGATAAAATAGCTGCAGATTACTTGTTGAAAAGAGGAAGGCATGGGCTTAAAAGGACAAACCTATCAGCAATCCCGCAAATCTTTGACTCTCTGGATCAATTTCTTGAAAAAGAAGTTTCTATATCCTTCTACTTTTCTTTCTTATTTGTTTTATTTTTTTGTTTTGTGCTGATGCTTTGGGATGAAGAATGTTTTTCATAAAGTTTTTATATATACAAAAAAAAACTTTCTTTCCAATTTTATTTTTCTTTGAATTTTTTTTAAGTTTTAGGTTTCAGCAAAACTACAGTTTCGCTGGTTCTTTCGCGAAGCGAATCTATAGATTCACCCGGCAGTATCGCTGTTCACTGAACACATGATTTCTTTTGTGATGCCGAACGAAATTATAGTTTCGCTACCAGCAAAACTAGGACCTATATATTGCATAGCGTGAAACACGTTTCACATTATCTTGTGCGAATCAAAACCCTAGTTTCTCTGTGTCCGAAACCACTTGATTTCATTTGCGTGCTTTCCGTTGTGTTTGTTCATCTCTGGGCTTTATGGTAGGCACTGCGACCTTGTTTCTATGGCTTAATCGCACAGTTTTAATCCTTAATCAGAGGTTTTGTATCGATTCACTGGTTTGAAAGTTCGCCTGATTCGTTCAGCGAATCTACCAAACTTTCCAGCGAAACTGAACGAAAGTTCACTGTTGCGAGCGAATCTATCTTGTTATGCTGTCCAAGCATATCTGACAGTTTTGCTCGATCAATGCCAGCGAAACTATACATTCGCTCAGCACATAATCTATTATTTAGGGCTCAGCGAACTTACATCTTCGTTGTAGTATGAATCATAAGTTTGTCCTCAGCGAAAGTGTAGAATCGCTTAAACTTGTGGTCTAGGCCTGAGCTACAACGAATTTATACTTTTGATTGGTCAAACTAAGATTTAATTAACTGCGATTTTATTAAAATTTTCCTGGCGAAACTAGTTTCGCCTGTCAACGAATCTGTTGAACTTAGTTTCAAACCTCAGTGAAGCTGTCATGCTGTGCCTGGCGAAACTATAGTTTCGCGTATTAGCGAAAATGTTAATTTTTTTAATTATTTTTCTTATATTTTTTTGTTTAGTTGTTTATATGTTATAACTAACCTACTTATGTTTATATTTTGCAGCTCACATGGCAAACTTAAAGTTTGTCGAGATGACAAATCTGGTGGCATTATAAGACGACATCAATCCAAAGACTGTTGGATTCAGAGACTGTCTAAGGTGGTTGAAGCAGTCTCCCATTTGCTATGAAATATCTCATTTACCAACAATCTATGACATTCATATAAGAGACTTCTGGGTAAATGCAGAATGTGATTTGGGATCAACTCCACACAGAATTACTTCCAGAGCACTTGGGGAGGATATAGTTCTTAGTGTTGAGACTGTTGTGAGGGTTTTAAGGTTAGAAGAAGACTGTGGTGATGAGGTTGCTATGACAGATGCTAAAGTCCTTAATGCTTATCGAAGCATTGGGTATGAAGGACCCTCTTTTGGGTCCAAGAAAGAAATCAAGAAGTCTTTTTTGTCCAAGGAGTGGAGATACATTTCTCACATGTTCATTATGTGTTTAGATCACAGAAAGGGAGGATCAGACGGGTTGAACGTACACTGGGCTAAAGCAATGATTATATTTTGTAGAGGACAAAAGGCTAATATCGCCAGATTAATCTTTGACTGTATGACTGAGAATGTTATGGCTTTAAAGAAGGACATATGACTGTTATATCCAACGTTTATCCAGATGAGAAACCCAATTTGCCAAGACATGGGGAGGTTAAGAGGCTTATGGAGATGAACACTAGAATATTTGCAGATTGCTCAGTAGTTAGGCATGACTTCAGTGGGAAAATAACTTACTTACTAGAAAATATGTACCCAGTTGAGAGGTGGAACTACATTCAAAGGCTGATTGAGAATAAAAACCTAAATGCTGAAGATAATCGGGAAAAACAAGCTGAAGTAATAAAGAAGAGAAAGAGGTATGCAAAGGAGAAGGAATATGATCTAGAAGCTAAGATTGATGAGGTAGAAGAGGAGTTGCGGGCTCAAATAGAGAGAAGGCCCAAAAAGGAAGTCTGATTAAGGGGAACCGGCTCAAGAAACTAAAAGGAGAACCAAGCATAAACAGCCGGTGTATGAAGAAAGAAGGGATCCCCGATCTGAATTGGACCAATATGTCATTAGAAATGTGAAAGCATCATTGGCCAATGAACTAAGCATTATAAAAACTAAGCTGGTCAATCAAGAATTGAGAGAAAAAGAGAAAGATGAGCAAATGGAGAGTATGAAAAGAATGATGATTGACCACCAAGAACTGATTAAAACTCTACTAAAGGAGATTAATGAGCTCAAGAGCAAAGTGGGTCTGCCAAACCAGCTATCATAAGAGGAGCTAGATGATCTGACCGACACATCTAAGTATTCATTCCTAAAAGTAGGAAAGTCATCTAGGATAGGGGGAGAAGCAAGTACAGCAAGAGGTGATGCAAGTGCTAGTGGTGATGGTGGTCCAAAGGTTGTTGAAACAAAGGCTGAGAAGAGGGTTGATAAAGGAAGTAATGTGAGAGAGGAGCCTGTGATTGTTAAGGCTGAGTTTGTTGATATAGGATTTGATATAGAAACTGACTTGACTGGGGCTGAGGTACTTAGAGAATATACTACTGAAGGAAACAAGAAGGATACAGGGAAGAGCCTTATTAATGAAGAAGAAGAATATGAGGAATAGTTGGTTGACTATGATTCAGCACCCGAATATTATGAAGTGGAAGAGCATCCAATGACTTATGTGGCACAAAAGGGTTCTGTTGACGGAGATGTGTTTGAATTAAGTAAAGAAGACTGGTTTATGAATAAGAAAGAACTAGAACAGTTAACACCACTGTTTCAAAACATAAGTGAACCAAGCAATAAGATAACTGATAAGAATATTATGAGTTGGAAATACAATCCCAAATTGAAGATGTTCATGATTAAACGAAGGGGTGGGGATATCTCTTATATGCACAAAAGGAAGGCATTCAAGACCTTGCCTAGATGGGACTTGAGGAGATTATATGAAATTCCACTTTTGGATGCACATTTGAGTGAACGTGCTATGATGTTGGAGAAGGAAATCAAGGCAGGAATGAATGATATTTTGAAGCTTTCGGGTTTATGAGGACTGAAAGAAGGAGATCGAAGAAAGACTTGGATTGGACCACTGGCAAAGGAAAGATTATTTTGAAGATAAAGCCAACTAGAACTATGAACAGAATAAGAGTGCCCAATCCACTTCCCCCTAGACTACAAAAGTTCGAGAAATGGTTCTATGACAACAATACTGGGGAAGCAGTAATCAGATTGCAAGGTAGTGCTAAGATTAAACTTTTTGATCCAATGGAGGTATTTTCCTTTTGTGATGAGGATCTGGTGATTCTATGTGAGAATCATATCAATGCGGGAGCTGGAGCTGAAACAAGGAAAGAAGCCAGTTTGTTTATGAATGTGGCAAATAAAGCTCATGGAGTAAGGGCAGAGGTCAGGGAGCTCACAGAGAAAGTATCTAAGGCTAACGAGTTAAGGTTGGACATGCAGGATCTTACAAGACAATTCACAAGGGCAAGTGCAAGGGCAGAAGAGGAGAGTATAGCAGGAGCAGTTCAAGAAACTTCTGATAAAGCTGAAGAGGAAGCAAGAGAGGAGCCAGAAGACCAAGAGTGAGGTCCAACCTAGGGGGAAAATTGATATTCTAGTATAGGTTGGACTCACTATATTTGATAGGTTTATTTTGTTATGTAATAGGTTAAATGTTAGTTTTCTATTGTAATTTGTATTTCTGATGTACTTTTATGTTCCAGCGAAACTATGGGCGAAACTACAGTTTCGCCCGGAGTCGGCTGTTTCTGTTCACCCGACGAAACTGTAGTTCGCTGCCGGGTGAATCTAGTAGATAGTTAGGCAGTTTCGTTAGTCAGCAAAACTGCCTACGAAATTAGATTGCTTATATATTGTAAGTTTTCTATCTGTCTAAGTAAGCATTTCATAAAACCCTAACTCTAATATATTATTATTGCAATTATGTGTGTGTGGCTGGAAGCTTGTTTTCATCATCATTGAGCCTCTTACTTGATTATTATTGTTTAGATTCAAAATAATCCATTGTGTTATTGAGTTTATTATGTTAAATCAATGGGAAATCATTGTCATACATCAAATGCACTATTAAATTGATCATCAAGACCAACAGTCAGTGATAAACATGGTAGCAGAATTGTCAATGTGTATGGGTGTTTGAAGAAAATTAAAGCCATAGTCAAGAATTTGGTTTGAATCTAAAGCACTTAAGAATAGCATGCAGAAGCAGCTATGTTTTCTGCTTTAGCTGTTGACACAGAGACATTTGTTTGTTTCTTGCACTGCTAGGAGATCAATCTTGATCCAATAAACTGACAACCTCCAGTAGTGGATTTTTTGTTTTGATTGCATCCTTCATAATCACTGTTTGTGTATGCATATAAAGAAAAATATCCATCTTTGGGATACCACAAACCAAAAGCTAGTTTGCCTTTCAAGTATCTAAAGATTCTTTTTACTGTTTTGATGTGTGATTCTTTGGGATCTGCTTGATATCTTGCACACAAGCAGACTGCATACATGATGTCTGGTCTGCTTGATGTTAGGTACATTAGGGAGCCTATCATGGATCTATAAAGTTTCTAGTCCACTGAATTTCCTTCTGGATCGGGTCCAAACTTTAATCCAGTTGCAAATAGTGTTTTGTTGGATGTGCGATCAGACATGTTGTATATCTTCAATATCTGATTCATATATTTGCTTTGATTGATGAAAATTCCTTCAGCAGCTTGTTGAACTTGAAGACTAAGGAAGAACGTAAGTTCTCCCATTGAGCTCATCTGGAATTTTGATTGCATAAGAGTTTCAAACTCTTTGCAAAGATGTGTGTTTGTGGATCCAAAGATTATGTCATCCACGTAGACTTGCACTACTAACAAGTCTTGTTCTTTTCTTTTTAAGAACAATGTTTGGTCGATTTTCCCACGGGTGTATCCTTTCTGTAGTAGAAACTTTGATAATGTTTCATACCACATCCTAGGTGCTTTATGAAGACCATACAGATCTTTATCTAACTTGTAGACTCCGTAAGGGAATTCTAGATCTTCAAACCCCAGTGGTTGAGCAACATATACCTCTTCATCTATCTTACCATAGAGGAATGCACATTTGACATCCATTTGGTAGACAGTGAAACTCTTGGATGAGGCATAAGAAAGGAATACTCGGATGGCTTCCAGTCTTGCTACAGGAGCAAAGGCATCATCATAGTCAATGCCTTCCTCTTGAGTATAACCCTGGGCTATTAGCCTTGCTTTGTTTCTTATGACAATCCCTCAGTCATCTGCTTTGTTTCGAAAGAGCTACCTTGTGCTAATTACATATTGACCTTCAGGTAGATCAACCAGCTTCCATACTTATTGCTTCTTAAATTGTTATAGTTCTTCTTGCATGGCTTTTATCCAACTATTGTCTTTGAGTGCTTCAACGATGTTTTTGGGTATAGGTAGGGATAAGAAGCAGGAGTACAGACACATGTTTGCTATATCAAATTAACTTCATGTTAATCTAGTATTGAGGTCACATATGATATTTTCTATGGGATGGTCTTTGTGAACTCTTGTTGTTGTAATCTGATCAACAGGATTTTTTAGATCAAGATTGGTGATTGTTTGAGAATGGAATGATGGTTGAGCAAGAGTATCAGGAATTGTTTGTTTATCTTGCTGAGGGATCTCATTGAATGTTTGAGGTGAATCATGAAAGAAATCTAAGATTTCATCTTTATGATGTGTGTCTGGTAATGACTGGTAATCATCATCTTCTTCAGCATTGGTTAGTTGATGTTGTTTTGTTTGGTTGTGTGGTTGTGGTTCGGTGGTCATAGGAGATGAAGATGATGGCTTGTTTAATGATGTTCCTTTTGATGTGTTTGTTTGTTCTAGAGGAGTTGAAACTGTTGTACTTGAAGGAGTATCGTTAGTTCTCCTTGGAGGATCAGCAGTCAATGGAACATTAATGGTTGTTGGTGGAACCATTGGATACGCATGGTTATCCTTGGTATCTGAAACATCAAAATAAGATGTGTCAAATGATTTAGTTAAAGCATTAATATCAAACAGCCAGCTTAATCCAATGACTTTCTTAGTGAAAGAATCTTCATTAAAAACAACATCTGTTGTTTCCTCCACTATATTTAGCACTGGATTGTATAATCTATAAGCTTTTGAGCTTCCAGAGTATCTAATAAAGAATCCTTCATCTACTTTTGGAGCAAATTTGGATAATTGTTCTCTACTGTTTAATATTTTTACAGAACATCCAAATGCCTTAAGAAATCCTATGAATGGTTTTCTTTTAAACATTAATTCATAAGGCATTTTGGAATGTTCTTTGATGATTAATGTTTTGTTTTGTATGTAGCAAGCTGTGTTGATTGCTTCAGCCTAAAAGGATATGGGCAATAGAGAGTCAGCTAGCATAGATCCGGCTGCTTCTATTAATCTTCTGTTTATCCGTTCAGCTACTCCATTTTGCTGAGGAGTTCTTGCTACGCTGAATTGATGACTAATTCCTTTTTCTGCACAAAAAGATGAAATGTAGTCATTCTTAAATTCAATACCATTATAAGTTCTTAGAGATTTAACTTTAAGATCTAATTGATTCTCAATCTTAGTGATAAAAGATTTTATTATGTCTGCTGTTTCTGACTTGTGTAGTAGAAAGCAAACCCATGCGAATCTGGTATAGTCATCTACTATAACGAGATAGTATTGCTTCTTTCCTATGCTTAGGATGTTTGTTGGGCCAAATAGGTCCATGTGAAGCAATTTGAGTGTAGTGTTATTAGAGTTTACCAATTTTGACTTATGGGACACTCTATGTTGTTTGCTTTTCAGATGTGCTATGCAGTGGTCTGTAAAGAAGAATTCTTTTTATGGTAAACCTATTACTAGATCACCTTTTACAAGTTGGTTCATTATGTTAAAGTTAGAGTGTCCTAATCATCTATGCCACAATTAGGAAACATCTTCTGATGCTTTTGATAATAAACAAGTTTTAGGGGTTGATGCTAAAATAGTATTCATATCAACAATGTATGTATTGTTATGACAGGGAGTTTTCAAAAGGATACAGTCTTCTGGAATTTGAAACCCCGTCTTGAGGATGTACCAGTTGTTGGAGTCGAATAAGGTGGCATATCCTTTGTCATATATTTGGGATACGCTTAGAAGATTGAACTGAATATTGGAGCAGTAGTTGACATTCTCAAAGCTAATCAACCCATTAGTTATTGTTCCTTCGCCAGTTATCTTCCCACCTGTCTTGTCTCCTCCAAAGGCTACATGACCTCCATGTTTGCTCTTAAAATCCTGAAGGAGGGAACAGTTGCTAGTCATATGTCGGGAGCATCCACAGTCAACATACCAAATGTTTTCAGGCCTTCTTTGATGTCCCTACAAAAGAAAAGAAATTAGTTAGTTGGTGCAACCCAAGCCATGATGGTCTTGGGTTTTCTGTCTTTCCCTACAACACAAATTTCTTCTAGAATGGCATTGTCTGCTGGTTTAGGAACTCCAGGTACACTAGTTTTCCATTGATTGTTTTTAGCTCTATCAGGAGAAGTACTTTGAGCCTTCTCCTTTGAGAGTTAATATCTGGTGACTGTCTGTTCTGAGACTTATGTCTCCTTGTTGGTTGTTTAAAGTTGTCATAAAATGTTTTGTCACTGTTTAAAACAACTTTTTGGTGAGGAGTTTGTCTTGGAGCTCCTCCTTTGTTCTTGTTGGAAACAACTGTCTGTTTCTCATTTGATTTCTCAACTTGAGGCTGTTTGTTTTGCTTTTTGTTTTTCTGTAACGCCCGAAAATCTAGACAAAAAGAAGGCAGGTAGAAGTTCTCGCGCGAAAAGAGGCTGTCGCACGAGAAGTTCATGGGAAAGGAAGTTTTCGTGTGAGAAACCTTGGCGAAAAGTGTTACTAGGTACAAATAGCTGAGAAGTACTTCTGCTAGAGAGAGAAATTGGCTGCATAGAGAGAGTAAGTATAAAATCCAAGTGTTTAAGGTATGTAACTCGTGTTATGTACTAAGAATGAATTATTGATGAATATAACGCATGGTTATGTAGTTTTTGCTCGGTAAAGGCTTCGGGATGGTTGTTGGTGTGCTAGAACTTCAAGTGGTGAGTCTGTAGTCCCCTTTTTATGCAAGTCTTATGTTTTGGGGCTATTATGCATACTAGAACGTTTTAAAATGCTCGTTTATGCTTGGTTTGATGATGTTTAGGATGTTTGCATGTTAGAAAAGCCTTAGACGCGATAAGTTGTGACTAGTCGGGTAAAGTAGGAAGTTTTTGCGCGAAAAGTTAATTGTACGTTATGAAATTCGAATCTGGGAAGTTCTCGTGTGAAAGGAGAAGTTCTCGCATGATATGAAAGTTTTCGTGCCATCAGATGGTTTCATGTAATTTAGGAGTTCTCGCGCGAGATGTTGATTTTGTATGTTAAGTTCTCGCATGCTGTGCTATTATGTATATGTGTTATCTTTTCACGTTAAATGATTTTAAAACTATACGCTTTATGATGTGTCTTTACTTGCTATGTACGTACTGTAAGTAAAGTATTATGTAATGAAGTGAAAGATAAAGAAGATGATTCATGACGAACATAATGAACGAATGAAAAGTCTTGCATGCAGAATGAGGGAGGTTCATAACTCATGAGGTAGTTGTATGCTCCAACTGTGTGCGGTTTAGCTAATGCTTGATGATGCGCACAGGGGTCTAATCCTTGAGATTGACCATGATGTGATGGGATTATTGTCGCGTACCCTGGTACTGTGTCAGCTTCGGCATGACGTGGGGGTTTAATTATAAACCCCGGCATAGTATCAGCTTTTTAAAGCATGACGCGAGGGTATTGCATGAGACAAAATCTATATAATGATGAACGAAGTAACGAATGATAATGGACGATGATGAAGACAATACTTAACCATTATCTGAATGTACGTATGATGTGTGATGACAAGGGATGTAAAGGATATGTTTAAATAAACTAATTATTTTAAAATTATAAAACTAGAACTCACTCAGCGTAGCTGACTTTTGTATGCATAATAGTTGACAGGTAATCGTTTGATGCCGAGGAGGTGTAGGCATGGATGCATAAGCTACCGGGAATGATTTAAGTCTGGCATCCACATTTTTAGGAACGGTCATTGTAATGATACAGATTTTTGAGATGTAAACGATTAACATGGTGGTTTGTCACAATTTAATTATTAATGAAAAGTATAAATTTCCGCTGCAAAATGATGAATTTATATGTTTTATGCGATGATTGACCAACTGTAAGCGTCCCGGGAATGGAGCCTTACAAGTTGGTATCAGAGCTAAAGTTTAAGAGAATTGGGTAAAATATTTTCAAAAACGTAAAACTTAAACTGAGAATGGGACGAAAAAGGGAAGGGATGCCAGTCCGAGTAGCTACATGCCTGCAGGTACAGGTTTTATGTAAACTTTTTAGGTACTTTGGTAAAATGGGACTATGTGCGCGTGTTATGTGATTTTTGTGCCTTTAGTAGATTTGGACACTAATGTAGTCAGGATAGGGAATGCTTGGAGAAAGGAGAGTAAAGTAAGTGGCTAATCACACTGGCCACTGTAATTAGGGACTTACTATACTTGACATGATCTAAGCTATTACCTTGAATGACCGTGTTGGTATTTGAATCTTATAGTGCTTAGATGGCTGGTGGTAGATCTTCGAAGGCTTCCAGAGGTGGAGTGCGTGGTGGATGTGGTGCTGGAACACGTGCCACCAGGAATAAGGCTAGAACTACCAAGACGGCACCTGCAGATCTTGAGATTAATCACCATGAGGGTGGTGATGAGAGTGCCAATCTAAGGGCCTCAGTGAAGGAGGTGGTGGTTGAGGAGGTTCATCAGGTCACGCAGACGATTCTGCCTTCTGTAGTGACTGAGGTTATTCGTGCTTTGTGGGAGGATGAAAAGAAGGAGAAGGAGGAGAGGAGGAAGTCTTCTAGGTGAGGGGGCGGAGAAGGAGGTTCACGGGCAAGAGAGCAACCGGATACTGAGATGGTTATCTCCAGTGATGATGAGGAGGTAGAGGCTATGCAGGAAATAGCAAAGGGGTGCAACTATAGGGCATTCCAAAGGTGCAGGCCCTTGACTTTCAATGGTAATAGGAGTGCTGTGGCTGCTCACCATTGGGTGAGGGAGATGGAGGCGGTACTTGATATTAGCGAGTGCCGAGAGGATCAGATGGTAAAGTTTGCTACCCACTCATTTGTGGATTCGGCCTTATATTGGTGGGACAATATTGTCCAAGCCGAGGGTAGTAGGGCGATCAGGAGGATGAAGTGGAGTGAACTGAAGAAGCTGGTGATTGAGGAGTTTTGTCCTCACAGGGAACTTCGATAAGGTCGAGAGGGAGTTCCTGCAGCTGAAGGCAGGAACTATGTTGCACCAACAGTACGCGAAGAAGTTTAATGAGATGGCAAGGTTGGTGCCAGATCAGGTGACGCATGTGTCATGAAAGATTAAGAGGTACATCCAGGGTCTGCCAGCGGATATCCACAGACAAATGATCGCCGCCCGGCCGAGTACGTTCAGGTCGGTGGTCGATCTGGTGGGGAAGTTGTACGACGAACGGGAGGTGGTGATGGTGGTGGATGTGAAAAGGAAGTGGGTCAGTGACAAGATTGGGAATGTGAAGCGAAACTACGATGGTGGTTTTGGGCTGGTGGTAAGAAGGTGAGGGTGGATGATCAAAAGGTGTTAACAGGGGGGAGAAGGAATGCAAGAAATGTGGAAAGGAGCTTGCGGGGGAATGCATGTGGGGATCAAATCTCTGCTTTCAGTGTGGGAAGGAGGGCCACCTGGCAAGGGATTGTCGTATGGCGAAGTGTTACAAATGTGGTGAAGGTGGCCATATGAGCAGGGATTGTAAGAAGTCGAGGGCCGAGAACACCAGGACAAGGAAGGGAATCGAGAAGGAGGGGCATAGGATGAAGGCCAAGGCATTCACTATGACTCGGGAGGTGGCTAGAGTGGACCCCGATGTTGTGTCAGGTATATTCCTAGTTAACCAGACTTGTGCCTTTGTACTTTTTGATTCTGGTGCTAGTTGGAGTTTTATTTCTGCTTCATTCTGTGATAAGTTGCCCACTAGGAGTAGAAAAATTGATGAGCCCTTCGATGTAGAAATTGCTATTGGTAAGTCTACCAGGATTTCTGATGTGATGGAGGATTGTGACATAGAATTAGGAGGCGATAGGTTCTCTACTGGATTGTTCATGATGCCCTTAGGCGGATTTGATGTAGTCCTAGGGAAGGATTGTTTAGCAGCCTAGGAGGCAAATATTGTGTGTCGCAAGAAGATGAGACAATTGACTGCGTTGGATGGGAGTGCGGTGACGATCTATGGTGATAGGGTTACAACGGTTTCGAAGGTAATCTCGATGGCGATGGCTGAGAAGTGTATGAGGCAGGGATGTGGTGCCTACCTAGCTTATGTGAAGGATGTAGAGGCATCGGTACCCGGTTGTCGGACGTGCCCATAGTGTGCGGTTTCCTTGACGTATTCCTGAAGGACCTATCAGGTGTGCCACCTGACCGCGAGATCGAATTCCAGATCGATTTGATACCCGGTGCCCAACCTGTTGCTAAGGCGTCGTATCATCTAGCTCCTACCGAGATGAAGGAGTTAATGACTCTGCTACAAGAGCTATTGGATAAGGGATTCATTCGACCGAGTATCTCTCCATGGGGTGCTCTGGTCTTGTTTGTGAAGAAAAAGGATGGTAGCATGAGGATGCGCATCGACTACTGAGAGTTGAATAGGTTGACTGTGAAGAATTGGTATCCGTTACCAAGGATTGATGACTTGTTCAATCAGTTCCAAGGTGCCAGTTGGTTCTCGAGGATATATCTCCTATCTGGTTACCATCAGTTGAAGGTAAAGGAGCCGGATATTCCTAAGACAGCTTTTTGCACGCGTTATGGACACTACGAGTTTCTTGTTATGTCCTTTGGCTTAACCAACGCACTAGCTACCTTTATGGATTTGATGAATCGAGTGTGTCAGCCGATGTTTGATAAATCAGTGATTGTGTTCATTGATGATATCCTGATTTATTGGAAGAGCGAAGAGGAATATGCCGGTCATATTCGGGAGGTGTTGGAGATGCTTAGGAGGGAGAAGCTGTATGCAAAGTTCTTCAAATGCGCGTTTTGGTTGCGCGAAGTTCAGTTTTTGGGTCATGTGGTCAATCCGAAAGGGATTATGGTAGATCCGGCAAAAGTTGAGGCGGTGATGCAATGGAAGTCTCCAAAGACGCCATCCGAGATGCATAGTTTCTTGGGTTTGGTGGGCAATTACAGAAGGTTTATCCAAGACTTATCCAAGATAGCTTCACCATTGACCAAATTGACCCGCAAGGAGGTAAAGTTTGTATGGGGTCTAGAACAGGAGAATGCTTTTGAAGAGCTAAAGATGAGATTCACCCAAACTCTTGTCCTAACGTTACTCGAAGGGAGCGAAGACTTAGTGGTCTCTTCAGACGCTTCTTATTCGGGGTTGGGTTGCATGTTGATGCAACGGGGGAGGGTAATAGCCTACGCGTCCAGACAGTTGCAAACCCATGAGGCTAATTATCCTACCCATGATTTGGAATTGGTGGCGGTGGTCTTTGCATTGAAGATTTGGAGGCACTACTTGTACGGGACAAAGTGCACTATCTTCACTCACCATAAAAGCTTGAAGTACTTCTTCGAGCAAAAGGATCTCAATATGAGGCAGAGAAGATGGTTAGAGTTGATCAAGGATTATGACTGTGAGATCCATTACCATCCGGGCAAGGCCAACGTAGTGGCGGATGCCCTTAGCAGAAAAAAGAGAGACCCGAGCCGATTCGGGTGAAGGCTTATCAGTTGGTTATGACCTCTGATGTGATGAAGCAGGTCAAGGAATTTTAGGATGAGGCGTTGAAGGAGGACCGGATTAACTCCGAAAGGGTGAAGGGCCTAGTCGAAGAGTTGGGTGAGAATACTCTTGGTGTTAGAACCCAATTTGGGCAGATGTCGATTCCTCATTATGGGGATCTAGAAGGAAAGATCATGGATGAGGCTCATAAGACTCGATACTCGATTCACCCTGGTGCCACGAAGATGTATCAGGACATGAAGAAAGATTACAAGTGGCCGAGAATGAAGCGCGATGTGGCAGAGTATGTGTGTAAGTGCCTTACTTGTCTGTAAGTGAAGGCAGAGCATCAAAGGCCATATGGGAAGATCTAACCTCTGGATATACCACCAAAAGGGGTTCCACTTGTGCGTGTATAGTGGAAACACCAAAAGGGGTCTGAGTCTACATGGGAAACCAAGGAAGACGTGAGACAGCATTACCCACAGCTGTTCGAGAGCTGACAGGTTTCGGCGATGAAACCTCAATAAGGGGGGTGGACTTGTAACGCCCGAAAATCTCGAGAAAAAGAAGGCAGGTAGATGTTCTAGCGCGAAAGGAGGCTGTCGCGAGAAAAATTCATGAGAAAGGAGGTTTTCGCACGAGAACCCTAGGCGATAAGTGTTACTGGGTATAAATAGCCGAGAACACCCAGCCAGACTCTAGGTCACGCGAGAAGTACTGCTACTAGAGAGAGAAATCGACTGCGTAGAGAGAGACAGTGAAGAATCCAAGTGTTTAAGGTATGTAACTCATGTAGTAATTCGTGTTATGTACTAAGAATGGATTATTGATGAATATAACGCATGGTTATGTAATTTTTGCTCGGTAAAGGCTTCGGGAAGGTTGTTGGTGTGCTAGAACTTCAAGAGGTGAGTCTCTAGTCCCCTTTTTACGCAAGTTTTATGTTTTGGGGCTATTATGCATACTAGAACGTTTTAAAATGCTCGTTTATGCTTGGTTTGATGATGATTAGGATGTTTGCATGTTAGAACAGCCTTAGACACAATAAGTTGTGACTGGGAGGGTAAAGTAGGAAGTTTTCACGCGAAAAGTTAATTGTATGTTATGAAATGAAGTTCTCGCGTGAAGGGGAAGTTCTCGCGCGATATGTAAATTTTCGCGTGATAAGATGGTTTCGCGTGATTTGGAAGTTCTCGCACGAGATGTTGATCTTGTTATTAAATTCTCGCATGCTGTGTTGTTATGTATATGTGTTATCTTTTCACGTTAAATGATTTTAAAACTATATGCTTTATGATGTGGCTTTACATGCTATGTACGTATTGTAAGTAAAGTAGTATGTAATGAAGTGAAAAATAATGAAGATGAGTCATGACAAACATAATGAATGAATGAAAAGTCTTGCAAGCAAAATGAAGGAGGTTCACGAGTCATGAGGTAGTTGTATGCTCCAACTGTGTACGGTTTAGCTAACCCTTGATGATGCGCACAGGGGTCTAATCCTTGAGACTGGCCATGATGTGATGGGATTCTTGTCACGTATCTTGGTACTGTGTCAGCTTCGGCATGATGTGGGGGTTTAATTATAAACCCCGGCACAGTATCAGCTTTTTAAAGCATAACGCGGGGGTATTGCATGAGACAGAATCTATATAATGATGAACGAAGTAAAGAATGATGATGAACAATGACGAAGATAATAATTAACTATTATCTGAATGTACGTATGATGTGTGATAACAAGGGATGTAAAGGATATGTTTAAATAAACGAAGTATTTTATTTATAAAATTAGAACTCACTCAGCGTAGCTGACTTTTGTATGCATATTAGTTGGCAGGTAATCGTTTGATGCTGAGGAGGTGTAGGCATGGATGCATAAACTACCGGGAATGATTTAAGTCTGGCATCGACATTTTTAGGAACGATCATTGTAATGAGATAGATTTTTTAGATGTAAACGATTAACATGGTGTTTTGTCACAATTTAATTATTAATGAAAAGTTTACATTTCCATTGCAAAATGATGAATTTTATATGTTTTTGTGATGATTGACCAACTGTAAGGGTCCCGGGAACGGGGCCTTACATTTTCATATTGAAAAAACAGTTTGCAGTGCTATGATTGTTTCTTCCACAAATTGAACAATAGTTGTGAAAACGGCATGTTTCAGTACGGTGATTATTCATATGACAGTACTTAAAGTATTTACCATATTTGCATTTTTCAGTTGTGTGAGTGTATTGATCACACCATTCATAGTATGGTAGATTTGCATTGCCTTGTTTGTTTATAACTTTTAATTTTAAATTTGATTTTAAAGGTAAGTCAAAAGTTACAGTTGCTTGTTTTTGCTGAATGGGAGCTTTGCCTTTCCCTTTGTTTGTTAGAGAGGCAGTGGAAGATCCAGCTTTTCTTCCACCAGAGCAGATATCAAACCCTTTAGTCTGCTTTGTGTGTTTTGTTGGTACATCAGCCACACTTGAAACCTTTTGAGTCATCTGTTGTTTGTTCATCAAATTCATTATTCTCTCCTTGATAAAAGTCAGTTGATTTGATTTGTGGTGATAATGAACTTTTAACAAATTTTATGAAAGGTGATTTTGATGTTAATGGTGATTTTGATGATGATGATCATCAATAAGTTCCAAAAAGGAACAGCTCTAAAAGAATCCAATGTGATCAAATGTATATTATTGTAAAGGGCATAAAAATCATATCAACATCATTAATAAGATTTCAAAGAAATCTTAAGATAGAGCTTATGATTTAAGGAACATAGTTTTCAAGTGTGAAAAAAGTGATGAATTGACTCATAAACGGAGGACAAACTCTAATGTGAATTGAATGTGGAGTCCATATTTGTCTATCTTTAATCAATACCAAAACATGACAAACAACATAACAAGTTGATAGTATACTCTTGCTTGAATTTATGTGGATCTTAATACTTGCAATCAGCACTAGATCTATGTCTACTATCCTCGTACAAAATGCTTCAGGAAGTTGCTTAGTGTCATAGTATGATCCCATGTTATGGTTAAAATGCTTGTAAATATGTTATGTGTAGTTTCTGCTTATAAACAAAAATACAAAAAGATTTTGTTTATGTTCTTTTCTTTGCTAATAAGATGGATAGATTATTGTTTTTCATGCTATTCTCTTCATAAATTTCTGCTAAATGTATAAGTTCATGATTAATCATAAATTTAGGGGGAATAGTCATCAGCATGAAAAATGAGTTTATCACTTTTAAATGAAGAAAATTGGAGCTTGAGCACTAACTTGGTTGCAGGATATCTAAAGTTTTTAACCAAATCAATCTCTTATACATTTGCCATGAAAAGAAGTCAAGAAGGTCCAATAGCAATCAACAAATGATCTACCAACATTTTAGGATCATACGGGGAAAACATAACAAGTTTGTCTTCCATAGATGTTCTGTGGAAGAATTAACTTGTGGTTCTACGGATAAACTTGATTGTGTATTCAAACAATCTTGGAAGGGTAATAAGGGTTAAGGGTCCCACAACATTAAATAAAAGGATTTAAATATTCTGAGGGAGTATAAATGATATTCTTGACCCAGGATTTAAACATTCTTATTCACTTTTTCAGACCTAGAAAATCGCTCTCATCCTATAAACCCCTCTTTCCACCAACATTCAAATTACCCACTCCATACAACCATCCACACTGAAATTTCAACATGATAACATCAAACATATAAGATTATCAAGATCGCTAATAGATTTGTAAAAGAACATAATGTTTGCGCTTTTCTTAACGCTGAAGACCCAGTGACCGAAGGGTGTAGAGATATAATCAATTATTTGAGAAGATCAAGAATATCTTATGCATTATCTGCCAAAGCAATCATCTATCAATCCCATATGATAGATTTTTGGAGCATAGCAAGAATAGAGGTGGAGGACAATGAAAAGATGATTTAATGAAGAGTTAAGGATTGATGAAAGAATCACCAGTAGGGTGTTGTAGCTGGGAGAACAAGAAGAGAGAAATCCAGATGTGTTTGAGCATGACTACATTGAAAGAATCTTTCGTCTGATGCGATATAATGGAGATTACAAGAACGGAGAGATCAAGAAAGGAAGGTTGTGCAAACCTTATAGGTTTCTGTGCCACACTTATTTGAAGTGTATGTCAAATATAAAATCTGGGCTGGATAGATTTTCAAGGCACATCTCATTTGGGATAATTGGTGTGTTTAAGGGAAGAAGATACAATTATGCTAAATACATCTTTTGGTGCTTATGTGACCACATCAGGGTACAAAAAGAAGATCGGATGTACATGTTCCCTAGATTTCTCCAACTGATCATCAATGATGTATTGCCCAACATTCAAAGAGAAGGTGGAGTTTTGTTCAATCTCAGCTTGGGAGGTCTGTACTTAATAAGATCAGTGGGCAATATCAAGGAAGAGATATGGAGATGTTTGCACATGTAATAGATGAAAATGCAAACATTCCCTTAGAACTTATATACATTGAACAACAACAAGCACCACCTGCTGAGTCCCCTGAACCTACACAACAAGAACCACTTTCTCCGCCACCAACATCTTTGATAAATCAACCAGAAACACTACCTGTTCATCTCAATTCACCAACAAGTAAACACACACAACCCTTCTCTCCTTCCTATTCCCAATCATCATTGAATACTGTTGCAATAGAAATATTCTCACCTGAACACTTTCAACAATCACCACCACCTCCATCACCACAACAAGAACCACGTTCTCCACCACCAACCTCTTTGATAAATCTACAAGAAACACCACCTGCTCAACTGAATTCACCATTAAGTGAACACACCCAACCTTTCTCCACTTCCCAGTCCCAATCATCACTCAATACTGCTACACCAGAACCATTCTCACCCGATCACAATCAAACACCTTCTCATCTAAAAACATAACAAACTTCCTCACCCCTATTTCCTGAACTCACCTCACCAACTGAAAGCCCTGTACTCACTATAATTATCAATCTTGAAGATGATAATGAAGATGAAATGAAAGATGGTGCAACATAAAAAATTTGTTTAGAAGCTGAGGGGAAGAATGACAAGGAAGTGGATCAACAACTTGAAGTTTATTGTGTAGAACAACAAGATGAGAGTGATACTCACTTTGTTAACATCACTGCTTTTGATGAAGATGATCTAAGAGAAGAGGAGATTAATGTGAGTAAAAGATTCCTTGTTGCTAAATATAACAAACCAATCATCAAAAGTAATCAAAAGTTGGAGAAGTTGAGAGAGTTTAAAAGGAAGATGAAGGAGAAAGATGAAAGAATTGCATCTCAAGAAGCAACCATCAAGCAGTTAAGAGAAGAAATTCAAACAAATAGTGAAGTGTTTGACACTATGGATCAGTTGGTAACTGAGTTGAATATTCATCAAGAAAAGAAAGAAAAGAAAAGAAAAGAGAATTTTATGTTTAAGCTGAACAAAGCTTTAAAAACTATCTCTAAACAATTACATCTACTGAAAGCAAAAGATGTGGAGCTAGAAGCTCTAAAGAAGAAGGTGCCTGTACATGAATTGAATATTCATCAAGAAAAAATCCAAGAAGTTGCTCAACCAACATCATCACTGGCAGGAAACCTTCCATTGATGAAGCCAAAAGAACCATCCATCAAGTATAATATAAAGAGAAAGTATATGGGAGGAATAAGAGCTAAAGTTATTGTGATTGAAGATTCTCCAAAGAAAACAAAAACAATGTCTCCTGAGCACACTCCATCAGCAGATCTATCTACTCTCAAACCAATTCAATACAATAAAGAAGATAGTGATGCTGGGTGGGAGGCTTTAATCAAGATTGAGTCTCCCAAGGCTGCTAAAAAAGCAAGGTCTGATGACTTACTTACTACTGAAGACATATTCGAAGAACTAGGCCAATCCTCCATGTTCATGGATCTGATCCATAATGGTTTTCGTTATGACATGGTGGAATGGTTGAATATGAATAAGATGAAGCAAGTTTTAAAAGAGTTTGATGCAGCACGGTTTGTGTTACCTTTGTGTAACTATGAAACCTTCACAAAATATCAATCAATCCAGAAGATAAAGCATGAATTGGGTCATTGTGACACCAAAAAGCTTACCAAGCACAACATGACATGTTGGCTACAAAGCCATAATTATGAATCTCATGAATTGAAGGGAAGAACTGTGGCTGAGCTTAGAAACTTGATGCATTATGTGATGAAGGTTGAATTGGAAACTAGTGTTAGATTTAGAACTGGGGCACCTAATCCCGCATATAAATAACAAACAAAACCATCCCCTACTGTGCCAATAGTAGTTGAAAGTAAAGATATGCACAAAGGGAAAGAAAAGCTTATCAAGGAGCCAAGGGATGTAATTCCCACCAAAATTTGGCCATTGGGAACAACTGTAAGGGAGATAACTGAGCAAAAATCAACACTGATTCAGTTGTATGATCATCTGATAACTCCAAGATCAGCAGAAGAGAAAAATCATAGCCTGGAAGTTTGACCCAGACTTGGATTGTGCAGCAATCAAAAGAGCATCTGGGATGATTCAATATTTTCCATGGATGGAAACACTATTTTCACACCCAGATGCAGACATCTATGATCTACAAAACATCCCAATCACTAATTACCCAATCAATCCAAGAGGGAGAGACTTCTTTGTTATTATTTCAAAATTAAGAAACAAATTTATAGGAGATGTTGTGAAGGAAGCAAAAAGAGATGATGCAGGACATAAAAGGAGAAAACAAAAACAGAGGAGGTCTCAACCAAGCTCCTCTTAACTTGTTGATGATGATTTTTCTAGAATAATTGGATATCCAGACAAGAGTATAGCATCCATCAAGATCATTCAAGGAAACCAATACTCATATCCCATTACTGGATGGGGATATGTTAAAAGAACCAAAGAATTGGTGCTGCAAAGAAATCATCCAAACAAGAAAGCTTCAAGTATTAGACTGCTTGATCCCATGGAAATAAAGCTTCTTCATTCAAGTTACACCTCATACTTGCATGATTAGTACTTCCCAAAATTGTCTAATAGCATTGCTCAAGGTGACGTATGTTTATATGTGCACATTATACAAGTGATAGAAAAAATTCATGCCAAAGCTTACAAAAGAAGAAAATTTGAGTCTGGTCAACTCATGGGAAGTGAAACCCCTTCTATCACTGATCTTCAAATTTCTAAGCAAGATGAGTTGGAAGTAGTCTCAAACAATAAAGTAGTTGCAACATTGACTACTGAAGAAGATGTCCTTGGTCTTAATTTTAAGACTTTGAAGAATATGAGCAAAATGAAGACCAAGTATACGTATCAAGATCAGGAGGATGCTGTTGCATACTTTAACAAAAAGATTTTGGAAATAGTTCTGGAGTTGAAGACTTTGAACAACTGATTACACGTTTCTAAACCTAAGGGGGAGTATTGTTAGGTCTAGATTGATTGTATACCTTTAGAAGATTATTCATCACTTGTAATGAACTCTTGTAAATCTTTATCTTTTGTATGCAAGATATATATATATGTTAACCCAAATTATTATTTCTGTTGATTATATGTGTTATTGCGGGAAAACATCATACTTGGTCACTTTTGAAAATTGACCAAGTACAAGAACATCTACGGAAGAACAAGTCAAGGAATATGCATCAGTGGATATCCTGCGGAAGCATTGTATCATCTACGGAAGAACAAGTCTGCTCGTGAGATCCAAGTTACAGCTGCTCCTGCGGAAAAAGAAAGCTTGCTCATGTGGATGAAGTTCAATATGAAGATCACAGAGCTAACTCCTACGGAAGGCTAACTCCTACTGAAGGCTAACTCCTACGGAAGGCCATCTCCTACGGAAGAACAAAATACTTGCATGAACTCCATTCATCAAGGAAGCCTCATGAAGTCAACAAGTCAAATTCTCTAGAGTGATGTGATCAAGTCAACATCTGCAGAAGACTGCACTTCTGTCAGAAAAGAATATTGCATGTCACGTCAAGAATTTTATTTGTGTAACTTTCTTACTACAATAGGAAAGTTACTTTTACCCATGTAAAAAGTGAATCCCTCTGCCTATAAATAGAAGGCATGGGTGCACTCTTTTAGGGCACCCCAGAGCAACAATTCAGCAATAATGCACCAATAATACACTAGCAATTAGAACACCAAGAACACCAAGAACATCACCTAGCAATTATCATATCAGCAAAAATCAAAACCGATTGTAACCAATTCAGTATTAATGGAAATCATTTGAAGCAAATATGTTTATCATATTGCTTTAGCTTGTTTTCGATTTCCCTCATCTGTTCTTCGTTGATACATTACAATTACAATTTCTTAAACAATTAATTAAACAACTGATGGGAATAATTCAGTGTTTAATTAACCTAAATGCATGATTTTTCATCATGACAAGTGTAGAACAAGTTCACATTGTTTATGTTTTGATTTGTAGGTATTTGGAGCTAAAGAAGGTCTATTTTGAGAGAAAAAGGAGAAAAATACGGAACTACAAGGTTTGAAGCTGAAAATAAAGAAAGTTACAAAAATGGCAATGAAAAACCTATACCGGCGTATGATACGCCGGGCAGCATATTGGTGGGCGTATTTGTGGCCGTATTTGACAGAAACTACAGAAGGGGGCATATGATTTGCCACCCCTAGGCGTATCATAGGCCGGTATGCAACCAACTTCCGGATTTTGTGGAATTTCAAGCTACTTAAACCTATCCAACCCTAATTTGAAAGAGAACTTTTCCAAGCTCAAATCTTGACAATTCTAAGGCGATTTTTGGTGTTCCAAGGCTCCCAAAGTCATCCACAAACATTCTCAATATTAAGATTAAAGATTCAATGAAAACCATGAGTGGCTGAGTTCTTATTGATTGCTTTCGGGAGTACAATTAATGTTAGGTGAAACAATTGGTATGTTTGATTAGTTTTACTTGTATTGAACAATGGATTAGTGAATGAAGTTTTATGTTTTGATTAAGTTAAAAGCGTTACTTATAAATAAAGTTGTGTGCTTGATTATCAGTTTTCGGTTTCCTTGCATCGTGAGTTTATTAAGAAAAGTAGACAACGTGATATAGGTGAATTGGTAACTTTGTGAATGAACGAGTCGTAAAAGATTGTTCATTTGTTACCACTTTAATCAAAAACTAAGATCTTGAAGTATTGTTTCTTACAAACCCTAATTTAAAAGTATTAATTGTGGATCTTGCGGAATTGGAAACCCGAAGTGATTGTTTCTTATTATTTAGTTAAATTAGTTCTAAAGTTTGTTGCCTTTTACATTAATATTTTAGGGATTATTTAAAGTTTCAATTTTTAATATTAAAGTTTGTGTCTTTTAGTTAATTGAGTCATATTGTTAAACATTTTCCACATATTCCCTGTGGAGACGACCTTACTTACCCTTATGCAATAAAGGAAGCTAAGACCGATATATTAAATTGTTTTTGATCGAGTCTCGACAACCAGATCAAAATGGCGATGTTGTCGGGGAACTAGTGCGCTTAGTGTTTAATAGTTTTTATTTTCTTTTTTTAAAAAAGATTTCAAAAAAAACCCCAAAAAGTTTTTATTTTTCTGTTTTCCTTTTTAACTTGTTTTTATTGTTCAGTATTACGCGAGGTATTTTGTGTTTTCTTGTTTGCAGGTAGCCATAACGTTAACGCATACGATATTTTCAGGAAGGACCTCACCACTACAGTTTGACCCGAATATCGAGAAGACTGCAAGAGAGAATCGTGTGTTTCAAAAAGCATCAACTTCAAGAACTTCTCAAATTCGTGGTCAAACAAGATTGGAAGAAGGAACATCATGAGCAACAGCTCATCGGATTTTAAGTCGACTTTCAAGAACTCTAGAAAGTAATCAATTAAGAGGGATGAATAACCCAAAAAACCAAGGAGGGCCACAACCCAACCAACCTTTGGGAGACATCCCATTACTCGTATTTCCTCCACTTGATGACCCCCCACCTCAACCACAACCTGTGCAACCTCAACCTCAGGGGCCAATCCATGTGAATCAAGGGGTGCAACACCAACCTCTCCTCGTAAATTTCCAGCCAATACCCAATGTTTGGATCCGTGATCCAAGTTTTCATCATAACGGGGAAGGTAGTCAGCAGAGTAATGAAGAACGGGTTTCAATGGAAGGTAGTCATCATACAAATTACATGTAGGATTTGATTGAAGATCAAGAAGATATGGAAGGTCCGGTTCAACAAAATTTTGGAAATTATGGAAATCAACTAGGTTATAGGAACCGTCAGCCAAACTATGATCGAGATGGTTATGCACAACCACTTGAATTCCACAATCTAGGAGGTCAACCATTCAATGGTATACCATCTAATCCAGGAGCTCACCAGTATGTACCTGCACATGGCGTGGATAGTCATTTCCGCCCCGCCATTGCCATCAACTCATCCCTTATTATTCCACCAACATAACGAGGGAGAGCTTTTGAAGTTAGACCATAATGCTTAGGCATTCTTCCTCACTTCCATGGGATGGAAATTGAAGAACCATATTTGCACATATCCGAATTTGAAGCATCTTGTAGTACAATACGTGGTTAGGGTTTTTCATCTGAAGAAGTTAAATTGGTATTTTTCCAGTTTACACTCAAAGATAAAGCCAAGCAATGATTTTTAGCTTTGCCATCCACAAGTATCCACACATGGGTTCAAATGCAACAATTATTCTTAGATGAATATTACATTTCTCAAAGAACAAGTGATGCAAGATTGGCAATTCGATTTTTACGCAACAGTCAGGGGAATAAGTTCATGTAGCTTTTCATCGATTCAAGGAGATATTGAGAACTTGTCCACATCACGGGATACCTAAGTGGGAATTAATATTAGCATTCTATGATGGGCTCTCACCAAAAGATGCAAAAGATGTGAACTCTACAAGTGCGGGCACATTTACTTCGAATCATGAGGATGACGATTTGAACACATTGGAGAGATGAGTATGATATCTAAAAAGCATGCACAATCAAGTCGATGGTCAAGAGGTGCAAATGCTAAGATGGCTAATGATCAAGTGGCTATGGATAGAATTGCTATTTTAGAAAGAGAAATTGCAAGCCTCAAAGTGGGGAAAAGTAATGTGGCACATATATCCAATGACTATGAAGTATGTGATATGTGCAATGACATCGCCCACACATCGATCACATGTTATTTGAATTTGGGAAAAAGTGAAGAAATACATCAAGTTCAAGGACAAGGAGTGAGAAAGACATATGACATGAACTCAAATACATATCACCCTGGTCTTAGAAATCACCCAAATCTTAGATATGGCAAGGAAATAATCAATACCAAGGCCGAAGCTACCAAAAGAACAACTACAATCAATGGAATTATCAACAAGGAGGTCATTATCAACAAAGGAATCAACAAGGGACATCAACTCATAATGGTAATGATAACGCGATTTTAACAGCAATTCAAGACTTAGCAAAAGATATGAAAGAATTCAAGCAATTCAAAGAAGTGCAAGAGAAGACTAACGAAGCTATTGCTAAGCAACTAGGACAACTAGCTGAACAATTGTCCTAACGAGAAACTAGGAAGCTTCCCAGTGCCACAACAAAGAATCCTCAACATCATGCTTCGAGTTCAAAGAGTTCTCATGTTGGCCGGGTAAGTATTTTAAGAAGTGGTAAGACTTATGACAATAAGGTTGTACCACCACTACCATTAAAAGAGGGAGTGGTGGTAAACCTTGGTGAGAATGGGGAAAGTGATAGTGATTTGGAACTTGAAACACCTAAAACAACCAAAAAAGTAACTTTTCATGAATCAAATAAAGATAAAGAAAAATCAACCAAAATTGCATCGCAAGGAGTATGGATGAAGAATAATACCATTCCTTATCCCTTAGCATTAAAAGAATCTACCAAACCACCTACAAAAAATGAGGGCCTTAACAAGATGAGATTTGGGAAGTTTTTAAACAAGTAAAAATCAATCTTCCATTATTAGATGCAATCAAGCAAATTCCGGCTTACGCCAAATATTTAAAAGATTTATGTACCCAGAAATGGCATCATAAATTACCAAAACAACTTGATTTTACTGATAATGTTAATGCTATTTTATCGGGAATACTTCCACCAAAACTTCAAGATCCAGGAGCACCTTTAATTTCAATCCAAGTTGGTGACTTTAAAATCAACAAGGCTCTCCTTGATCTTGGAGAAAGGGGTAGTATTTTACCCAGACGTTTATATGATCAATACGAGTTTGGACCATTGAAAAAGCCGATACTACAGTTGTACTAGCTGATTTATCCCTTAAACTTCTGTGTGGAATAGTAACTGATGTGATCGTAAAAGTGGAAGATTTTTAATACCTAGTGGACTTTCTTGTGTTAGACTATGCAAGCCCTACTAATGACAAGCAACCCAATGTTATTTTGGGAAGACCATTCCTAAAAACTTCTCAATGCTTAATCAATTGTATGACTAGCACAGTATATATGGCATTTAGTAATAGAAATTGCAATTAAATGTATTCTTATCTATTCCAAAAACTATATTCACTGACGAATGTTTCATAATGCATGTTATTGATGAGTGCCATACTCATGAAAATAAGGATAGCACCATGGATTTGTGTATCTTATGTGACAGAGAAGAGGAAAAGTTAGTGATTGAATTAGAAGCACAAGAACAGGGGTGGGAAGTGAAGCCAATGCAGGAAGGCAAACCGAGTTGGACACACCAAGTTGAAAGCTTACCGGAGCATATCTATACTCATTTAAAACGATCCTTAATTTCACCACCACAAGTGGAATTAAAAGAATTTCCTAAACATTGCATCCAACTTAAAGAATTTCCACAAGTAGGTGATAACAAGACTTTACCAGTAATCATTGCATCCAACTTAACGAAGGTTCAAGAAGTGGCTTTGATGGAAGTGCTAATTACTCATAAAGCAACCATTGAGTGGAGAATTGCTGATTTGAAAGGAATAAGTCCATCAATTGTAATACACAAGATCATCACCGAAGAAGGAGCCAAACCATCATATGACACACAAAGGAGATTGAACCCTAACATGAGAGAAATCGTTAAAAAAGAAGTGCTGAAGTGGCTTGATGCAGGAATTATCTACCCAATTTCGGATAGCATGTGGGTAAGTCCAACACAAACAGTTCTGAAGAAGGCTGGCATTCAAATTGTCAAGGATTATAAAGGTAATGAGGTAGCACTCGGCCCATAACTTGGTGGCGTATTTGTATTGATTATAGAAAATTGAATGCAGCATCTTCTAAGTATCACTTCCCATTACCATTCATTGATCAGATAGTAGAAAAGCTCGTAGGTCAGAAATTTTACTCTTTTCTAGATGGGTATTCCGGGTATAACAAAAATGCTATTCATCCCGACGATCAACAAAAGACCACATTCACTTGTCCATATGGGACATTCGAGTTTAGGCGAATGCCATTTTGACTGTGTAATGCCCCTGCGACCTTTCAAACGTGTATGATGAGTATCTTTTCAGATATGGTTGGGGAGTCATTGGAAATCTTCATGGATGATTTTTTTATTTTTGGCACGTCTTTTGAGTCATGTTTAGCTCAATTAACAAAAGTACTAAAATGATGTGTAGAAACAAACTTGGTTCTAAGTTGGAAAAATAGTCAATTTATGGTTCAAGAAGGAATTTTGTTAGGGCATGTGATTTCTAGTAGGGGAATTGAGGTGGATCATGCGAAATTCAAGTGATCTCAACCTTACCTCCACCTACTAGCATAAAAGGGGTACGCTCTTTCCTTGGGCATGTCGGGTTTTATCGAAGATTAAAAAAAAATTAGTGTCATTACAAAACGTTTATGTAACCTCCTTCAAAAAGATGTTCCTTTCGTGTTTGATGAGGAGTGTGTCCAAGCTTTTAATGTGTTAAAACAAAAACTAAACGAGGCCCCAATCTTAAAATCACCAAATTGGTCCATACCTTTTGAAATTATGTGTGTTAAGTGATTATGCAGTCGGGGCAGTTTTAGGACAACAAATGGATAAGATACTCGTTTCCATATACTATTCAAGTAAAACTCTTTCTAGTGCACAGCTAAACTATAGAACTACAAAAAAAGAGTTACTTACGGTAGTATATGCCTTAGATAAATTTCAGTCGTACATTTGGGGAAGTAAAGTCACTATTTATTCTGACCATAGTGCAGTGCGATATTTGATGGAAAAGAAAGATGCTAAACCAAGGCTAATTCGATGGATCCTCCTGTTGCAAGAATTTAACATGGAAATCCATGACAAGAAAGGAAGTGACAATCTGGTAGCCGACCATTTGTCACGTGTCGTACACCAAAGTGATGTTCAGAAAGCAGACATTAAAAAAACATTCCCTTACGAACACTTATTATCTGTATCAACCATTCCGTGGTATACTAACTTTGCTAATTACTTGGCTGTAGGTACACTTCCCATTCATTGGACTAAGAAGAAAAGGCTACCATTTATGTCACAAGCAAAGAATTACATATGGGATGAATCAGATTTATTTAAAGTGGGAGCAGATCAAATTATCAGAAGTTGTGTACCCGATGATGAGATACAATCGGTTTTGGGGAACCTTCATGCATCTGCATGTGGTGGTCACTTCAGTCGCCAGAAAACAGGGCATAAAGTATTATCATGTGGACTTTATTGGCCCACTTTGTTTAAAGATGCTTTTGAATTTTCAAAAAACTATATAAATTGCCAAAAGATTGGCAGTATTTCCAAACGAAATAAGATGCCCATGCAACCGATTCTCGTAGTTGACATTTTTGATGTTTGGGGAATCGATTTCATAGGACCTTTTCCTAATTCATATGGCAATTTATACATTTTGGTGGCAGTATATTATGTGTCCAAGAGGGTTGAGGCAATCGCTACCAAAACTAATGATCATGCTGTAACTTTCAAATTTGTTCAATCAAATATATTTTCAAGATTTGGAATCCCTCGTGTAATCATCAGTGATAGGGGAACACATTTAAAAAATGTTAAATTTGGGAAATTACTTAACCGATATGGAGTTGATCATCGGGTAGCCACACCGTATCACCCTCAAACAAGTGGCCAAGTAAAAGTGTCTAATAGGCAAATAAAAGAAATTTTACAGAAAACCGTGCGAGCAAACCGTAAGGATTGGTATATGAAGTTGGATGATGCTTTATAGTCGTATTGCACGACTTTTAAAACCCCTATTGGCACCGCACCTTATCGATTGGTTTATGGTAAAAGATGTCATCTACCTGTTGAAATAGCTCATCAAGCGTTGTAGGATGTTAAGAATGTTAACATGGACTATGATGTTGCAGGTAAAGCAAGGAAGCTTTATTTATGTGAGTTAGAGGAATTGCATGACAAAGCTTATGAATATGCGTCTACTTACAAAGAGAAAATGAAAGCAGTGCATGACGTGAAGATAAGGAAAAAGACTTTCGAAGAAGGACAGAAAGTGTGGCTATACAATTATCGGTTAAGACTCTTTCCTAGGAAACTCAAAAGCAAATGGACAGGTCCATACCTTATTACGCGTGTTGGAAACTATGGGGACGTGGAAATTGAGGATTTTGAGGATCATCTCTGCCAAGTGGTGAATGGTCACCGCCTAAAACCATACTTGGAAGCTAATGATATCAATGTACCATCTCACGTATCTGAAAGTTTCTTATTAAGCACGTTGGAGAATCTTCCCCCTACGTAAACATACAAGGTAATAAGTCCAGCTGAAGACTATAAACTTAGCGCTAACGGGAGGCAACCCGTGAACTTTGTGGGCGTGTTCACTAGAAACCCTCACGAGACTACAACTCGTCCACTCGGGTCTACCGAGGGGTTTAAGGCTTGTTGCATACGCTAAATGCAACTGTTATTCCTACGACAATGAGTTAGGTTTTATTTCTTTGAATTCTTGTTTATCACATTATTTCTTTTATGATTCTCATTACATGCACTATTAGTTACAGTCCCAAAGTTCTCCTAATTCATATCTATTCCATGGCTAACCACAAGTGTGAGGATTAAAAGAAAAACCCAGGTATGTTCTATGTCTTTTAGGTGCCTTGGGATGAACCACGGCTACATGGGGGGTAGCGGATATAAACAAGTGAAACAATTAAGAAAACGGCACAAACCGACGTATAATACGCCAAGTGGGGCGTATCATACGCTGACCCCCTAAAAACATGCTGAAATTTGCTGCACATACGTTCCTGGATACGCCCCCTAATACGCCAGGCAGCGTATGATACACCGGGGTTGGGCATATAAAACGCCGGGTATGTGCAAGGAGGCGTATGATACACCGGGGTTGGGCGTACCATACGCCGGTCATGTGGCAGCCCTAAAAGTTTGACTTTTTGACCAAATTCACACCACACTATCCACATCCAACACCCCACCCATGAATTAAACACCACTTTGACCCATTTTCCCACCACTTCTTCATCTTTCACACCCAACCACTCTTCCCCTCACCAAGAACAATCACCTTCTACCCCAACCACTCTTCCCCTCACCAAGAACAATCACCTTCTACCAAACACAACTCCCTTAATTTTCAACCAAATCAAACGTTTTTGGTGTGCTTGTTGGATAACTTTTTGAGAGGATCAAAAAGCTTGGGTCAGACTTTCAAATCTCACAAGGATTTGTAAGATTTAAGAAGGGTGAAATTCGGGTAATTTAGGGGGTTTTGCAATTCAAGACAAGTTCAATACTTTCAAGATCATAACACCTTTCAGGTATGTTTTCTGTCACTAAACTCAAGTTTCATGAGTTATAACTCATTATATGGTGATTTATATGTGATTCCCTTATATGTGGATATGAATATAAGAATAGATCATAGTGTTACATCCTTAGGAAGTGATAGATGCTTATATGCATTAAAAGGATGGATTTTAGGATAAAAAGTTAGGATCTTGATGGTGTTGGGAAAACCTATGGCAAAACATGAATTGAGAATTTCATATGAACACCATGTTTAAACGAAGGTGAATCAAGTGGGAAATTTTATATAATGAAATAAAAGTATGTTTTCATAATACTGAATGTCACAATCATACGATGTCAAGATCACCATGACACCATGAAAACACACAAATGAACTAATGCATAAAGGTTGACCCAACATTTAGAAATCTTAAAGTAACTGTGGTATTGTGTGTTGCAGGAACAATGCATCTTTTCAGGAGCAAGTCAAAGGGTAAACAACTTGAGTCATCGAGATCTTCCAAGAAACAAAAGGAGCAAAGTCAAGGTGAGTTGCAAGATGAAGACACGACACCGGCTGATCAAGGCAGGGGGTCAAGACCAAGCTTCACTCGTGCTAAGAAGTTGTTCGTGCACGACCCATTATGGTAAAAGGAGCTTTACTTGGGGAAATTTTAAAAAGGGGTGAAGAACATGGACAACATCTTTATATGTGAACGGACTCCAATGTTAGAAGATTTTGAAGCCTTGGGGGTGGTGGAAAAGTTTAGAAGGTTAGGATGGGAAGCAACATTAACATTCCATGATGATGGCCACAATGACAAGATTCCAAGCAAGGATATTCTGGAATGGATGTCAACATTAGATAGGGAAGATGGTGACAACCCCCCTCACATTAGATAGGGGGTGGGTAGGTAAGAAGGAGATGGTCATGTCATTCGATACCATCCAATAGGTTGTGAATTTTGATTCAAGACTAGCAAATCAGTATGAATACCCTCTTGAAGCGGTTTTTTGGAATAATGAGTTTGTTACCCAGGAAGATATGGCCATATTGCAAGACATGTTAGTGGACAGTAGCGGGGGTCAGTTTGTAGGAACTCAGATGCACATCATTCCTAAAATCTTGAACATGATCAGCATGTTTAACATAATACCAAAGCTGGGAGATAAGAACACTATTAGGCAGACGAATGTGTGTATAATACATGCATTGTTAACAGGAAGAAGGCTGCTGTCACTAAGGCACTTGATCTTAATAAATGTTTGGGATAGTAGGGAGAGTGCATATAAGAAGATGATTCCTCATTGCAGACTAATAACAGCAATTATGAGAACACAAGGGGTGTTGGGAAAAAACACTCACTACATTGTCAAGCCACACAAGTTCTTTATGGTTGACAAATTCAGCAAATTATCTTGGTACTACAAGAACACCAATACCCAAGTTATGTTGAAGGATAAAGGAACCAAGGAAGTACTCATGGGAAGGAGGCCAAATGCTCCACCCCTATGACCAGGTGAACAACTAGAGTCAATGTCTTTAGGGGAAGACGATGATGCAAAGGAAGATAAAGATGACGATGAAGATGAAGGATTTACTAAAAAAGGGGATGGCTCAAAACACAGGCCCATTCCCATTCGAAGATAGTCAGAGGCACCATCAATAGAAGAAAGGATGAGAAGGATGCGACCTAATGTGGCAATGGCACTACAGTGAGAAGCAATGGAGAGACAAAATTTACATGCAAGAAATCAGGCGTAATATCATTAGTTGTTCCTTAACCAAAGGTATGACGATGTAACTCAACAAAGACATTACCATGATTTCTATGCAGGAAGAGAATACATGCCATATCCAAGAGAAACCGACTGGAGCCGAACGGTTATTTATGATGAGCAAGCAATATACCCGTATCCAGCTTCACAACCATCTCAATGGATCCCTCTACAACCACAAGAGCCACCAAAAGAAGGAACCACTGATCCATACAGCTTCCAGCAGATGCAGAATTTGATGATCGAATGGTTTGGCCCACCCTTACTACCACCGCAGGTTGATGATCCATATGATGACCCTAGCCGGAACCATTCTGGCACTCGCTGATAGAGTGTTGCACACTATTCAGGTCCATGTGCTCCAAACCCTCTAGTTATGAATAATATTGTGCGTGTGACTTAGACAGCTTATTAAATAATGGTATTAAGTGGACGGATGATGAATGAGGGGTGGGGAACGAGTTGGTATTTGAATGCTAAGTAAGTGAAATTTTAATCATGGTTGTCTTTGTGTCATCAGATTAACTACCATACATTAAGGACAATGTATCTCAAGTGTGGGGATGAGGGAAAAATTGAAAAAATTAAACCTTTTTAAAAAATAAATCTTCTAATAAGCTTAATTGTGTATAAGACCTAATTTTTTTTCATACATGGTTAATTATCACTTGTTTATGCATGTATAGATCCCTTGGCATGCTTATTTTAAAATTATAGTAAGCCACTCCCATCATGACGTTTTAAAAAAAATTTAAGTAGAATTCTTAGGAGGCATAACGAACCGGTTGTAAATAACATATGTGATCCATATTATTAACCCTTTCCCACCATTTCCGTGAGAATTTGAGCCTAATTGAGCAATTCATAGCATATGTTGATTTGCTTTATATTTTTGCATAATGAGGGAAACCATGATATGCATTTAAGTTAGAACTCCTGTAATTGATGCGTGTCAAGATCATGAACCAATATGTGCATAAATATGGTAGAGGCATTAGGAACGAACCATTTGCTTAAACCTTTTCTTTTGAATTCCTTACGTTGATAATCTTCCTTTAGACACCATGTTGAGCCCCAACTTGTCGTTTGAATAACCCAACACAATAAGCCTATAAAGCCTTAGCCTTTTTATGAAACATAGGGTGATGAAGTCCAATTCATGATATGTTTAGAAGTGTTGTTTCAGTAATAGTTCAATAATCATATGATTGGTTGTGAAACAAAAGAGAGAAAAAGAAAAAAAAGGGATGAAAAAAGCTAAATATGTGGTCAAAATGACAAAGATATGAAACAACAAAAATAGTATGAAAATTCAATGATATTATTGCAACTAGATGATAGAGATTGATAAACAAGACGTCTAGCATGTTAAATTGGATTTCATTCACCGTTAGCCGCTCAAAAATTCCTATTCTATCACACCTTAAACCTTAGCCTAGCATTACAACCCATGAAAGACCTCTTGATTTATGTATTTATTGATGGCGATATGATTAATATACGAGCTTTTGATGAAGATGTACAGTCTTGGTTTGAGAGTTCTAGATATACTAGTATATAATCACTAGTCCACAAAACAAACAGAGAGGAGTGTTCATCGTGAAAAATGTAAATGCAGGCATGTTTGAAGCAAAAGGTGAAGTTATACCAACTAAGGTGATTCTAAGTTTAAAACATGAATGATATTACATGTTGGGTTATGAATCTTACATGATGAAAGTTTAAAAGTAAGTATGCCTTGTGACCTCAACTTATACAAAGTTGTGATAACTTAGCATGTTTGATTAAATAAGGGGAATTGCGCAAGTAAGTTTGTTTGAGGACAAACAAAAGGTTGTGTGGGGATGTGATCGCGTGGGAATAATTCAGTGTTTAATTAACCTAAATGCATGATTTTTCATCATAATAGGTGTAGAACAAGTTTACGTTGTTTATGTTTTGATTCGTAGGTGTTTGGAGCTAAAAAAGGTCTATTTTGAGAGAAAAAGGAGCTAAATACGGAACTACAAGGGTTGAAGCTAAAAATAAAGAAAGTTACAAAAATGGCCCAGAAAACCCTAAACCAGCGTATGATACGCTGGGCAGCGTATTGGTGGGCGTATTTTTGGCTGTATTTGACAAAAATTACAGAAGGGGGCATATGATACGCCGCCCCTGGGCGTATTATACGCCGATATGCAACCTACTTCCGCCCCAATTTGAAAGAGAACTTTTCCAAGCTTGAATCTTGACAATTCTAAGTCGATTTTTGGTGTTCCAAGGCTCCCAAAGTCATCCACAAACATTCTCAAAATCAAGATTGAAGATTCAATGAAGACCATGAGTGGATAAGTTCTTGTTGATTACTTTCAGGAGTATAATTCATGTTAGGTGAAACAATTGGAATGTTTGATTAGGGTTTTTTGTATTAAATAATGGATTAGTGAATGAAATTTTATGATTTGATTAAGTTAAAAGGTTTACTTATAAATAAAGTTGTGTGCTTGATTATCAGTTTTCGGTTTCCTTGCATCGTGATCTCATTAAGAAAAGTAGACAACGTGATATAGGTGAATTGGTAACTTTGTGAAGAAACGAGTCTTAAAAGATTGTTCCTTTGTTACTACATTAATCAAAAGCTAAGATCTTAAAGTATTGTTTCTTACAAACCCTAATTTAAAAATATTAATTGTGGATCTTGAGGAATTGGAAATCCGAAAGTGATTGTTCCTTATTATTTAGTTAAATCAGTTCTAAAGTTCATTGCTTTTTGCATTAATATTTTAGGGATTGTTTAAAGTTTCAATTTTAATAATAAAGTTTGTGAATTTTAGTTAATTGAGTCATATTGTTAAACATTTTCCATATATTCCCTGTGGAGACGACCTTACTTACCCTTACATAATAAAATTAGCTAAGACTGATATATTAAATTGTTTTTGATCGAGTCTCGACAACCAGATCAACAACAAGTTATGATAATTCCACGATCATTATTTATTCAATCAAACTAATAATTCCTATTTTGATCCTTGGATTCACAACAAATACGGCTAAGTATTTGTTCATCCGCATTTACTAATGCGGATGTGAATAACCAAATGCGCTTAAGTATTTGTTCATCCGCATTAATCAATGCAGGTGACATACTTAATGCGGAAGCTCAAATGAAGAAATGCTGATGAAGGCAAATACATCCATATTAGTTAACACTGATGAACATCAACAAATGTTGATTATATTTTGTACTTAGACTAGTATTCAGATGTATAGTTGTCAAGGTAGTTTAGTCATTTTGTACAGGCATTGTATCAGCCTATAAATAGAATAGTATACACTACTTTTGTAAGTTTCGATCTGGTGATTACAAGAGATTCACAAGTGTTTCCTTTGTGCTAAAAACCCTAGCACACTTTGTATACTATTTGACAACATCAATATACAAAGCATTTATTAGTATTTTCAGCATTAAATGTTCTTTTATTCTTTCCGCTACTTAATCATTGACTCAATCATCATATTCGATCTTAGTTGAGTCACATCAACTCAGATGCACATCTTGGACCTAGTCAATTGGTATCAGAGCCTTGGATCTTGAATTCGTCTAAAAATCAGTTTAGATCTTGAATGAAAATCAATTGAACTGGGGATTGAGTTGTTTATTAGTAAGTTTTATACTTCTATTATACATTCATACTAAAAATACGTGAACCTTTATCAACCATCAACGTTCTTTTGTCTGACAAACTTAAGAACACTGCTCGAGTGTTGATTTATAAAAAATCAGATGAAACCACTCATAATCAAAAATATTAACCTAAAATCAACTGAAGATTCAATCAAACTGTTGTCGAGAACTGTTAATCAAATATTATCCACTATTCATTGCATTGTCTTTTACTGTTGCTACTTTTCACCTAAAAACGAAGCATCCCAAATAATAAAAGATTTTATCATAAAAATTGAAAATCAACTTGATCTAAAGGTAAAATTAATCAGAAGTGATAATGGGACAGAATTCAAAAAATAAGATCTAAGTTCATTTTGCACACTAAAAGGCATTGCTTATCAATTCAGTGCAGCTAGGACTCCTCAACAAAATGGGGTAGCTGAAAGAAGAAATAGAACACTGATTGAAGCAGCACGAACAATGTTAGCCGATGCCAAACTGTCAATTACCTTTTGGGCAGAAGCTGTCAACACATCGTGCTTTGTGCAAAATCGAACTTCGATAATCAAAGAAAGCAACAAAACATCATATAAACTTCTTTTTCATAGAAAACCATTTATTGGATTTTGGAATCATTTAGTTGTCCTTTCTTAATAATAAACACCCAAGACCATTTAGGAAAGTTTGCTCCTAAGTCTGAGGAGGGATTCTTTGTAGGTTATTCATTTGTCTCAAAGGCTTTTAAAGTGTTTAATCCAAGATTAAACAATATTGATCAATCAACCAATGTTCAATTCAATGAGCATGCCTTTCCCAAGTCAAAAAATGTTCCTGATTGGTTTTTGATATTGACTCATTTACTAGATCTTTTGATCAGTTCCACTTGTCAAATACAGGTAACTTACAATCGGCTGGATCTTCTGGAACAGTAGAGAGAAGAAATGAATTTCCTATGATTATTTATTCTTCTACTGATCAATTTGATGAACAAGTTCCATTACAAGCTGATCCTGTCAGACAAGCTGCACAACATCAAAGTGTTTCAACTGAGGCTGGTCCTAGTTCAATGCCCACTCCTTCAGCTGAACCATCCACTAAAGTGAGAAATCCAGAATCAGCTTCTGTACTAGTTGAAACTGAAGGAAATGCAAATAATGAAAGTCTTAAAAGTGCTGCTGAAGCTGATGAAGCATTTGATTACTTTCACCATTCACCTACATCACAACCTGAAGATGCCTCTCACCAAGAAGATCTGAATGTCTCTAATCTTGTTGTATCCATTGCTGGCAATTTGATTCCAATTACCAGGATACATAAGAATCATCCAGTGTCTAACATCATTGGTGATCTAGATGAGTGGGTGACCAGAAGCAAGTTAAGTATCGCAAACATCTATTTGTTTTCTTGCTTTTTGTGTCAAACAGTACCTAAGAATATTAAGCTAGGTTGAGGCAATGCAGGATGAACTGCTACAGTTCAAGAAACAAGAGGTATGGCAACTGGTAGACCTTCCCGAAGGAAAATATCTATCGGTACCAGATGGTTGTACATAAACAAGACAGATGACACGGGCATTGTCATCGGAAACAAGGCAAGATTAATTACACAGGGCTACACTCAAGAAGAAGGAATAGACTATGATGGAGTGTTTGCTCCTGTTGCGAGATTGGAAGCCATAAGACTCTTTCTTGCTTACTCTGCATCTTTGAAATTCACAGTGTATCAAATGGATATAAAGTGTGCATTTTTGTATGGCAAAATCTCAAAAGAAGTCTATGTGAGTCAACCACCAGGTTTTGAGGACCCAGATTTCCCTCATAGGGAGTACAAGCTGGACAAAGCTTTGTATGGTTTACATTAAGCCCCTCGAAAATGATACGGGACTCCATCATCTTTCCTTCTTGATCACGAATATGAAAGAGGAAAGATTGATCAGACTTTATTTAGAAAGAAGAAAGGTCATGAATTGTTGTTAGTCCAGAACTATATGGATGATATCATTTTTGGCTCACAAACAAGCAATTATGTAAAGATTTTGAAAACCTCATGCACTCCAAGTTCTAGATGAGTGCTTGGGAGAACTCACTTTCTTCTTAGGATTTCAAGTACAACAGACAACAGATGGAATCTTAATCAATCAATCAAAATATATGGATTCAATGTTGAAGAAGTTTTATTTTGCAGACTGTTAGTCTATTAGAACTCCTGTGGACACTAAAGTGAAAATTGGTCCAGACTCAGATGGCAAATCAGTGGATCAAACTCACTATCGATCAATGATAGGGTCACTTATGTATCTTAAATCTAGTAGACCTGACATTATGTTTGGTGTATGTGTTTGTGCTAGATATCAAGCGGATCCCAAGGAATCTCATGTGAATGCTATAAGAGGATATTCAGATATCTCAAGGGCAAACCTGCACTTGGATTATGGTTTTCTAAGGAAAGGGGATTTCAATTTCTATGCATACACAGACAGTAACTACGGGGGATGCAACTTCAATTGGAAATCCACTTTTGGAGGTTGTCAATTTATTGGTCCAAGTCTGGTCTTTTGACAGTGCTTGAAACAAACAAATGTATCTGTGTCAACAGCAAAAGCTGAGTACATTGCAGCATCAGCATGTTGCTCTCAAGTTCTCTGGATTCAAAACCAGATGCTTGATTATATTTTTAACTTCTTGCACACACCAATTCACATTGACAACACAGCAGCCATGTTCATAACAAATAATCAAGTTCAACACTCAAAAACCAAACATATTGACATTAGATATCATTTTTTGAGAGACTGTGCTGAAAAGGAGTTAATCAAGTTGATTTAGGTTCACACGGACAATCAGTTAGCTGATTTGTTCACTAAGGCATTTGACCCTAGTCGGTTTGAATTCTTAGTCCAATCAATTAGCATTATTAACCATGAGTAAATAATCAAAACATCAAAAAACATTAAAATATTATGAAAATACAAAGAGAAGTTATTTTGTTGAAGTATATGTTATGTACTCCAAGTGGGAAATGATATAATTACAGTTGTTATATCATTCGCTGTGCTTATTTCAAAATCTTGAAAGACTGACATGACTTATTTGATATGCGGGTAGGCTTATCTTGGAAAAGAAAATACATGCTGTGAAAAACTAAAGCTCATATTCAACTGGGAAGCCATCATCTTAAGGTGTGTGTAATTATTTAACTTATCCAAGTTTGTGTGTGTATGGTAACCTAAACACACCAGGTAGTGATACTTTATGAAACTCATTCACCCACATCAGTTTCTGTTTTGCTGAGCAATGATCTAGAGAAACAGGCACATAGTACTGATGTCATGATCCAAAAAGATTCCCAATGAGGAACATATCTAACCTAGATGAATTAATAAAGAATACATTCCTTGTGAATGGACAAAAAGAATCCCAAAGCGGTCACCTTCCAAAGTAAAGTGCAAAAAGAATCCCAATGTGGATCAAATAAACATAAGGATCAAAACAAAAAGAATCCCAATGAGGATCTCCCTTCCTCAAATCAAAATGAGATTTCATAATTTAAACAACCTGGTCATGTAATTTGTGAAAAAATTCTACCATGCATGTCATGTGAATGGTTGATCTTTCCACACTTTTGAGTGTGAGATACATATTGAATATATAATCTACTCAAAACATGATAAAGATCACATGCATTAAAATATCAGCCAATCATGAGTTTAAGAGGACAAACATACCTACAATGTCTATGTTCATGATTATGTCTATTTTACTAACAATTGCTTGCACTTGTGAAAGGTATGATTGATATGATCCCAATTAAGGTATACATCCTCTTCATGTACAGATAAGAAAAACAAAAAAAATTACAGAAGTATTTTCCTTTCAATTTAAAAATTCTTTAAAGTTTCTATCCCATCTGGATATAAACTTTAGGGTGAGTAATTAAAAGTAAAAAGAAAATATTCTCAAAAACATAAAATTTGCAACATCTTTTCTTCAATATAAAATCAGAAAAATGACTATGTTGGTGTGGAAGTTATACCATAAGTATCTCAGTTTATACACATGTTTGGAAGCACAAAGTCCAGGATCAGTCAAAACTGGGAAACTTGTATCATATCGAGTATACAAGTAAATCCAAGCAAGAATCGACAATCCAAGCAACAGTCAAAACTTCATAAAATCAAAGTAACAGAGTCATCTTCATAAAAATCAGAATATCAGTGCAAAAACAGTCAGAATCATCCTCTGCAAAAACGTTAATTTTTGACAAGTTCAAAAATTAATGCGGGTAAGAGTATTGGTTAATGTGGGTGAAGGTAACCCAGACATATAACCAATGCGGGTAACTGTTTGTTCTTCCTCATTTGTTATAGTAAATGCGAACAAGTTAATTTGCTATAGTAATGAAATGCCCACAACTTAAAGCATCCGCATTTGCTACACTAGTGAAATGCCCACAACTTAAAGCATCCGCATTTGCTACAGTAGTGAAATGCCCACAACTTAAAGAATCCGCATTTGTTGCAGTAGAGAAATGCGCATAAATTAAAGCATCCGCATTTGCTACAGTATCAAAATTAAAACATGCGCATTTTTTCACACTTGCAAAATTTGTGTAAGTAGTTAAATGTACTATTTAAACACATTAATGAAAGTCATTTAATACTTTTCAAATTTAAGTAAACTTATAGTACGACGAGCATTTTTCTTACTGTTCTTCATCATCATCCAAACAACCTTAGATCTTGTGTTTCTATTGTTCATCCAAATCCATTCCACCTTTAATTTGATCTTTAACCAAAGCAGCATCAAAACAAGAATCTATGGCAAACCTAACATGGAGCAAGCTCCACAATGTTAGTGGATTTCATGATCCTGATATGCCCGAATCTGTAGGATTAAGAGTCATGATCAGATTCATCTCTACAACAAGAGTGGCATATGCTATCACTGTTAGACCCATCATTTATGAGAACCTCATTAGATCTTTCTGGGGAATAGCTGAAGTAACTGAGATTGTTGGTGTAAAGACTATTTTCGAAGAATTACTGATGATCATACATTGGTAATCTCTAATTAGACTGTAAGACAGTGTCTACAGCTTGAAGATGATGCCAACTCTCCCCAAGAACTTGAAGAAGATGACATCATGACCTTCTTTGCCAACATTGGTTATGAAGGTGGATTTGAAGGAAAACAGATTATCAAGGGCTTAGTTGATCTGCAATGGAGATTCCTCATTCATTTATTCCAACACTGCTTGTCCAAGAGGAAGACTGAGTGGAATGATATCCCCATTACTACTTTATTAGCCATCTGTGCCTTAAACACTAGCAGACCATTCAACATGTCTACTTATGTGTTTAATAGCCTGATCTCAAACATCCAAGAAGGAAGGAGGAATATGTTTCTAATGTACCCAAGGTTCATTCAGTGCTTTATCAATGAAGCTTTTCCTGAACTTGTACCAGAGGGGCCTGTTATGGACATTCTTCATTATAATGCCAAATCATATAAGTACATCAGGAAAAGAGATCCTAGGAACTTTTACAGCGGAACTTTCTTTCCATTACTTCCATGGATGTTACATCAGATAAACCCAGAAGAAGTTCATGAAGAAGCTGCTGAAGAAGTTGTTCCTGATGTTGAGGAACAAGCATGTAACAGCCGAAACTTCGGTCAAAATAAAAAGAAAAGAAATGTATCAAGAAAGAAAAAGAAAGAATTTTGAAGAAAACGAAAAGGAGCCAAAGTTGAGGGATGCTATGTGTAAATGGTACAAAAAGTCAAATTTTATAATATTAAAAAGGCATGGTCGTCCATATTGCCTTTTTACTACTGTGTTCAACTGAAACAAAAATAAAAGAAGCTGAATTCGGTTTTTCTCTCGGTTGTGAAGGAAAGAAGGGCTGAAATCTTCAGAGGTATGTGTTTTTGTGTTAACTAGTTTGGTGTTTTTAGGGGTTTTCATCCTTAAAACCGATTTTTTTAAGTGCTCTTTCTATTTGGGGTGTTTGTTTTTGCTTGTTCTAGGTGTTCAAACTCTTGTACAAGCAAGTTTGGTGGAGTTTTGCTTGTTTGCTGCAATAGGTGAGTTCTAGACCCCATTTTCTATGTGTTTTAAACAATTTTGGGGCTGAAAATGCGTATATAAAATGTCTTATGACTGTTTTATGCTACCCGTATGTTTTTTCATGTATATGTTTTGTTCTATGCTTGTTTATGTGTTGTTGTTGCTTATAATGTTAAGTTTATGCTTAGAACAGGTACAAATGCAGATCTGGATTAGTGTTGATTCTGAAAAATGAATAACAAGTGGTCATGCACCCGAACAGGGCCCATGCGCCTGAGATTTTGATTAGAAATATCCATGCATAGGTCATGCGCCCAAACAGGGCCCATGCGCCTGGAAATTTTTCCTTAGAAAACTTTTAAGTAGGGGTCATGCGCCCCAATAGTATTCATGCGCCCAACCCTTTTGTTTAGGCGCTTAAGTGTTGGTCATGCGCCTGAACAGTTCATGCGTCTAGAAATATAGGTTGAAATGCCTAAGTGTAAGATTCATGCGTCTGTATAGTGTTGATGCGCCTAAGCAGGGCTCATGCGCCTAAACACTTAGAAAATTTTCTGGAATTTTGGAAAAATCAAAATTTTAGGGTTTGACCCTGGTTTGACATGTTGCTGCTATTTGTTTATTTTATTCACATTTTGGGATGTTCTTGTGTTCCTTATTATTATATTATTAAGTGACATTACGTGGTGTGATTTTATCCGTATACGTAAAGTATTATCATTAAAGAAAGTTGAAAGATTAATGATAATGAAAAGTGGAACATAAAGAACGAAAGAAAGTCTTGCAAGCAAATTCACCGGAGGTTCACAACCATTAGGTTGTTAGCTCAACTGTATGCGGTTTAGCTAACCCGAGGGATGCACACGGGTCAATCATTGAGATTGAGGGGACCTTTGTTGCTGCCCCGGTACTGGAGTCAGCTTCATGCACCCAGGTAGGCGTCTATTTATAGACCTCGGCCCAGTACCAGTTTCAGGCACATTATTTGGGGCATAGCACATTGGTCTGGAATAAAGTGAAAGATAAAAAAAAAAGAATGTTAGAAATGAATGATGATGGAAATGGTAAAAGAAGATAATAAATGTTATCTAACTGTACGTATGATGTGTGATCGCGTACGAAAGAAATGTACATTATTTTAAGGGTATTTTCATATACAAATCTTACCAGGTATTTTAATGTTTTGAAACTAGAGATCACTCAGCAACACTGACTTTTATGCATTTTCAGTTGGCAGGTAATTTTGTTGAGGATGGCACATAGGGAGGCTACTCGTAGGAATAGACTGGCATCCGTTCACCCTTAATAACTTTGTTGTTTTGTAATGCAATTAATGTGGGCTTTTGTAACTGATAACAATCAATGACGTATTGCTTAGCAACTGTATTTATTAATGAATGGTTGGCTATTGATATTAATTCCGATGCATTGATTTATGAACTATGCAATGTTTTTATATATTATGCTACGATTGACCAACTATGAGGTCTCCTGGAATGGGGCCTTACAAGTTGGTATCAGAGCCAAAGTTTAAGAAAAATAGTTAAATATTTGCAAAAACCTAAACATAAACTGAGAATGGGACGAATGGAGGGATGCCAGCCCGAGTAGCTACGTGCCATGAGGTATATCTTTTCTTAATATTAACCGGTATTATGTGCGTGTGCTATTTGAATTATGTGCTTTTAGTAGATTTGAATACTAATGTAGTCAGGATAGGAAATGCTCGGGGGATGAAGAGTAAAGTAAGTGGCTAATCACAACTGGCCACTGTAATTAGGGACTTACTATACCTAACATAAACTGAGCTATTACCTTCTATGACCGTGTTGGTGTTCGAATCTTATAGTGTTTAGAGGATGGCCGGTGGAAGATCATCTAAGGCTTCTAGAGGTGTAGCACGTGGTGGACGTGGTGCAGGAACAAGTGCCACGAGGAAAGGGGGTAGAACTGCTCGAATGACCCCCGCAGATCCCGAGGTACATCAGCATGATGGCGTCGATGAGAGTGCCAACCTGAGGGCCTCAGTGACAGAGGCAGTGGTTGAGGAGGTTCACCAAGTTATGCAGACGATCCTACCATCTGTCATGACTGAAGTGATCCGGGCTGTAAGGGAAGACGAGAGGAAGGAGAAGGAGGAGGAGAGGAGGACTACTACTGGAAGAGGGGGAAATATGAGTGATCATGGTAATAAGGAGGAGCTGAATACTGAAAGGGGAGCCTCCAGTGATGAAGAGGAGGTGGAAGTGCGGGAAACCGTGAAGAGATGCAGCTACAGGGCATTCCAACGGTGCAAACCCCCTACTTTTGACGGCAAAGGTAATGCTGCCGCTGCTCACTGCTAGGTAAGAGATATGGAGGCGATGTTGGAGATTAGTGAGTGCAGGGAGGACCAGAAGGTGAAATTCGCCACTCACTCATTCGTGGACTCGGCTCTGTGCTGGTGGGACAATATTGTCCAATCCGAGGGCAACCGGGCCATTAGGAGGATGAGATGGGGAGAGCTGAAAAAGATGATGATCAAGGAATTCTGTCCTCACAGAGCACTTGATAAGATTAAGAAGGAGTTCTTATCACTGCCCAACCAAGCACTTTTAGGTGACGCCGGTTGACATCTGCAATACACTACCAAGTTTAATGAGATGGCGAGGCTGGTGCCGGATCAGGTGACGCCGGTGACGAGGAAGATTAAGAGGTATGTGTAGGGATTGCCGGTTGACATCTGCAAGCACTTGATCACTGCCCAACCAAGCACTTTTAGGTCGGTAGTGGATCTGGCTGGGAGGTTGTATGATGAGAGGGAGGTAGTACTGGTTGAGATAAAGAAGACGGGTGGTGGTGATAGGAATTGGAAAGGGAAACGATTTAGGCGTGGTGGTTTCACCTCGAATAATAAGAGGATGAGAGTGGACGACCGTAGGATGGAGTCATAAAGCTCGGGGATTAAGAAATGCGTTAGGTATGGAAAGCAGCACACAGGTGAATGCAAATGGTGGGCGAGTGTGTGCTTCAAGTGTGGGAAGCCCGGTCATATAGCAAAGGATTGCGGAGTGCCGAAGTGCTACAACTGTGGAGGATCTGGTCATAAAAGCCACGCGTACAGGAAGCCGAGAACCAAAAGTTCTGGGGCCAAGAAGGGGATGGAAGATGGAGGACAGAGGGCAAGCACTAGAGCCTTCAAGATGACCCGAGAGGAGGCTAGAGTAGACCCCGACGTCGTGTCAGGTATGTTTCTAGTAAACCAAACTTGTGCCTCTGTATTATTTGATTCTAGTGCTAGTAGGAGTTTCATTTCTGCTGCTTTCTGTGCAAAGTTGCCTGTTAGTAGTAGGAGTATCGCTGAGCCATTCGATGTAGAAACTACTATCGGTAAGTCTACCAGAATCTCTGACATGACTGAAAACTATGAAATAGAACTAGAAGGCCATAGGTTCTCTGCTAAACTATTTGTGATGCCCATAGGTGGATTTGATATAGTACTACGGATGGATTGGTAAGCAGCTTATGAGGCAATATCGTGTCTCGCAAGAAGATAATTTGATTAATTGCGCCCGATGGAAGTTTGGTGACGGTCTTCGGTGGTCGCGTCACTACAGTTCCGAAGGTCATTTCGATGGCGGTGGCAAAGAAGTGCATGAGACAGGGATGTAGTGCCTACCTGGCTTATATGAAGGATGTGGATGAATCAGTACCATAATTGTCCGATGAACCCGTGGTGTGTGACTTCCCAGACATGTTCCCAGAAGATTTACTAGGTGTGCCACCGGACCGCGAGATCGAGTTTTAGATTGATCTGATACCAGGTGCTCAACCGGTTGCCAAGGAACTGTATTGAATAGCTCCAACCGAGATGAAGGAACTTATGGTTCAACTGCAGGAGTTGATGGACAAAGGGTTCATCCGACCGAGCATCTCTCTGTGGGGTGCTCCGGTCTTGTTTGTTAAGAAGAAAGACGGTAGTATGAGGATGTGAATAGACTCCCTGGAGCTAAACAAGTTAACAGTGAAGAACTAATATCCCCCACCCAAAATAGATGACTTGTTCTATCAGCTCCAAGGTGCCAGTTGATTCTCAAGGATAGATCTTCGGTCTGGTTATCATCAATTGAAGGTGAAGGAGCAAGATATTCCTAAGACAGCTTCCCGCACATGTTATGGACACTAAGAGTTTCTCGTTATGTCCTCCGGTCTAACTAACGCACCAGCTGCCTTTATGGATCTGATGAACCAAGTGTGTCGGCCAATGTTGGATAAATCAGTGATTGTGTTTATTGATGATATCCTGATTTATTCAAAGAGCGAAGAAGAACATGACGGGCACATACATGAAGTGCTGGAGACACTTAGAAGAGAGAAGCTATATGCTAAATTTTCTAAGTGTGCTTTTTGGTTGCGCGAAGTTCAATTTTTGGGTCACGTGGGGAATTCTGAAGGAATTATGGTGGACCCGACAAAGGTTGAGGCAGTGATGCAATGGAAGTCTCCAAAGACGCCATCCGATATTTGTAGTTTCTTGGGTTTGGCGGGCTACTACAGAAGGTTTATCCAGGACTTTTCCAAGATAGCCTCACCTTTGACCAAATTTACGCGCAAGGAGGTGGAGTTTGTGTGGGGTCGACAACATGAGGATGCTTTTGAGGAGTTAAAGGCAAGATTAACTCAAGCTCCTATCTTGACATTACCCGAAGGGAGTGAAGATTTAGTGGTATATTCGGATGCTTCTTACTCGGGACTGGGTTACGTGTTGATGCAACATGGAAGGGTAATAACCTATGCGTCCCGACAGTTGAAGACTCACGAGGTCAATTACCCCACGCATGATTTGGAGCTCTCGGCTGTGGTCTTTGCCTTAAAGATTTGGAGGCACTACCTGTACGGGGCGAAGTGCACCATCTTCATAAACCATAAGAGCCTACAGTATTTCTTTGAGCTGAAGGACCTTAATATGAGGTAGAGGAGGTGGTTATAGTTGATCAAGGACTATGATTGCGAAATCCATTACCACTCGAGCAAAGCCAATGTAGGGCAAGCACTATAGCCTCTGTATTATTTGATTCTAGTGCTAGTAGGAGTTTCATTTCTGCTGCTTTCTGTGCTAAGTTGCCTGTTAGTAGTAGGAGTATCGCTGAGCCATTCGATGTAGAAACTAATATTGGCAAGTCTACCAGAATCTCTGACATGATTGAAAACTATGAAATAGAACTAGAAGGCCATAGGTTCTCTACTAAACTATTTGTGATGCCCCTAGGTGGATTTGATATAGTACTACGGATGGATTGGTAAGCAGCTTATGAGGCGAATATCGTGTCTTGCAAGAAGATGATTCGATTAATTGCGCCCGATGGAAGTTTGGTGACGGTCTTCGTTGGTCGCGTCACTACAGTTCCGAAGGTGATTTCGATGGTGGTGGCAGAGAAGTGCATGAGACAGGGATGTAGTGCCTACCTGGCTTATATGAAGGATGTGGATGAATCAGTACCATAATTGTCCAATGAACCCGTGGTGTGTGACTTCCCAGACATGTTCCCAGAAGATTTACTAGGTGTGCCACCGGACCGCGAGATCGAGTTTTAGATTGATCTGATACCAGGTGCTCAACCGGTTGCCAAGGAACTGTATCGAGTAGCTCCAACCGAGATGAAGGAACTTATGGTTCAACTGCAGGAGTTGATGGACAAAGGGTTCATCCGACCGAGCATCTCTCTGTGGGGTGCTCCGGTCTTGTTTGTTAAGAAGAAAGACGGTAGTATGAGGATGTGTATAAACTCCCTGGAGCTAAACAAGTTAACGGTGAAGAACCGATATCCCCCACCCAAAATAGATGACTTGTTCTATCAGCTCCAAGGTGCCAGTTGATTCTCAAGGATAGATCTCCGGTCTGGTTATCATCAATTGAAGGTGAAGGAGCAAGATATTCCTAAGACAGCTTCCCGCACATGTTATGGACACTAAGAGATTCTCGTTATGTCCTCGGTCTAACTAACGCACCAGCTGCCTTTATGGATCTGATGAACCAAGTGTGTTGGCCAATGTTGGATAAATCAGTGATTGTGTTTATTGATGATATCCTGATTTATTCAAAGAGCGAAGAAGAACATGCCGGGCACATACACGAAGTGCTGGAGACACTTAGAAGAGAGAAGCTATATGCTAAATTTGCTAAGTGTGCTTTTTGGTTGCGCGAAGTTCAATTTTTGGGTCACGTGGTGAATTCTGAAGGAATTATGGTGGACCCGGCAAAGGTTGAGGCAGTGATGCAATGGAAGTCTCCAAAGACGCCATCCGATATTTGTAGTTTCTTGGGTTTGGCGGGCTTCTACAGAAGGTTTATCCAGGACTTTTCCAAGATAGCCTCACCTTTGACCAAATTTACGCGCAAGGAGGTGGAGTTTGTGTGGGGTCGACAACATGAGGATGCTTTTGAGGAGTTAAAGGCAAGATTAACTCAAGCTCCTATCTTGACATTACCCGAAGGGAGTGAAGATTTAGTGGTATATTCGGATGCTTCTTACTCGGGACTGGGTTACGTGTTGATGCAACATGGAAGGGTAATAGCCTATGCGTCCCGACAGTTGAAGACTCACGAGGTCAATTACCCCACGCATGATTTGGAGCTCTCGGCTGTGGTCTTTGCCTTAAAGATTTGGAGGCACTACCTGTACGGGGCGAAGTGCACCATCTTCATAAACCATAAGAGCCTACAGTATTTCTTTGAGCTGAAGGACCTTAATATGAGGTAGAGGAGGTGGTTATAGTTGATCAAGGACTATGATTGCGAAATCCATTACCACTCAAGCAAAGCCAATGTAGTGGCCGATGCCCTTTGCCGGAAGGAGAGACCCGAGCCAATCCGGGTGAAAGCTTATCGGTTGGTGATGACCTCTGACGTGATGACACAGGTCAAAGAATTTCAAAATGAGGCGTTGAAGGAAGAACACCTTAACTCTGAAAGGATGAGAGGTTTGGTCGCTGAGTTAGGAAAGAATACCCATGGAGTTAGAACCCTCTTCGGGCGGATGTGGATCCTTCGTTATGGAGACTTACGGGGACGGATTATGGATGAAGCTCATAAGACTCGATACTCCATTCATCCTGGTGCTACCAAGATGTATCATGATATGAAGAAGGAATACTGGTGGCCGGGAATGAAGCACGATGTAGTGGAGTTTGTGAGTAAGTGCCTTACTTCCTTGCAAGTGAAGGCAGAGCACCAGAAGCCATACCGGAAGATCCAACTTTTGGATATACCCGAGTGGAAGTGGGAACACATCACCATGGATTTCATAATGAAGTTACCCCGTATGGCAAGGGGGTATGACGCCATATGGGTGATAGTTGATCGTCTGACAAAGTGTGCACACTTCCTACCGATCCGTGAGACATACTCATCTAAGAGACTGGCGGATCTATTCATCAAAGAGATTGTAGCTTGTCATGGTGTGCCGATGTCTATCGTGTCAGATCGTGACACCCGGTTCACATCGAAGTTTTGGAAAAGATTCCATGATGCGATGGGGACAAGGCTACACATCAGCACGGCTTATCATCCTAGATAGATGGTCAGTCTAAAAGGACGATTCAGACGCTCGAGGATATGCTCCGAGTATGCATGATCGACTTTGGAGGAAGTTCGGATGATCACCTACCGTTAGCAGAGTTCTCATACAACAACAGTTATCATGCCACCATATGAGATGCTATATGGTAGAAGTTGTAGGACAACCATGTGTTGGGGTGACATTGGGCCGAAAAAGTTGGGAAGTATTGAGGCGATCGAGGCTACGACAGAGAAGTTAGAGAAGATTAAAGCCTTTCTGAAGGCGGCCAAATATAGGTAGAAGTCGTATGCCGACAAGAGGCGTAGACCGATTGAATTCAAGGGTGATAGAGTCATGTTGAAGGTCTCACCTGGGAAAGGGATCATCCGGTTCAGGAAGAGGGGTAAGCTGAGTCCAAGATACATAGGGCCTTTCCGAATCATCGCACGAGTAGGAGAGGTGGCCTATCGATTAGAATTGCCTAATGAGTTAAGGGGAATTCATCCGACATTCCATGTATCTCATCTGAGAAAGTGCTTAGCCAACGAGGACATGATTGTACCACTGGATGATATAGAAGTGGATGAACGGCTCAATTATATGAAGCAACCACTGGCAATCATCGATCGGAAGGAGAAGAGATTGAGGAATAAAGTGGTTCCACTTGTGCGAGTGCAGTGGTTGCGCCGAAAGGGTTTGGAATCTACATGGGAGATCGAAGAAGAGATAAGACAGTATGACCCACAGTTATTCGAAGAGTGACAGGTTTCAGGGACGAAACCTCTTTAAGGGGGGTAGACTTGTAACACCCGAAACTTCGGTAAAAATAAAAAGAAAAGAAAAGTATCAAGAAAGAAAAAGAAAGAATTTTGAAGAAAACAAAAAGGAATCAAAGTTGAGGGGTGCTATGTGTAAATGGTACAAAAAGTCAAATTTTATAATATTAAAAAGGCATGGTCACCCATATTGCCTTTTTACTGCTGTGTTTGACTGAAACAAGAAGAAAAGAAGCTGAAATCGGTTTTTCCCTCGGTTGTGAAGGAAAGAAGGGCTGAAATATTCATAGGTATGTGTTTTTGTGTTAACTGGTTCGGTTTTTTTTAGGGTTTTCATCCTTAAAACTGATTTTTTTAAGTGCTCTTTGTGTTTGGGGTGTTTGTTTTTGCTTTTTCTAGGTGTTCGAACTCTGGTACAAGCAAGTTTGGTGGAGTTTTGCATGTTTGCTGCAATAGGTGAGTTCTGGACCCTGTTTTCTATGTGTTTTAAACAAGTATGGGGCTGAAAAATGCATATATAAAATGTTTTACGACTGTTTTATGCTACCCGTATGTTTATGCATGTATATGCTTTTGTTCTATGCTTGTTAATGTGTTGTTGTTCCTTAGAATGTTTTGTTTATGCTTAGAGCAGGTACAAATGCAGATCTGGCTTAGTGTTGATTCTAAAAAATGAATAACAGGTGGTCATGCGACCAAATAGGGCCCATGCGCCTGAGATTTTGTTTAGAAATATCCAAGCACAGGTCATGCGCCCAAACAGGGCCCATGCACCTGGAAAGTTTTCCTTAGAAAACTTTTAAGTAGGGGTCATGCGCCCCAATAGTATTCATGCGCCCAACCCTTTTGTTCAGGCGCCTATGTGTTGGTCATACGCCTGAACAGTTCATGCGCCTAGAAATGTAGGTTGAAATTCCTAAGTGTAAGATTCATGCGTTTGTATAGTGTTGATGCGCCTAAGCAGGGCTCATGTGCCTGCATTGTGTCCATGCACCTAAACACTTAGAAAATTCACTAGAGGTTCACAAAGAATGAAAGAAAGTCTTGCAAGCAAATTCACTAGAGGTTCACAACCATTAGGTTGTTAGCTCAACTGTGTGCGGTTTAGCTAACCCGAGGGATGCACACGGGGTCAATCATTGAGATTGAGGGGACTTTGTTGCCGCCCCGGTACTGGAGTCAGCTTCGTGCACCAAGGTAGGGGTCTATTTATAGACCTCGGCCCAGTACCAGTTTCATACGCATTATTTGGGGCATAGCACATTGGTCTGGAATAAAGTGAAAGATAAAAAAAAGAAAGTTAGAAATGAATGATGATGGAAATGGTAAAAGAAGATAATGAATGTCATCTAATTGTACGTATGATGTGTGATCGCGTACGAAAGAAATGTACATTATTTTAAGGGTATTTTCATATATAAATCTTACTAGGTATTTTAATGTTTTAAAACTAGAGCTCACTCAGCAACGCTGACTTTTATGCATTTTCAGTTGGCAGGTAATTTTGCTGAGGATGGCATATGGGGAGGCTACTCGTCAGGGCTAGACTGGCATCCGTTCACCCTTAATAACTTTGTTATTTTGTAATGCAATTAATGTGGGCTTTTGTAACTGATAACATTTAATGATGTATTGCTTAGCAACAATATTTATTAATGAATGGATGGCTTTTGATATTAATTCCGCTGCATTGATTTATGAACTATGTAATGTTTTTATATATTATGCTATGATTGACTAACTGTGAGGTCATCGGGAACGGGGCCTTACAAAGCACATGATGATGTGCATGTTGATGAACATGAGATTATTAAAGATTAACCAGCTGCTCATGATCAACACATTGTTGAAGAGCATGCTGAGGCAGCTGAAGAAGAACTGAGGCAAGTGTTGTGACCTCTCGTGTATTTGTTAAGTAGTCATTATTAATCCCGTTATTTCTTATAAGGATTCGTTTTGTTATTAATACAATTCCAAGGTTTCGTTTGTAAATTCTTGATGTAATTTAATGCGTGGATAATTAATATTGTCAATAATAATAATAATAAACATAAAAGAAAATATCAATATTAGTAATAATAATAAAATGATAAATAATACTAAGAAGGTGTTTAATCTTGTTAATAAATGAAAACAAACAAGTTTAAAATTTGGGCATAAAATAATAATATGTAAACTACAGGGACTAAAACTGTAATTTAGTTTAAACTAGAAATAAAACTTTGGATTAAAAGGTGTAATATTAAAACCTCAGGGACCAAAGGTGTAAATTGTAAAACCCAACCCCAAACACCCCGATTTTCCGGTGGGAGCTCCGGCCGAGCTCTGGCCACCCCCAATCGGTCGATATACCCGAATTTAACTCAATTAAACCACACCATTACAATCGCGCAACCGTTTCGAACTTGAACACGCACCTTAATTTCGTTTAGACGTCGGTTATGAACCCAATCGGTTTGAATAACCGAAGCTTTTAATCATAGAGTCGTTCGAACATTAAAACTCTATAATAATCAAATTAAATGTATCTTAATTGAATGTTTAACTAATCCTAAGCGACTATCAAACTCAATTCCACCTGAAACACACTGGAACCACTCGAAAAATTCCCTCTCTTCATCGCGACTACAACGCTAGTGTTCATCACCATTCTGTCGATATTAACTGAAATTGACAGAGGGCTTTCGTTCATCAAGATCCTTGGAAGCTTCCTGTGCAACGAATTTGGATAATATCAACGTTTGCATCACGAACACTACCCAACCTTGGTTCCGACTGTTCTTCGACTTGTAGCATCGATTTCTCACATCTTTCGGGTAATTAAACACACACACATACTCGGTTTTCTTTGAGGATCAAAAGCCCTATGTTTATTACAGGAATTATATTAGAATTCATGTTCAATTAGGTTGAAATCGAATCTAGGGTTTATGTGGAATTGGGGGTTTTCTTTGAATTTGTGTTTTTAAGAATTAAAACCCATCTTCTATCAGGCATAGGCGCCCTAGCCTAATGGTAAACCACTCCCATGCCATCCTTGAGGTCCCGGGTTCGAACCCGGGCACCCTCAAACCTTTTTTTTAAGGCTTTTCAGCCTTTAAATAAATTATGAAATTTTTTTTATAATTGTAAAAATTATTTTTGTAAACTTTAAATATTTTTAAAGACACCAAATTATTTTCTGTAAAATTTTAAACTTAAATAATTAAATATTCTTTAATAAAACATTTTTAACAAAGGTTATTCTTGGATTATTTCTTATAAAATGGATTTTAAATAATAGTTTAAATTAGTAAATTATTATTGGCCAACACGTTAATTATTGTTTAATCATGTTATTTTAAATAATTATAAAAATCTATTTACATCATATATTTAAACTTTACAAATTATTATAAAGGATTTAATTTCTTTTCCCCATATTAAATTACCTAAATGGGATATTTCTTTTCATTGGATTAAAATATATTTAATTTCATTAGCTAACCCTATTTATTTATAAAAACCCCAAATTCCCATTGAAACCCTAGTTCACGTTAATTCGTTAATATTACCTCCAAACTTATTCTTGAAATATATACGTAGGTAACTTGTAAAAGGAATCGTTGGAGCACCGTTTATTTATTGATATCATCTTATATATTTTCCATGTGAGTTTTCCATGCCCCTTTTTACTTTATTTCACACCTTTTGGGGTGAAACATGTTAACTTTATGAACTTGCACTTGTAAACATCTTGATACTTGTAAATGCACGAGCAATTCATTTATAAACTTTGTCATGGTTATTTGTAATATTGTGAGCTTTATATGATGAATATTATATGTTGACAATCATTAACTATTGCTAGCCTGGCGACGTCATAGATCTATGGGCCTGACAAGCCTATTTGGTGCTAAAGCCGAGGTTATTGCCGGCTCCTAGTGTCGTATTCTTGAGCACTATGGGAACCAAGTACACTTAGCTAATCGTTAAACTTGTAAATGATATTCTTGGTCAAGGTTTGATTGTAGCTATATGTTATCTATAAACTTGCTTATTTCGTAACCATTGACATGAATTGCTACTTATAAACTATATATATATATATATATATATATATATATATATATATATATATATATATATATATATATATATATATATGTATGCTTAACCCATGGAAACTCACCAACTTTTAAAGTTGACCATTTTATTTTTAACATGTTTCAGGAAATGCACAAGGTTGATGATTATCTTTTGAAGCATGCTTACACCTAGGATTTGGACCTAGGAAAAATAAATAAAATAACTTGAGACTTGAAAGTTGAACTTTGTTTATTTTTGTTTGTTGAGACATTTGGTTGTAATGTTTATTTCAACTTATGAATTTTTATATTTACAATTTATGGTAGTGTTATGTGGCTGTGAACAATCTTAACCCTCACATCTCGACGTTTCCGCCGTTAAGGTTGGGGTGTGACAGATTGGTATCAGAGCCCATAACTATAGGGATTTAGGTTATTAGAAATGGTGACCTAGACTATAGTTGATGCATGAACCTCATAAGAAAAATCTTTATGATCTTGTAATATACCTTGTTGCATGCTACATAATGCTACTTGTTAAGGATGGCCTCTTGATGTGCAACTTGATGCCTTTAGTTAGGATTGCCTTATAATTGAGAAACTTGGTTGCCTTGTCCTCTCTAAAACTTAATCTTAATCCTTTATTCTCTCGACGATGAAATATCTTAAACTTATTCTCGACGACACGGGGGAACGTAAGCTTTATATCAAAAGGTTCAAATCCTTAGACTTTATGACTAATCTATGAAAATCTCATCAAGGTTTTAATTCCATGAACCTAAAGAAATATTGTGTGACACATAGACACCTGTATTCTGGATTTCTGGCAAAAAGCCTTCGGGCTAAGGTAAGCATTTCGCATAAATCCCGTGGGACTAGTTATGCTTACCTGGGGATTTCTGGGATGAGTGATAAACTATGGTCAATATACACAAGTTTCTAAGGCAATTGGAGTTAACTCACCTTGACGTGTCAACGTTTCCAAATGGTAATGCGTACCAAATGGAATCATTCCATGTGTGTTTTACAAGTCTTGAAAAATCTTTGTTGATTTACTATCTTCTACCTCCAAATTTCTGTGACTAACTTATTTTATATCCAGCATGTCTCGTCATCATGGAAAGCGTGGTAGCTCCGACCGCAAATTAGCCGCCATGATTGCCCGTCAAATGGCTGCCGTCATTCCGACCATGGTTGCCGAACTGAGTAGCACCTTGATGACCAACGCTAGTAACAACACTAATGGCAATGGGCAAGGAGAGAATAGTGCAAATCAAGGAAGAAACAACCAACCCTGCACGTTTAAGCACTTCAACTCGTGCAAACCCACTAGCTTTAGTGGGAAGGAAGGAGCCACTGGACTTCTCGAGTGGTTTGAAAGCATGGAGAACACCTTCATCAACTGTGAGTGTCCCGAGGCACTCAAAGTCCGTTATGCCACAAGTGTTCTTCAACAAAGAGCACTTACGTGGTGGAATAGTGAGAAGAGGAATCGTGGTGCTGATGCTGTGTTGGCACTCACTTGGGAAGAATTCAAGAACATTGCCATCCAAAAGTTCTGCCCGAGAAGTGAGTTGCAAAAGCTGGAGGAGGAGTTTTGGAATCTCAAGCAAGATGGTGGAGATCATTTGGCCTATTCAACTAGGCATCACGAGTTGAGCATCCTGTTGCCTCACATGGTTGACACTGTTCCTAGGAACATTGAGAAGTTCATCAAGGGGGTGCCACCTCAAATCCAAGATGCCGTGGTGGGAAGTAGACCCACAACTTTGGAAGATGCCATTACCATCACCGCTCAACTCACTAAAAACCATATTCGAGCGGGCACCTTGTCTGTCAAAGGGGCTAAAAAGACTGAAAAGGCGGTCCCTGAAGCAGCTAAGGAGAATAAGAATGAACCGTCTTACAACAACAAGAAACGCAAGTTCACACCGGCGCGTAATTTTGCTGTGGCTACACCCAAGGTACCTCAAAGACAACCCGCTCCTGGTACACAAGCACCTGCTGCTAGAACCTATGCTGGTCCTCTACCATTGTGCAATGTCTGTAAGTATCATCATGCGGGTAATACCCCGTGCCGTATCTGTACACTGTGTGGTAAGTATGGACACTTGGTGGCTACTTGTCACCGTGCACCAAACAATGCTGCGTTAGTTGCTAATCGTGCTTGCTACAACTGTGGGGAACCTGGTCATTTTCGCCCACAATGCCCTCGTCTTGCGGGTAACGTACCACAAGCTCGAGGACGTGCCTTCAACATCAATGCAAACCAAGCACAAGCTAACAACGATGTGGTGAACGGTATGTCAAATCCAACCCCAACTTTATGATCCAAGTTCTTTTGTTGCTTTATCGGTATCGTTAAACGTCTTTAAAAACTGAACAGGTATGTTCCTTATTAATAATTCTTATGTCTACGCTCTGTTTGACTCTAGAGCCGATAAGAGTTTTGTCTCGATAGAATTTGAGCCTATACTTGCTAAGCCACATACGAAACTAGAAAGACCTCTTACTGTCGAAGTCGCCGATGGAGAACCCATCACCGTTGATGTCGTTATTCGTGATTGCATTTTGAGCCTAAACGAGCATGATTTCTTTATCGACCTTATTCCTATGAAACTTGGAAGCTTTGACGTTATCATTGGCATGGATTGGCTAGCCAAACATCATGCTGAAATTATTTGTTTCGAGAAATGCATTCGAATTCCTTTGCCTTCGGGGGATACATTGAAAGTATTCGGCGAAAAATCATCCAAAGGACTCAAACTCATGTCATGTACTCAAGCCCGAAAATGTCTAAGCAAGAATTACATGGCTTTCTTGGCTTACGTGGTCAACACGAAAGTCAAAGGGAATGATCTTAAGGATGTCCCGATTGTACGAGACTTTCCTGAAGTGTTTCCCGATGACCTTAGCGGTTTACCTCCCGTGCGTGAAGTCGAGTTTAAGATCGATTTAATTCCGGGAGCAAACCCTGTGGCTAAATCACCATATCGACTTGCACCGTCAGAATTGCAAGAGCTGGCTAGTCAACTTCAAGAACTGTCCGACAAGGGCTTTATCCGACCTAGCTCATCGCCTTGGGGTGCACCTATTCTGTTCGTGAAGAAGAAAGATGGATCATTTCGTATGTGCATCGATTATCGTGAGCTTAACAAACTTACCATCAAGAACCGCTACCCTCTTCCTCGCATCGATGATCTTTTTGACCAACTTCAAGGAGCTGCTATTTTCTCAAAGATTGACTTACGTTCTGGCTATCATCAATTACGAGTTCACGATGATGATATCCCAAAAACTGCGTTCCGTACCCGATATGGACACTATGAGTTCATGGTGATGCCCTTTGGTTTAACGAATGCTCCTGCTGTCTTTATGGATCTCATGAATCGAGTATGCAAGCCGTATCTAGACAAGTTGTGATTGTCTTTATTGACGACATACTTATCTACTCCAAGTCCAAAACCGATCACGAACATCACCTGCGACAAGTTCTTGAGCTATTGAAGAAAGAACAACTATACGCAAAGTTCTCAAAGTGCGAATTTTGGCTTGAGGAGGTCCAATTTCTAGGACACGTGGTGAATAGTCAAGGAATTCACGTTGACCCTGCAAAGGTGGAAGCTGTGAAAAATTGGTGTGTTCCCACAACTCCAACCGAGGTTCGTTCTTTCCTTGGTCTTGCTGGGTATTATCGACGTTTCATTGCCAACTTCTCTCGAATCGCGAAACCGCCAAAAGAATAAACCATTCGAATGGGGGTCTGAACAAGAGGGAGCCTTTGAATCCTTAAAGCACAAGTTGTGTAATGCTCCTATATTGACCCTTCCCGATGGGAACGATGATTTCACCGTATATTGTGATGCATCTAAACAAGGCCTTGGTTGTGTTCTCATGCAACAAGGAAAGGTCATAGCATATGCATCGAGACAATTGAAGGTCCATGAGGTTAATTATACGACACATGATCTTGAACTTGGTGTTGTGGTTTTTGCCTTAAAGATTTGGAGGCATTACCTTTATGGGACGCAATGTATAGTCTACACCGATCACAAAAGCCTACAACACGTCTTCAATCAAAAGGATCTCAACATGAGACAACGACGTTGGGTTGAGTTGATTAGTGATTATGATTGTGACATTCGTTACCATCCTGGAAAGGCAAATGTCGTAGCCGATGCACTAAGTCGTAAGATTCATAATAAGATGATCTCGTTTCAAGAAATTCGCGATCGACGACAATGGTTTGATATCTTGGGAGAATTTGATACTGAGATTCGTCTGGATGTTAATGAGACTACGGTGCTGCTACAAAATTTGAGGATTGAGAATGACATCGAGACTTGTATCATGGAGGCTCAACAAGCGGTTCAAGAAGGAGGAAAAATGGGAGAGGAATTGGAGTACAATCTTCGAGCTCAACTAGAAACGAAACCCAATGGGTTGATGTATTTCTTGAATCGAATTTGGGTTCCAAACCGTGATAATCTTCGTACCTTTATCATGAATGAAGCTCATCAAACTCGTTACTCAATTCATCCTGGTTCCGATAAGATGTATATGGATCTGCGCGGTCAATACTGGTGGCCTGGAATGAAGAAAGACATAGCAACTTACGTAGCTAAGTGTCTTACGTGTACAAAGGTTAAAGCTGAACATCAACGTCCTAGTGGATTGCTTGAACAACCCGAGATTCCCATGTGGAAATGGGAACACATATCCATGGACTTCATAACCAAACTACCTCGCACCTCTCGTGGTCATGATAGCATATGGGTGATTGTTGACCGATTGACCAAGTCGGCACATTTCATACCCATACGTGACACTTACAAAACGTCAAGGTTAGCTCGTATATACATTGATGAGATTGTGAGTCGTCATGGCGTACCTTTGCATATCATATCCGACCGCGACGCTCGTTTCACTTCGCACTTTTGGTCGTCTATGCAAGAACTTTTGGGTACACAACTGGATTTAAGCACGGCTTACCATCCTCAAACGGACGGTCAAACCGAGCGAACTATTCAAACCCTAGAGGATTTGCTACGTCTTTGTGTCCTTGACTTTGGTGGTGACTGGGATACGCATTTACCTCTCGCGGAATTTTCATATAATAATAGTTACCACTCGAGTATCAAAATGGCACCTTTTGAAGCACTCTATGGTCGTAAATGTCGTTCCCCGATCTGCTGGACTGACATTGGTGAAAATTTCATCACTGGTCCTGAGCTCATACAAGAAACAACCGATAAAGTTTCCATGATTCGTAAGAACCTTGAAGTGGCTAGAAGTCGACAAAAAAGTTATGCCGATAAACGACGCAAGCCGTTGGAATTTCAAGTTGGGGACATGGTTCTTCTTAAAGTCTCACCATGGAAGGGAGTCGTTCGTTTTGGGAAGAAGGGTAAATTAGCTCCACGATTTGTAGGACCTTTCAAGATCCTGAAAAGGATTGGGAAAGTGGCTTATAAACTGGAACTACCTTCCGATCTTAGCGGGGTACATCCTGTTTTCCATGTCTCAAATTTGAGAAAATGTTTGGCTGATGAAAGTCTGTATGTCCCATTAGATGACATCCAGATCGACGAGTCATTACATTTTGTTGAGAAACCCGTTGAAGTCATGGACCGTATTATGAAGAAGACTAGGACCACTACTACCCCAATCGTCAAGGTTCGTTGGGAGAATAAGCGTGGACCTGAGTTTACTTGGGAGCGTGAGGAGCATATGAAGAAGAAATACCCGTATTTGTTCGTTTAGTTCATTCTTAATTTCGGGACGAAATTTCTTAAAGTTGGGGAGACTGTGACCTCTCGTGTATTTGTTAAGTAGTCATTATTAATCCCGTTATTTCTTATAAGGATTCGTTTTGTTATTAATACAATTCCAAGGTTTCGTTTGTAAATTCTTGATGTAATTTAATGCGTGGATAATTAATATTGTCAATAATAATAATAATAAACATAAAAGAAAATATCAATATTAGTAATAATAATAAAATGATAAATAATACTAAGAAGGTGTTTAATCTTGATAATAAATGAAAACAAACAAGTTTAAAATTTGGGCATAAAATAATAATATGTAAACTACAGGGACTAAAACTGTAATTTAGTTTAAACTAGAAATAAAACTTTGGATTAAAAGGTGTAATATTAAAACCTCAGGGACCAAAGGTGTAAATTGTAAAACCCAACCCCAAACACCCCGATTTTCCGGTGGGAGCTCCGGCCGAGCTCCGGCCACCCCCAATCGGTCGATATACCCGAATTTAACTCAATTAAACCACACCATTACAATCGCGCAACCGTTTCGAACTTGAACACGCACCTTAATTTCGTTTAGACGTCGGTTATGAACCCAATCGGTTTGAATAACCGAAGCTTTTAATCATAGAGTCGTTCGAACATTAAAACTCTATAATAATCAAATTAAATGTATCTTAATCGAATGTTTAACTAATCCTAAGCGACTATCGAACTCAATTCCACCTGAAACACACTGGAACCACTCGAAAAATTCCCTCTCTTCATCGCGACTACAACGCTAGTGTTCATCACCATTCTGTCGATATTAACTGAAATTGACAGAGGGCTTTCGTTCATCAAGATCCTTGGAAGCTTCCTGTGCAACGAATTTGGATAATATCAACGTTTGCATCACGAACACTACCCAACCTTGGTTGCGACTGTTCTTCGACTTGTAGCATCGATTTCTCACATCTTTCGGGTAATTAAACACACACACATACTCGGTTTTCTTTGAGGATCAAAAGCCCTATGTTTATTACAGGAATTATATTAGAATTCATGTTCAATTAGGTTGAAATCGAATCTAGGGTTTATGTGGAATTGGGGGTTTTCTTTGAATTTGTATCAGGCATAGGTGCCCTAGCCTAATGGTAAAGCACTCCCATGCCATCCTTGAGGTCCCGGGTTCGAACCCGGGCACCCTCAAACCTTTTTTTTAAGGCTTTTCAGCCTTTAAATAAATTATGAAATTTTTTTTATAATTGTAAAAATTATTTTTGTAAACTTTAAATATTTTTAAAGACACCAAATTATTTTCTGTAAAATTTTAAACTTAAATAATTAAATATTCTTTAATAAAACATTTTTAACAAAGGTTATTCTTGGATTATTTCTTATAAAATGGATTTTAAATAATAGTTTAAATTAGTAAATTATTATTGGCCAACACGTTAATTATTGTTTAATCATGTTATTTTAAATAATTATAAAAATCTATTTACATCATATATTTAAACTTTACAAATTATTATAAAGGATTTAATTTCTTTTCCCCATATTAAATTACCTAAATGGGATATTTCTTTTCATTGGATTAAAATATATTTAATTTCATTAGCTAACCCTATTTATTTATAAAAACCCCAAATTCCCATTGAAACCCTAGTTCACGTTAATTCGTTAATATTACCTCCAAACTTATTCTTGAAATATATACGTAGGTAACTTGTAAAAGGAATCATTGGAGCACCGTTTATTTATTGATATCATCTTATATATTTTCCATGTGAGTTTTCCATGCCCCTTTTTACTTTATTTCACACCTTTTGGGGTGAAACATGTTAACTTTATGAACTTGCACTTGTAAACATCTTGATACTTGTAAATGCACGAGCAATTCATTTATAAACTTTGTCATGGTTATTTGTAATATTGTGAGCTTTATATGATGAATATTATATGTTGACAATCATTAACTATTGCTAGCCTGGCGACGTCATAGATCTATGGGCCTGACAAGCCTATTTGGTGCTAAAGCCGAGGTTATTGCCGGCTCCTAGTGTCGTATTCTTGAGCACTATGGGAACCAAGTACACTTAGCTAATCGTTAAACTTGTAAATGATATTCTTGGTCAAGGTTTGATTGTAGCTATATGTTATCTATAAACTTGCTTATTTCGTAACCATTGACATGAATTGCTACTTATAAACTTTATATATATATATATATATATATATATATATATATATATATATATATATATATATATGTATGCTTAACCCATGGAAACTCACCAACTTTTAAAGTTGACCATTTTATTTTTAACATGTTTCAGGAAATGCACAAGGTTGATGATTATCTTTTGAAGCATGCTTACACCTAGGATTTGGACCTAGAAAAATAAATAAAATAACTTGAGACTTGAAAGTTGAACTTTGTTTATTTTTGTTTGTTGAGACATTTGGTTGTAATGTTTATTTCAACTTATGAATTTTTATATTTACAATTTATGGTAGTGTTATGTGGCTGTGAACAATCTTAACCCTCACATCTCGACGTTTCCGCCGTTAAGGTTGGGGTGTGACAAGTGTCACCACAAGTTGATGAAGGTGGTGATCTTCACACTAAGCCTTCAGTTCAAGAACAAGAAATACCGTCACCTTTCAGAGCATCACCTGCTCACTCACTTCCATTATCTCCTTTCCAGCCTCATCATGTATCTTCAATCAGTTCTTCTCCTGATGCTGCAGCTGTACCTGTTGAGTCTGGTGAATCTGCCAGCTCATTAGATGAGTCTAATTCACCTTCGGATGAGGAGGATAACCATCTTGACACTCAAAGGCATGAGAAAGCTATGCTGAATCTGAGGTTAACCATCCTGATAAGAAAGATGAGATGATTTCTGAATTACTACAAAAGATTGTCAGAATGGAGAAAGTATTAGAGAGAAGATCTGGTATAATAAATGATAGAATACTTGAGCTTGATGAGAAAGAAAAAGAAATCAAAGAACTAAAGGCCAAATATGAGTCTGAAAAAGAAGAAAAAGATAAGGAGATTGATAGACTCAAAGCTGCCCTTGATCAAGCAAAAGAAGAAATCAATGGTCGTTTGGATAATGCCACCATCCAAACAATTGCAATGGAAGAACAAGAGAACCTTATTGATATCGAAACTGATATCATAGTTGATCTTAAAAAAGAGACAGAAGCTCTAACTAAGAGAGTTTCTGAATTGGAGATGCCTATAAAGATTAAAGATGAATTGGCAAGGGAAGTGACTGATAAAGATGATGAGGAAACTGATAAAGAAATGGATGATGAATCTAAAACAGAAAAAGAGACTAAAGAAGATGAAACCTCAAAGCAAGCTAAATCTAGTGAGGATGGGATTAAAGAAGAAAGATTATCAATGGTTGTGCATTCTGATCCATCCACTGATGAAAGAGTAAATGAAGAATCTATGATGAAAGAACTAATTGAAGATTTGGATATGTATTCATCTAGTGAATTCATTATTGATGAAGACTTTTGGGATTTCATTAAAGATCTCAGAACCCCAGTCGAGCCTATAGTTGTAATTCTTCTAAATCCTGTTCTAATAGAAGAAGAGTTGAGCTTACAGCTTGTTTCGGCATCACTCTGACTGTTGAACAACATGAACTGATCAGAAAGCTATGTGAAGAGCTAAAATAAAAAGAGATTGCAGGAAAATAGAAAGAAGAAGTTGAAAAGCTTGAACTAGAAAAGAAGAAACAAGAATTTGAAGCCTCTGTTCCATCTTCATCTAGTCCCAGATTGCACATGTATTCCCGAAAGAGGAAATACTTATCTGAGAAGGCCAAAGGCAAACTGCCAATGATAGAAGAGGAACCACCTATTAAGAAACAAAATGATGAACCAAGAAGCCTTGCTGCTATTGCTGAATTTTTAGAGGAGCATGAGAAGGCTGAAGAAAAATTAAAGAAGAATATTGATGTGATTATGTTAGAAGAAGGAGAAATAGAAGGAGGTTAGGATGAATGATTGATTGATGACCCTTTGACCAGGGACAGTCCTTCAAAGGTTGAGTCATCTGTTGAAGAAATGATAGAGAAAGCTTAAGCTGATGATCTCATGATAAAAGCAATGTATCTGATCAACCACGGGTATGATGCAGATGATGTTTTTAGGATGACATATGAGGGTATGGTTGAAGAAGTAAATAAGATGCGGAAACTACTTGACCCTACATATGTTACTGATTATGAAAAGAAGACAGCCATTTCCTCAATTACTATTAGTGCTGCTAAGTCTCAACAGCAGCAAGAATCACAATCAGCTTATCCTGATCCCTATAGCATGAATGACAGGGAAATGAAGGATTATTTGGCTACTCAAGGGTTTACCAAAAGAAAGCTTGGTAACATGAAAACAAACTCCCTCAGAGCTGCAATTATGAAATTAGTCAAAGAAAAGAAAGGTAGACTAATGGCTATTGAAGAAGAAGTGATAGGGAGAAAACAAAGATCAAGATCTTCAACACAAGATGTCCAACTCACTTCCAAGGAACATGATGTCTTGGCACCCATGCTACAAAGAAATCCAGAATGGTTTATTGAACCCTCCTAACTGAAGCTATAGGAAGGGTTAACTACTTCTGAGATGATTAAGAGTGTGTCTGCTCCAAAAGGAAAAACTAATGTCAAAATTATAGCCTGGAAGTATGACAGTGATTGGAACATGTTCATGGTAAAAAAGATCTCAGGGCTAGTTCAATTCTTCATAGAGTACACTACTCTTGTGAACTCCCTGGAGATTCATGATCTGAAAGAACTGGCTGATCTAGAGTTGATAAATTATCATGCCATGTATAGAGGATATGAATTTGAAGACATTTTAATGATGTTCAAGAAAACCAACAACTTCAATTCTTTAAAAGCTATCTGTTTGAGAAAAGACAGATCATTCAGAAATCCTCTGGAAAAGAAGAAAAAGAAAGAAGCTAAAGACTTGGTATTTCCTGAGGTTAATATAAAGCCAACTGAATCATTAAAAATGAAGATGGTAGTTGGAACCCACAAGAAAAGGCAATCTCTAATGTGTTTTATGATGAAAAGACTTATGAATTGGTGATTAAAAGAAAATGGGGAGGAAATGAAGGATCAGATATTAGGCTGTTTAGTGGATATGAGGTGTGACTGTTAGATGAATCCTACGTCCACTACATATTTACAAGACACTTAAGAGAACTCAATAACAAGCTGGGAGAAGATGATATGGATTTCTTTCTAAAATGCATCAAAATTCTAAAGATGGCCTATGATAGAATTAACAAGAAGAATGAAATAAGAAAGAGAAAGAAGGTCCATCTCCAATTGGGTAACATTGTGAAGTTAGAGGTAGATGCTGATGGCTCTTTACTGATTCATAGAGATGGTCTTTCCACTGTGTCAGTGTGGGAACCAATCTCTTTGAGACAAATTCCCATTGATGCCATTCATAATATGAGCCAAATGAAGATACAGGTCCTTAGCCGAGACAAGATGAATGAGGCTAGAGACTTCTCCAACATGATTAAGGCTATTTTGGATAATTCTTTGACAGAACCTGTACCTTCTGCAGCTACTGCATCAGCACCATCTCTATCAACAGTCCAAGCAAGACAAGTTCAATCTCATGAAGAACTACCAGAATCATCACAACCTCCACCACCCCTAAACTCTTGAAGTACATAGGCTGTATAATCCTTGGGCGGAGTATTGTTAGACCCTGAAAGGATCATACATGCCAATTCAAGAAGTGGTTAAAGGTTGTTCTAGTTGGAATCCCTCCAAGTCCAAGAAGAAATGCGGGTGGAAGATCATGAAGAAATGCAGCTGAAGATATAGAAGAAAAATACTAAGTGTTGGTTATCCGCATTAGTAAATGCTGAAGACCAAAGAACAAATGCGATAAAGTATTTGTTCATCTGCATTTACTAATGCGGACAAGGAACACAAATGCGGCCAAGTATTTGGTCATCCGCATTAACTAATATGGATGACCCAGTCAATACCGAAGACAAACAAAAGAAATGCTGATGAAGACTTCTCACCCGTATCAACTAATGTGGATGAACACTTACAAATGCTGATGATATGTTGTACCTAGACTAGTATTCTGATGTATAGTTGTCAGGGTAGTTTAGTCATTTTGTACAGGCAATGTATCTGCCTATAAATAGATCCGTATAACCTAATTTGGAAGGGGGATAACTACATCAAAAGTTTCACCAGCAACCCTAGCACACTTTGTATCTTGGTCACTCTCATCAATATACAAAGCATTTATCAGTATTCTTTCAGTAATTAACATTCTATGATTTAGTATTTCCACGACTTAATCACTGACAAAATCATCATATTCGATCCTATGTTGAGTCACATCAATTGAGATTCATATCTCGGAACCAGTCAACTTTTAACGAGCGTTGGTCACAATCTTGTTAATTAAATCTGGTCTGTATATGTTGATTTTGATAATTTAATGTATCCTAAGTGAAAATATTATTAGTCATGAAAAATAATAATAATTATTATAAACCTTCATCGCGTAAAATTAAGACTTTTTAAATACTGTCTTGATGCAACGTACAGTCCGTTGCATGTTGTGTTAAACCATGTATATTTTTATTCTTGGCTTTTGCTCACTGTTATTAAATGTTGTGAATCCTTTGAAAGCCTCAAATTAATAATTTAATTTTATAGAAAATTTTTGCGTAAAAACCTACGAACGTTTAGGATTTTTACAAAAAAATTTAACGAGACCGACACCCCCTTATACCGGGTGGAATCTCACTTGCAGATCCACTAGCCAAATTAGCAACTTAATTATATGATTAGCTCATAATAATCCCAATCAATAATTTATATATTAACCAACACTACACTCCACCCATTTTCACACTCAACCATTCCTCCATCATTTACCTACACATACTTTCTCTCTTATTTCTCTCTCATCTCTCTCTCTAAAACTCATGGCTGAATTCAGCCATAAACACCTCCATTTCCTTTGATTTTGATCATCCAGAGCTTGATTCAAGCTTCAAACAACTGATTTCAAGGATCCTTTAGTGAGTTTGGTGCAAGAAATTGCATAAATCCAACTCCAAGGAGAAGAAATCATCTATATTTCTTAAATTGTTCATCTTTGGGTAAGATTTTTTTCTTTAAAAACCTATTGCAACATGACAAATGAATGATTGTCGCAAGTTTTATTCACCAAAAATTAGATTTTCTTGAAATCCAAGATTCCAACAATGGTTTTAACTAAGAAAAATGAGTTGTAAAAGAATGTATATATGTGTTTATGAACCATGTATATGTGTGTGTGTGTGTGTGTTTGATGTTGATGATATTAAAATTTTATTTACATTTGTGTTTGATTTTGACATACAAGGTGATCAAACTTTGATTTGTGGTTATGAACATAATAAGAAACCCATCTCCAAATGGAGTTTATCCAAATGATGAAAATGGGTAATACATGAATGTATGTAAAGAATGATGTTATTAAACCTATCTTGCTCCTTGATTTCATAAAGGATTGAGATGATCCATGAATAATGGTGATCATGATCTGAAATTTTTCGATTTTTTAAAGCATGTTTTGTTGAACATAATAGAATATATTTTTATATTTAAACTTGTCTAAAATAATTTTATATATGTTTTACTATTGAAAATGTAATTATTTGTTAAAAAAATTAATAAATGTTGATTTGTGTTAAATAAAATAATATTTATAAAGTAATAATATAAGAAATAGTTTTCTTAGCAAGAACAGATTATGAATATATCTTATTATTAGTTTTAAATAAAATACTATTACGAATTGATATTTATTTATTTATTTATTTATTTGTTTAATACATAACATAGTAAAAATTTTACGTTACGTTTTATATACTTTCATGTGTTTATTTTGTGTGTGTTATGTGGATATCATTTATGGGTTAAATGGTTTATTTAATAAATAAATATTTATCACTTATAATATAAATTATTAAACTAAACCAAAAGTCACTAACGGGTATTTTAAAAATGAATTTCAATACAAATCTAGTAAGTTGGGTAAACAACTTACGTATTAGACTTATTACTCGACAATTAATAGGTCCTTTATGTTTAGATAGTTAATTAGTCGTTTATATTCTCGGGCTCAATTTTGTTAGATCATCTCTTTGTCGCATTTATAGGTGAGTTTTTATCACACCCTTAATTTCCATATGCGGGGATTTACCACAAGGCATGTGAACATACCAAGATCTAAGTCATTAGTTACTTAGAATGATAGTATATGAAACATTTAAATCAAACCAGAGTTTATAACTTCAAAACTGTGTGGAAGCATTTAATAAATAAGTCAAACCCAAAGTAATGAGATGTAAATACGCAAACACGCGCCAAACCATTATTTAAAACAAAATGTTTATTAAATCCCAAATGCAAAACAATGTTTGTCCCAATGCATGCTGACACGTGAGTTCTCCTAGGCGCTGCTAGTAACGCCCTGAGAAAAGCATACTAAAAGTCTCAACACGACGGTTGGTGAGTTCAAGAATTTGCATTAACATAATCAGTGACAGTTGTAAAACATAAAAAGTGAATTGAAATAGATAGCTAGTCTATATTCATAAGTAATAACCACCGATCGAAGCTGCATGTGTTTCGTTTGTTTGCCTCCCGTCAAGACATATCAGGTTATGACGATGTTTGTGTTAGGACAATATTGCAACCGTATGACCTCGATTCGCATGGGTGTGGCTTGTTAAACCCAGTAATACTACCCAAAATTTCCCGCTAGTTACCAATATTAATGATCCAAAAGTGTGAGGGCTTTCAAGGTATAACACACTATGTTACACTATACAGAACCTATAATAATAAAGCGTTAGTAAACGAGTATGCTTTCTCCCCCAAAAGAGAGTGTATAAAAAGTGGGGCATGAACTCACCTGGTGCGCAACGAACAATAACAAAGTGTTAACGATGAGTGAAAAGACAACCTATTACAGGTTACCTAGAACATGGAAGTACATAAGTACGTGTACCTAGAATGCTTAACATCCCTAGGTGCCCAAATAAACACATTGGCCCAAGGTTTTAAAAAAAACCAGACTCATTTGACCTAGTTGACCCATTTGACCCGTTGGTGACATGTTAATTGAAATCACGTCTGATCAAGTATAGCAATTCAGCATACATGGTTATCATACAACTTATTCACGTATGTCACATCATCAATCTTAAGTTCTATCAAGATCATCATACCCACAAATAATTCATACAACCAAGACATCAACATTATAATAATAAACAATCACAATCTAGTTCATAGCAATCATAATCACCCATTTAACATCAACAATTCATCAAAACATGAATTCTCATGAAGAAAAGTTTCCAATTTTGGCAATATATGAACTAGATGACAAAACCATGGATTTCTTGCATAATCTACATAGATTAACATTCATATAACATAACTAACATCATATCATCATCAAGCCATCATCAATTTCTTGGTAACAAGCCGAAATCAAACTAGTGTTCTTCATGAATTAAAACTATGGAAAACTAATTAAAATATTACCTTTAATCATGTAATGATCAAGAATTGACACTTGCTACACGTTGGAATCAATTGGAACTAATCAAAATCGATGTATGATTGTTGTTATTGGTCAAAAGTCGCAAGGAATGGGGGTTGGGGGTGCTCGGCCGCAAATAGGGGTGTGGGAGGGGATTAGGGTTTTGATTTTGGTAATATTATGTTTATTGGTAATTGCAAAATAAACCCTCCTTAAACACCTTTTATAAAATTTAGCCTTTTAACACTTTTTAACAATTTTTAACTACAAACCACAACATTATTAATCAACAATAATAATCATATACATTTTCAACTAATGACAAAACTAATGAAATAAATATTACCCGTTGTCAAGTTATCAAGTAAAATTCACAAATAATATTTAAATTCATGAATCACATAATCACAAGCTAATAATAAAAATTATTAATCAAGTTATTATCTAATAATCATAGTTAATTGTTATTAAGTCACCAACGTTCAACGACAACTAGTGTGTGCTCACGACACGTGTATGCAAGACTTAACGAGACTAACGGAGTTTCGTAATAGAAAATTACCGGGTGTCACATTATCCCCATGTTGAAAGAATTTTCGTCCAGAAAATTGCGTTACAAGGTTGTGTTTCATCACTGGTCTACTGTATTGGCACAAGAAAATCCGGTGAGTTTTGGGTGAGTTGCCACATCATCCCCATGTTCAAATAAATTTCGTCCCTAAATTTAATCATTACCTTCGCCTGTTGTCGTCATTGTTTCGGACAAATGAGGTTACTTAAGCTTCATCTGATCCTCACATTCCCACATGAATTTAGGTCCACGTATTGGGTTCCAATTAACTTTGACTATGGGTATCTTGCTTTGGTTAAGGGTCTTGACCTCACGGTCCATCACCTCAACTGGTTCTTCAATGAATCGCAATTGTTCATCTACTTTCACTTCCTTTGGATGTACAACCAACGTCTCATTAGATAAACACTTTTTCAGATTAGAGACATGAAATACATTATGAACTCCACTCAACAAATCAGGCAGGTCTAATCGATAAGCCACTGGACCTATTCTTTCCAGAATCTCAAATGGCCCAACGTATCTCGGATTAAGCTTGCTCCTTTTGCCGAATCGAATCACACCTTTCCATGGTGAGACTTTCAGTAAAACTTTGTTGCCGACCTGAAACTCTAAAGGTTTCCATCGCTTGTCTGCATAGCTTTTTTGTCGATCTCGTGTTGCAGCCATACGGTTCCGTATCTGCATGATCTTCTCTGTAGTTTCATGCACCTGTTTGGGGCCAGTCAATTGACTATCACCAACTTTTGCCCAATAAACTGGATATCTACACTTTCACCCATATAATGCCTTAAATGGTGCTGCCGTAACACTAGTATGATAGCTTTTATTGTAGGAAAATTCCATCAAAGGTAAATGGACTTCCGAATTATTCCCAAAATCTATCACACAAGCTCACAACATGTCCTCTAGAATTTGAATGGTGCGCTCGCCCTGTCCGTCGGTCTGAGGATGGTAAGCGGTACTCATATCTAAGCGTGTACCTAAAGATTTCTGCAATGATTGCCAGAAATAGGAGGTAAAGCGAGCATCACGATCCAAAATGATCGAAATTGGTACACCATGTCTAGATACCAGTTCCTTCAAGTAAATCCGAGTTAACTTATCCATCTTATTAGTTTCCTTGATTGCCAAGAAGTGAGCAGACTTAGTCAACTAGTCTACGATCACCCATATCATGTCACAACAAGTAGGAGTCCATGGTAATTTAGTAATGAAATCCATAGAAATTTGTTCCTACTTCCCCAAAGGAATCTCAGGTTGTTGTAGTAATCCAGATGGCTTTTGATATTCAACATTAACCTTAAAACAAGTTAAGCACTTGCTCACATATGTAGCTACATCTGCCTTCATATTATGCTACCAATAGTGTGCCTTCAGGTCATGATACATCTTGTCAGAACATGGGTTTATAGAGTAGTTAGACTTGTGTGCCTCACTCATAACCAAGTCTCTTAGATTTCCATAAGAAGGTACCCAAAGTCTATCAATGAAGTAATGGATTTCATCAGCTTTCTCCTCAAATTATTTGTCCATCCCACATAATGATTCAGATTCAACATTTTCCATTTCCAAAGCTTCTGTCTAAGCTTCCTTGATTTGTTCAGGTAAGTGAGTGCTAATAGTAAGCTATAAAGCTCAAACTTATCTGGGCTTAGCAGTTTCCTTCCTGCTTAAGGCATCAACAACCATATGTGCCTTTCTCGAGTGGTACTAAAATTACACAATCATAATCATTCAATAATTCTACCCAACATTGCTGCCTCATATTCAACTCTTTTTGCTCAAAGATATGCTAAAGACTGTTGTGATAGGTGTAAATAGCACAATTGGTACCGTACAAGTAATGTCTCCAGATCTTCAAGGCAAAAACCACTGTATCCAGTTCTAAGTCATTGGTGGTGTATTTCTTCTCGTGCACCATCAGTTTTCTCGAAGCATAGGCTATCACCTTGTCATGTTGCATCAAGACACAGCCGAGCCCTTGGATAGAAGCATCACAGTAGACTACAAAGTCATCACCTCCCTCTGGTAATGCAAATATCGGTGCACTATAAAGTTTCTGTTTCAACAACTACAAAACGGCTTCTTGACTCTAACCCCACTTATACATTGTTCCCTAATGGGTCAATGCTGTGAGAGGTTCAACAATCTTAGAAAATCCCTTAATGAAATGCCGATAATATCCTGTCAGTCCAAGAAATTGTCGTATCTCACTAGGCATCTTGGGGACTGACCAATTCTTTATCGTCTTAATCTTTGTAGGATCCATATGTATTCCTTTTTTGTTAACAATATTACCCAAAAATTGCACTTGACAAATCCATACACTTGGAAAACTTGGCATATAGTTGTTCCTTTCTAAGTATTTCCAAGATTAGACGTAGGTGCTCCTCATGTTCCTCCTTGGTCCTAGAATAGATCAATATGCCATCGATAAACATGATAACAAACTGATCGAGGTAGGGTTTACATACACGATTCATGAGATCCATGAATACTGCTGGTGCATTTGTCAACCCAAATGGCATGACCAAGAACTCATAATGACCATAACATGTACGAAATGCGGTCATTAAGATGTCCTCCTCTCGAACTCTCAGTTGATGACAACCAGACCTCAAATCAATCTTAGAGTAATAGCTTGATCCTTGAAGTTGATCAAACAAATCATCTATACTAGGCAAAGGGTTTCGATTCTTGACTGTGACTTTGTTCAATTCTTTGTAGTCGATGCACATTCAAAATGTGCCATCCTTCTTCTTAACAAAGAGAACAGGTGCTCCCCATGATAAGGTTCTCGGTCAAATAAACCCTTTATCCAACAGCTCTTGAAGTTATGCATATAGTTCTTGCAGTTCGTTCAGGGCTAACCGTTAAGGTGCTCTCCCGATCGGAGCTGCTCCGGGAGTCAACTCGATCTGAAATTCCACTTATCGATGAGGGGGTAACCCAGGCAGGTTCTCGAGAAACACCTCTAGAAAATCACAGACTACCGGAATGTCCTCTATTTTCCTTCCTTCCGGCTGTTTATCCGTCACAAGGGCTAATATGGCCAAACAACCTTTGCGCAATAGTTTCTGTGCTTTCATATATGATATGATGCCTATCATTGCACCACTCCTCTCACCCTTGACCAAAAGAATTTCACCACCAGTAGGGATACGTATAATCTTCTTGTGACATACGATTTTTGCCTGCTTCTCGGAAAGCCAATCCATGGCCATGACTACATCAAAACTCCCAAGTTTAATCGGCATAAGTTTGATGTTGAAAGTGAGTCCAGCCAGTTCTATCTTACAACCTTTAAGGATGTGTGTAACGTGAATTTGCATACCATCAGCTAATTCTACGGTATACTGGGATTCCAAAGTAGAAGGCATATCATTCAAAAGACTACTAAACTTAGTAGAGACAAAGCTTCTATCGGCTCTAGTATTAAATAGTACAGTTGCATAACGACCATTAATAGGAAATTTACCAGTAATAATAGTAGTATCATTAGAGCCTCACCTGAACCGATGACAAATGCTCTTCCCTTGGCTCCAACATTTTTTCCACTATTGTTGTAACTATTTCTAGTGTTGTTAATGTTGTTACCATTGCCCCCAACACCATTGCTATTCCTCCTTAATTAAGGGCAATTCCTCTTGTAATGCCCTTCCTTTCCACACTCAAAGTAGCTTTTTGGTGTTTTCTGCGTTTGTTGTGGCTTTTTCATCAATTCGCCACGACAATCTTTCGTTGTGTGCCCTAGCTCCCCACAACGCTGACAAATAAAGTTTTCACACATGCCGGTGTGATGATAGTTGCATCAGTTGCACGTTGGATGCTTCCCCACGTATCCACCTTGTCCTTGATTTGAGGAAGATGAATGGTTAAAGCTACGGTTATTATTGAACCTCCTGTGTTGTTGTTGCTACTGATGGTAGTTTTTAGACGATGACCTCTTATTACCAAAGTTATCCCACTTGTGCTTGTTGTCAGGCATGCTTGCCTCAACACCCTATTTGGGTAGCTTTCCTTGCTCCACCGCTTGGTTCGTCAACTTATGAGCTAGCCGGATAGCTTGCTGGATAGTGGTGAGGTTTGAAGCAGTCACCATACTTTGTATTTCTGGCACCAACCCATGCGGATAGAGTTCGATCCACTTGGTTGGCGGGTTTATCATTCCAGAATAGAGAGTCACCAACTTGTGAGACCTCGTAGTGTAGGCCATGATCTCGGATCCCTCCATCTTTAACTGCCAGAACTCAGCTTCCAACTTCTGGACTTCATCCGGTTCTTCCTCCGGATCTTCCTCTGGCTCCTCCTCGGGTACCTCTTCTAGTACCTCCCGAGGCTCCTCCATCAGGGCCTCCTAAGGCTCGAGCTAGTTTTCCAACTCATGTATACTAACAATAGCCTCGTGAAGCTAATTGCATGTCTCATTCAGAGTAGCCATCTACTCAGGAACCTATCCACGTAGAGTCTGGATCTCTCCTGTCTGACCACCCTGGCGTCCTTTCATATCGAGCCATGAGTCTTCCATTTCCTCTTACACTCAGCTATCACGCTCTTGTCGTGCTTCCAACCTTTTAAATTTCTCTTCGACATTTCATCGCAGTCGGTCATGTGAGGTCACCACAGCGGCGATAACCCTATAAGGGGTGCAGGGTTGAGGGTATAATATAGAATGTCTAGTCATGGTAGTAATAAAAAATGGAACACATTCCTTTTCCAGTATCTTGATGAGTTTAGTTCGATACCAGTCCCAATTGTTAGGATTAGCCATGTCCTGCACAATCATAGGCTCACCCATAAGATACGCATCAGATATAAACACAGGGGTTCGAGAACTATAACTCATAGATGACGAAGAAATAGTAGGAACCTCGGGTTCCTTTCCTGACTCGTGTCGAACAGGGGATGAAGATGATGATGATTCCATACTGTAGTGTATATGATGTGTATGCCAATGAGTAATAGTAAGGGAATAAGTAACGAGTAACTAACAAACTGTGTGGTTATAGACTAGTGTGTATGCAACCTAGTTCCCTATAACCAATGGCTCTAATATGAATCTGTCACACCCTCAATTTCCACATGCAGGGTTTTACTACGAGGCGTGTGAACATACCAAGATCTAAGTCATTAGTTACTCAGAACGACACTATATGAAACATTTAAATCAAACCAGAGTTTATAACTTCGAAACTGTGCGGAAGCGTTTAATAAATAAGTCAAACCCAAAGTAATGAGATGTAAATACGCAAACACGCGCCAAACCATTATTTAAAACAAAATGTATATTAAATCCCAAATGCAAAACAATGTTTGTGCCAATGCATGCTGACATGGGAGTGCTCCTAGGTGCTACTAGTAACAACATGAGAAAATCATACTAAAGTGTCAATATTATGGTTGGTGAGTTCAAGAGTTTGCGTTTAACATAATCAGTGACAGTTGTAAAACATAAGAAGTGCATTGAAATAGATAGCTAGTTTATATTCATAAGTAATAACCATAGTGATTTCACGATCAAATCTGACTTTGTTTCGTTTATTTGCCTCCCGTCACGACATACCAGGTCGTGACGATGTTTGTGTTAGGACAATATTGCACCCATTTGACCTCGAGTCACATGGGTGGGGCTTGTCAAACCCAGTAGTACTACCCAAAATTTCCTGCTAGTTAACAATATTAACGATCCAAAAGTGTGAGGGTTTTCAAGGTATAACACACTAGTTACAGTATACAAAACTTATAATAATAAAGCGTTAGTAAACGAGTATGCTTTCTCCCCGAGAAGAGAGTGTATAAAAAGTGGGGCATGAACTCACCTGTCACATGTTACCTAGAACACGTAAGTACATATGTACATGTACATAGAAAGCTTAACAACCCTAGGTGCCCAAATAAACACATTGGCCTAAGGTTTAAAAAAAACAAGACTCATTTGACCTAGTTGACCCGTTTTACCCATTGGTGACATGTTAATTGAAATCACGTCTGATCAAGTATAGCAATTTAGTATACATGGTTATCACGTATGTCACATCATCAATCTTAAGTTCTATCAAGATCATCATACCCACATATAATTCATACAACCAAGAAATCAACATTATAATAATCATCAATCACAATTCGTCATGACACATAACCTGTACACTTGCACATTTTCCAAGAAAACCTAGATTTCCCCATAGATTCATCAATTAACCAAATGACCTAATTATCAAAATCTAACACATTAGACATCATCCATGATCGCTCTTGCATGCTCCCAAATCCTAATCATGATCAAATCACAAAATCACATGTTTCATGTAAATAAAGTTTCCCTTTCGGGAAAGTAACATCCAAAATCTATCCTTTCATCAATTTCAACCTAATTTCATCAATAACATACCCAATCTAGTTCATAGCAATCATAATCACCCATTTAATATCAACAATTCATCAAAACATTAATTCTGATGAAGAAAAGTTTCCAATTTTGGTAATATATTAACTAGATGACAATACCATGGATTTCTTGCATAATCTACATAGATTAACACTCATATAACATAACTAACATCATATCATCATCAAACCATCATCAATTTCATGGTAACATGCCCAAATCAAACTATTTTTCTTCATGAATCAATACTATGGAAAACTAATCAAAATGTTACCTTAAATCGTGTAGTAATCAAGAATTGACACTTGCTACATGTTGGAATCACTTAGAACTAATCAAAATCGATGGATGATTGTTGTTATTGATCAAAAGTTGCAAGGAATGGGGGTTGGGGGTGCTCGGCCGCAAATGGGGGTGTGGGAGGGGATTAGGGTTTTGATTTTGGTAATATTAAGTTTATTGGTAATTACAAAATAAACCCTCCTTAAACACCTTTTATAAAAATTAGTCTTTTAACACTTTTTAAAAATTTTTAACTACAAAACACAACATTATTAATCAACAATAAACATTTTCAACTAATGACAAAACTATTGAAATAAAAATTACACGTTGTCATGTTATCAAGTAAATTTCATAAATAATATTTAAATTCATGAATGACATAACTACAAGCTAATAATCAACATTATTATTCAAATAATTATCAGATAATCATAGTTTACTGTTATTAAGTCACCAACATTCAACGACAACTAGTGTGTGCTCACGACACGTGTATGCAAGACTTAATGAGACTAACGGAGTTTGGTAACAGAAAAGTACAGGATGTCATAGTTTTCGCAGCCCCTATTTTAAATAACGTTTATTTAAGTATTTTGGGGGAAAAACATGCAATAATGATTTTTGTATATGATATGATTGTGGGATAATTGCATGATCTTTATAATGGCCTTGAGTTTTTTAATTATTTGTGCACGACTGCCCTCTTCCATAATTATTAACCCTTGGAGGGCCACATGATATATTGGTAGATCTATTGGGTTTGACAACCGCCCCTAGTGATCGGTAGCACTAGTTGGTTTATATGGAGGGAATATATGTTGAAAGGATTTGAGGGACTTTGTGTCATGGTTTGATTATGGGGCTCTTGGTTGCGATTATAGTCAGTGGACCTAGCTAGTCCTTGACGATCCAGGGGTTGATTCCAGGATAATCATATCATTTTATAAAGGGAAATTATGATAACCTTTTTATATAAACCTGTGAACTCACCGGCATTTTGCTGATAAACTTTTGGGCATGTTTTTCATGTGATTAGGCATGCATGGGAATGAAAAGAGTTTTAAAGGCAAACTTATCAAGTTTGGATACAATTTTTGGGACCCAATTTTTGCTGCCGATTGAAAACTCTTGTTAATGTTTAAAAAAAATATTATGTTATTACTATTTAAGTTTCAAGATTAAACATAAGTTTTGATTAACTTCCATTATCTCCATCACACGCGTGCCCTTCCGGTGCGCTTTTCGGTGTGTGACAAATTGGTCAAGGATAAAGCAGCTCAAGCTAAAAAGGAATTCAACTCTTTTGTTGGACACAAGAATGAGAGTCTCACTGATCTCACCAATCATTTTCTGTCTGTTACAAGCTTTGAAGCCTACTTAGGGGCCAACCTCACTCCCTCTCAGATCATACAGCAAGACTTGGATGAATTGCCTCATGATATGGTTCAAGAAATTGATCTTCAATGGTCAATGGCAATGATAGCTTATAGGTCCAAGAAGTTGCTATAAAGGAACATGGGGTTAAGCATGGATAAGAAAACCAAGATTGGTTTTGATAAAACTAAGGTGAGATGCTACAACTACCAACTCTATGGTCACTTCTCCAGGGAATGCCAACAACCTAGAGCAAACAGAAACACCCAACAAACACAAACATCCAGTACCTATCACTCAAACATACAAATTCCACTACCCATCAGTATTCCTGCTGCCCCAACACCAACACAAATAACACAATACAGCCCCAACCAACACTTAAAATCATCTGCAATGATTATCAAACAAGATGGTGAGTGTGATTGGAGTATGTATGAGGCAGATATCCAATCTCCTGATCATGCCCTCATGGCAAACATAGAGGATAATATCTTTGGAATCCTAAAAGAGGTAAGGGAGAATCTCTGTACACAAGCATGCATTGATGAAGTCACTAGATACAAACACATTAGAAACCTTGTCCAAGTTTCTACTACAGAATGGGTACATAAGAGTAAATGTTGGTCAGACATTGTTCCTTAAGAGAAAAGGACAAGACTTGCTTGTTGTTCAAGTCTATATGGATGACATAATTTTTGGCTCCACCAACATCCAACTTTGAAGAGAGTTTGAGGCTCTTATGCAATCAAAATTCCAAATGACCTCAATGGGAGAACTCACATTCTTTCTTGGTCTACAAGTTCAATAATCCGCTGAAGGAATTTTCATCAACCAAAGCAAATATGTGCATCAGATCTTAAAGAAATACAATATGACTAATTGCACATCTAGCAAAACACCATTTATAACTGGATTGAAGTTTGGCCCAGATCCAGAAGGCACATCAGTTGATTAGAAGCTCTATAGATCTATGATAGGCTCCCTGATATACCTGCACTTGGTTTATGGTATGCCAAGGATGGAGATTTCTCTTTATTTGCATACACAGATAGTGATTATGGTGGATGCAACAACAACAGAAAATCCACAACAGAAGGATATCAGTTTCTTGGATCAATATTGATCTCCTGGTAGTGCAAGAAATAAACAAATGTGTCTGTGTCAATAGCTGAAGTAGAATACATAGCTGCTTCAGCATGTTATTCTTAAGTGCTTTGGATTCAAAACCAAATGCTTGATTATGGCTTTAATTTTCTTAAAACACCTATACACATTGACAATTCTGCTACCATGTTTGACAATCCTGTTCAACATTCGAAAACCAAACACATTGACATCAGATATCACTTTCTGAGAGATTGCTCGGAAAAGGGTCTGATAAAGTTGATCAAGGTTCATACAGACAATCAATTGGCTGACATTTTTACAAAACCATTTGTTCAACAAGATTTGAATTTCTGGTTCAGTCACTTGGTATGATCAACTATGAATCAAACAAGTAATGTTTTCAAACATTCATATCAACAAAACATTCATGTTTTCAAATGACAAACAAGTTTGAATCAAACATGACCAACACATGAGAAATGATAGTACACTAGATTAAATCTCAACTTGAGTCATTTTCCATTAATAAAGACTGATAATATTTTTGTTTTATGCATGGATAGGCTCAGCATGGGGCATATAACATCACATACAAAAGTGAAGAACTAAATTCTCATGATTGTGTGGTAAGCAACACCCATTTTGGTTTATGGTGAGTATTGGTCTATCCAATATAGATTGCTTGTAAAGTATATGCTCTACACCAAGTGAAACAGTTTATAAACTACTCAATCATACAAGTGTCTCCTTTGTTATGATTATTATAGATCTGGAGTACACTTAGGCATTCTTTATTGTGCTAAGCAGATACATGAATGACCTATATCATGATTCAAAAAGATTCCTAAAGAGGAACACATCCTTCTTGGATGAACAATCAATAAAGTCTATTAGACTACATTCCTTGTGAATGAATCAAAAGAATCCCAAAGAGGATCACCTTCTAAAGTGAAATGAAAAGAATCCATATGTGGATCAAACAATAAGGATCAACTTGGGCATTTATGCTCTTAAGTAGCTAGGTCATGAGTATTGCAGCTGCTTTCTAGCATATCTTAAGGAGGATTGATCTTAACATACAATCAGGTGTGGGGTGCATACAACTCATTTTAGTACACCCGAAACATGATAAATCACTCACTGTTTAAATCAATCATTAATACCATGCATGAGCTTAAGTGGAAAATAATATCTGCAATCAACATTGTATTAGTCTTTGTCTATTCTCAAAATCATTCAAATAACTCAATGAAGATTTATGACTAGTATGATCTCTTGACATGTGCAAATGATTCATGTCCAAACAAGCAAAACATTCATTCTTAGACACGTAAAGTTTTATTTGTCTAACCAGTGATATCATACAAATATTCATTTTGAACTTTGATAATTTCCATAAACCAAATGTAAATTTTTTGTCTTATAAACTTTAAATGAAATATGCAAAAATTTAGTGGGAGAAAAATGAACATGGAAACATCAAAGGCAGCAGAATATGTGCATATTCATCCATTTTAAAATTAGAAATATTAAATTTAAAATCATGTCAAGCAAGCACTCAAACACAGCAGTTTGACACATATACATGCACAATATTGCTTGTGAGTGACATTTTAACATCCATATATTGATTATGTTAAAATTACAAAATTTTAACAAACATTCAAATTTTGTAACATTTCAAAACAATTTTCAAGCAAAAATAGAAATTTTTAAGTCTTTACAGCATATGTATTAAGTTACATAACGGATGAAAAAAAATTTCTAAACAAAGAAATTTTTTGAAAATTTGTTAACTGTTCACACAGCAGACATTCAAACTTACATCCGCTGTAGCTACAATGAACCATTAACACTCAAAACACACCAAGTGTTTATAGCGGATGATGTGTCTAAAACATCCGGTGTGAATACAGTAACATTCTGCAGCGTATGACTGACTTTAATCATCTATTGTTGAAACAGTGCAAGTGTATACAGTGTATGCACACAGGTTATCATATGCTGTAAACATTCACACAATCACACAAAGGGGTTCATAGCGCATGACAATAAGTCATCCGTTGCGAAAGTATTGAAATCAATCAAAGTGTGCACAGCGTATGAACAAATGTTCATCCATTGTAAATAACAAAACAATCTTTTCAAGGTGTCCACAGCGCATGAACAAATGTTCATCCACTTTGGAAACAGTGGTCAAACACAACATATGAATATTAAGTCATCAGTTGTGAGTTTCAAACAACAAACAAGTGTGCACAGCTCATGACCAAATGACCGTCCGCTGTGAACACAGTACAACATTCAAGGGTCCATATCATACTTCAAAATGTACAGAAGACACACTGTTCACATAGCGCATGTATATTCCACAGCTTCAAAGAACACAAAATTATCAAACTGATGTGTTAATTAAAGCTGCCTACATCAAACTTCAAGTCTTCGAAAAAGATCAATCAATTATTCTCACACCCGATTAAAAGTGTTGAATGATTTGGAATGAATCTGAAATTCAGATCGAAGATCAAGTTCAACAAATGCTGGAACTGATCCGCATTTCTTGGTATACTTGGCTGAAACTTGACCAAGTGAAGACAAATGCAGATGACAAGCAAAGCAATTCGCGTTTCTTCAAAGAAATACGGATGTACGTTCAAGAAATGCGGCTAACTTTTAACACATTCGCATTTGTTTTAATGAAATGCAGATGTGACAATAGAAATGCGGATGTTATGCAGCATTAAGACAACCATTGCGGATGTTGATTCATCCAATGTGGATGTTACAGAATTAATGCGGATGTTACAAGAAACAAATGCGGATGTGAAGATGTAAAACAAATGCGGTTGTTGAATCAACAAATGCAGTTATTGAAATAACAAATGCGGGTGTTGACTTAACAAATGCGGATAAAGTTGTGTTGTAATGCGGATGTGAAACAAAACCAATGCTGCTGATCAACTTAACTAATGCGGATGTATTATACCCAATGCGGATGTTCATCTCATTTCATAGAACAAATGCGGATGAAAACTCCACAAAAGCGGTTGTATTATATCCAATGCAGATGAGTTACAAAGATCAACAAATGAAATGTGGCTGCTTAAGGCCCCTAATGCGGATACATTAGGCAACTAATGCGGATGCATTAAGGAAACTAATGCAGATGTTCATTTCATGCAACTTAACAAATGCTGATGAACTAAACAAATGCGGATGTTGGTTAACAAATGCTGATGTTGTACACACAAATGCGAATGTTGGTTAACAAATGCTGATGTTGAACATACAAATGCGGATGATGATGAGTTCAAAATGCGGCTGTTGAACAAGAAATGTGGCAGTTTAAGGATCCAATGTAGATGATCACAGAACTAATGCAGATGTTGATTAAACATGCGAGTGTTGAACATGCAAAATGCAGCTGTTTTTAACATACAAATGCGGATGCTTATCTCAACAAATACGGATGGTACAAGATCAAATGCGGTTGGATAAACATCTAATGCGGGTGTTGTATCCAAATTTCAGCCTTTGTTTTAAACAATGTTGATGCCATCAACAACATCAACATCATCAACAACAACAACATCAACATCAACAACAACATCAACAACATCAACAACATCAACATCAACAACAACATCAACAACAATAGCATCAACATCAATGACATCAACAACATAAACATCAACAACATCCAACAACAACATCAACATCAACAACAACATCGACAACATCAACAACATCAACATCAACAACAACATCAACATCAACAACATTAACAACAACATCATCAACAACAACAATATCAATGAATAGATGATGAACAGTTGACAATATCAAACATGAAATACAAGAAAGGTGATAAACAGATGACTATAACAAACAAGAAAACAAGAAACATGATGAATACGGATGATTGCAACCAACAGGCACATCCATTTTCACATTCAACAGAAATGAAGAAATCAACCTTGGTCACACAATCACTGATCCAATCAAGGATTTGTACAACTGTTAGAAACCCTTTCTGAAGCACATGGAACCATCCATTATCAAGTTAATTCAGAGATTCAAAGAGTTGAAGTGTCTTCAAGACTGACTTATGTTCCTGATGCTGTTTATTGAAGTTCAAAGCCACATCATATGCCTAATACATTCTAATCCTTTGAGTGTGATATGAACAAATAGTAATCCAAAAGTGATACACCTCATATCCAATACGTTAAGTATTCTCAAATAGATTCTATCCTTTATCAGAAATACATTAGGAGAAGCTTAATCTGAGGGGGAGAACTACAGTGAACTGTGTTAGAACATCAGTTGATCAAGAAGACATGTGACAGAGAAGATCTTCAAGTCAAAGTTTGGCAAGCATCAGTTTAGGAGGAGTATTGTTGGGTTCAACAATTGATAAACTAAAGCTTTCCAAACCACAATCAAAGCCAACTGAAGATCTCATTGTACAAGTTCAGAGACCAAGTTGATAAACAGAACAAAACAAACACAAGACAAAGTCAACAAGACAAAGTCAACATCAAGACCACAAGAAAAGTCAAAATTAGGTCATGATGTAAGAACATTTAAATAGAACCACTGGTGCTACTTTGTGAGTGTGGTTCTTGCAAAGTGTGTGAGTGGCTTGTAGTTCTTAAGTGTGTGTTTTTCATGGTGTAAATCACCACCTAAGGAGAATTTCTCTCCTTTGGGTGGGTTTGATGTTCATCCATCTTTGTATATTTTTCTTAATTGTAATTTGTTATTCAATATCAATGAAATCATAACATTATGCAGTACACACACGTCCTTGTTCTTCGATTCACACACTTCAACCCATCTTTAATTTTGAATTCTCAGATCTGAAACTGATGAATCCTAAGATCCAGGCTCAACGAATCTGAAATATTGATTCAGCAGCATGACTTAAAATTAAATTTTAAGTTTAACTGCTCACAAAGCATAGACATACACTGTAGACATAGCGGAAAGTCATTTTGTCCGTTGTATATATATATATATATATATATATATATATATATATATATATATATATCAACACTTGTCATTTTTCCATTCATCACGAGAGATAGAGCAGAAAAAAAATTTCTAAAATGTTACAAACGGTGCATAAACCCTTAAACCCCTAATCATCCAAAACCTAATATCTATTTGATTTCTCTACTGATTCACAATCAAATAGGTATAACATCATTCTTCTAATCATCAAACAATCATTAAATCATCTTGTTCATTGATTTTGGATTCGAACATTGTTAGACCTAAGTATTAAACCATCTTGTTCATTGATTTTGATTCGAAGATTGTTAGACCTAAGTCGAACAATAAACCAAAACCAAAATATGAATCATTTGATGTGTTAATCAAATCCAACACTAAATATGTGTTTGATGACTTTAGCTGAATGTTTAATGATTGTTGATTTGATGTAATTTAATTAAGTGCTCATGGGGTTTATGAACAGTCATGATGTTCATGCCAAAATCAATCAAAATTTGATTTTTGATATTTGAAAATGTTCAAAATGACTTGAAATATTTTACAACTTGGTAAATATCTTCAAAAGTCAGTTAAAACCATGTAAAATCAGTTAATTTGGGATAACATAGATCCTAAAATCATTAAATGCTTAAGCATTTAGTGAAAGATTTGACTTTAAAAGTCAAACTAAAATTTACAAGTTGAGTTATTATGAAATAAAATACGTGCATAATATGACACAAACAACTCATTGTATAAAACAACCATAATGCAAAACAATTTGGATCAAAACAAATTGAATCAAACAAGATTTTCATAATCAAACTTGACCAAACAGTTGACTTTTGATAAGTCAAACTGATTCATTTGTTAATGTCAATCAAACATACATTTAAAAAAAATCACAAATGTTAAGCATACATTTGACATCATTTCATAACAATCACAACAACTCAATGAACACTTGATCAACATTTTATCATAATTCATCATCACACATCACTATAATACAAGATACTAACATTACTATTCTTTATTGCAGATATGGCAAACATAGTGTTTGTCAGCGATCATAATCTCTATGCATACCTAAATCTAGATTCACCTAAAGCTGAAAACTATAGAGACATCATACAAGCTATCAGACAGACTAGACTTGTACATGCTATGACAGCAAGTCCTAAGATTTTTGAAGATCATAATGTTCAATTTTGGACTCATGCTCATCTAGAGCAGATGAATGACCAGCAAGTAGCAATATCCATGTGTTTATTTTCTGTGTGTTATGTGGATGTCATTTAAGGGTTAAATGGTTTATTTAATAAAAAATATTTGTCACTTATAATATAAATTATTAAACTAAACCAAAAGTCACTAATGTGTATTTTAAAAATGGATTTCAAGACTAGTCTAGTAAGTTGGGTAAACAAATTACGTATTAGACTTATTACTCAAATTACGTTAATTAGTCATTTATATTCCCGGGCTCAATTTTGCTAGATCATCTCTTTGTCGCATTTAAAGGTTAGTTTTCACAGCCCCTATTTAGATAACGTTTATTTAAGTATTTTGGGGTGAAAACATGCTATAACGATTTTTGTATATGAGATGATTATGGGATAATTGCGTGATCTTTATGATGGCCTTGAGTTATTCTATTATTTGTGCACGACTGCCCTCTTCCATAATCATTAACCCTTGGAGGGCCACAGGATATATTGGTAGATCTATTGGGTTTGACCCCCGCCCCTTGTGATAGGTAGCGCCGATCGGTTTATACGGAGGGAATATATGTTGAAAGGATTTGAGGGACTTTATGTCTTGGTTTGATTATGGGGCTCTTGGTTGCGATCATAGTCAGTGTACCTAGCTAGTCCTTGACGATCCAGGGGTTGATTCCCGGATAATCATATCATTTTATAAAGGGAAATTATGATAACCTTTTTATATAAACATGTGAACTCACTAGCGTTTTAATAATAAACTTTTTGGCTTGTTTTTTTAGGTGATTAGGCATGAATGGGAATGAAAAGAGTTTTAACGGCAAACTTATTAAATTTGGATACAATTTTTGGGACCCAATTTCCGTTGCCGATTGAAAACTCTTCTTAATGTTTATAAACAATATTATGTTATTACTATTTACATTTTAAGATTAAACTTATGTTTGGATCAATGTAATAACATTTTATAATAATATTTAACTTTGGTATCCATGATTTGTTTGCTTGATAATTATTGGAAATAATCCAACTTCCGTTATCTCCGACACACGCTTGCCCTTCCGGTGCGCTTTTTGGGGTGTGACAAATTGGTCAAGGATAAAGAAGCTTAAGATGAAAAGGAATTCAACTCTTTTGTTGGACACAAGAATAAAAGTCTCACTGATCTCACCAATCATTTTTTGTATGTTACAAGCACATTAAAGAAGTATGATAGGAAGCTGTCAAACAATGAACATGTAACAAAGTTATTGGATTCTTTTCCACCTCAATGGAGTTTGCATGTGAGGATGTTGAGGCAAGAAATAGGATTTCTGGACTACAAGCTCATGGACATAATCAACAAGTTGAAGTCCTTCAAGTTAGATCTGAAATGAAGAGAATACAACCATGCAATACTTCCATCTCAAGCCTACTCACAGAATGCCGCTCTTATTTCATCCAGTACAGATTCACCAATAGACGTGTCACCTTATAGTGGAATGACTGGTACTTTTGAAAAGCCCACCGGCAACGGATCTGCATCAAAATCACCAAATCTCCCACAGATTTCATCTAAAAGTATGGCTTTATTTGGTCTTTTCGTGCACAGTTATGAGGCTCAGGTGGCTGGTGAACTAAAGGGAAGAGGAATGACATCATAAGACATGTATCAGTTGGATCCTAATGATTTGGAAGAAGTTGATCTTCAGTGGCAGATGGCTATGACCACTCTACGAGCAAGAAGATTCATTAAGAGAACAGGAAGAAATAATTTTTGAAACAAGAATGCGAAGGTTGGATTTGACAAATCAAAGCTCAGATGTTTCAATTGCAGATAGCTCGGGCATTTCAAAAGAGAATGTCCATCTCCCATTGTCACGGAACCAGGAACGGGGGTTAACAAGGTCATTCCAATTGGTGATAAAGAAGAGAACAATCAGAAGAAAGAAACAACTCTTCTAACCAATTTTGACTGAAGTGCTGAGTTAGCCGAGACTGAAAAAGAAATCAATCATGCCCTGGTAGCTGAAATTACAGAGGTGGTGAAAAGTGAAGCGGATAGAAGAAGGGAGAGTGAAGTGAAAGACAACATGAAGAATGTTTGTGAGAGAGAGGAGAAGGAAAGTGAGGTGAAAGTCAACATGAAGAATGATTGTGAAAGGGAGTAGAAGGTTGAAGCTGAAAAGCTATGAGTGAGGTGGAGTTGAAATGTGATACAAGGGTCTGCAACTGTGAAAAGGCCCTAGCTGCTGAAAAGAAGGTGATGGAGATTCCATATAAGGTAATTCATGATATGTGTTCATCTGCTTGCAAAATTTGTTTATTTGGAATTTATAAAGTGAACAAACTATTAAAAGAAAATGAAGGGGAACTAAAAAGGATAAACAAGGGACTTAAAAAAATGAAGCAAAATGTTTAGTCAAATTAAATGAAACTTTAAAGGAAAATGATCATTTAAAAAGAACCCTGTTTGAGATAAATATGGAAAATTAATACTTTGACTGAGAGGATAACTTTGGCTAAATTTTGAGACTACTAAATTTAAAACAAAACTTGATAAATGGACAATTTCTCGAATAAAGCAAGAGGAACTCTATTGCAAACAAATGAGATCTAGTATTAAAACAAGGTTGGGTTATGGTGAAATCACTAATGTTTACCCACCTCCTAACACCTTTTGATATTCTCCAATGCCTATACATCACCTTACAAATGATTTAATTGAAAAGGATACTAATAGTTTGTTTGCAGGTTTAGAAGGGGTGAATCATAGAGATATTCGGGAAGATTATGATGGAGGAAGTGGAGGTCATGGAAGTTGTAGTCCTAGCTCTTCAGATTACAAAAAGTATTTTGTGGATAATAGTTTCAGTAGCTTAGATTGTAGTTTGGATATTTTACATTCAATTTGTTCTCATTCCAAGATGTCTGAATCAAATGGAATTAATGCTTCTAGTGTTAATGAAAAAGTTTGTCTTCAAAGTAAAGGCGAAAAATTTCTTCAAAAACAAACTGTTTTGAAAAATTCATCTCTCTTCCCATCCCTATATTCACTCCTATTTGAATCTCTACTTCAAGTGAAACAACATCCTCACATGATTGTAAAATTTCAGAGATAAGAGAATCCACAAATCATGATAGACCAATTGACTTAGTAAAAAAATCACAGGAAGTGCAAGTCACTTACAGTGATTATGATTCCCTTATGCCTGAGTGTGAGGAAAAGATTATCATGGATCATGTTCCAATTCAAGATGATAAAAGAAAATTTTTAAAAGCTCGTTGTTTCAACTGTGGAAAAGATGATCACGTTGTTAAGCATTGCCTGGAGGTTGTAAATATGAATGCAGATAACCGTTCTTTAGGAAGTAGAATAAAACTTATTGTTGATAGTTTCATTTGTACAAATTCATCTCCTCAAAGAACCAAGCCGGTTAAGGTTTGGGTCCCCATGTCTAGATGAGTTTCTCTAATTCATTTGCTACGAATATTCAAGAAGTACTATCAATAGCACTTGACAAGTTGATAGTGGATGCTCCAGGCATATGACTAGATTGAAGGACCTTCTTACCAACTATCAGAGAATAAATGGAGGATATGTTGCTTTTGAGGGTGATAAGAAAGGATGTAAAATGATAGGTCAAGGTGAGCTATCCAATGGTTCTTTAACCTTGGAAAAGGTAAATTCCATGCCTAAATTGGCATTTAATCCTCTTAGCATTTCACAAATTTGTGATAAGAATATTCCAATGCTTTTTAAGTCTACCAAATGTTTGTTTCTTAAGCCTAAATTTTCAGTTCTAGACGATTTGGTGATTATGCGAGCTCCGAGGAAAAATGACACATATCTACTTGATATGAACCCCAAAGAATCAACCTCCATCATGACTTCTCTCTTGTCAAAAGCTTCCTCTTTTGAGTCTTTACTTTGGCATAGAGGTTTAGGCCATGTGAATTTAAAAATATTAACAAATTGGTTAAAAATAATATTGTCAGAGGATTACCTCAAAAGGATTTTTCTGCAATTGAAAAGTGCATGTCTTGATGTCACACCCCAGGCCCAAGGAGGGTGGGACGTCACAGGCTAGAAAAATACATGGAAGCAGAAACTAACCATCATGAGAGCACATAAGGAGAGAAATCCCATGGCATTACATTTAGACAACAAATCAAGGCTGCACAAGTCTAGCCCATAGTACAAAGCAAAACCCATCACAAATTGTTCATAAGTTTAACAAACATCAAGTCAAATGGTCTAAAATGTTTTAAAGTTAAGTAATGCCATTGGCAGTCATGGAACTACGTCATCCAGACGAGGTTTCCCAAAAAAGTCCAATCTTCCATCAAGAGTTTCCTGAAACATGCTTAAAAAGATTTTTGTATCAACTATACAGTTTGTGAGTTCATGTGCTTAAACTTTAAAAACAAAAAGTCTCCTAAGAGTCCAAGAACTAATTTAAAATCATAAGTATCATTTGTTGTGGTGGTCACAATCACCCTTGCACTCAATCGCATCTAGCCTCTTTTAAACTAGTGTTATTACCGGTTAACCCATAGGGAGAACTGAGCCTTGAATAACGCACCCTGCCTGCTGAGTGGTACACCCTAGTTTCTTATAATACCTGTTACATGAAACAAACAACCCCGCAGAATCTCGATGTGGTACCCTTCCTATTATGTCATTGGGTTATGAAGAAAGGCACTATGCATGGGGGATTCCCCAAGTAGATCTACCCATATAAAACAAGTGATTCACAAATGAATTAATGATTGTCACACCAAATGGAGCAGGTCATAACAATTACCACAACATATAAGAATTTCATTATAGCACATAAATAAGCTCAGCTCAAACACAACATGTTTCATCCCAAAACAGTAGTAAAAAAGGAAACACTAAACTCACCTTAGAATTAAACAACAGTTCCTCAGGCACAGAAAAAGGTCCAAGTCCTAACACCCTATAATCAGGATTACAGGTAGTAAGTTATATGTTCCTAGACTATTGAAAGTGTAACTAGGTGTGTTTTTGTAAGGCCCAATTCCCGAGACGCTTACAGTTGGTCAATCATCGCATAAATAATATAAAACATCTCATTTTTATACCTAAAATATAACTTTTCATTAATAAATAAAACATGTCAATTATCATATCATTTCATTTACAACCCCAAAAATTGTATTAACACATTAACATATTCAAAATATGGATGCTAGACTTGAATTGTCCCCAGTAGCTTATGCATCCATGCCTACACCTCCCCATCATCATCGATCATCTACCAACTGATATGCATATAAAAAGTCAGCGACGCTGAGTGAGTTCTAGTTTATATAATAAAATACTTTACTTTTAATAAAAACCTTTCCTTTAGTTTCGTTTGTGATCACACATCATACGTACATCTTGATAATAATCATTTATTATCTTTCATCATCGTTCATAATCGTTCATTTCGTACTTTCTTTCATTATTATATTTCACTTCTATCTAGATCCTGCCATGCCCCATCATTTGTGCATGAAGCAACTACAGTCTTGGGGGCAAGTGGCAAGGACCCTGTTTCATACATTTCCATCAATCACAAAGACAGACCTTTTGGGTGTGCACATAGCACACTGTCGAGGTGGCAACCCACAATGAGTTGTGAACCCCTTTTTATACGCTTGCAAGACTTTGATTCATTCAATACGTTCCACTTTTCATTATCTTTATCTTTCACTTTCATTACAATAATACTTTACGTACATAAGCGCATATCACACCACATAAAGTCACATTACAATACATAATATAGAACTTCAACAACAGACCTCAATCATACATCACATCAACAGGCATAAACCACCATAAAAAGTCAAGGCTTAACACTAAATTCTATTTCCCAAAATTTCAGAAAAATTCTAGCTGTCTACAGTGCATGAACAATCTTACAGTGGATGGCTTAGAATTTTCTTAAGTGTCCACAGCAGACAGCCAAAGTCCACAGCGGACAGCCAGAGTCCACAGCGGACAACCAAATATTCAAAAGTGTTCACAGCGGACGTGTAAAGGCCACAGCAGACAGAATGCAAAATCTATCCAAGTGTCCACAGTGGACGTGTAAAGTCCACAGCGGACAACAAGCACAATTTTTCTAAGTACCCACAGCGGACGTATAAAGTCCTCAGCGGACACATGCATGATTATTTCCCAAGTGTCCACAGCAAATAGCCAAATCCACTGAGGACACATGCAAATTCTAAGTGTCCATAGTGGACACTATATTTAGCACCTGCAATGCATCATACGTACCGACATCATTCCAACTTATACTTAGCATAGATCTAACATGTTACACACTTAACACATACTAAACATCATAGAAGTCACATAAACACACATACATCATAATTCAATCATAGATACATGGAAAATACATAGTTTGAGCAGAAAACAATAGTTTTATATTCATACCAGCCCCAAACAAGTAGAAACACGTAAAAGAGTGGATCTAGAACTCATCTCTAATAGCTTTTGCCAAAAATCCAATTCATCATACCCGCACCAAACACATTGAAACAAGAATTAATGCAATTTGAGATGCACAGGAAAAGGGATTTATAGATATTATTCACATTCACACCAAAAGTCGAAAGGCTGATCTTTTCACAAAAACTTTTGATAAACCTTGGTTTTATGAATTGATCAACATGCTGGGTCTAATATCTTTCCAAGAACAAATTCTAATGATGATCTGTAAATATTTAATATCTTGTTTGAGTTCAAAAATAATTTAATAAGTCTTTCATTAGTTGCACTTTAATAGAAATTTCAGGGGAGAATAGACTTTGGCTTTAAATTTGGCTTTCTTTAAAATTTTTTCATATATATAACCTTATCTCCATTTGTTGAAGGATTCAGGAAGCTTAAAGATTGTCTGAAGGAGGTCAGAGGCATTGTGTTGGGATATGTCGATCGGCCCAGTGGCCTAAAATGAATTAGACAGTGATTGTGTAAGTTAACTTAGATTCAACACTCTATGATAAGGTTCATTCCCATATCATCTCAGATTGTACAAAGTTACAAGCCTCATCAAAAACTTTGTTGAGAGTGGCTGATTTCTGTCTTGATCCTGCATTTTCAAATTTCCCTCATCCTTATGTTATGAATAAATTGTGTGTCCAACTCCTCTGCTATGCGTAATAATTGACCTAGGGTGATGATCTTCCCTACTATATGTGAGTACAGACCTAAAGCTCTCATCAACTCACTCAAAAAATGATCTTTTCTTTTATAGATGAGTATAGACCTAAAGCTGTCATCATCTTGCTCAAATGATTATCCCCTCTATTATACTTGAGTATAGACCTGGAGCTTTGATCATTCCTCCATCATCTATCATTATGTATCTCTATGGATGTCAAATGCTCTGTATTATGTCTATATTAGAAAATTTCAAGCAGAATCAATGATTACACTCAATAAGCCATGATGACGAGATGAGTTCTTTACCGAATGATTGCGGGAACTGAGTTTTTTGAGTGTTCTTAAGCGAACCCAAAACATGATAAAATATGTTACAAGTCACCATTGAAAAGAATACAACATGGGTTGAAATAAAGAAGCATATTGGTAACCCCGCCAATCCTTGATTCTCTCGATGATTTCTTGCTAAAGTGTGTCTGATATTCTCATCATTGTTTTTACTTCTTATTTTTCTTTTAAGCCTGTCTTGTGGGTGGAGATGTCTTCCTTTCACCTTTAAAATAATGTTCATGCGAAACTGCTATTTCGCTGTTCGAAACTATTGTTTCGCCACGTGAAATTACTCTTTCGCTGACTGGTTCTACATGTGAAACTATAGATTTTCTGGTAGTGTCGCATGACATAGGTTTTACCTTGATCCATGTGCATATATAGTTTAGGCCAATGCGAAACTATGTAGTATAAATATTAGTTTCGTCCTTTGTTTCACCATTTTCGAAATAACCCTAAATTTCTGAATTCCAATTCGAATTTCAAACATCGTTCATTCCTTTGATTTTTCATTATTGGAACCTGTAATCTTCGTATTTAATATGTTTCAAACCTTGGAAATGCACTGTAAATGGATCTTGAGACGAAAATCGAACCTGTGACTTTTGGGTTTCGCAAATTCTTTATGCGAAACGAAGGTGTCATTTTGCAAAACTGAACGAAAGTTCACTGATCCAAGCGAAACTGTCTAGTCATGCTGCTCGTGTTCTCTGAATAGTTTCGACCGGATCTTACGACTCTATAGTTTCGTAGTCCATGCAAAACTACATTTTATTAATTGTACTTTCGACAGACAGTTTTGCCTGGGTTGTGTAAATGTATAGTTTCATAGGCTCATACGAAACTATTCTTCCAAATGCAAAACTATAGTTTCTCTGGTGCAAAACTACAGTTTCTCTCGTGTTGGACTCAACAATTGCATTGAAGGATAATGCTTGCCGTAATCAAACATAATGTCTTCTAACATCCAAACAATCACCAACTAACACATTTATATCATTAACATTCATAACACACACTAATTAAGATTAAATTTCTTTTCAGGTTTGTAGATAAAAGGAACTTTTGCTAAGTGTCCACAACGGATGAAAATCTATCCACAGCGGATGCAGAACTATCCATAGCGGATGAACAAGAACATGTAGCGGATGAAAAGCATGTCCAAAGTGTCTACAGCGGATGACCATCACACATACAGCGGATGACAAAGTCCACAGCTGTTGAACAGTCCATAGCGGATGAACACTCCACAGTGGTCTTCTACCAAGCAAACATACAAGTGTTCATGGCGGACAACATCCAAGACACAATGTACATGTTTTCCAACATCCACAGCAAACAACTGAATCATCCACAGCGGACGATATAGACTTAGGAATTTATGTAATTTTGTTTTACATAAGAGTATTTTTGTAACTGTAAATAACTTCTTGTATAGGCTATAAATAGCAGTATACCCTAATCCCGTGTAAGCTTTTTAACATTCAATAGAATCAAGCATTTAATATTATCATTCAAGAAACAAACACACAATCATACACACACACACGGATATTAATATCATTAATCATGGGTTTCTGCACCATGATTATTGAGTGTTGAATATATATATAACAAGTTGTGTTATATTGTGAGAGATTAAAAAGATCATTAGGGAAATTCATTTAAAGGTTGTTCTTGTTCAAAAGATCAAACCCAAATACTTGAATTTCATCATCTCATGTACTTTCATCAAATAGTTTCACCTGACTTGTGTGAAACTATAGTTTCGTGCCTTCTGCGAAACTATAGTTTCTCAATGCGAAATTAGTTGCAAAACTAATTATTATTTTTAAAAAATTAATATAATAATAATAATAAGAATAAGAATAAATAATAATAATAATAATAATAATAATAATAATAATAATAATAATAATAATAATAATAATAATAATAATATTAATAATAATAATAATATTTTTAAATGCTTAGTTATTTCTTGTGAAGCTAACAAACTCTTGGTTTCACCTGCAGACAATATGGGAAGCATGAAGTTTGATCCAAGATCAAACGTAGTGGCGTATCTGAACAACAAAGATCCAAAGTCTGCCGGTTTTCGAAATGCTATCGACTGGCTTAAGAGATCATACATACACTATGATATCTCTCACTCCCCTACTATAGATGAGAAGCAGATCAGAGACTTCTGGAGAACTACCGACTATGACGCCAAGGAGAGGATCATCAAAGCGTCTGTCCAGGGAGAGCTATATGTGATATCAGCTGAGACTGTGGCTAAGGCCTTAAGACTAAAGGATGACATGAGGGAGAGTGTAGAGATGATTGACTCAGAGGTTATTACAGCTTTTAAAGCTATTGGATATTAGGGAACCAATTTTGAGAAGAAAAAGGAGATTAAGAAGACATTTCTTTCGAAGGAGTTGAGGTTTATTGCTCATATCTTTATCAGCTGTCTAGATCATATGAATGGAGGATTTGATGGACTGAACCTGAGGTGGTCCATAGCTATGATTATATTTTGTAGAGGTAAGAAGGCAAACATAGCCCAGATTATCCATGATTACTTGTTGGAGAACATCGTGGCATTGAAGAAGGATAAATGGCTGCTATATCTAATATTCATTCAGATTATTCTACACTATCTGAACCTATCCCTGATGAATCCTAGGATCTTCGCTGACTGTGCTGCCTCCAGGCATGATTTTTTGGGAAAGATCACATATCTGTTGGAGAACATGTATACTGAGCAGATATGGAACTACATAAAGACTCTGATCCCTTTGGAGGAACAGAGAGTATGCAGGACCGGGTAAGGGTGCCTAACATAAACAGTTTCATAATGAGGAGAGACTTGGTACACTTAACAGTTCAAATAGAGAACTGGGTTTGATTATGATGATACTAAGAACACAAGTAAGTAATGAGACAGAACAAGCAACAATAATACAAAAATATGGTTTTCAAGAAGTGTTGTATATTTCTCTCAAGTTCTATTACAAGTGTTACAAAGCATATCAAAATTACAAGAACTTGAGACTCTTTATACTACATCCTACAACGGTCAATACTTAGAAAGACAGTTAGAATTGACTAATCTAGATAGCAAGATCATTCTAATGTTAAATGGCAGATTGCCTTTTGAATAGTGACTATGACATGCCATAGCTCACATCCTTTTCTATTACAAAAAGGTTTACACGTACAAAAGAAGGAAGTTATAGATAAAGACCTTAATCTACAGTTTACAAAAGCATGGAATTTTCACCAACTCATATAAGTTGGTGAGTCTTCAGAGCAGCAGTGGAAAGTGTGTCAGCTTTATGTATAGTAGATCAGAGAGCATGTCTTTCTCTGTCTTCGGAAGATATCAATCTTCACAGCAAAATGGCTTCGGAAGCTTTTGCTACGGAAGACTTCATCTTTGCTTCGGAAGATTTGGTCTTTGGCTTTGGAAGATTTTACACTTAGAGTATTTTCTAATGAAAGTGTAAAACTTTAGCAGCAGCTTCTTCCTTCTATCTTTAGTGCATGCATACAGGAAGACTCTTGGTTGTTTTGGCATCTTTGGTTGCATTAGCCTTATAATCTTCTGATATTCCCTTACAAACTCCCCTTAAGCTGATGCTTCCAAAATAGAGAAGTTCTTTTAGATGTTGATAGTCCTCATTAGGATCAAAGGCAGGCCTCTCTTCATCATGTGATCAGGATCCTTCAGACTGTCATACTATCTTCTCATGTCATAGAGATCATGAAGAGGAAGATCAAGCGTGTCTTGTCGGAAGTAGAGATCTTGACCTCCCTGATATGTTATGACATACCATCTGTCTGGATTATCAGTAAAACTCCAGGACAAGATGGGTCTTCCAACTATAATAGGCTCTACTTGGATAGGAGTTTGTTGAGCAGCCTCTTCATGCACTATCTCAGGATGCTCTAACACATCCTGAGTTGTAGAGGTGGATGCCTTGGCTTTCTTCTTATTTGAATCAATTTTCCTAGCCATCCTTTTCTTCTTCTTTGAAGTCTTCAAATGAGAGGATTGGTCTTTAGTACCAGATTGTTCTATTGTGTCTCTCTCAGTTGGGTTCTCTTCTCTCACAAGTTTAGAAGGAGAGAGAAGAGGACCTTACTGTGGATCAGAAGATGAAGTTGGCTGAGATGCAGCTCTAGGTTCATATTGTGTTGTCTCAGTGGGTTCAACCTTCACCTCAACTTCAGGTTGAGCTGGACTTGGTGGAGAATGTAGGTCAGCAAGCTCTCCTTTTTTGATCTTCTGCTTGATCACTCTAATATGCTCATCCATAATGGATAGAGACATAGGACCAAGCCTTTTTCCGGAGAATCCGTACAGCTTCAAGAAGCTCATCATCCTTTGTCTATCGGCAGACTTCTTTTGGCTTTTGTGGATGATGGTTCTTGACTTTGTAGCTTCTTCCCTTAACTTCCTCTTGGCAGCTTGTCTTTCCTTTTTAGCTTGCTCCTCCTGTTGCTTGAGATACTCAAATTGGATGTACTTAAGGGATAAGGGAAGAAGTGCATCTACCTGATAGAGCCCTGCGGCAATCAGTTAGTGATCTTTTTCATCTTTTCATCTTCTTTGTGTACCTGATATGGTGTAGTTGCCACAGTCTCTTCTTCAGGACTTTCTTGAACTAGGGAGAGGATAGGAGTGTGTTTGTAGAGTCTTTTAGGTCTCCTTTCTTCTTTGACTTTTAGGAGCAATTATGCATCCTCTGCCTCCTTCCTCTCTTTTGACAACTCAGTGTCAGCCAGCTCATTCAACTCATCTAAGGGGAGAGAGATGAGTTCTTCAATGTTATAGTTCATGGTCCCCAAGTAGTTTAACCTGGCTAACCTTAACTTATCATCTTAAGTTTTTGGCCTGGGTGCAACCCGAATAGTAGCTTCCATAAAGCCTGAGGACCCACTTGAACTCTCTCCCCTTAGCTTCTTCTTCCTCTCTCTCTTCTCCTCCTCTATCTCTTCAGGAGTCAATTTCTTTTTCCCTTTATCACCCACAGGCTTTGGTGACTCAGGGTGGAGAGAACTTTGGCCTTCATTGCTTGGTTTAGCAGTCAAGCTCTGGCCAGAGAGAGGTTGTGGAGCACCATCACTAGTTGGTGCTTCACTGAGGGTACTGGGTGCCGAAGGAGATCCTGTCTCAAGGTTCACAGGCTCAACCTCTGGGCCATCAGTCAAGATTTTCCCTTTGAAGCTAATATTGGGTTCCACCTCAACATCCAGTTGATCAAAGATCTCACCTGCTAGCCTCTGTCTATATAATCTTGATCTCATCTTGAACTCTTCTAGCACTGTTTCTTGTATCCAGTCTTCTAGTCTTCCAGCTTGTCTGTTTTGGCTTGGGTTAACAAGTGGAAGATAAATCGGATTTATACACTCATAGAAACTCAGGATTGAAAAGTTGAAAGTTTCTTGTTGACCTTAAGTTCTAGAGATGATGAGAGCTCTTCTTTCTGTGTCAAACCTCCATCCCATGATTGGGTTCTTAGAGTGAGGAGATGGGTTAGACATGGCTCTGGGTATACCCACCTCAAATAGACTTTGAATGAGAGAGTCTACATCCATGTACACTTAAGGAGGTTGCTGAGTATGGACTATTGCAAGAAAGGGTGGTGAATCCTCTATGTCCATACTCTGAGAAGAACTCCTAGGTTCTGTGACTGTTTGGATCTAGTTTTTGTGGATCTAGTTGAATTCGTCTTGGTGGTCTCTCAACTAGCTGGCCCTTGAGATCGGTGATCTCAAGTTGCTGGTCATTGACCATTTTTTTAACACATTCACCTGAGATTCCAGGTGACTTATCTTTGAGACTAAATTGGTGCATGTTTGAGTTAGTTTTTGCACCTTTAGTTTCAGACTCCCCTTATCTTCATCAGAAGAATCACGGGGGGATGAGAGAATTGGACCAAGATCCTCCTTCTCATCACTAGCATATTATTCTTGGCTACTAGATTTCCCCTGCCTTATGACAGCTTCAAGAGAAGTGTCAAAAGGCTGTGTTGCCATGGTTAAGGTCTTAAAGATGTAATCACTTGTTGAAGTGAGAGCCTCTTATATATGGATCTCCTGGATAGGTTCAGGGAGATCCACCTCAATGATAGCTGAATGATGTGGGATAGACTTGGGTGAGACAGGAGTACTCATCTCTCCTTGAGTAGTATGGTGAGGAGAGACTCATTGTAATGTTTTCATCATCATAAAAGTCAAGGCTGGGAATTGGTTGGTTTAGATCCAGCGACTGGGGATGGTAACTATCCTGGAAGGTTGTTTACTTGAGTTTTGAGACTCAAAGTGAAGGCTTAAGGCTATGGGGGTTGTGAGCTCGTCAGGCTGAGCATGAGGAACCTCAGCACTGATCATTTAAGTGATGTGAGTGGTTTGCTCCTCAGGAGAAGTTGGAGCTCTAGTTTCCACTTCCTCCTGCATGGGTAGTGATATGGGGGACTGCACATGCTGAATAACATGTTCAGGGGTTTGTTTGGTTTTTCTCTAGTAGGTAATGGTTATTATGGGCTATATGTGTGGTTAAGAGATAGAAGGTGTGGGTTCAACACTAGCTGGTGCTGCTAGGTTGTCACCTTGAGCAATGAGCTCAAACATTTTTAGGGCAAGGGCTGTTTCTACCCCAGAGAAGCCAACAGTTGGCTTCCTCATTATTTTAAAGATGTCGGGCTTCATTTGTCCCAATTTAAGAATATTACCTGTTCCCCTCAATTATGAGCCCAGTTCACAGTTGTGAATGTGCTGGACATATCTAGGGAACAAGTAATAATCTAGGGAGTCTAAGTTAGCAAGTAAATTTGTATAGAAAAATTGTGTGAAAACCTGAACTTGACCCCCCTAAACCATTCCATGGACTTTAAAAGAGAGGTCTTCTGGAATTTGATCCCATCCTCCATGTTTGTTGGATAAGCTGTGTATTACAACATGGAGAAGGTATTTCCAATGAGATAAGACCTTCCCCTTTTTGAAGGTCCTACTGAAAAGTCACCCTCATATCCTATCTGCTCAAAGGAGTGGTTGACAACGGCTTTAGGAAAGGACAAATCACCTTCTTCATCATCCAGCTGAAGATAGGTATTTATGGTGGCCAGAGTGATAAAGATTGTCCTCCCCTGCACTATGGCAGACAGTGCCTTCTCCCCGTCCATGATGACCTCTTGGAAGGTCCTCCATAATGCTAATAACTGATCCTCATAGAGAGGAGGATCAATGGTGAGGGAGGTGAAGTAGTTTGACAAAGAAAGATATCTACAAACCTCTGAGAAACCAAGATCTTTCTCAGAGTCTAACAGTGCAACCTGATTATGTTGCTTGTGAAGATGCATGGAAAAATCGGGTTGATTTCTGTGATTAAGGTTGGCCATTTGATGAAGCTTTGCGGTGAAGGAATATAAGAACAAAGGCGGTTTGTGGGAGAAATTAGGTTAGAGAAATTTGTGGATGAAGAAGATAGTAAAAAGAGGGGGAACCGTGGAGCAAATATATTTGAAATGGATTTGAGACAAAGTTAATGCAGAAAGGATAAACTTTGAAATCTGAATGTCGGTCCCACCTCTGAAAAGGTGCCCAAAAAGGTAGTTTTGTTGGAAGGCGAAAATCTTCCGAAGGTATTTTTGTCTTCGAAGGTTTTGAGAAAAGCTTCCGAAGACAAATTGGCTTCGGAAATATTCCTCAGGTTTGTGAAACTTTGTTGCGGAAGGAAAACACTTTAGAGAATTTTCATCTCTGAGACAAGTTTGGTTTTGGAAGAGATCAGGACTTGGAAGTTTTATTCTTAAGAGAATAAATCTTCCAAGAATTAATTGTTTTCGGAAGAAAAATGTTCTTCAAAAACATATAAGTATTTAGAAGCATATTTAAGCTTCAGAAGATATTCTCAGAATTTCTTCCGAAGATAAATTTCTTATAAGTAGTTATTTGTCTTGAAGACTTAAATTTCTTCCGAATGCAACTAGAATTCTTCCGAAAGACAAATGACAAATTTTAAAAAATCTAAGGAATATCATCAAGATTTGTTTTCTTCTAAAATAATTGTGCTTATGAAGGTGATAAAATAGACAACTTTGGACACACATGTTTTAGAAATAAAGTTGATTTTAGTTTTAAGAAAATCTACTCAAAGTTAATCATCCCAATTGTGAATCCGAGGATCGCAATCAGGAATTATCAGTGTTAGATTGGTTTCGAATTAATGATCGTGGAATTATCATTAATCGTTGTTTAATGGATCAATAAATAAATATCGATGCCAGAGAAAATAAACAATAAATGATCAAACGATATCATTAATATGCAAAGAACAATGATTTGAATCAAACGTAATTCATTAAAACCGATTAATGATTACAAAGTGTCAAATAATAATTGCTAACAAAGTTCTATGCAATGATTGTGTTTATGATTTATGGTGTGTTGATGTGACGGCTGCTAGGGTTTACGTTGATCGTGTGAAACGATGTGATGGTATTTTTTGTCGCCGTCTCTCTGTGTACTTGATATGAAACCTAGAACTCATATTTATAAACACGCGTGTTTCTGTTAAGGAAACAGCGAATCTCTTGGAGTCTGTGATTGACTTGTTGACCTGTTGACTAGAAACACTTGTATGATTTACGTGTCTGGTTCTTCCGTAGTTACTTTGTTCTTCCGCAGCTACTTTGTTCTTCCGCAGCTACTTTGTTCTTCCGCAGCTACTTGGTCTTCCGCATCTACTTTGTGTGATCAGTGAATATCCAAATTCATCCGTAGATGATCTTCTGACGAATGTCTTGTAAGAAAGATATCTACGGAAGAACAAAAATGTTCATCCTTAGATGTTTTTCACACTTAGTCAATTTCACAAATTGACTAAGTATAATGTTTGTACCTGTAATCATACATATAAATCAACGCATATATGGGTTAACCTATATATATGCATAATGAATTACAAATATTCATTACATGTATTGATTAAAGTTCTAAGCCTGTACAAAGTGATCTAGACCTATTATTCCTAGATCTAACAATACTCCCCCTTAGGCTTAGAAACTTGTAATCAGTTCTTCAAAGCTGAAAGCTCTTTCACTCTTGCTATAATTTTGTTATAGAAATATGAGACTGCAGTCTTCTGATCATCATACTTGTAGTTGATCTTCATTTTGCTAATCTTTTGTAATGTTTCAAAACTGAGACCCAGAACATCTTCTTCAGTTGTAAGAGTTTCCAAAACATTATTGTTGTGGACTATATCTAACTCATCTTGCTTTGAGATCCTCAGCTCACTCACTTCCTTGATGTTTGATCCTCTCAAAATCCCTGCCTCATATCTTCTTCTCTTGTAAGCCTTGGCGTGCAGTTTATCAATCACTTGAATCATATGAACATGTAGGCATAGATCATTCTGAGCTCTTTCATCAGTCAGCTTTGGAAAGAATTTGTCATGTAAGTATGAAGTGTAGCTGGGATGGAGTAGCTTGATTTCCACTGGATCAAAGATCCTGATTCTATCAGCTCTTTTGTTCTCTGCATTCCTCAGCAGCACCAACTCTTTTGTTTTCTCAACATATCCCCATTCAGTTATGGGTAATGTATATTGATTACCATCAATGCTTTTAGTAGTTGCTTCCTTCCTGTTTTGGTATCCAACCTCTATAGAAACTCATCATCTACCAATGTAGAGGAGTTGGATTTTGATCTTTTCATTCTCTCTATTCTTCTTTTGTGCTCATCATCCTCTCTCCTAGCTTCTTTTAGCATATCATCTCTGAATTTTGTCTTTAACTTACCCACAAATACAGAGAAGTCTCTTCCTCTTGGGTGAATTAGGTAGTTAGTCATGATTAGCCTTTGTAGATCTTTGATGTCACATTCAGGCATGCAAAGGACTTTTTCTAAATCATGAAAGTACTACACCCTTCCAGATGATCTCTTTATGACTGTACAATCCCACTCTTGATCATATTTCCAGGCCATAATCCTTTTGTCTTCCATAGAGTTGGGAGTTGTGAGGTAATCAAACAACTCTATCAAGGAAGACTTCTGTTCAGTTATTTCTCTGACTGTTGTTCCAAGTGGCCATACTTTGCTAGGTATCACTTCTCTTGGTTCTCTAATCAGTTTATCTTTCCCTTTATGCTGGTCTTTACTTTCAACAGTAACAGGCTCAGCAGGGACTTTTTTGTGATGCTCAGCAGCTGGATTTAGAGCTTCAGTCTGGAATTTCACACCAGTTTCAAGCTCAACTTTCATTACATGCTCCATCATCCTTCTAAGCTCTCCCACTGATCTTCCTTTCAGCTCATGTATCTTGTAGTTATGACTTTGTAACCAACAAGTCATATTGTATTTGTTCAGCTTTGCTGTATCACAATGGCCTAGTTCTTTCTTTATTCACTGAATTGATTGGAAGGTTATTAATGTTTCATAATCGCAATCTTGAATCATGAAGCTTGCTAGTTCAAATTCCTTTAGTGCTTCCTTCATTTCTATCATGTTCATTCTCTCAACCATGTCATACGGAAACCCATGATTGATCAGGGTCATAAACATAGTTGATTCAGGCCTTTCTTCCAATATGTCTTTGATGGACAGTAGGTCATCATCCTTTGATTCTTTTTGTTCTTTGGGAGACTCATCTTTAGTAAGCTCATCCCATTCAGCATCACTCTCAGTTTCAGCATGAGACTTAGGCTTTAAATTGGAAACATCCACTGAAGAAGTGTGCTCTGGAGATGTAGGCCTTGATCTTTTTGGTGAATCTTCAACATTAATCACCTCTTTGTCTACATACCCCAAATACTTCCTCTTTCTTGAGTACTGAATGATTTGCTTTGAAGCTTCAGTAGATTCTTCAATTTTTGTTAATGAAGCAGCATTTGATTCAAGTGCACAAATTTTCATCTTGAGCTCATCAATTAGTTCATCTTTCCTTTTCAACAAAATAGACTAAGCAGTGAGAGAGTTGTTTTCTTGTTCAACTTCCAACATGAACTTCTCTTTTTCAGTCTTCTCATGCTTCATAGAGTCTTTAAGTTCTTCAACCAGCTCATTCAATGCATCAATTACTTCATTGTTGGTTTGAGCATCTTTTATTAATCTGATCAGTCTGGATTCTTGTTTGTTCATTAGCTCCTCCTTTTCTTTTAACATTCCTTTGAGCTCTCTAATTCTTTCCAAACTTTTGTTTGATTTGATAATAATTTTGTTATACTCAGCAACCAGATAACTTTTGCTTACATCTATATCATCGTCTTCCAGGTCATCTTCATGATAGGCTATAACATCAACATAGTTAGCTTCTTCTTCACCTTCTTGATGTTGACCAGCAATCTCAACCTCATTGCCTACAGCAGGAGCTATACTTGCTGAGCTTGAAATACACTCAACTGCTTGATCTATTTTCTCTTAATGAGGTTGTTGTTGATGTTAAGGATCAATGATTGGAGATATTGGTTTAGTTTGGTTAGACATGACAGGGGTTTGTGGGCTGGTGATTGTGATAGGAATGGTACATGCCTGAGATCCTAACTCAGTCTCACCAGTGTGTACTGAGTTTTAAGATTGAGTAACTGAGATGGGTTCTGTATGAGTACTCTCAGGTGATAGATTTTGTGGAGTTAGAGGTTGTTGATGGATGGGTGACTGAGGGTAATTTGGAGAGATTGGTTGGGTGTGTTGACTGGCTTGAGATTGGATTTGTGTAGATTGATGATGGTGGTGTATGGGAGATTGAGGAGTGGAATGTTGAGGTAAGTCTTGCTCAACATCAGTAGATTGACTATCTTGCTGATCTTCCCACATCAGTTCTGGTGGAATGTTGGCATTAGCATCTGCCATATGTGCAAACATTGGCATATCTTCTCCTTCATATTTTCCACTGATCTTATTCAGTACAGATCTCCCCAGATGTGCTTGAACAAACACATCACCTTCTCTTGCTATCCCAGGCAGTTCACCATTAATGATTAGTTGCATAAACCTTGGAAACATGTACATCTTATCAGCCTTTTGCACTTTGATGTGATCACACAGACAACTGAAAATGTACTTTGAGTAGTTGTATGTCCTTCCCTCAAAAATTCCAATAATGCCAGATGAAATGTGCCTTGAGAATCTATCACCTATGCCTCCGAAATGGCTCTGATACCACCTGTGAATCCGAGGATCGCAATCAGGAATTATCAGTGTTAGATTGGTTTCGAATTAATGATCGCGGAATTATCATTAATCGTTGTTTAATTGATCAATAAATAAATATCGATGCCAGAGAAAATACACAATAAATGATCAAACGATATCAATAATATGTGTGACATAAGAATCTATATGGCTTGCACAATCTCCCTTTCTTTATCTCACCCTTGTCAAAGTCACCATCATATCCCATCAGATAGAACACTTTCTCTATGTACTCATTCTTAAAAACATCCAGGTGACCAACTTCTTGTTCTCCCAGCTCAAGTGCCCTTCTGATAGTTTGTTCATCAACTCTCATCCTTTCATTCTTGATTTCAGCAACTATCATCTCAGATTCTCCAACTTGCTCTATTAGAGTAGAATTCCAGAAATCAATGATGTGTGCTTGGTGAATCACAGGCTCTGCTGATAAAGCATAGAAAAGCCTGGATCGTCGTAGGTATCTGATGATATCTCGACATCCTTCTGCTACAGGGTCGTTAGGATTTAAGAATGCACATACATTGTGCTCTCTTGCAAAATGATTAGCCATCTGTTTATAAGAATGAAGAAAATTATGTTAGAGCAAAATCATCACACTTAAGAATACGAAGAGTTTAGACACAGGAATGATGAATCAATCAGTTCATAATTTCGGATTATGATATATTTTACCTTGATATTATTGAAATTGTAGTGAACAGAGATCAAGAATCAAGCAAGGTTAAAAGGTTATTGGTAATTTTGAATATTGTCGGACACGGGTTTATCTGAACGTTTTTCTAGGTTGAAAACGATGTTCTGAAAAAGTGATTGGAATTGACAATTCAAAAATATCATTTATACTCCCTCGGATATATTAATTTCATTTATTAAATGAGCTGGGCCCCCCTATCCTTATTACCAATTTTATTGTTTCCGCAGATTTTAGTTCTTTCGTAGATCATCTACGGATGACTTAGAATTAAAAACGGATTTTTGATGTATTTGAATTTTCATAGATTACCAGTCTATGGAACTATTATACTTTTAAATACTACCACATCTGTAGGTTACCAATCTACGGATGGTCATATTCCTTTTTCGCACTGTAGCATCTACTGAACAGGAAAATGTACTGTAGCTTCTGCTGATGCTGAAAATGCACAGTTTGAAACTTCTTTGATTGTATGGTCCTAATCAACTGATAGAACTAATAGAACCATTTATTGCTATTGGACCTTGTTGACTTTGTTTTCATGACAATTTGTGCACAAGAAGATTTATAGTTTGAAAAACTTCATGTATGATGCAGCCAAGTTAGTGCTCAAGCTCCAATTCCTTCATTTGATTTTTGATTGGAAAATTCAGATTTTATGTTTTCATGCATTAACTACTCCCCCTAAATTTGTGATTAATGATAAGATGTTGCATTCATCATAAATTTATGAAGTAAATAGCATGAAAGGCACATGACAGTCCAAAAGTTATGAAACACAAAAAAAATTATGTACAAGCATATAGACACATATAATGGGATCATACTATGACACTAAACTTCTTCCTGGTTAAGATGATTATTGAAATGTGACCTGATTCTAGTTCTGATTGCAAGTATATTTGTTCACTTAAATCCAAACAAGAGTATGGAAACAACTAGACATGCTGTTTATCATGTTTTCATGTTTATTAGTGATAAACTGTTATGGGCTCCACATTCAATTCACATTAGAGTTTGTCCTCCATTTGTGAGTCAATTCATCACTTTTTCACACTTAGAAACTATGTACTTTAAGTTATAAATTCTATCTTGAGACATATGAGTTGTCTCATAATTGCTTTGCTACAAAAGCTCTTATGAAAATTTACAGTTGATCACTATGGATTCTTTTGAGAGCTTAGATATGATTATCAGCAGGTCACCAGGTCTTTACTTATGTAAAACAGAGGTGCCTTTAACCCAGGTGTTTATTTACACAAAACAGAAGGATGATGAGGATGATGATCTTGTCACCAGTTGAATACATATGTATCTCATGGTGTTCATAAACCCAGGTCTTTGCTCACACAAAACAGAGGGAATATGATTTGCAAAGATAGAAGTTATAAGGTATTTTACATAGTGTGCTTAGATGAATGAATTGATCATATCAGGATAAGACTTACTTGCTTGATCCTCAAAATGAAGCTTCTCACAAACAGTCACCTTTTTATTATGTTAAGCATGCTCTTAGTATAATCTTCACTCAGGTTGAATCTACTTACATATCAAAGAACTTTTGATCAGTTTTTTAAAGAAATTTAAGAACTCAGGAAGCAAGCAAAGGCACAGTGTACTATCATTTCCCAAACAAGGACAGACACATGCTTTTCTTTGTTAAAGATGATTAATCTAAGTTAATCATGCCCAAAGACTCAATAAGAAAATTAAATCTAACTGAATCAAAGGCCTTAGTGAATACATCAGCAAGCTGATTTGTTGTATCCACTTTGACTAACTTGATTAAACCTTTTTCTGAGCAATCTCTCAGAAAATGATATCTGATTTTAATATGCTTTGTTTTACTATGTTGAACTGGATTAGCAGTGATAAACATAGCAGCTGAATTGTCAATGTAAATTGGAGTTTGAAGGAAATTGTAACCATAATCAAGTAATTGGTTTTGCAACCAAAGGACTTGAGAGCAACCAGCTGAAGCAGCTATGAACTCAGCCTCAGCTGTGGATACAGATACATTTGTTTGCTTTTTGCACTGCCATGAAACAAGTCTTGGTCATAAAAATTGACATCCACCAGTTGTGGATTTTCTATTGTTGTTGCATCCTCCATAGTCACTGTCTGAATAAAAGTATAGAGAGAAGTCTCCATCTTTTGGATACCATAGACCAAGGGCTGGTTTCCCTTTGAGATATCTGAAAATCCTCTTCACAGCATTCAGATGGGACTCTTTTAGATCTGCTTGGTACCTAGCACACTCACATACAGCAAACATTATGTCAGGTCTGCTGGTAGTTAAATACATAAGAGATCCTATCATTGATCTATATAATCTTTGATCAATAGATTTTCCTGCAGGGTCAGGTACAATTTTGTCAATTGTTGAAGCAGGTGTTTTGCATGAAGATGTATTAGCAAAATTGTACTTCTTCAATATTTGATGAATATTGTAGATGCTTCTTTTAAAGATTAACATTTGTCTTTGTATGTCTTTTATGTTTTTGTCGTAGTATAGGGACTTTTATTGTAAATATGTTCCTTTATGGAAAAGCTAGTAAATGAACGTAAAGATAAACAAAAGGTAGGATTGGGTTTCACTCATGAACCAATGCCTGAATCAATAACAAATACTTTACCAGAAAACTTTAACTCTCACGATTAATCTCCAGAAAACAAAGCAAAACACAAAGCATATCTGAACAAGAACAAGATGTCTGAAAATGAAGAAGAGAAAACAAACGTAGAAATTTTTGAAGAAAAAGATATTGAGAAAATTAAAAATGGTCATCCGGTTAAAGTTAAATCTTATGAACCAAGACCATAGAACAAGAAAATTTATGTTCCTAAAGAATCAGTTTTGGAAGAAATAGTACGATGACAGAAAACAAAGCTATAAATGATGAAGAAACATCAGAAGATTCAAATTCATTTGGTCTAAATAACCCAGAATTCATAAAATGGCAAAAAGACCAGAAAAAGAAAGAATGTGAAAAAGAATCTTCAACTGAAGATGTTCAATCTAAACAAACAACAGGTTCAAAATCAAAGAATCAGAGACGAAGAAGAAAGATAAATAAAGCCAAAAATGATCAATTGAAAATTCAAGAAAATCAGGCAAAAGAAATAAATCAGAAAACAAAATTAAAGCCGATTAAATTTGTATCTGCTGGTTTGTTGAATGTGAATTCTATTCAAAAGGTTAAAGAAAATTCTAAAAACAAATCTACCTCTGATCTGAAAACGGGTTCAGATTCTAAGACTTCCGCTGTAGCAAAAAGATTTGTATCTAAGGAAAACAAGAATGAAGTTCATGTTCAAAAACAAAAACAAATTGTGCAAAAGAAAAACATTTCAAATCAAAAACAACAAATTAACACTTTAACACCTAAAAGTAACCAAGTTTCTAATGTTGCGTCAACATCAAAGGTTAATAAGCAGGTACTGCGAAATATGTGACATGTACAATCACAACACTGTTGAATGATTTTTTAAAAATTACTGTCACATTTGCGATATGAGAAATCACTCAAATTCAGAGTGTTATTTTAACAAATACTGTACTTACTGTGATGAGCAAACTCACAACACTAAAGATTGTTATTTTAGAAAGAATTCACAGAGGAGAGGATTTGCCACCTCAACAGTAAGCAAAGGTTATGTTAATCCCCAATATAAAAGAAACCAAAATGTTGATTTTTAAAGATTAACACACAAATCCTCCTTAGGTTTGAATACTTTCAAAAGAAACAATTTAGTGAGACCTAAACAATTCTTTAATGATAATTTCATTCCACGGTCAGTGAGAATTAATAACAAAAGTTTTGAAAATAAAAGATTCTCAAACAATGGTCAGTCTAAAAGCACGAATTTTCCAAACAAGCATCATTTTGTTACAAATAACAGAATTGGTAAATTCATAAAGAATAAACCTGATGTCAACAAACTTCACTTTAAACAATTTACTATTGTTGACAAGTTTGGAAAACCCAATACCATTTCAGCTTGGGTAGATAATTTAACTTAAATTGTTTTGTTTTGCAGGTACGCCCGAGAAGACCATTCAACACTTGGTATGTGGATAGAGGGTGTAGCCGGCATATGACAGGCAATCAGGCCTTATTACAAGAATTTAAGTTAAAAGATAGAATGCATGTCGCCTTTGGGGGTGATGCGGGAGGAAAAATAACCGGAGAAGGAACAGTATCCAACGGGATTATAAGCTTTGATAAAGTCAACTTCTGTTCATAGTTGAACTTCAATTTGTTAAGCGTATCACAAATTTGTGATAAATCCTACTCTGTACTTTTTGATGATTCTTTCTGTTATATCTTGAAGCCAGGATTTCATATAAGCAAGGATAGTGTGATTGTTAAACCTGTCAGAGACAGAGACGTATACAAACTGGATATGTCTCAAGTGGACTCTTCTAATGAAAAAACTTGTCTATTTGCTAAAGCATCAAATGATGAAAGCCAGCTATGGCATAGACATCTTGGGCATTCAAATTTCAAAAACATGAACAAGCTTGTAGCAGGAAATCATGTTATTGGACTTCCATCAAAAAAGTTTGCCACAACTGATTTATGCTCAGCATGTTTAAAAGGAAAACAACACAGAGCATCTTATGAGTCCAAACTGATAAACTCAAATTCCAAACCACTTCAGTTATTGCATATGGACCTTTTTGGACCAACCAACGTGAAGAGTATTGGAAGAAAATCTTACTGTTTAGTTATCATTGATGACTATACAAGATTTTCATAGGTTTTCTCTCTAAATGAAAAATCTGAAATGACTGAATTAATAAAAGAATTCATCATAAAAGTAGAAAATCAACAAGATCAAAAAGTAAAAATAATTAGAAGCGATAACGGGACGGAATTCAAAAATCTAACTCTTAACATGTTTTGTGCAGAGAAAGAAATAGCTCATCAGTTCAGTGCTCCCAGAACTCCTCAACAAAACAGAGTTGCTGAAAGGAAGAACCGAACATTGATTGAAGCAGCACGATCCATGTTAGCCGATGCTAAAATTCTAATCACATTCTGGGATGAAGCAATATCAACTACATGCTTTGTTCAGAACCGTTCATTAATTGTTAAAGAAAAACTGAAAACTCCCTATGAGTTAATGTTTGGAAGGAAACCAAACATAGATTTCTTTAAATCTTTTGGTTGTCCGATTATGATTCTGAATTCATGTGATCATTTAGGAAAATTTGAATCAAAATCTGATGATGGATTTTTTGTTGGATATTCATCTGTTTCAAAGGCCTATCGAGTTTATAACTCTAGGACTAATGTTATAGTTGAAACATTCAATGTTAAATTTCTTGAAAACTCTTTTCCATCAGTGTCAAATGGTCCTGCATGGTTATTTGATTATGATTCATTGTCAAACTCTTTTCAGGCAAAGGTGTATAGTTATCATTCAAAGGAGGTACAACAACATTATATCCCAACCCATACCTGTTCTTTGATTCAATATGAGAATTCAATAATTTCTCATATTGCTGAAATGAATGTTGAAATTTCTGAAGTTTCACTTCAGTTGATGCATGATCAGCCATGGATTTAGTTAAGGAAGTGGTCAGATGCTCAACTTGGGCTTTTAAGCTGTAATTTTCTGAATCAAATTTATCTAAATCTTTATGTAAAGAGTTAATTTTGAATTGATATAACTTATGTTCTCTTACATGAGATTAATTCAAAATCATTATTTCTTTAACTTTATCAGCCAGTTGTTGAGCATGGACTCTATATCTTTCAACTTCCTCAACACACATTGATGAACACAATCTATCTCTTACCTCTCTAGCCATAGGTGAAACTTTGTTCTCCATGTGGGCCATTAAAGCTTGATTTTCATCCAAAACTTCCTTCTCATACATGCTCCAGTCACAGGTTCCATCTTGGAGAATGATCATCCCAGTTTCTTTAGAATTACTAGGTCCTGCTGATGCATTTGTGACTGGTGGGGATGAGTTGGTTAGCTGTGGTTGTCTATAAGATCTCTGAGATGTTGTTGTTTGATAAGATTGATGCTGATGAGACTGATGTTGCTGCTGTTGTCTCATGTCAGGATTTGATTGTTGATTACATTCTCTTGAGAAGTGCCCATAGAGATTGCATTTAAAACATCTTACCTTTGACTTATCAACACCAATCTTTGATGTTTTGCTTGCTGCAGCCAGACTTTTGTTTCTTCTCAAGTATTGTTTAGCTCTATAAGCAATCATTGCCATTTGCCATTGAAGATCCATCTCCTCTACTACATTTGGATGTAGTTCTTCCAAGTCTTGTTGGCAGATATTTGCAGGTGTTAAGGTGCTTCCTAAGTAGGCTTGAAAACTTGAACTAAAAGCTGCAAATGCTGCTTTTTGTTCTTCAAGTAATGGGCTCTGCTTGGTTGTTATTTGTTGAAGACATTGCTGCTGATGTAGATGCATCTTTTCTATCATCAGGTCTCCCTTTTTCTTTTCCTAATTTACTTTGAGAAGATTTCTTTGAAGGCTTTGATGCATAAAAGCTCACTTCTTCTTCATCTTCACTTAAGGTACAAGAGTTGTCACTATCATTGTTAGAGATAAAAGCACTTCTAGCACTTTTGGTTTCTATAAAATGATAAGGTGTGACATGAGTTCTCACGCTCTTGTTTCTTGATTTTTCATCCATTTCAAGAGCCTCAACTTTAGCTACCAATGTATCTAAGCCAGTTGCTTTGAGATCAATGGTGTTCTTGAACATGGACACAGTTTGCTTCCAACTTTCAGGCAATGTATGGAGCATTTTTTGTTCAGTTCCTCATTTGTATACTTCAATTCCATGATGTTCACAGATGATGCAACAAGCTTCTTAGGGAGAGGCTTGCTCTTGGAGCTGTATGGTTCAAGCTGTGTAGTAGTGAATGGTTTGGAACTAAACTAGAACTCCTGGTACTAGAGTTCATAGTTGAGTCTTCAGCCTTCACCACTTCAAACCCTGTAGAGATGAACACTTGTTTATGCTTAGAGTCAAAAGTGGCTTTGATCTCTTGAGCCTTCTTTGATCTCCTCTTAGCTCTTCTGATCAAGTTCTTCCTTTTTTACTTGGTCATCCCAGACTCTTTCCTCTCCTAAGGAGAATAGTGACCCTTATTAGGATGATCTTCTTCACTCTTCTCAGAGATCCTTCACTATCTCCGCTTTATCCTCTTCAACAATGGGGTCTATGAGGGGAAGCTCATCTTTATAAGTTTCACACCTTGGAGATCTTACATACAATAGAGTATGTGGAGGAGCTATCTCAGTAGATCCCAGTCCATGCTTATTCTGATAACAAACTTTTGCATGTAGGGATGAAGATATTATGTTCTTGAAGGTCTCTTCTTCAAGAATACATTTTTCTGCCATGGCTTTGCAAATCACAAGCTTAGCCTGGCATTCAGTTAACTTTGTGATGAGATTTTTTATTTAAGTCCTGTAGTTAGTGTGTTCATGCTTTATAGTTGAAATGGTTTTCTCTAAATCTTTTATTTTTAGTTTGTAATTATTTTCAGCTGTTTTGAAATTAGCTTTTAAGATATTTAAGGACTCAAGATCTGATCTCATCTCTAAGTTATAGGACCTATATTTATTAACTTTAGCAATACATTTAGGTGTACAGAGATGTTCCAATATCTTGGCTTCATCATGATCTGCCATAAGTGCTTAGTTTGGAGCATCATCCTCTACCTGAAAGCTCTAGTCAAAGCCTCCTTATTCAAAAGCAACTATAGCTTGCTACCTGGGCTTCTCATTCTAGTATGCTCGTTTAGTGTAGTTTGGCCTGGCTTGTGCTTGGCCCCCATTTGACTTAGGTGCCTTGCACTCTCTGGCAAAGTGTCCCATTTGGTTACAATTGTAACACTTCAACTTGCCTTTGTCTAGCCCAAACTTTCCATTAGACATATTGTTAGGAAACTTCCTCCCAGTCCTCTTATAGAACTTCCTGTCTCTGTGAGTGAGAAGAGCCATCTGCTGGACTATTTCCATATAATACAGATCATCTGGATAACAGTCCAGATCTTTAAGGGTGAAGAGAAAGTTGCCTGAATTTTCATTAGAAGACACAAAAGCTTGTGAAGAGCTTGTCTCCTGGAATGGGCTTCCAGGGATGTAGCCTTCCCTTGGTGTCTCTGAAAAGGTGATGAAAGGACCCTTTTATGAGTTGTCAGGGTAGTAGAAGAGATGGTGCTATGGTTCTCTGCAATCCCTTTCAACCACATGAAGGCTAAACTTTGTTGGCTGTTGGAGTTACCAGATGGATTTTACATGTTCATCTATATCTGGTAGTCACTGAGGATACCATACAACTCTATGAGAGTAAGGGTCTTGAGTTTCTCAGTCCTCTTGATGACCACACAATAGTGTGTCCATTGTTTGGGAAGAGAGGACATGAACTTCCTCACAATGTCCCTGTTCTCAAGGGTTACTCCAACATCCGCCAGAGTATCCACAATCTTAACATACCTGAAGTATTGTTGAGTCATGGTTTCACCTGTCTTGAAGGTGAAGTTCTCAAACTGCTACTTCAAGAGGTCTTTCTTGTTTTCTTTTGCTTTATTAGACCCCTCATACATCAGCTTCAGTGCATCCCAGAGTTGTTTGGCAGTCTTGCACTTCTTGAAGCCTCTATAGATAGAGTTTGGAAAAGCAGTTTGGAGGGCAGTTATGGCTTTCTGATCAATATCAATCTTCTTCCAGTCTTCTTCAGAGTAATCAGCCACTTCCTTTGGTATCATACCACCACCAGCAGTAGCTGAAGAGGTGGATCGTACATGAGGTCCATAGATAACAGACCCCCATATCCTGGAGTCTTAAGACTTGATAAAGCCTTCCATTCTTTGACACTAAGTATCAAAGTCTTCAGGAGTAATCAGTGGGGACTTTGTCATTGTACCAGTTTCTATAACAGCCTTTGTGATAGCTGCCATTTGAGATGTTAAGTGAACTATGAAACTGAGAGGATTAAAGATGGTGAGATCTTACAATCAAGAGCTTGAAATGCTCTGATACCAATTGCAGGACCGGGTAAGGGTGCCTAACACAAACAGTTTCACAATGAGGAGAGACTTGGAACACTTAATAGTTCAAATAGGGAACCGGGTTTGATTATGATGATACTAAGAACACAAGTAAGTAATGAGACAAAACAAGCAACAATAACACAAAAATATGGTTTTCAAGGAGTGTTGTAGATTGCTCTCAAGTTCTATTACAAGTGTTACAAAGCATATCTAAATTACAAGAACCTAAGACTCTTTATACGACATCCTACAACTATCAATAGTTAGAAAGACAGTTCTAATTGACTAATATAGACAATAAGATCAATCTAAAGTCAAAAGGTGGATTGCCTTTTGACTAGTGACTATGACATGCCATAGCTCCCATCCTTTTATATTACAAAAAAGTTTACAGGTACAAAAGTAGGAAGTTACAAATAAAGACCTTAATCTACAGTTTACAAAAGCATGGACTTTTCACCAACTCATATAAGTTGGTGAGTCTTCAGAGCAGCAGCGGAAAGTGTGTCAGCTTTATGAAAAGAAGATCAGAGAAAGCAAGTCTTTCTCTGTCTTTGAAAGAAATCAATCTTCATAGCAAAATGGCGTCGGAAGCTTTTGCTACGGAAGACTTCATCTTTGCTTCGGAAGATTTGGTCTCTGGCTTCGGAAGATTTTACACTTAGAGTATTTTCTAAGGAAAGTGTAAAACTTCCATAGCAACTTCTTCCTTTTATCTTTAGTGCATGCATGTAGGAAGACTCTTGGTTATTTTGGCATCTTTCGTTGCATTAGCCTTATAATCTTCTAATATTCCCTTACAGAGCAGTAGCCACTTGAGGAAATGTATAGGAAATCAAGAAGAGATTGAAGTACACAAAAGAGACAAATATGACATTTGAAGAAGAACTGGATGAGATAGAGGAGGAGCTGAGGAAAAAGAGGAAGAAGAAGGGAGTAGAGTGACCATCTTCCTATGATAGAGATGATTATTCCACACGAGAGAAGAGGAGCAAAAGTAAGCAGACAGTCTTTCCAAAGACTAGGTCTGCGAGAGAATCTGAGAGGCCTAAGAGGGATAAAAGATCAGAGCTTGATGAGGATGTGATCAAGAATGTCAACACATCCCTATCAATGAGCTGAGCATGATAAAGACTAAGTTGATAAACTTAGAGGAGAGAGAGAGAAGCTGAAGGATAGGGAAACTGATGAGATGAAGAAAGTGATACTGAGTCAAAATGATTTGATAAGGAGATTGTTGGAAGAGGTCACTGTATTGAGGAGAAATGCTTGTGCTGCTGCTGTTCCAACTGTTAAGAAGATTAGGGAAATGACTGACACATCAAAGTTCCCACTCATTCACAAGGCATCAGGAGCTGCTGGTAGTGGTGTAGGTGCATCAGAAGCTGGTGGTAGTGGTGTTGGATTTGAGGGTGGTGCAGGTAGTGGTAAAGGAGTTGCTGCTTTAGAGAATGTTGATCAGGTGATTGAGGCTGGATTTATTGATATGGGGTTTGACGAGGATTTTGATCTTACTGGGAATGAGGTAATAAAGGAGGAGAGACAAGGAGCTGAAAAAGGGAATAATAAGCTGAACTTGATAGATGAGGAGGAAGAGGTGGAAGAACAGCTGGTGGACTATGATTCTGAGCCGGAATTCTATGTAGTGGATGAGAGAGCAATGACATATGTGGCTCAGAGGAGTTCTACTTAAGGTGATATAATTGAGATGGATAAACAGGACTGGTTCTTTACGAAGGAAGAGTCAGAGAAACTAACCCCACTCTTCCAAAACATTAAAGAACTTGGGAGGAAGGAGACCGATAAGAAGATTTAAGCTGGAAGTACAATTTGAAGCTGAAGATGTTCATGATCAAAAGGCATGGAGGAGGAATCTCATATTTGCACAAAAGGAAGGCATTTAAAACCCTTCTCAAGTGGGATATGAGAAGACTGGCAGAGATCCGCATCCTAGATTCTAGTTTGAGCGAACACGCCAATATGTAATAACATGAGATCCGTCAGGGCGTTCAAGACAACTTTGATGCTTTCAAATTACCGAAGCCTAAGAGGAGAAGCTAGAAGAAGGATTTAGACTAGGAGACAAGAAAAGGAAAGATTGTGCTAAAGTTAAAGCCTGTAAGACCGTCAATAGGGTAAAGATACCGGATCAACAACCATCTAGACTGCAGAAGTTCGAGAAATGGTTTTATGATAACCATACAGGTGAAGCAGTAGTGAGGGTGAAGGATGGAGATGAAATAAGGTTGTTTGATCCTTTGGAGGTATTCTCATTCAGTGACCATGATCTGAAGGTGTTGCGTAAGAATCAAATAATGTTTGGGGCAGGAGAAGAGACTAAGATTAAAGCCAACTTGCTTGACAGGGTAGCAAACAAAGCTCGGGGAGTGAGATTGGAGATTAAGCACCTCGAAAAGAGTGTGCCAGAACATGATAATCTAGATATAGAAGTAAGATATTTGGATAGGATGATAGAGAAAGCCAATGCTGGAGATCACCCTGAAGACCCGGTAGGTGAATACCCCCAGGGGAAGTACTGATGATCAAGTATAGGGTGGTATTCACCTTGTCGTTAGTTATTGCTTTGTTATAGTTTAGTTATAGCTTAGTTATTAATGTCATAGGATCTAATTTAGTTTTATGATGTTTTGTATTCTGTGGCATGTGAAACTGCATGCGAAACTATAGTTTTGCCTGGGAATTTCACATGTCACAGTGCATGGCAGTTTTGCAGTATGCGAAACTGTTTGCGAAACTAGGTTTTGTATAAATATGTGTTTTTTTTTTCATTTTGGGAACTTTTTGAATTTTAATAAAATTACTGATTTGAGTTCATTGTATTCTATTTCTAGGAGCTTTTCTTTGATATCTTTGAGCATTGTTCTTATTCATCTTTTCAAATCTTAATGCAAATGGGTCTTGTTTGATTTGTGTTCATTTTCTATCATTACTTGATCCCCAAGTTATTAGACATAGTGATAACTTGATGATTCTGGTGTGAAATCATTATCAAAAGCACGTTCAAAGGATCATCTGGACCATCACTTATCTTGGGGGTCGAGCATATGACACTCATTCGTGAAATTGAAAGATAATGAATGAACGAATGAATAAAACTATTATGAAACAATAATGAAATGATCCTTTTGGTTCTAGAAGCATTGTCATTAGATACTCTAGTTGCCAAAGTAGAGGCACTGGAGTTAGATGAAAGATCCAGAAACAATAGTACAATCAGACATGTTGAATCATACAAATTCAAAGAAATGCAACAAACAGACAGTGCATTCTTAACTTGCACTGGTGAGGAGGAAGATTAAGAATTTTTGGATTCAAGTGAAACCTCATTCTTCTCTGCTCCTAAATTATCTCAGAACAAACAAAAGTCCAAAAAGACTGGTGTACATGCTTCCCATGAAGCTACACCTCAAAGCAAACAACATTCACAAGCATCCAACTCCAGCAAACAACATCCAGCTAAGACTCAAAACATTCACAAATTTGAGAAACCCATGGAAGCACTGACAATTATCTTGCAAAGTGAGGAGCAAAAGGGAGCTTTTATAGCTTTCTCAACAAGCTTTGAAACCTACTTAGGGGCCAACCTCACTCCCTCTCAGATCATACAACAAGACTTGGATGAATTGCCTCCTGATATGGTTAAAGAAAGGGATCTTCAATGGTCAATGGCAATGATAGCTTATAGGTCCAAGAAGTTCCTACAAAGGAACATGGGGTTAAGCATGGATAAGAAAACCAAGATTGGTTTTGATAAAACCAAGGTGAGATGCTTCAACTGCCAACTCTATGGTCACTTCTCCAGAGAATGCCAACAACCTAGAGCGGACAGAAACACCCAATAAACACAAACATCCAGTAGGTATCACTCTAGCAAAAAAATTCCACCACCCATCAGTATTCCTACTGCCCCAACACCAGCACAAATAACACAATACAGCTCCAACCAACACTCTAAATCATTTGTAATGATTATCAAACAAGATGGTAAGTGTGATTGGAGTATGTGTGATGCAGAGATCCAATCTCCCGATCATGCGCTCAAGGCAAACATAGAGGATAAAATCTCTGGAATCCCGAAAGAGGTAAGGGAGAATCTCTGTACACCGCATGCATTGACGAAGCCACTAGATACAGAGAGCATGTTGATCAACAACTTAGAAACCTTACCCAAGTTTCTACTACAGAATGGGTACACAAGAGGAAAGGTTGGTCAGACATTGTTCCTTAAGAGAAAATGATAAGACTTGCTTGCAGTTCAAGTCTATATGGATGACATCATTTTTGGCTCCACCAACATCCAACTTTGTAGAGAGTTTGAGGCTCTTATACAATCAAAATTCCAAATAACCTCAAAAGGAGAACTCACATTCTTCCTTGGTCTACAAGTTCAACAATCTGCTGAAGGAATTTTCATTAACCAAAGCAAATATGTGCATCAGATCTTAAAGAAATACAATATGACTAATTGCACATCTATCAAAACACCATTTGCAACTAGATTAAAGTTTGGCCCAGATCCAGAAGGCATATCAGTTGATCAGAAGCTCTATAGATCTATGATAGGCTCCCTAATGTACCTAACAGCAAGCAGACCAGACATCATGTATGCAGTTTGCATGTGTGCTAGATATCAAGAAGATCCAAAGGAATCACACATCAATGCAGTAAGGAAAATCTTTAGATAATTAAAAGGAAAACCTGCATTTGGTTTATGGTATCCCAAGGATGGAGATTTCTCTTTATTTGCATACACAGACAATGATTATGATGGATGCAACAACAATAGAAAATCCACAACAGGAGGATGTTAGTTTCTTGGATCAAGATTGATCTCAGGTAGTACAAGAAACAAACAAATGTATCTATGTCAATAGCTGAAGCAGAATATAAAGCTGCTTCTGCGTGCTATTCTCAAGTGGATTGGATTCAAAACCAAATGCTTGATTATGGCTTTAATTTTCTTAAAACACCTATACACATAGACAATTTCACTGCCACGTTTATCACTAAAATCCTGTTCAACATTCGAAAACAAACACATTGACATAAGATATCACTTTGTGAGAGATTGCTCAAAAAAGGGTCAGATAAAGTTGATCAAGGTTCATATAGACAATTAATTGGCTGACCTTTTTACAAAACATTTGTTCAACAAAATTTGAGTTTCTAGTTCAGTCACTTGGTATGATCAACTATGAATCAAACAAGTAATGTTTTCAAACATTCATATCAACAAAACATTCATGTTTTCAAATAACAAACAATTTTGAATCATACATGACCAACACATGAGAAATGATAGTACGCTAGATTAAATCTTCACTTGAGTCATTTTCTACTAATAAAGACTGATAAAATTTTTGTTTGATGTGTAGATAGGCTCAGCATGGGACACATAATATCACATACAAAAGTGTAGAACTAAATTCTCATGATTGTATGGTAAGCAACACCCATCTTGGTTTATGGTGAGTATTGGTCTATCCAATATAGATTGCTTGTAAAGTAATTTCTCTACACCAAGTGAAACAGTTTATAAACTACTCAATCATACAAGTGTGAGAATCCAAGGATCGCAATCAGGAATTATCAGTGTTAGATTGGTTTCGAATTAATGATCACGGAATTACCATTAATCGTTGTTTAATTGATTAACAAATAAATATCGATGCCAGAGAAAATAAACAATACAAGATCAAACGATGTCAACAGTATGCAAAGAATAATGTTTTGAATCAAACGTAATTCACTAAAACTGATTAATGATTACAAAGAATCAAATAATAATTTCTAACAAAATTCTATGCTATGATTGTGTTTATGATTTTTGGTGTGTTGATGTGACGGCTGCTAGGGTTTGTGTTGATTGTGCGAAACGATGTGATGGTATTTTTGTTGCCATCTCTTTCTCTTCCTTGATGTGAAACCTAGGACTCATATTTATAGACATGCGTGTTTCTGTTTAGGAAACAGCAAATCTCTTGGAATCTGTGATTGACTTGTTGACTTGAAACACTTGTATGATATACGTATCTGGTTCTTCCGCGGCAACTTTGTTCTTCCGTAGCTACTTTGTTTCTTCATGTGTGGTGTTTGTTCATCAGTGAATACCCATATTCATCCGTAGAAGATCTTCTGATGAAAGTCTTGTAAGAAAGATATCTACGGAAGAACAAAAATGTTCATCCGTAAATGTTTCTTACACTTAGTCAATTTTAGAAATTGACCTAGTATAATGTTTGTACTTGTAATCATACACATAAATTAACGCACATATGGGTTAACCTATATATATACATAATGAATTACAAATATTCATTACATGTATTGATTAAAGTTCTAAGCCTATACAAAATAATCTAGACCTATTATTCCAAGATCTAACAATACTCCCCCTTAGGCTTAGACACTTGTAATCAGGTCTTCAAAACTGAAAGCTCTTTGACTCTTGACACCATTTTCTTATTGAAATATGACACTGCATCCTTTTGATCATCGTACTTGTACTTGATCTCCATTCTGCATATCATTTGTAGTGTCTCAAAGCTCAATCCCAAAATGTCTTCTTCTGTTGTGAGAGTTTCCATAACACTCTGATTATTGACTATTTCCAGCTCATCTTGTTCTGACATCCTCAGTTTAGATACTTCCTTGATGTTAGCTCCTCTTAACAGTCCAGCCTCATATCTTCTTCTTTTGTATGCTTTTGCATGCAGTTTGTCAATGACTTGTATGATATGCAAATATAGGCATAGGTCATTTTGATCTTGATCATCTTTGAGTTTTGGGAAGAACTTATCATGTAGGTATGAAGTGTAGCTTGGATGTAGAAGTTTAATTTCAATTGGATCAAACAATCTTATACTCCTTGCTTTCTTCTTTTCTTCATTTCTCATCAGCACCAGTTCTTTAGTCTTCTCCACATATTCCCACTTAGTTATGAGAAGAGTATATTGATTTCCTTCAATGACTTTTATGGATGTTATTTTTCTGTTAGAGTATCCAACCCTCCTTATGAATTCATCATCAACCAGTGTAGAAGAGTTGGATTTTGATCTTCTTTTCCCTTGGTATCTTTTCTTGTGTTCCTCATCTTCCCTTCTTGCTTCCTGGAGTACATCATCCTTAAAAGTTTGTTTTCAACTTTCCAACCAATACAAAGAACTCTCTTCCTCTTGGGCTTATTGGGTAGTTGGAGATGATCAAACTTTGAAGGTCTTTGATGTCAGTATGAGGCAACAACATGATTGATTCAAGTAAGTGGAAGTATTCAACTCTTCCAGATACTCTCTTGATAAGTGCACAATCCCACTCTGGATCATATTTCCAAGCCATAATCCTGTTATCTTCAGTAGCAGTGGGAGTTGTGATATGATCAAACAACTAGATTAGAGAAGATTTTTCTTTAGTGATCTCTCTTACAGTTGTGCCCAGAGGCCATACTTTCCCAAGGATCACCTCTCTTGGTTCTTTGATCAATTTATCTTTCCCTTTATATTGATCTTTGCTTTCAACTGTTACTAGTTCAGCAGGGGTTTTTAATTGATGTTCATAGGAAGGATTTAGAGCTTCAGTTCTGAATTTTACTCCAGTTTCCAATTCCACCTTCATTACATGCTCCATCATCCTTCTAAGCTCAGCCACTGATCTTCCTTTTAGCTCATGTATCTTGTAGTTATGACTTTGTAACCAACAAGTCATATTGTATTTGCTCAGAGTTGTTGTGTCATAGTGACCTAACTCCTTCTTTGTTTTCTGAAGTGACTAAAAGGCTATGAATGTTTCATAATTGCAATCTGGGATCATGAAGCTTGCTAGCTCAAATTCCTTCAGTGCTTCCTTCATTTCTGTCATGTTCATTCTCTCGACCATGTCATATGGAATCAAATGATTGATCAAGGTCATAAACATAGTTGATTCAAGCCTCTCTTCCAATATGTCTTTGGTGGACAGTAGGTCATCAGCCTTTGATTCTTTTTGTTCTTTGGGAGACTCATCTTTAGTAAGCTCATCCCATTCAACACCACTCTCAGTTTCAGCATGAGACATAGGCTTTAAATTGGAAACATCCACTGAAGGAGTGAGCTCTGGAGATGTAGGCCTTGATCTTTTTAATGAATCTTCAACATTAATCACCTCTTTCTCTACATACCCCAAATACTTCCTCTTTCTTGAGTACTGAATGATTTGCTTTCATGCTTCAGTAGATTCTTTTATTTTTGTTGATGGAGCAGCATTCGATTCAAGTGCACAAATTTTCATCTTGAGCTCATCAATTTGTTCATCTTTCCTTTTCAACAAAATAGACTGAGCAGTTAGAGAGTTGTTTGCTTATTCAACTTCCAATATAAGCTTCTCTTTTTTAGTTTTTTCATGCTTCACAGAGTCTTTAAGTTCTTCAACCAGCTCATGCAATGCATCTATTACTTCCTTGTTGGTTTGAGCATCTTCTCTTAATCTGATCAGTCTGGATTCTTGTTTGTTCATCAGGTCCTCCTTTTCTTTTAACATTCCATTGAGCTCTCTAATTCTTTCCAACCTTTTGTTTGATTTGATGCTAAGTTTGTTATACTCAGCAACTAGATAACTTTTGCTCACATCTATATCATCATCTTCCAGGTCATCTTCATGATAGGCTATAACATCAACATAGTTAGCTTCTTCTTCACCTTCTTGATGTTGACCAGCAATCTCATCCTCATTGCCTACAGCAGGAGCTATACTTACTGAACTTGAAATAGACTCAACTGCTTGATCTGTTTTCTCTTGATGAGGTTGTTGTTGTTGTAGAGGATCAATGATTGGAGATATTGGTTCAGTTTAATTAGACATGACTGGGGTTGGTGGGCTGGTGATTGTGAGTGGAATGGTACTTGCTTGAGATACTAACTTAGTCTCACCAGTGTGTACTGAGTTTTGAGATTGAGTAACTGAGATGGGTTCTGTATGAGTACTCTCAGGAGATAGATTTTGTGGAGTTAGAGGTTGTTGATGAAAGGGTGATTGAGGGTGAATAGGGGAGATTGGTTGGGTGTGTTGACTGGCTGGTGATTGGATTTCTGGAGATTGATGATGGTGGTGTATGGGAGATTGAGGAGGGGAATGTGAAGGTAAGTCTTGCTCAGCATCAGTAGATTGACTATCTTACTGATCTTCCCACATCATTTCTGGAGGAATATTGGCATTAGCATCCGCCACATGTGCAAACATTGGCATATCTCCTCCTTCATACTTTCCACTTATCTTATTCAGTACAGATCTCCCCAGATGTGCTTGAACAAACACATCACCTTCTTTTGCTATCCTAGGCAATTCACCGTTGATGATCACTTGCATAAACCTTGGAAACATATACATCTTATCAGCCTTTTGCACTTTGATGTGGTCAGACAGACAACTGAAAATGTACTTTGAGTAGTTGTATGTCCTTCCCTCAAAAATGCCAATAATGCCAGATGAAATGTGCCTTGAGAATTTATCAAGCCCAGACTTCCTGTTGGAGATGCACTTTAGATATGTGTGACATAAGAATCTATATGGCTTGCACAATCTCCCTTTGTTTATCTCACCCTTGTCAAAGTCACCATCATATCCCATTAGATAGAACACTTTCTCTATATACTCATTCTCAAATACATCCGGGTGACCAACTTCTTGTTCTCCCAGCTCAAGTGCCCTTCTGATAGTTTGTTCATCAACTCTCATCCTTTCATTCTTGATTTCAGCAACTATCACCTCAGATTCTCCAACTTGCTCTATTCGAACAGAATTCCAGAAATCAATGATGTGTGCTTGATGAATCACAGGCTCTGCTGATAAAGCATAGAAAAGCCTGGATCGTCGTAGGTATCTGATGATATCTTGACATCCTTCTGCTACAGGGTCGTCAGGATTTAAGAATGCACATACATTGTGCTCTCTTGCAAAACGATTAGCCATCTGTTCATAAGAATGAAGAAAATTATGTTAGAGCAAAATCATCACACTTAAGAATACGATGAGTTTAGACACAGAAATGATAAATCAATCAGTTCATAATTTCGGATTATGATATATTTTACCTTGATATTATTGAACTTGTAATGAACAGAGATCAAGAATCAGGCAAGGTTTAAAGGTTATTGGTAATTTTGAATATTTTCGGATGGGGGTTTATCTGAACGTTTTTCTAGGTTGAAAAAGATGTTCTGAAAAAGTGAATGGAAATGACAAGTCAAAAACATCATTTATACTCCCTCGGATATATTAATTTCATTTATTAAATGAGCTGGGACCCCCTATACTTATTACCAATTTTATTTTTTCCCTCAGATTTTAGTTCTTCCGTAGATCATCTACGGAAGACTTAGAATTAAAAACTGATTTTTGATGAAGTATAATTTGAATTTTCATATATTACCAGTCTATGGAACTATTATACTTTTAAATACTATCACATCCGTAGGTTACCAGTCTACAGATGGTCATATTCCTTTTTCGCAATGTAGCATCTACTGAATAGGAAAATGTACTGTAGCTTCTGCTGATGCTGAAAACGCAAAGTTGAAACTTCTTTTATTGTATGGTCCTAATCAACTGATAAAACCATTTATTGCTATTGGACCTTGTTGACTTTGTTTTCATGACAATTTGTGCGCAAGAAATATAATTTGAAAAACTTTATGTATCCTTCAGCCAAGTTAGTGCTCAAGTTCCAATTCCTTCATTTGAATTTGGATCATTGAATTCAGCTTTTATGTTTCATGAATTTCATGTAATAACTACTCCCCCTAAATTTGTGATTAATGATAAAGTGTTGCATTCATCATAAATTTATGTAGTACATAGCATGAAAGGCACATGACAGTCCAAAGATTACACATAATAAATAAACTAAAAGTAACAAAATTGAATTAAATATATGTACATGCATATAAACACATATAGTGGGATCATACTATGACACTAAACTTCTTCCTGATTGAGTTGATTGTTGAATTGTGACCTGATTCTAGTCCTGATTGCAAGTATGTTTGTCCACTTAAATCCAAAAAAGAGTATGGAATCAACTAGACATGCTGTTTATCATGTTTTCATGTTTATTAGAGATAAACTGTTATGGGCTCCACATTCAATTCACATTAGAGTTTGTCCTCTGTTTGTGAGTCAATTCATCACTTTTTCACACTTAGAAACTATGTACATTAAGTTATAAATTCTATCTTGAGACATATGAGTTGTCTCATAAATGCTTTGCTACAAAAGCTCTTATGTAAATATACAGTTGATCATTATGGATTCTTTTGAGAGCTTAGATATGATCATCATCAGGTCACCAGGTCTTTACTTACATAAAATAGAGGTGCCTTTAACCCAGATCTTTGTTTACACAAAACAGAGGGATGATAAGGATCATGATCTTTTCACCAGTTGAAAACATATGTATCTCATGGTGTTCATAAACCCAGGTCTTTGTTCACACAAAACAGAGGGAATATGATATGCAAAGATAGAAGTTATAAAGTGTTTTACATAGTGTGCTTAGGTGAATGAATTGATCACATCAGGATAAGACTTAATTGCTTGATCCTCAAAATGAAGTTTCTCATTAACAGTCACCTTTTCATTATGTTAAGCATGCTCTTAGTATAATCTTCACTCCAGTTGAATCTACTTACATATCAAAGAACTTTTGATCAGTTTTTAAAGAAATTTAAGAACTCAAGAAGCAAGCAAAGGCACAATGTACTATCATTTCCCAAACATATGTCATGCAGAAATAGAAGACATAATAAATAAAGACAAGGACGGACACATGCTTTTCTTTGTTAATGATGATAAATCTAAGTTAATCATTCCCAAAGACTCAATTAGAAAATTAAATCTAACTGAATCAAAGGCCTTAGTGAATACATCAGCAAGCTGATTTGTTGTATCCACTTTGACTAACTTGATTAAACCTTTTTCTGAGCAATCTCTCAGAAAATGATATCTGATTTCAATATGCTTTGTTTTACTATGTTAAACTGGATTACCAGTGATAAACATAGCAGCTGAATTGTCAATATAACTTGGAGTTTGAAGGAAATTGTAGCCATAATCAAGTAATTGGTTTTGCAACCAAAGGACTTGAGAGCAACCAGCTGAAGCAGCTATAAACACAGCCTCAGCTGTGGATACAGATACATTTGTTTGCTTTTTGCACTGCCATGAGACAAGTCTTGGTCCTAAAAATTGACGTCCACCAGTTGTGGATTTTCTATTGTTGTTGTATCCTCCATAGTCACTGTCTGAATAAGAGTAGAAAGAGAAGTCTCCATCTTTTGGATACCATAGACCAAGGGCTGGTTTCCCTTTGAGATATCTGAAAATCCTCTTCACAGCATTCAGATGGGACTCTTTTGGATCTGATTGGTACCTAGCATAAACACATACAGCAAACATTATATCAGGTCTGTTGGCAGTTAAATACATAAGAGATCCTATCATTGATCTATATAATCTTTGATCAATAGATTTTCTTGTAGGATCAGGTACAATTTTGTCAATTGTTGAAGCAGGTGTTTTGCATGAAGATGTATTAGCAAGATTGTACTTCTTCAATATTTGATGAATATACTTTTCTTGATTGATGAATATGCCATCTGTTTTCTGTGAACCGGTAGTCCAAGAAAGAAAGTTAATTCTTCCATTAAGCTCATTTGAAACTAAGATTTCATCAACTCTTTAAAGCTTTCATATAGTCTCTTGTTTGTTGATCCAAATATAATGTCATCTACATATATTTGAACAACTAAGAGGTCTTGATGTTCATGTTTGAGAAAGAGAGTCTGATCAATAGTTCCCTTCTTGTATCCATGCTTGAACAAGAAGGATGATAATGTTTCATACCACTTTCTTGGTGCCTGATGAAGACCATACAAAGTTTTATCAAGCTTGTATACTCTATATGGGTAATCAGGATCTTCAAAACCTGGAGGTTGAGCTACATAGACTTCTTCATCAATTTTCCCATATAAAAAGGCACACTTCACATCCATTTGATAAACAGTGAACTTCTTATATGATGCATAGGCTAGGAATACTCTAATGGCTTCAATTCTTGCAACTGGTGCAAAAACTTCATCATAGTCTATCCTTTCTTCTTGAGTATATTCTTGAGCAATCAGCCTAGCTTTGTTTCTCACAACAATACCTCTGTCATCTAGTTTATTTTTGAATAACCACCTTGTGCCAAATGGATATTGGCCTTCAGGAGGATCAACTAGATTCCAGACCTTTTGCTTTCTGAATTGTTGAAGTTCTTCTTGCATGGCTTCAATCCAGCTATTATCTTTTAGTGCAACTGTAATGTTTGGAGGAACCACTTGTGAAAGAAAACAAGTGAAATGACAGATGTTTGCAGCTCCCCCTTGGCTTCTTGTGGTTCTTTCATTGAGATCTCTAACGATGTTGTTTATTGGATGAGTCTTATGAATTCTTGTTGTTGGAATGGACTCAATTGGAATAGATGATTCCTTGTTAGTCATATGCATTGATGCAGATATATCCAGCTGAGATGATGAATTTATGAAGTAATCAAATTGATCATTATTGGAAGCTGAATGATTTTCATTTTGTACATCAGCTGAATTATGAGTACCATCTGCAGGAGTTACAGAAACATCTATGGATGTATTTCGTGCTTCCGCAGGAGTTACAGGAACATCTACGGATGTATTTTGTTGACTTGGTGACAATGAGTCTTTGGAATGCAATGGACCATCTCCAATATATGGAACATCTACTGATGTGAATAAAACATCAGCTGATCTAATATTCACATCTCTGGATGTAGGACACTCATCTGTGGATGCAGAGTCAGCAGCTTCTGATGAAGTGTTTGAATTTGAGGATGTAGATCCATATGCTTGGTCTTGTGCTGCATTATTGACATTATTTGGTGTTCCTTGTTCCAGGATACTTGAAGTTTGTATTCATGGAGGATTAGCAGATAATGACACTTTATTCATGTTTGGAGGAACAAATGGATAGCATGTATCCTCAGTACTTGCAGCATTCAAATAACCAGAGTTAAATGAGTTTGTGAGTGCATCTATATCAAACAACCATGATGATCCTTTTACAGATTTAGGAAATAAGGATTCATCAAAAGACACATTAGGAGTTTCTTCCATAATGTTTTGTTGTGGAATATAAATTCTATATGATTTAGATGTTGAAGAATATCCAACAAAGAAACCATCATAAGCTTTCTTTGAAAATTTTCCTAATTGTTCTTTTGTGTTTAAAACAGATACATGACACTCAAAAGATCTAAGATATCCTATGTAAGGTTTTCTTTTAAATAAAAGCTCATAAGGTGTTTTATTATGTTCTTTGACAATTAATGTCCTGTTTTGAACATTGCATGTTGTGTTCACAGCTTCAGCCCAAAAGGTGATTGGCAATTATGAATCAGCTAGCATTGTTCTTGCTACTTCCATGTGAAGCAATTTGAGTGGTGTAGAGTTTGTATTTATTATTTTGGATTTATGTGACACTCTACATTGTTTTCCTTTATAACATAAAGGACAATGGTTTGAACAAAAAAATTCTTTCTTTGGTAATCCAATGACTAAGTCATTTTTACCAATTTATTCATGTTCTTCAAGTTGGAATGAACAAGCCTTCTATGCCACAACTGAGATTCATCTTCTGATGACTTAGATAGCAGGCATGTTTCATTGTTTATAAATGCTGTATTATTCATATCCAAAACATATGTGTTTCTTTTTCTTGATGCTTTAAGAAGGATTCAATCTTCTGGAACTGCAAAACCTGGCTTAAGAATGTAACAATTAGTGTTATCAAATAATGTGGTATAATTTTGATCACAAATTTGAGACACACTTAATAAATTATATTGCAAATTTTCATAATAATTTACTTTCTCAAATTTGAGCACACCATTAGTTACCATTCCTTCACCAACTATTTTACCTCCCTTCTTATCCCCACCAAATGCCATATAAGAAGCATTTTTATGTTTGAAGTCATGGAGAAGAGAACAGTTTCCTGTCATATATCTGGAACAACCACTATCAACATACCACTTGTTGTCAGCTCTCCAGGATTGTTCCTGCATAATTAAAGAAATCAATTAGATTTGGAAACCCAAGTCTTAATGATCTTGGGTGATCCTGTGGAGTCTAAAATTTGAACTTCCTCATGAATGAGTCTTGAAGATTCAGTATTAATTTTAGATTCAATTAATTCATTGTGTGTTGTTTGTGATGAGGATGATTCTGTTGATGATGAACTTGTGGAATTTTGTTCTGATTTTTCAAACTCTTCCTCAAGGATCTTCTCTTTCTTTGTTTGCTGTTTTGACTTTGATGATGATCCTTGATTGTTGAAAGTTTCATCATCCTTTGATTTTGAATGTGAAACATGAGTTCCTTTTTCAAAATTATCAAAGAAAGTATCATTAGCATTTGACTTCTTATTGTTCAATTCCACCTTTTTGTAATGTGTCTTTGATTGTTGAGGAGTCTTTGATTTCTGTTCAGGTTGTCTTTTCTTCAAAGGTTCACTATCAACTGATGATTTCTCTTGTGGTTTTGTCACCTTTTGTTTTTGTTTTTGTTGTTTCTTTAATCTTGAATCTTTTTGATCTTCATTTGATTGAGATTCTGATTCATCCTTCTCAGGTTGTTTCTTCTTTGTGCTCTTTGTCTTGTTCTTTTTGTTAAAATAACATTCCTGAGTGGAATGGTTATTTTTGTTACAAATAGCACAATTTTTGTTGAAGTAACAGTCTGAAGTCATGTGATTGTTCATATTGCAGATGGAGCAATAGCTGCTGAAGTAGCAGTCTTTAGTGTTGTGATTTTTCATGTCACACCATTTGCAATACTTTTCTCCTGACTCATTATCAGACTCAATCAATTTCTTTTTCTTTTGCTATCTTTGAGTCTTTAATTCCTTCTCAAACTTTACTGAAACTGACTCCTTTCCTTTTCCTGACATGATGTCAAAAGGTTCATGTTCATCAGCTAAAGTTTGCTGCTTTGAGCTCACACCTTTTTGAGTTGTTTTCTTTTTGGTCATTTCTTTTGCCTTCCGCAGATCATCTACTGATTCAGTAGATTTGTTTTTCCGCATATCTGCTACTGAAGGATGTTTCTTCTTCCGGAGAAGTTTTGCTCATACTTGCTTCTTTTCAGTTTCTAAGGAAGATTTGTGTACTTCAGTAGATGTACACTTCTCAATCACTTCAGTTGAAGGTTTTTGTTGCTGATGAAGTACTTGAAGACCTTCATTTAGCTGAGCTATTCTCTTGCAAATAATGTTCAACATGTTTCTTTGCTTTGGAGGATATGGCAACTTTGTTTCCTCAAGTACTTTGGGAATGATTGTTTCAACTGAAACATTCTTACCAATGTTCAGTTGATCCGCAGAGTTATCATCATGTTCATCAAAATCATGCAAGTCATCACATCCATCAAAGTCAAATTCTGATTCATTTTGTTTGATTTTATCTGATTCAGATGACTCAGTTTCACTCACCTCAGATTCATTGTTATTAACTTGTTCAGTACATTTTGTTTAAAACTTGGTGCATGGCACAAAAATGATTTGACAAGCTATTTGTCATTGATTCAGGTAAAGTTGTATAGTTATCACTCAAAGGAGGTGCAACAGCATTATATCCCAATCCATACCTGTTCTTGGATTCAATATGAGAATTCAATAATTTCTCATATTGCTGAGATGAAAGTTGAAAATTTTGAAGTTTCACTTCAGTTGATGCATGATCAGCCATGGATTTAGTTAAGGAAGTCGTCAGATGCTCAACTTGGGCTTTTAAGCTGTAATTTTCTGAAACAAATTTATCTAAATCTTTTTGTAAAGAGTTAATTTTGAATTGATATAATTTTTGTTCTCTTACATGAGATTCATTCAAAATCATTATTTCTTTTACTTTATCAGCCAGTTGTTGAGCATGGACTCTATATCTTTTAACTTCCTCAACACACACTGATGAACACAATCTATCTCTTACCTCTCTAGCCATAGGTGGAACTTTGTTCTCCTTCTGGGCCATTAAAGCTTGATTTTCTTCCAAAACTTCCTTCTCATACATGCTCCAGTCACAGGTTCCATCTTAGAGAATGATTAGCCCAGTTTCTTTAGAATTACTAGGTCCTGCTAATGCATTTGTGGCTAGTGGGGATGAGTTGGTTAGCTGTGGTTGTCTATAAGATCTCTGAGATGTTGTTGTTTGATGAGATTGATGCTGGTGAGACTAATGTTGCTGCTGTTGTCTCATGTCAGGATATGATTGTTGATTACATTCTCTTGAGAAATGCCCATAGAGATTGCATTTGAAACATCTTACCTTTGACTTATCAACACCAATCTTTGATGTTTTGCTTGCTGCAGCCAAATTTTTGTTTCTTCTCAAGTATTGTTTGGCTCTATAAGCAATCACTGCCATTTGCCATTGAAGATCCATCTCCTCTACTACATCTGGATGTAGTTCTTCCAAGTCTTGTTGGCAGATATTTACAGGTGTTAAGGTGCTTCCTAAGTAGGCTTGAAAACTTGAACTAAAGGCTACAAATGCTGCTTTTTGTTCTTTAGAATCCAGAATCACAGTAATGGGCACTGCTTGGTTGTTGTTTGTTGAAGACTTTGCTGCTAATGTAGATGCATTTTTTCTATCATCAGGTCTTCCTTTTTCTTTTTCAGATTTACTTTGGGAAGATTTCTTTGAAGGCTTTGATGCATAAAAACGCACTTCTTCTTCATCTTCACTCAAAGTACAAGAATCAAATAATAATTGCTAACAAAATTCTATGCTATGATTGCGTTTATGATTTTTGGTGTGTTGATATGACGGCTGCTAGGGTTTGTGTTGATCGTGCGAAATGATGTGATGGTATTTTTTTCACCGTCTCTTTCTCCTCCTTGATGTGAAACCTAGGACTCATATTTGTAGACATGTGTGTTTCTGTTAAGGAAACAGCGAATCTCTTGGAATCTGTGATTGACTTGTTGACTTGAAACACTTGTATGATATACGTATCTGGTTCTTCCGTGGTTTCTTTGTTCTTCCGTAGCTACTTTGTTTCATCATGTGTGGTGTTTGTTCATCAGTGAATACCCATATTCATCCATAGAAGATCTTCTGATGAAAGTCTTGTAAGAAAGATATCTACGGAAGAACAAAATGTTCATCCGTAAATGTTTCTTACACTTAGTCAATTTCAGAAATTGACCAAGTATAATGTTTGTACTTGTAATCATACACATAAATTAACGCACATATGGGTTAACCTATATATATATACATAATGAATTACAAATATTCATTACATGTATTGATTAAAGTTCTAAGCCTATACAAAATGATCTAGACCTATTATTCCAAGATCTAACAAAGTTTCTCCTTTCTTATGATTACTATAGACCTGGAGTACACTCAGGCATTCTTTGTTGTGCTAAGCACAGACCTAAATGACCTATATCATGATCCAAAAAGATTACCAAAGAGAAACACATCCTTCATGGATGACCAATCAATAAAGTATTTTAGACTACATTCCATGTGAATGAATCAAAAGAATCCCAAAGAGGATCACTTTCCAAAGTGAGTGAAAAGAATCCCAATGTGGATCAAACAATAAAGATCAACTTGGGCATTTATACTCTTAAGTAGCTAGGTCATGAGTATTGCAAGCTTTCTAGCATATCTTGAGGAGGATTGATCTTAACATACAATTAGGTGTGGGGCATATACAACTCATTACAGTACACCCGAAACATGATAAATCACTCACTATTTAAATCAGTCATTAATACCATGCATGAGCTTAAGTGGACAAAAAATCTGTAATCAACATTGTATTAGTCTTTGTTTATTCTCAAAATCATTCAAACAACTCAATGAGGATTTATGACTAGTATGATCTCATGACATGTGCAAATGATTCATGTCCAAACAAGTAAAACATTCATTCTTAGTCAGATAAAGTTTTATCTGTCTAACCAGTGATATCATACAAACAATCATTTTGAACTTTGATAATTTCCATAAACCAAATGTAAAATTTTGTCATTTTATAAACTTTTTATAAACTTTTTGTCATTTTATAATCATTTTTAAATTTAAAGCCAGGTCAAGCAAGCACTCAAACAAAGTAGTTTGACACATATACATGCATAATATTGCTTGTGAGTGACATTTTATCATCTATATATTGATTATGTTAAAATTACAAAATTTTAACAAACATTCAAATTTTAAAACATTTCAAAACAATTTTCAAGCAAAACCTGAAATTTTTAAGTCTTTACGACATAAGTATTAAGTTACATAACGGATGAAAAAAAATTTCTAAACAAAGAAAACTTTAGAAATTTTGTTAACTGTTCACACAGCGGACATTAAAACATACATCCGCTGTAGCTACAGTGAACCATTAACACTCAAAACACACCAAGTGTTTATAGCGAATGATGTGTCTAAAACATCCGGTGTGAATACAGTAACATCTTCAACATATGACTGACTTTAGTCATCCGTTGTTGAAACAGTGCAAGTGTATACAGCGTATGCACATAGGTTATCATATACTGTAAACATTCACATAATCACACAAAGGGGTTCACAGCGCATGACAATAAGTCATCTGTTATGAAAGTATTGAAATCAATCAAAGTGTACACAACATATGAACAAATGTTCATCTGTTGTAAAAAACAAAACAATCTTTTCAAGGTGTCCACAGCGCATGAACAAATGTTCATCCACTTTGGAAACAGTGGTCAAACACAGCATATGAATATTTAGTCATCAGTTGTGAGTTTCAAACAACAAACAAGTATGCACAGCGCATGACCAAATGACCATCTGATGTGAACATAGTACAACATTCAAGGGTCCACAACGTACAAGTTTAAAATTATATAGCGGACACACTGTTCACATAGCGCATGTATATTCCATAGCGCATGACTTAAAATTAAATTTTAAGTTTAACTGTTCACACAACATAGACATACACTGTACACACAGTGGACAGTCATTTTGTCCGCTGTATATATATATATATATCAACACTCGTCATTTTTCCATTCATCACAAGAGAGAGAGCGAAAAAAATTTCTAAAACGTTACAAACAGTGCATAAACCCTTAAACCCCTAATCATCCAAAACTTAATATCTATTTGATTTCTCTACTGATTCACAATCAAATAGGTATAACATCATTCTTCTAATCATTAAATCATCTTGTTCATTGATTTTGATTCGAACATTGTTAGACCTAAGTCGAACAATAAACCGAAACCAAAATATGAATCATTGATGTTTTAAATCAAATCAAACACTGAAAATGTGTTAGATGACCTTAGTAGAATCTGTAATGACTGTTGATTTGATGTAATTTAATTAAGTGTTCATCGGGTTTATGAACAGTCATGATGTTCATGCCAAAATCAGTCAATATTTGATGTTTGATATTTGAAAATGATTAAAATGACTTGAAATATGTTATAACTTGGTAAATACCTTCAAAGGTCAGTTAAAACCACGTAAAATCGGTTAATTTGTCATAAAATAGATCATAAAATCATTAAATGCTTAAGCATTCAATGAAAGATTTGACTTTAAAAGTCAAACAGAAAGTTACAAGTTGAGTTGTTATGAATTCAAATTAGTGCATAATATGACACAAACAACTCATTGTGATAAAACAACCATAATGCAAAACAATTTGGATCAAAACAAATTAAACAAATTGAATCAAACAATATTTTCAAGTCAAGTTTATACCAAGGAGCTAAGGTGCTAGTACCTCCTCACATGATTGATCATGATCTCTCAGTACCAGATATATTTATAAGGACTCTAGGTCAAGGTGAACCTCATACGATGTTCCAAAATGTCATTCATCAAGCACCAATCATCCAGCCTGCTCCTATCATACAAGAAGAAGAACAAGTTGCTCTAATTCAAGAACAAATTGTTCAAGAAGAACAAGCTAATCCCATTCAAGAACAAGTTATACATGAGCAAGAGCAAGATTAAACAGAAGAACAAGAGCAAGAACAGTTTCACTTTGAACATAAGTTCCCTTCACCACCTCAAAGTCCTCACTTGTCTGATCCGCAAACATTATCATCTCTTTTGAGAAACAATGATGCATCATTAGCATAACATTCAAGCTACCAAGAAGAAGTTGGTACATCATCAGCTCAAGAACATGAACAAGAAGAACAAAGCACTGCTGCTGAACCTGTTGAAGGTGAAGAATAGGGAAGTGAGATCCCCACTGAGGAAGAGATAAAATGCTCAAAAGTTTATCTATTCACTGAGTATAATAAGCTGATTGAGAAGTCAAACAACAGAGCCAGAAAGTTAAAAGACAAACTCAAGAGTAGAGATGAAGAAATTGAGAAACTCAAGAGTGATCAAATGGTTCAAAAGTGGATTATTTAGTTTCTTGAACAATAACTTGAACAGTCAAAACAAGAAGTCAAGGTGAAAGATCAAGATCTAAGTAGTGCAAGACTTGTTTTGGCCTACTTGACTGAGCAGACAGATGCTAAAGATGCTAAAATAGATGAGTTGAAAAGGATGATTTATGCTCAATCTGAAGAAATTAAAAGGCCGAATAGAAAATTGGAATATAAAGGCACTCAACTGAATGAGGAAGAACATTCAGATGGTCAAGAACAAGACCTGAGTGATGACATTGAAGAACAACTTATGTCTCAAGGTGAAGAAATCAACACAGGGGAAACAGAACAAGCAATCATTATCTCTGAAGTGACTTACTCAATGGATCAATTGTTTGGAGAAGTAAATCTATTGGAGAACATCCATTATTCACAAATTCTTAGACAACATTTTCACACACAAGACACACAAATAGCTGAAACAAGCATTGTCCCCGTCAATCTGTGACACCCGAAAAATTTCAGTAAAAGAAAGAAAAAGAAAAGAAAAGATAACAGAGAAAAGGGAATTATTTCAAAGCAAGGGGTTAAAGGTGTGCAAAGGTCAAACCTGCCCATAATGGGGTTTAAAAGAAGATATGGCCACCCATACTTATTCTCCCATACACTCAACGTACGACCGTAGAGAGAGAAAAAGGATTTCCACCGGTTCAAGAGGGAGAAGTTGAATAAATCTTCAAAAAGGTAAGATTTTAAGGTGTTCCTTCTTGGTTTCAGTCGGGTTCAAGCTTCTAGGCTGATCTTTATGTGTTTATGTGTGTTTGGTTGCTTGTTTTCATGTGTTTAGGTGCTAGAACTCCAGGTTGCTCTTGGGTTGGTGTTGTTTTACTCGAAAGATGTTAGAGGTGAGTTCTAGATCCCCTCTTTTACATGTTTGTAAGGATCATCACAATACAATTAGATTGATCTCGTAATGAATATGCAGAATATAGACATTACGGTAATAAGAATGAGATTGTAGAAATGAAGAACACACGAGTAAATAAACTTCCAAATCAATAGATCTCTGATTCGTTTACAGTGCAGTAGTACAAATCAGGAAAATGAAAATATCTCTATCAAAAGTGCTAACTATTATAAAGCAAAACTTCTATTTATAAACAAGAAGAAGTTCTCGCGTGACTTGTAGTTGTCGCGCGATAAGCAGTTTTCACGCGATAACTCTAGGTTCTTGCGTGACTTGATCTTGATCTTCATCTTGATTTGATTTCTCGAGCCTCTTAGGTTCAAGCCCTATAATCTCACCCTAGGCTCGGTAAATCAATGCTGTTAGAAGACCACGTCTGCAACCTGATAACTGCCCCCATATGCATACATCTTGTTGTCCAGGGACTTCGTAATCATCCAATCGAACTGTGCCGCTATGAAGTGTATAGATTCATCATCTGCAATTGGACATGCCTGCAGCATCATCAAATCTTCTTTACCAAACTGTAGCAGATCCACAGGGTCAATGATACGGAACTCTTTATCTTCACACTTAATCACTACATGACCACTATCCTTGTCACAACTCCACCCCTTTAGCTTAGACAAGCTATTAATTGGCACAAGAGCATGAATGGGATTCTTCTTAGCATATCTTAGATGTCTATAAACCCTTATCTTCATTGGCTTGTTTGTGTTCGGGTCCATCCTGGTCTTGTCTTCAATAACTTTGGATTTGGCTGTCTTAAAGTCTTTGAAGTTAGACTTGCTTTGTCTCCATATCATATTCCTGATCCAATTAGCTTTGCTGTAGTTACTCAGGTTAAAGAAAGGGACACGTCCCATAGCATATAAATCTGATGCTCTGAGTGTATGAAAGTCGTGATCATCTTCGAAGTACTCTATTGCTCCACTCTTTCGCTTTACAACATACATCTTCTTTTCTTGATCGTACGCCCAACTAATGATAGGTTCTGAGTTTTTCTACCTTGTGAAAGGTTTGGAATGCCTCAGTGTATGAATATAAGTTCATCATGCGAGAACTCTGACTTCTCACGCGAGAAGGCAGAGTGCTATATAAAGTACAGTGTGCGAAAAGTCAAGTATTTGCATACTATATTCTGAAATTTTCACTCTCAAAATTCTAACTGTAGAAGCTGTGATACCAATTGTAAGGATCATCATAATACAATTAGATCGATCTTGTAATGAATATGCGGAATATAGACATTAAGGTAATACACACTAGTAAATAAACTTCCAAATCAATAGATCTTTGATTCGTTTACAGTACAGTAGTACAAATCAGGAAAATGAAAACATCTCTATAAAAAGTGCTAACTATTATAAAGCAAAACTTCTATTTACAAACATGAAGAAGTTCTCACGTGAAAACATCAGTTCTCGCGTGACTAGTAGTTGTCGCGCGAGAAGCAGTTTTCGCGCTATAACTCTAGGTTTTCACGTGACTTGATCTTGATCTTCATCTTGATTTGATTTTCCGAGCCTTTTAGGTTCAACCCCTATAATGTTTTCTACTTGTTTGGGACTTATATGTATATCAAACTGTTTTTTAATAAAACATACTAGGGTTTTCCATGAAAGTACAACTGTTTATGAAAGACGTATGTTTTAAATGTTTTTTGTGATGTTGTGTGTGGTTGTTTGTGATGTTAAGCGTGTGACGGGTAGATCTATGCTAAGGCTATGTTTAGAAGCGATGTTTGGGACTAGAAACGGCAAAAGTTGAATCGGAGGTGTTGGACTTGGTGTCCGCTGTGGACACTAGCTGTCCGCTGTGGACACTAGCTGTCCGCTGTGGACACTTGAGCTTGGATAAGGTGTCCGTTGTAGACACTTTGGCAGTGGGACTATCCGCTGTGGACACTTGGAGATAAATTATGCTGTCCGCTATGGACCCTTAAGTACTTTATATTGTCCGCTGTGGACTTGGTTGTCCGCTGTAGACTTGGCTGACCGCTATGGACACTTAAGAATGTTTTAGTCATCCACTGTGGGCACACTTAGTGTTTCATCCAAGTGTGGGTAATCTTCCAAAGCCAAGGAAGAAATCTTCTGAAGCCAAGGAAGAAATCTTCCAAAGTCAAGGAGAAATCTTCCAAAGCCAAAGAAGAAATCTTCCGAAGCTAAGGAATAAATATTTCAAAGCCAAGGAAGAAATCTTTAGAAGCCAAGGAAGAAATCTTCCGAAGCCAAAGAGAAATGTTCCAAAGCCAAGAAAGAAATCTTCCTAAGCCAAGGAGAAATCTTCAAAAGCCAAGAAGGAATCTTCTGAAGCCAAGAAGACTTCTTTCGAAGCCAAGGTGAAACCTTTTGAAGGTATAATGAAGTCTTCCGAAGCTTCTTGGTTGTATCTAGTGACGTGTTAGGCACTGTGAACCCCTAGACTTATTCTAATTTTGGGAAATAGAATTAAATGCTAAGTACTGATGTTTTATAGGGGTCTATTCTATGCTTGTTGATGTTGTATGCTTGTTGGCTGCTGTTATGGCGATTATGTTTGATATTATTTATTATGATATGAGTTTACGTGGTGTGATATGTGCTTATGTACGTAAACTATTATTGTAATGAAAGTGAATGATAAAGATAATGAAAAGTGGAACATAATGAATGAATGAAAGTCTTGCAAGCAAAATGAATGGAGGTGCATGACCATGTTGTCGTTAACTCAATTGAGATGCAGCTTAGCTAGCCCATGAGGTGCGCTTCAGGGGCCAATCCTTGAGATTGACCAAGACATGATGGGATCCTTATCGCGTACCCCGATACTATGTTAGCTTTGGCATGACGTGGGGATTTATTTATAAACCCCTGCACAGTACCAGCTTCGGCATGATGTGGGGGTATTGCATGTTTCAGGATCTATATATAAAGATGAGCTATGTTAACAAACGAAACGAATGATGATAAATGATAATGAAAGACAATAAATGATTATTATCAAGATGTACTTATGATGTGTGATCACGTATGAAAGTAAAGGATATGTTTTATCAAAAGTAAAGTATTTTAATATATAAACTAGAACTCACTCAGCGTTGCTAATTTTTATATGCATATCAGTTGATAGGTAATCGTTGTTGCTGAGGAGGTGCAGGCATGGATGCATAAGCTACTAGGGATAATCCGAGTCTGGCATTCTAGATTTTTAGACAATGCTTGTAAATGTTAAGTTTTTGTGATACAACTATAAGAACAATGTTTGGCATGGATGCATAAGCTACTAGGGATAATCCGAGTCTGGCATTCTAGATTTTCAGACAATGCTTGTAAATGTCAAGTTTTTGTGATACAACTATAAGAACAATGTTTGTCATGTATTTATAAATTATGTAAGAAAAGTTATAATTCCGCTACAAAAATGAAGTGTTTTATATGTTTTATACGATGATTGACCAACTGTAAGCATCCCGGGAACGGGGCCTTACAAGTTGGTATCAGAGCCAACGTTTAAGAGAATTGGGTAAATTATTTTCAAAAACTAAACTTAAACTGAGAATGGGACAAGAAAAGGAAAGGGATGCCAGTCCTAGTAGCTACATGCCTGCGGGTAAATGTTTTATGTAAAAGTTTTACGTAAATTAATAGAAAAAGGAATTATGTGTGTGTGCTATGTGAATTATGTGCTCTTAGTAGATTTGGATACTGATGTAGTCAGGATAAGAAATGCTTAGGGAATGAAGAGTAAAGTAAGTGGCTAATCACAACTGGCCATTATAATTAGGTACTTACTACACTTGACATAATCTAAGCTATTACCTTGAATGACCGTGTTGGTGTTTAAATCTTATAATGTTTAGAGATGGCTGGTGGTAGATCCTCATAGGCTTCTCGAGGTGGTGGTCGTGGTGGTCGTGGTGACGTGGTGTTGGGTCGCGTGTCATGAGGAATAGGGCTAGGACTGCTGAAACGGCTCCTCAAGAGCCCGAGCTTTATCACCATGAAGGCTGTGACGAGAGTGCTAACCTGATGGCCTCAATGAAGGAGGTTGTTGTGGAGGAAGTTTATCAAGTCATGCAGACTATTCTGCCATCTGTGGTGACTGAGGTTATTAGAGCCGTGAGAAAGGGTGAACAGAAAGAGAAAGAGGAGAGGAGGAAAACCATTAGGAGAAGTGGTGAGGAGAGAGGTTCAGGAGAAGGGGAGCAACCAGGGACTGAGATGGTTGTCTCGAGTGACGAGAAGAAGAGGAGGCGGTGCAGAAAACTGCAAAGGGGTGCAACTATGGGGCATTCCAGAGATGCAAGCCCCCGACTTTTGATATGAATGGGAATGCTGTTGCTGCTCACCGATGGGTGAGGGAAATGGAAGTTGTGTTGGACATCAGCGAGTGCAGGGAGGACCAAAAAGTGAACTTTGCTACCCACTTGTTTGTGGATTCGACTCTATGTTGGTGGGACAATATTGTCCAGGCCGAGGGTAGCAGGGTGATTGGAAGGATGAGGTTGAGTGAGCTGAAGAAGTTGGTGATCATGGAGCTTTGTCCTCATAGGGAACCCGATAAGATTAAGAGGGAGTTCCTGCAGTTGGTGGTGGGAACCATGACACATCAGAAGTATACGACTAAGTTCAATGAGATGGCAAGGCTGGTGCTAGATCAGGTGACGTGCCTGTGTCACGAAAGATCAAGAGATACATCCAGGGTCTACCGGCGGATATCCGTAGACACCTGACTGCCACCCAGCCAGGTACGTTCAGATCGGTAGTTGTTCTGACGGGAAGACTGTACGATGAGAGAGAGGAAGTGGTAGTGGTGGAGGTGAGTAAGAAAGGTGGTGGTGATAGAAACTAGAACGGGAAACAATTTGGAAGTGGTGGTTTCACTCTCAAGAACAAAAAGGCAAGGGTGGATGACCGGAGGGTGGTGACGGCAGGTATGGGTACGAAGATGTGTAATAAGTATGGGAAGGAGCATGTGGGAGAATGTAAGTGGGGATCAAATCTCTGCTTTCGGTGTGGGAAGGAGGGCCACATGGCAAGGGATTGTCGCGTGATGAAATGTTACAACTGTGGCAACACTGGGCACATGAGCAGAGACTGTAAGAAGTCGAGGGCTGAGAGCTCCAGGGCAAAGAAGGGGATTGAGAAGGAGAAGGAGGGTCAAAAGGCGAAGGCCAGGGCATTCACTATGAACCGGGAGGAGGCTAGGGTGGACCCCGATATTGTGTCAGGTATATTCCTAGTAAACCAAACTTGTGCCTCTGTGCTTTTTGATTCCGGTGCTAGTAGGAGTTTTATTTTTGCTGCCTTCTGTGGTAAGTTGCTCGTTAGGGGTAGGAAGATTGATGAGCCCTTTGATGTAGAAACTGCCTTTGGTAAGTCTACCAGGATTTTTGATGTGGTAGAGGATTGTGACACAGAGTTGGAAGGCCATAGGTTCTCTGCTAGGTTGTTCGTTATGCCCTTAGGTGGATTCGATGTAGTCCTAGGGATGGATTGGCTAGCAGCCTATGAGACAAACATCATGTGTCGAAAGAAGTTGATTCGATTGACCGCACCTGATGGGAGTTCGGTAACAATATACGGCGACAGAGTCAGTATGGTCCCGAATGTAATTTTGATGGTGGTGACAGAAAAGTGTATGAGGCGTGGATGTGGTGCCTATCTGGCCTATGTGAAGGATGTGGATGCGTCAGTACCATGATTGTCAGATGTATTGGTCATGTCTGACTTCCCAGACGTATTCCCAGAAGATCTATCAGGTGTGCCACCTCACCGCGAGATCAAGTTCCAGATCGATCTGATACCCGGTGCCCAACCTGTTGCAAAGGTGTCGTATTATCTAGCTCCCTCTGAGATGAAGGAATTGATGACTCAGTTGCAAGAGTTGTTAGATAAACTGTACATTCGACCTAGTATCTCTCTGGGGTGCTCCTGTCTTGTTTGTAAAGAAGAAGGATGATAGCATGAGGATGTGCATCGACTACCATGAACTGAATAAGTTGACTGTGAAGAATCGGTATCCGTTACCAAGGATTGATGACTTATTTGATTAGCTCCAAGGTGCCAGTTGGTTCTCGAGGATAGATCTCCTATCTGGTTACCACCAACTGAAGGTAAAGGAGCAAGATATTCCTAAAATAGCTTTTTGTACTTGTTATGAACACTACAAGTTTCTCGTGATGTCTTTTGGTTTAACCAATGCACTAGCTACTTTTATGGATCTGATGAATCGGGTGTGTCGGCCTATGCTAGATAAATCAGCGATTGTGTTTATGGATGATATCCGGATTTATTCAAAGAGAGATGAAGAGCATGTCGGTCACATTCGGGAGGTGCTGGAGACGCTTAGAAGGGAGAAGTTGTACGCCAAGTTCTCCAAGTGTGTGTTCTAGTTACGCGAGGTTCAGTTTTTGGGTCTTGTAGTCAATCCTGAAGGGATCATGGTGGACCCGACGAAGGTTGAGGCGGTAATGCATTGGAAGTCGCCAACGATGCCATCCGAGATCCGTGGTTTCTTGGGTTTGGCTGGCTGTTACAAAAAATTCATCCAAGACTTCTCCAAGATAGCTTCACCATTGACAAAGTTGACCCGTAAGGATGTGAAGTTTCTATGGGGTCTAGAGCAGGATAAAGCTTTCGAAGAGCTAAAGACAAGATTGACTCAAGCTCCTGTCTTGACGTTACCCGAAGGGAGCGAAGACTTGGTGGTCTACTCGGATGCTTCCTATTCGGGATTAGGTTGCGTGCTAATGCAATAGGGGAAACTTATAGCCTATGCATCCTAACAGTTGAAGATCCATGAGGCTAACTACCCTACCCTTGATTTGGAGTTGGCAGCTGTGGTCTTTGCATTGAAGATTTGGAGGAATTACTTGTACGGGACGAAGTGCACCATCCTCACTGACTAGAAAAGCTTGAAGTACTTCTTCGAGCATAAGGATTTGAACAAGAGGCAAAGGAGATGGTTGGAGCTTATCAAGAACTATGATTATGAGATCCACTACCATCCGGGCAAGGCCAACGTGGTGGCAGATGCCCTTATCCAGAAGGAGAGACCCGAGTCGATTCGAGTGAAGGCTTATCAGTTGGTTAGACCTCCAATGTGATGAAGCAAGTTAAGGAATTACAGGATGAGGCACTGAAAGAAGATCGGATTAACTCCGAGCAGATGAGGGGTCTAGTCACTGAGTTGGATGAGAACACTCTCGGTGTTCGAACCCAATTCGGGACGATGTGGATTCCTTGTTATGGAGATCTACGAGAAAAGATCATGGATGAGGCTCATAATACTTGATACTCGATTCACCCCGGTGCCACAAAGATGTATCAGGATATGAAGAAAGATTATTGGTGGCCAGGAATGATGCGCGACGTAGTGGAGTATGTGAGTAAGTGCCTTACTTGTTTGCAAGTGATGGCGGAGCATCAGAAGCCATACGAGAAGATCCAACCCTTAGATATACCTGAGTGGAAATCAGAGCACATCACCATGGACTTCATTATGAAGTTTCCACGTACGGCAAGAGGATATGATGCCATATGGGTGATAGTTGATCGTTTGATGAAGGGTGCTCACTTTCTACTGATCCATGAGACTTATTCATCTGAGAGGTTGGCGGATCTGTTCATAAAAGAGATTGTGACTCTTCATGGTGTACCGGTGTCTATCGTGTCTAACCGTGACAATCGGTTTACATCTAAGTTTTGGAAGAGATTTCATGAAGCGATGGGGACAAGGTTACATATCAGTATGGCTTACCTTCCTCAGATAGATGGTCAATTGGAAAGAACCATTCAAACACTTGAGGATTTGCTACGAGCATGTGTCATTGATTTTGGTGGAAGTTGGGACGAACACTTGCCGTTAGCCGAGTTCTCATATAACAACAGTTATCATGCCAGCATTGGTATGCCTCCATATGAGATGCTATACGGTACGAAGTGTAGAACGCCTGTATGTTGGGGTGACATCGGGCAAAAGGAGTTGGGGAGCATTGAGGTGATCGAGGCTACGAGCGAAAAGTTGGAGAAGATCAAGGCCTTTATGAAGGCAGCAAAGGATAGACAAAAGACGTATGCCGACAAGAGACGTAGACAGATCGAATTCAAAGTGGGCGATAGAGTTATGTTGAAGGTCTCACATTGGAAAGGGATCATCCGGTTCAAAAAGCGATGAAAGCTAAGCCTGAGTTACATAGGGCCTTTCCGAATCATTGCTCTAGTAGGAGAGGTGACTTACAAGTTAGAGCTACCCGATTAGTTAAGTGGAATTCATCCAACGTTCCATGTATCTCATCTGAAGAAGTGCTTAGCAGATGAAGATATGATCATGCCACTTGAGGAAATTTAGGTAGATGAACGACTCAATTAAGTGGAGCAACCAGTGGTCGTCATCGATAGAAAAGAGAAAAGGCTTAGGAATAAAGTGGTTCCACTTGTGCGAGTACAGTGGAGACATAGGAAGGGGTCAGAGCCCACTTGGGAAACCAAGGAAGAAATGAGACGACACTAACCAGATCTCTTTAAGGAGTGACAGGTTTCAGGGACGAAACCTATATAAGGGGGGTGGACTTGTAACACCCGGAAAATTTAATTTAAAAAAAAAGGAAAGAAAAGATAACGGATAAAAGGGAATTATTTCAAAGCAAGGGGTTAAAGGTGTGCAAAGGTCAAACCTGCCCATAATGGGGTTTAAAATAAGATATGGCCACCCATACTTACTCTCCCACACACTCAACGTACGACTGTAGAGTGAGAAAAAGGATTTCCACCGGTTTTAGAGGGACAATTAGAAGAAATCTTCAAAAAGGTAAGATTTTAAGGTGTTCCTTCTCAGTTTCAGTTGGGTTCAAGCTTCTGGGCCGATCTTTATGTGTTTCTGTGTGTTTGGTTGCTTGTTTTCGTATGTTTAGGTGCTAGAACTCCATGTTGCTCTCGGGTTGGTGGTGTTTTACTTGAAAGATGTTAGAGGTGAGTTCTAGATCCCCTCTTTTACATGTTTTCTACTTGTTTACGCTGATATGTATATCAAACTATTGTGTTATAAATACATACTATGGTTTTCCAAAAAAGCACAACTGTTTAGGAAAGATGTATGTTTTAAATGTTTTCTGTGATGTTGGGTGTGGTTGTTTGTGATGTTAAACGTGTGATGGGTGGATCTATGCTAAGGATAAGTTTAGAAGCGATGTTTTGGACTAGAAACTACATAAGTTGAATTGCAGGTGTTGACTTGGTGTCCGCTGTGGACACTAGCTGTCCGCTATGGACACTTGAGCTTGGATAAGGAGTCCGCTGTAGACACTTAGGCAGTGGGACTGTCCGCTGTGGACTTTGTATGTCCGCTGGGGACATTGCATGTCCGTTGTGGACACTTGGAGAGAATTTCTGCTATCTGCTGTGGACCCTTAAGTACTTTATATTGTTCGTTGTGGACTTGGTTGCCTGCTGTGGACTTGGCTGTCCGCTGTGGACTTGGATGACCGTTGTGGACACTTAAGAATGTGTTAGTCATCTGCTATGGGCACACTTAGTGTTTCATTCATGCGCTATGGACTTTGGTCGTCCGCTGGGGACGTTGGCCAAGTATGGGAAATCTTCCAAAGCCAAGGAAGAAATCTTCCAGAGCCAAGGAAGAAATCTTCTGAAGCCAAGGAGAAATCTTCCGAAGCCAAGGAAGAAATCTTCCGAAGCCAAGGAAGAAATCTTCCGAAGCCAATGAAGAAATATTCCTAAGCCATGGAAGAAATCTTCCGAAGCCAAGGAAGAAATCATCAAAAGCCAAGGAGAAATCTCCGAAGCCATGGAAGAAATCTACCGAAGCCAAGGAGAAATCTTCCGAAGCCAAGAAGAAATCTTCTGAAGCCCAGAAAACTTCTTCCGAAGCCAAGGTGAAACCTTTTGAAGGTATAATGAAGTCTTCTGAAGCTTCATGGTTGTATCTAGTGACATGTTAGGCGCTGTGAACCCCTAGGCTTATTCTGATTTTGGGAAATAGAGGTAAGTGCTAAGTACTGATGTTTTATAGGGGTCTATTTTATGCTTGTTGACGTTGTATGCTTGTGGGATGCTATTATGGCAATTATGTTCCATATTATCTATTATGATGTGGCTTTACGTGGTGTGATATGTGCTTATGTATGTAAAGTATTATTGTAATGAAAGTGAATGACAAAGATAATGAAATATGTAACGTAATGAATGAATGAAAGTCTTGCAAACAAATGAATGGAGTTGCACGAGCATCTTGTCGTTAGCTCAACTGAGGTGCGGCTTAGCTAGGCCATGGGGATGCACTTCAGGGGTCCAATCCTTGAGATTGACCAAGATGTGATGGGATCCTTGTTGCGTACCCTGGTACTGTGTCAGCTTTGGCATGACATGGGGGTCCATTTATAAACCTTAGCACAGTACCAGCTTTGGCATGATGTGGGGGTATTTCATGTGGCAGGATCTATATATAAAGATGAACGATGTTAACGAACAAAACGAATGATGATAAACGATGATGAAAGATAATAAATGATTATTATCAAGATGTACATATGATGTGTGATCACGTAAGAAAGTAAAGGATATGTTTTATCAAAAGTAATGTATTTTATTATATAAACTAGAACTCACTCAGCATTGCTGACTTTTTATATGCATATCAGTTCGCAGGTAATAGTTGATGCTGAGGTGGTGCAGGCATGGATGCATAAGCTACTATGGACAATCCGAGTCTCGCATTCTAGTTTTTTAGATGATGCTAGTAAATGTCAAGTTTTTGTGATGCAACTATAAGAACAATGTTTGTCATGTATTTATAAATTATGTAAGAAAAGTTATATTTCTGCTACAAAAATGAAGTGTTTTATATGTTTTATGTGATGATTGACCAAAAGCATCCCGGAAACAGGGCCTTACACAATCCTTTTTTTTGACAAAAAAGGAGCTAATCAGGCAGTTTGCACAGTCATTAAAGGTGCAAACTGAATCATCCAAGGACCAAGCATCATTTTTATAGCCTCCTTTGAAAACTTTTGAAAGGAAAAGAAAGAGACTATACATAACCTCTTTGAGGAAAGGAAAACAAAAGGTTCAAGAGGTTGATGAACCTGAATCTCCACCACTTAAGCTTCTCAAGGTTAAAGCTGAACCAATTGATAAAGATGAACCAAAGGAGACAACATTTAAGGCAGCTATGTTAGAAGAAGGTGAAATAGATCAAACACATGACCAACAAAAGAACCCATTAGCATCTCAAGTGATTCTCATGATGAAGATGAAGAAAGGGATGATGATATGGATATGCAAAACATTCAAGAACTCTTCCAAAATGATCCTGAAACTTTAATAGGAATAGAGTTGGCATCTTGAGGATTTCCATATGATACATTTATGCAACTTAAACTTTCTAAGGTTAAAGGCTTGCTCATAGACTTTCAAAAAGTCATGAAGAATGAAACAAAGCAAACATATAGAAGATATAAAGAAATCAAAGATCAACAAGAATTACAAAAGAATCTGCCAAAAGATCTACAGATAGAGAAGATGACCTACTCCCAGGTGAAAAGTTGGTTGAGTCACACAAGGATGCCTTATAGGTCATATGCAAGCAGATCTCTATACCAATTGAAAGAAATGGCTAGAGAGCTCTACAAGAATATGCTTGCAATTGCTTTGAAGCCACAGATTATCAGACATCATCCGGCATCTTCTTTATCCACACATCATCAAGCTCCACCTGAGCTAGATCCAATTGAGGAACCAAGATAGTTCATGCCTCACAAACTAGGGCCTAAAGGAAATAAGGTTAGAGATATGATCAATGAGAAAACAAATTTTGTCAAGTTGTATAACAAGATCACTCTTACAACCTCAGCTGATGAAAGAAAGATAGTTGCATGGAAATATGATGAAAACTGGGATGTTGTACTCATCAAGAGAGTATCTGGACTTGTACAGTACTTATCATACATATCCCAACTAGGATCATTGAGCTATGAAGATAGATTGGACCAGATACTATTGAGGATGGTCAATCGCACTAACAATCCCAGGGGAGCATATTTCTATCATATTATAAGAGCATACATGAACAGATAACATCATGAAATAAGGTTAAAGGCATACAGAGAAGACAAACTTCACTTGGTTAAATTAAGGAGAGAACAAAAATCAGCCAGCAAACAAAAGAAGCCAAGTGAACAACCACCCACTCAAATTAACACAGAGATATTAGAAAGAGTTGGTTATCCAATGAGGCCATCTGATTTGAAGCTTATCATAAAGAAGATAGATGGTAATCAGTACAACCATCCTATCACTCGATGGTACTATGATGAAACCCACTTTGAAGTGGTATTGGAGAGAAAGCTTGAATGCAAAGAAGCAACAGATATCAGACTATTTGATCCAGTGGAAATCAAGCTACTACATCCTTCCTATGTGTCCTTTTTGAAGACCAAAACATTCCATGCAATAGAGGATGTTCTATGCAAGGGGGATTGTTGCTACTTCATACATATTTTGAGAATCTTAGGGACAGTTATGTGAATGCACTTAAACAGAGACTTAAATCAAATTAGCAATCCTTAACATACATTGAAGGAATCATTAGCTTGAGAATATCAGAGAACAATAACCTTGAAGTTCTAAAGGGTGATCATGTTTTAACAACATTGATTAGCAACATTGATATACAAAGCTTAGACCAGTTAACCCTAGAACAGATGGTTCACCTTTCAATTCAGAGCAAATATGATGAACAAATCAGTGTTGTATAGTATTTTGCTTAGCGCATTGTGAATTGCAGAAATGCTCTGAGGATCACACCTCTGACTGATCAAGTAAAAGAAGCTGCTAAAGATCAGATCATAGAGAAAGATGTGGGAGAATCCTTGAAGGCTACCTTTGAAGTCCAGAAGAGTGTTAATGAAGCTGGTCCATCACACACTTAAAGGTTCACAAATAATCAAACAACAAAATAACAATCATGCACATCTAACCAAACATAATAGTCATATCAAACACATCATAACATTAATCATACATTGATATCATGCATATAAACATACAAAACAAAAATCATGCAAAGTAACACCTCATACCAGAAAACACATACAAATCAGAGCATACATTACAATCTGATTACACATGTGTAATCAGTATAACAGTCAATCATTCAATCATGCAAAACATTCAAACACTAAATCAAACAATCTAAGTCCATCACACAACCATTGCAATCATACATATCAGACACAAACACAGACATCATTACTAACAAACACAACAGTAACAAGCAAACATTAAAAGATGGCAACATCATTCTTAGGGGGAGTATTGTTGGACTCAACAATTGCATTGAAGGATAATGCTTGCCATAATCAAACATAATGTATTCTAACATCCAAACAATCACCAACTAACACATTTATATCATTAACATGCGAACATACACTAGTTAAGTTTAAATTTCTTTTTCAGGTTTGTAGATAAAAAGAATTTTTGCTAATTGTCCATAGCAGATGAAGATCTATACACAGTGGACGAACAAGAACATATAGCGGATGAAAAACATGTCCAAAGTGTCTACAACGGATGACAAAGTCCACTGTTGATAAAGAGTCCACAGCGGATGAATACCCCACAGCAGACATTTACCAAGCAAACACAAAAGTGTTCATAGCGAACAACATCCAACACACAATGGACATGTTATCCAACATCCACCGCAAACAACTTACCATTCACAGCGGACAGCTAATCATCCACAGCGGACGACTTAGACTTAGGATTTTATGTAATTTTGTTTTACATAAGGATATTTTTGTAACTGTAAATAGCTTCTTATGTAGGCTACAAATAGTAGTATACCCTAATCCTTTGTAAGCTTTTGAACATTCAATACAATTAAGCATTTAATTTATCATTCAAGAATTCAAACACATAATCATACACACACACATATTCATATCATTAATCATGGGTTTCTGCACCATGATTATTGAGTGTTGAATATATATATAACAAGTTGTTGTTATATTGTGAAAGATTGAAAAGATCCTTGGGAAAATGCATTTAAAGGTTGTTCTTGTTCAAAAGATCAAACCCAAATACTTGAATTTCATCATCTCGTGTACTTTCGTCAGACAGTTTCACCTGACTTATATGAAACTATAGTTTCGTGCCTTCTATGACACTATAGTTTCTCAATGCGAAATTAGTTGCGAAACAAATTATTATTTTTAAAAAAATTAATATAATAATAATAATATTTTTTTTAAATGCTTAGTTATTTCTTGTGAAGCTAACAAACCCTTGGTTTCACCTACTGACAATATGGAAAGCTAGAAGTTTGATCCTGGAACAAACGTAGTGGCGTATCTATACGACAGAGATCCAAATTTTGCCGGTTTTCGAGATGCTATCGATTGGCTTAAGATATCACACAAACACTATCGATTGGCTTAAGAGATCACATAAACACTATGCTATCTCTCACTCCCCTACTAAAGACAAGAAGCAGATCAAAGACTTCTGTAGAACTACCGACTATGACGCCAAGGAGAGGATCATCAAAGCGTCTGTTCTGGGAGAGCTATATGTGATATCAGCTAAGACTATGGCTAAGGCCTTAAGACTGGAGGATGAAATGGGAGAGTGTATAGAGATGACTGACTCAGAGGTTATTACAGCTTTTAAAGCTATTGGATATTAGGGAACTAATTTTGTGAAGTGAAAGGAGATTAAGAAGACATTTCTTTCGAAGGAGTGGAGGTTTATTGCTCATGTCTTTATCAGCTGTCTAGATCATAGGAATGGAGGATCAGATGGACTGCGTCTAAGGTTGTCCACAGCTATGATTATATTTTGTAGAGGTGAGAAGGCAATCATAGCCTAGATTATCCATGATTACTTGTTGGAGAACATCATGACATTGAAGAAGGATAAATGGCTGCTATATCCAAAATTCATTTACATTATTCTAGACTATTTAAAGCCAAACTTACCCAAGCTCGAAGATGAACTGAGGCTGACCCCGATGAATCCTAGGATCTTTGCTGACTGTGCTGACTCCAAGATTGATTTTTTGGGAAAGATCACATATTTGTTGGAGAACATGTATACTGAGCAGAGATGGAACTACATAAAGACTCTGATCCCTTTAGAGAGCAGCAGCCACCGGAGGAAATATGTAGGAAATCAAGAAGAGAAAGAAGTACACGAAAGAGACAGATATGACATTTAAAGAACAATTGGATGAGATAAAGGAGGAGCTGAGGAATAAGAGGAAGAAGAAGGGAGTAGAGAGACCATCTTCCCATGATAGAGCTGATTCATCCCATGATAGACCATCTTATATTTGAAGCCAGTCATTCCTGAGACTGGGTCTGCGAGAGAATCTGAGAGGCCTAGGAGGGATACAAGATCAGAGCTCGATGAGGATGTGATCATGAATGTCAACACATCCCTATCAAATGATCTGAGCATGATAAAGACTAAGTTGATAAATTCAGAGGAGAGAGAGAAGCTGAGGGATAGGGAAATTGATGAGATGAAGAAAGTGATACTGACTCAATAGGATTTGATAAGGATATTGTTTGAAGAGGTGAGTGAGTTGAGGAGAAATGCTTATGCTGTTGATGTTCCAACTATTAAGCAGATTAGGGAAATGACTGACACATCTAAGTACCCATTCATTCACAAGGCATCGGGACCTGCTGGTAGTGGTGTAGGAGCATCAGGAGCTGGTGGCAGTGGTGTTAGATTTAAGGGTGGTGCAGGTAGTGGTGAAGAAGTTGTTGTTGGAGAGAATGCTGATCAGGTGATTAAGGCTGGATTTATTGATATGGGCTTTGATTTAGATGTTTATCATAATGGGAATAATGTAATAAGGAAGGTGAGACAAGGAGCTGAAAGGGGGAATAATGAGCTGAACTTGATAGATGAGGAGGAAGAAGTGGAAGAACAGCCGGAGGACTATGATTCTTAGGCAGAATTCTATGTAGTGGGTGAGAGACCAATAACATATGTGGCTCAAAGGAGTTTTGTTGAAGGTGATATAATTGAGATGGATAAAGAGGACTAGTACTCTAAGGATGAAGAGCCAGAGAAACTAACCTCACTCTTTCAAAACATTGAAGAATAGGGGAGGAAGGAAACTGATAAGAAGATTGTAAGCTGGAAGTACAATTCGAAGTTGAAGATGTTCATGATCAAAAGGCATGGAGGAGGGATCTCATATTTGCACAAAAGGAATGCATTTAAAATCCTTCCTAAGTAGGATTTGAGAAGACTGGCAGAGATCCCCATCTTAGATTCTGGTTTGAGCGAACGCGCAACTATACTAAAACATGAGATCCGTTAGGGCGCTCATGACAATTTTGTTGCTTTCAGATTCATAAAGCCTGAGAGGAGGAGCTCGAAGAAGGATTTGGACTGGGAGATAGGAAAAGGAAAGATTGTGCTGAAGTTAATGCCTGCTAAGACCATCAATAGGGTGAGGATACCGGATCAATAACCATCTAGACTGCAAAAGTTTGAGAAATGGTTTTATGATAACCAAACAGGTGAAGCGGTAGTGAGGGTGAAGGATGGTCATGAAATAAGGTTTTTTGATCCTTTGGAGGTGTTCTCATTCAGTGACCATGATTTAAAGGTGTTGTGTAAGAATCAGATAAAGTTTAGGGCAGGAGAAGAGACTTAGCTTGAGGCCAGCTTGTTTGAGAGGGTAGCAAACAAAGCTCGGGGAGTGAGATTAGAGATTAAGCAGCAGGAAAAAGTGTGCCAGAACATGATGATCTAGAGACAGAAGTAAGAGATTTGGATAGGATGATGGTGAAAGCAAATACTGGAGCTGACCCTGAAGACCCGGCAGGTGAATACCCCCCAGAGTAAGTATTGATGATCAAGTATAGGGTAGTATTCACCATGCAGTTAGTTATTGCTTTGTTATAGTTTAGTTATAGCTTAGTTATTAATGTAATAGGATCTAGTTTAGTTTTGTGTTGTTTTGTATTTTGTGGCATGCGAAACTGCATGCGAAACTGTAGTTTCGCCCGGGAATTTCACGTGTCACAGTGCTGACAATTTCGCAGTATGCGAAACTAGGTCCTATATAAATATGTGTTTATTTTGATCATTTTGGGAACTCTTGGAACTCTAATGAAATTATTATTTGAGTTCATTTAATTCTGTGTATTGGTAGGAGCTTTTCTTTGATATCTTTGAGCATTGTTCTTATACATCTTATCAAATCTTATTGCAAATCAGTCTTGTTTATTAGAGATAGTGATAACTTGGGGATTCTGGTGTGAAATTTCTATCATTACTTGATCCCTAATTTATTAGAGATAGTGATAACTTGAGGATTCTGGTGTGAAATTATTGTCAAAAGCACGTTCAAATGATCATCTAGACCATCACTTATGTTGGGGGCCGAGCATATGACACAGATTCGTGAAATTGAAAGATAATGAATGAATGAATGAAATGATGATGAAACGATAATGAAATGATCCTATTGAGATACACGTATTATTGTATGCTCATGTTTTAGAAAGGGTATGTAATGTAAACAGAAAGTATTTTATTATAAACTAGAATTCACTTAGCTTTACTAACTTTGTATGCATAATAGTTGGCAAGTAAATGAGATACTAAGGAGCAAAAGGATCTAAACATGAGGCAGAAAAGGTGGTTGGAGTTGATCAAAGACTATGAGTGTGAGATTCACTACCATCCGGTCAAGGCAAACGTGGTTGCTAACGCCCTTAGTCGAAAGGAACGTTCTGAACCGATTCGGGTGAAGGCTTGTTAGTTGATTGTGATGCCTAATGTCAAGGGTCGCATCAGAGAATTTCAAGATGAGGCATTTAAGGATGATAGGATCAACTCTAAGTGAATGAAGGGACAATCGTTAGATTTGGGAGAGAACACCCTCGTCGATAAAACCCGGTCTTATCGGATGTTGATTCCTCGCTATGTCTGAGGGGAAGGATTATGGATGAAGCTCACAAGACTCGGTACTCCATCCATCCTGGTGCTATGATGATGTATCATGACTTGAAAAAGGATTACTAGTAGCCGAGGATGAAGCATTATGTGGCGAAGTATGTGAGTAAGTGCCTGATTTGTTTACAAGTGAAGGCAGAACACTAGAAACCATACGAGAAGATCCAACCTTTAGATATTCCTAAATGGAAGTGGGAGCACATCATAATGGACTTCAATACGAGGTTACCCCGTACAGCGAGAGGATGTGATACCATTTCGGTGATTGTGGACCGCTTAATGAAAAGTGCCCACATTTTGCCAATTTGAGAGACGTACTCATTGGAATGGTTGGCGGATCTGTTCATTAAGGAGATTGTAACTCCTCATGGTGTGTCAGTGTCCATTGTTTCTGACAAAAACCCTTAGTTTACATTCAACTTCTGGATGAAATTCCACAATGTGATGGGGACGAGGTTAAACATCAGTACTACTTATCATCCTCAGACGAATGGTTAGCCAGAAAGAACGATACAGGCGCTGGAGGATATGCATAGAGCGTGTGTTATCGATTTTAGAGGAAGTTGGAATGAATACTTACCATTAGCAGAGTTCTCATATAACAACAATTATCATGCCAGTATTAGTATACCTCTTTATCAAATGTTATACGGTAGAAAGTGTAGAACACCTATATGTTGGGGAGACATTAGGCAGAACACCTATTGAGGTGATCTTGGCCATGCTAGATAAGTTGGATGAGATCAAAGGCTTTATGAATGCAGTAAAGGATCGGCAGAAGTCCTACACTGATAAGAGAAGAAGGCTAATCGAGTTCCAAGTAGGGAATAGGGTGATGTTGAAGGTATCTCTCTGGAAAGGGATTACTAGATTTCCAAAATGAAGAAAGTTGAGCCCATTTTATATAGGGTCATTCCGGATCATTGCAAGGATAGGGGAGGTGACCTACCAGTTAGAGCCACCTGATGAGCTAAGTGGAATACATCCGACATTCCATGTGTCTCATCTAAGAAAGTGTTTAGCTAATGATGACATGGTCATGCCACTTGAGGATATCGAGGTGGATGAACGGCTGAATTATATGGAACTGCTGGTGGCCATCCTCGATAGAAAATAAAGGCGTTTAAGAAATAAAGTGATTCTACTGGTGCGAATATAGTGGAGGCACAGAAAGGGATCCAAGTCTACCTGGGAGACAAAGGAGGAGATGAGGCGGCATATCCGCAATTATTTGAGGACTGATAGGTTTCTAGGACGAAACCTAAATAAGCCGGGTAGACTTGTAACACCTCGAAATTTGAAGGAAAATGTTGGAAGATGAAGTTCTCGCGTGAAAGGAATTTCTCGCGCAAGAACTCCAAGCAAAAAGATGAGAATCATAGAAATAGCTAAGAACACAAGTTTGACCCTATTATCACACGAAAAATACTACTGTTAGAGAGAGAAAGCCTTGAAGAAGAGAGAGAAAGTAAAGATTTGAAGTGTTTAAGGTATGTAACTCGTGTAGTAACTCGTATTGTGTACTAAGAATGGATTATTGATGAATATAATGCATGAATGTGTAGTTTTCATATGAAAAGGTTCTCGGTAAGGTCATGTTTGTGTTAGATCTTCATGAGATGAGTTTCTAGCCCCTTTTTATGCAAGTTTTTATATTTTAGGTCTATTATGCATACTAAAATGCTTGTTTATGCTTGTGATGATGTCGTTTATGGTGTTGAACATGTTAGAACAGCCTTAAACGCAATAAGTTAGGTGTAGGCGGGGAAGCCATAAGTTCTCATGCAAATTAGATAGTTTAGGCTGCCTTGGATTTCAAATCTGGTAAGTTCTAGCGCGACATGAATGATCTCATGGGAAGTGTATGTTCTAACGTGTCTGGATAGCTTGTTGAGCATGGGTTGATGTTGGTGATCTTCTCACATGAGATATTGAGGTCTTTTATGCTATGTTCTCTCATGATTTGCTGTGTATATGTTATTTTATCTTGTGTTTTATCTGTTTTCAAAAATGATAAAGTTATATGTTATGTATTTACTTGGTATGCTATGTATTACTATAAGTAAAGTATTATGTAATGAAAACGGAAGATAATGATAACGAAAAGTGGAACGTAATGAATGAATGAAAGTCTTGCAAGCAAAATGTAAGGAGGTTCATAATTCCCTATGTGTGTTTGTTAGCTCAACTTTGTGCGGCTTAGTTAGCCTAGAAGGATGCACACGGGAGAATGATGCACACGGGGGTCTAATCCATAAGATTGACCATGTACGAATGGAGGTACACAATCCTTATGAATGTTAGCTCAACTATGGGTGGCCGTAATGGTCCAGAAGGATACCTACAGGGGTCTGATACTCTTGATCGACCAGGAATGGAATGGAATGTTTGTCGCGATGCCTTGAGATTGTGATCTGTCTCATAACTTATGTTGGGGGCCGAGCATATGACACTGATTCATGAAAGTAAAAGATAATGAATGAAACTATGATGAAACGATAAAGAAATGATCATATGGAGATGTACGTATTGTTGTATGCTCACCCTTTTGAAAGGGTATGTATTGTAAACAAAATGTATTTTATTATAAACTAGAATTCACTTAGCTTCACTGACTTTGTATGCATAAGAGTTGGCGAGTAAATAATGATGTTAACGAGGTGAAGGCATGGACGTGGAAGCTACTGAGATAGTTCAAGTCTTGCACCCACATTTTTGGGAATGACACTATATTAATACAAATTTTAAAATGTAATGGAAATGACATGATGTTTTATGCTATGAATGATCAACTATGAGGCTTCCCAGGAAAAGGGCCTTACAAGTTGGTATCGGAGTCAAAGTTTAAGAGAATTAGATAAAATCATTTTAAAAACCAAAACTTAAACTGAGAATGGGACAAAAAGGGAAAGGGATGCTATTCCTAGTAGCTACATGCCTGCAGATAAATGTTTTATGTAAATTAATGAAAATGGACTTATGTGCGCGTGCTAAGTGAATCATATGATTATAGTAGATTTAGACGCTAATGTAGTTAGGATAGGGAATGCTTAGGGGATAAAGAGTAAAGTAAGTGGCTAATCACAACTGGCCATTCTAATTAGAGACTTACTATACTCGACATAATCTGAGCTATTACCTTAAATGATCGTGTTGTTGTTTGAATCTTATAGTGTTAGGAGATGGCTAGTGGAAGGTCATCGAAAGCTTCTCGAGGTGGAGGTTGTGGTGGATGTGTTGTTGGACCGCGTGTCATTAAGAGAAGGGCTAAGACTGCAGAAATGGCTCATGAAGACCCCGAGCCTTATAATCATGAAGGTGGGGATGACAGTGCTAATCTAAAGGCCTCGTGAAGGAGTCTATAGTTGATGAGGTTCATCAAGTCATGCAGACAATTCTACCGTCTATGGTGACTGAGGTTACTAGAGTCATAAGGGAAGACGAAAGGAAGGAGAAGAAGGAGAAAAAGAGCGCTGCTATGAGGGGGTGAAGAAGGAGGATCACGGGAGCGAGAGCAACCTGAGACTGAGATAGTTGTTTCTAGTGATGAGGAGGAGGAGGAATCTATGCAAGAAACTATAAAGGGGTGTAATTATGGGGCATTTCAGAGATATAAGCGCCCAACCTTTGATGGAAACGGGAACGCTATTGGTCCTCACCGATGGGTGAGAGAAATGGAGGCTATATTAAACATCAACAAGTGTAGGGAGGACCAAAATATGAAGTTTGATGCCCACTCGTTTGTGGATACAGCCTTATGCTAGTGGGATAATATTGTTCAGTGTGAGGGTAATAGGGCCATTAGTAAGATTAGGTGGTCAGAGATGAAAAGTTGGTGATCAAGAAATTATGTCCTCATCGAGAGTTGGATAAGATTGAGAAGTAGTTCTTACAGTTAGAGGCGGGAACCATGACACACCAGTAGTACATGATGAATTTCAATAAGATGGTGAAGCTGGTGTCTTAGTAGGTGACACCCATGTCATGAATGATCAAGAGGTATATCCAAGGTCTGCCAGCGGACATCCGCAGACACATGATCACCGCTAGGCGGGTACATTTAGGTTGGTGGTCGATCTAGCATTGAGACTGTATGATGAGTGAGAGGTGGTGGAAGTGGTGGAGATGAAGAAGAAGTGGAACAACGACAAGAATGGGAATAGGAAATGGTATGGCAGTGGTTATTTTCAACCTGGTAGTAAGAAGGAGTGAGTAGATGATAAGAAAGCGTCAACAGGAGGTATGGGGGAAATGGCATGTAGAAAGTGTTAGAAGGACCATGAGGGGGAATATAAGTGGCGATCGAATATGTGCTTCGGGTGTGGGAAGGAGGGGCACATGTCAAAAGGATTGTGTAGAGAAGGTCAAGTGTTTCAACTGTGAAGAGATTGGCCAAATGAAAAGAGACTATAAGAGGTCAAGGGCTGAGAGCTCTGGACGAAGAAGGGAGCCGAGAAAATGAAGGAGGCGCAGAAAGCTAAAGCATTTGTACTCTTGGATTCTGGTGCTAGTAGTGTTTTATTTATGCTGCCTTCTATGAAAAGAGAATAGGCAAGGTGGACCCTAACTTAGTGTTAGGTACATTCTTAGTAAACCAAACTTATGCATTTGTACTCTTGGATTCTGGTGCTAGTAGGAGTTTTATTTCTGCTGCATTCTGTGATAAGTTGCCTGTAATGAGAAGAAAGATTGATGAGCCCTTAAATATAGAAACTGACATTGGTACGTCTACCATGATATCTAATGTGATAAAGGATTGTGATATAAAATTGGATAGCCATAGGTTCTCTGCTAGCATGTTTGTGATGACCTTAGGCATATTTGATGTAGTCCTAAGGATGGATTGGTTAGCCGCCTATAAGGCTAATATCGTGTGCCATAAGAAGATGATTCGACTGGCCGCACCCAATAGAAGTTCCATTACGATTTATAGGGATATAGTTCGCACGGTCCTAAAGGTAATTTCAATGATTTCAGCCGAGAAGTGTGTGAGGCGTCACTGTAGTGCTTATCTGGCCTACCTGAAAGATGTGAATGCGTCAGTACCACAAATGTGTCGGACGTGTGTGATTACCCTAACGTCTTTCCTGAAGATTTATCAGGGGTACCACCTGACCGTGAGATCGCGTTCCAGATTGATCTGGCTACCTGGGGCTCAACCTATTGCCAAAGCACCCTATTGACTAGCTCTTTCTGAGATGAAGGAATTGATGACTCAGTTGTAAGATTTGCTGGATAAGGGTTTAATTCGACCGAATATCTCTCCTTGGGGTTTTCCGGTCTTATTCGTGAAGAAGAAAGATGGTAGTATGAGGATGTACAATGACTACCGTGAGCTGAACAAGTTAACTGTGAAGAACCGGTACCCGTAACCAAGGATTGATGACTTGTTTGACCAGCTTCAAGGTGCTAGTTAGTTTTCGAGGATAGACCTTCGATGTGGATACCATCAGCTAAAGGTGAAAGAGCAGGATATTTCTAAGACAACCTTATGTACGCGTTATGGACACTGAGTTTCTGGTGATGTCTTTTGGTTTAACCAATCCGTCAGCTACTTTTATGGATCTTATAAACCAAGTGTGCCACCCGATGTTAGACAAATCAGTGATTGTATTCATCGATGACATCCTAATCTACTCAAAGGGCGAAGAAGATCATGCCTGTCACCTCAAAGAAGTACTAGCTAGAGACACCTAAGAACAAAAAGTTATACATAAAGTTCTCTATGTGTGCATTTTGGTTACGAGGGGTCCAATTTCTTGGCCACGTAATTAACCCTGAATGAATCATGGTGGATCTTGCGAAAGTCGAAGCAGTAATGCAATGGAATTCTCCAAGAACTCAAATTGTAATATATTATAGGAGATCTGTAATTTCATAATATTATTATTTTATAATTAAATAAAATTTTATTATATTTTATAAGTTAAACGAAAAGTATTTCATTATAAACTAGAACTCATTCAGCGTCGGACTTTGTATGCATAATAGTTGGCAGGTAAATGATGATGCTAAGAAGGTTCAGGCATGGACGTAAAAACTATTGGGATAGTTCAAGTCTAGCATCTATATTTTTTGAAATGATACTATATTAATATAAATTTTGAAATGTAAAGGAAATGACATGAGGTTTTGATACAATTATTATATGAATGAAAGTATTTTTCCGCTGCAAATGTTAATATAATAATGTTTTATGCTATGAATGATTAACTGTGAGGCTTCCCGAGAACGGGGCCTTACACCTTGTAACCCATAAATAATCTTCTTTGGTTACCTCTTCATTTCCATAATCATTTCAAAACAAGGATATGAGTGATATATAACGTCGCAATGGGTTGGATGTTCTTCATCCCCGGCTGACTCGTCCCTGATGGGTTCTTCCGGTTCCTAATACTTGCTAGATGAACCTGCAAAGTAATTTATAAAAGATATACATGCTTTATACGAATGAAAGGATTCTTAATATTGTTCTTATTTACAAATGTTGGGGTAGGGTATCTATAAATGGTGAAGGGTGTGTCTCCCTTTTTTGGAATGGGTCAATGATTCTATGGTGGTGTAACATAATCACCAGAACTTAAGTTATAGCTAATAGTACGATCTAAATATATAATTTTGGTATTAAGTAAGTACAAACTAACAAAAATAGTTTTGAAGACATTATAATCATACACATAAGATAGTGTGTGCGCACATCTATACGTATAGTGTGTAAGTGTCTTTGTGTGTGAATGTGTGTACATATAGAGTTTTTGCGTGTATTGTATAGATGAGATGAGAAATTACACCCTATGTTACCTGGTTGAGCAATCTAAGAAGAATATGAATTAGCATGATAGTTTAACCGAGTTATTGAAGAAAATGACTCATAACACTAAGTTTAATATAGGAGAAGATATGATTTTTAAGATACGAGATCATTTCTCAATCCATTGAGTTTTAAATTAACATTATTTTGTTTTGGTTAGTTACATGTTCCTATCGAATATGTCAAATTTTTTTACCAAAATATATTCAAAACTAGCATTAGAAAACCCGTGTATTACACGGGTTGTATAATTAAAAAAAATATAAATCTTAAATATATCTATATATATTTATAACTATTGAAATGACTTATTATATATAAAACCAATCATGGTATAGTTTCATTACAAATAAGAAGTGAATTAGGAAGCATTAAATTCTTTATTTGAATAAACAAAAATTAAAAGGTAGTCATAAAGTGTGAATGATTTAATATATTATTTAATAATTGTCATAAAATCGGTGAAATTAGTTTAGGCGGGAAAATAAAAGTTTCTAAAATTATGACAAGTGTTCTCTTAATATATTTTTTTATTAAGATAGAAGGATTATTCTTCCACTTCATAATAAAAACAATCGATACACTATTATTTTTTAATAAACCCTTGAATGAGTTAGAAAAAATCACGAGGTAACTTGTTAATTACGATTTATATGAAAATGTAAAATTAATTTATTTATACATATATACATATATATGTGAAATGAATAACATGTGCTTTGAATACTTTGTCTCGTACATATTAAGAAGTTGAGTCTACAATTAAAATCGACATGATTTTTCTTTAACTCACATAGTAAGTCATTGTAGTAAAAAGAAATGTCTCATGAGTTTTTGGTAAATGCTAAAGATGTACATAAAAATTATTTTTCTTTTTTAGATAATACGCACCCAACATGTTTAACTATAAAAGTTTTCAACACGAGTCTCTTGTAAGAACATCAAGTGCCTTACCATTAGGCAATCTTATAATGATCATATAAAAAGATATCTACACAATGTATTAAAAAGCTTCATTTTAAGCATGTAAAAACACTAAGGGCACAACTAGTTTAAAATTAGGATTCAATTTGATTAGTTATTATATTATATAAACATGTAACTTGTATATTACGATTTATATGAAAATTTAAAATTAACTTATTCCATATATATATATATATATATATATATATATATATATATATATATATATATATATATATATATTTGAATATATGAAATGAATAACATGTGCTTGAATACTTTGTCTCGTACATATTAACAAATTGAGTCTACATTTAAAATCGACATAATTTTTTTTAACTCAACAAGTAGGTATATAGAAGTAGGTCATGGCAGTAAAAAAGAATTGTCTCATGAGTTTTTGGTAAATACTCCAAATGTAAATAAATATTTTTTTTCTTTTTTCTTTCTAAAAGAATATGCGCCCAACATGTTAAACTAAAAAGTTTTGAACATGAGTCTCTTGGAAGAACATAACATGTCTTGTCTTCTTATAATGATTATATAAAAAAGTATCTACACAATGTATTAAAAAACTTCATTTTTAGATTATGCATGTAAAAATACTAAGGGTACAGATAGTTTAAAATTAGGATTCAATTTGATTAATTATTATATTATATAAAAACTATTCTGTTTTTGTTTAAAGATAAATTCTCAAAATGTTTATTTTTTTAATTTTCACTCTAATTATTATATTATGTAAATAAGTATTCGGTTTATTGTTTTAGGAAAAACTTCTCAACATGTTCATTTTTTTTAATTTTCCCTCCTAATGTCACCTCGAAACAAATATCGATAAATATCCCTACTGAAGAAGGTGTCGACGTCTCTAAAGGTAGGCACGAGAGCATGTACAACGGACCAGTTAGAATGGGAAGCATGTCCAAATATGCAGACGCTTGTACCCCGTAGACAAGGGCCTATCCCACGTAGTGTTCTCACACCAGCAATTACGACAATAACGTCAAAGATGCAACGACGGTCGTTTAGGACAAGTACAGGCATAGGCGCCTGCTTAGGACGGGTACATGCATCGTCGTCTCCTCCGGTAGGGACATTTGAGGGATATTTGTTTAGATGAGATATTTTGAGGAAAATAAAAGAGAATAGATATTTTTAGATCTTTTTGTTTTTCAACGGTAATGACCAATCAAAAATAGCTAACTAGAGCATTTTGGAGCTTGAGTCTTTTAAAAATTTATTAGGTACCTTACTAGTAGATCATCAGTTAATAGTAATGTAAATAAGTGTTTACAAAATGTATTTGAAAACATCTTAAAAACAATAACTACCTCCGATTAGCAATTCCTTATTAGATTATAAAAGAACACTAAGGTTATAAGAATTTTAGTCATCTATTTATATGTATGATATAAATATATTATATGTTCGTGTGCCTTAGGAGCTTTATGCACTCATACACAATTATTCACATGATGCATATAATTACATAACTAAAACCTACTTATGTGATTTATATATTAAAAGTACTTGATAATTATTAACATTTTTAATTACTTTCCATTATTATATTAAATTGATTTTTTAAGTAAATTTGTTTTAAGTGGCTCTATGCTTTGGGCATATGATTTTTAGTTAACCATTTAAAAGGAAAATATAGATTTATAATATTATTATGTGCCTTAGGAGATTCATGTACTCCAATAATACTATTCACATGATGCATACAAATATATACAACTAAAACCTACTTCTGTGGTTTTCACATTAAAACTAATTGATTATTTTCAACATTTCAAATTACTTTCCAATATATTTTAATTATTTTGGAGATCAATTTGTTTTAAGTAGTTATTTAATTTTTTACCTAAAACTATTGGGAAATTATTTTCAACATTTTGAATTACTTTCCAAATCGTGAGATTATTTAACATTTTAAATAACTATATAATTGCATGTCAAAATTTAAACAACTATATTACGTATCACTCGCTGTATATTTTCACAGAACATTATATATATATATATATATATATATATATATATATATATATATATATATATATATATATATATATATATAACACATGAGGAAGATCGGCTAACACTTCAGTTACATAATGGATAAGTCCTATGACAAACTAAATACCAATGAAGAGCAATTCACTTGTGCAATGCAATTGGTTACCTCCTCATCTTTGCCAATGGTGATGCTTACGATAATTAAGCTTAAAGTTCTTGAGGTCATTGCAGAGGCTGGACCGGAAGCCCAACTGTCAGCTCGCCAGATCACATCCCGTTTGTCAATCATGAACCTACATGCCCCTGACATGCTTGATCGGATGCTTCATTTGCTAGCCAGTCATTCAGTTGTCAGTTGCAGTCAAAGGGTGGAGGATTCGAAGGCAGTTAGAGTATACGGGCTTGCTCCGGTCGCTAGATACTTCATCCCAAATGAGGATGGAGTCTCTTTGGCTCCACTGATGGAGTTAGTACAGGGCCAAGTATTCATCAACAGTTGGTACATATGCCACTATGAAAACTAGCTTCTTTGGCAGAATTTAACTATATATTCTCATAAATATAATTTATTAGCAATCACGGATTACATAAATTAAATGCATTAATGTTTTGTGCGTCAAGGTTTGAACTTCAAAATTGCGTGGTTGAAGGAGGCGTTCCATTTGACAAGGTTCATGGAGCAAATACATTTGAATATCCAGCGCAAAATGCAAGCTTCAATGAGACGTTCAACAAAGCTATGGTGAACCATTCAACTATTGTGATCAAGGAAATACTCAAGCAATACCGTGGGTTTCATAAGCTGACAAGTGTTGTTGATGTTGGGGGTGGTTTAGGCGTCACCATCAATATGATAGTATCAAAATATCCTTCCATAACAGGAATCAATTATGATTTGCCACATGTGATACAACATGCACCACCCTACCATGGTATGTTTTCTCCTTATTTGTACGTTAGCATTATTTATGTACATATTTCATATTTATTAAAATTTAATGAAGGTGTACAACATGTGGGAGGAGACATGTTTCATAATGTCCCTAAAGGTGATGCCATTTTTATGAAGGTATGTAAGTTGGCTCAAACATATATCACTTGTATGATTTTTAATGAAGATGAGCCTAAAAATGAATTGGTATATGACATAGTGGATACTACATGATTGGAGCGATGATCGTTCTCGAATGTTGTTAAAGAACTGTTATAAAGCATTACCACATGATGGGAAGGTTATTGTAGTCGACGCAATTCTTCCATTTTTACCGGATGCAAGTTCTTGTGTTCAAGTCAATACCAATATAGATGCGATTATGATGACGCAAGATCCCGGTGGAAAGGAGCGCACAGAGGATGAATTTCTAGCCTTGGCCAAATGTGCTGGATTTAGTGGGATAAGGAAAGAATGCCTTGTTTACAATTTCTGGGTCATGGAATTTTACAAGTAGTTATAAGAGTTCGTGCTTATAAGTGTAATTTGAGTTTCAACTTAGTGCTTATTTGTTTGTATATGTGACCATGCGTTCATGTGTGTGTACTAAATTATGTATATGTATGTATTGCAACGGATATGTTTGTGGGTAGGCACACATACATACGTATAAATAAAAGTGTCAAATAAAAGATATGAAAAATATTTTTTGCTGATACGTTTTAGTTTGCACACTATTTATAAATTGATAGGACAATGGTGTTACAACTAAGGACTTTATTTATTTGAGCTTGAAGCAGTGGATGCTTACTAAATAATAAATATACCATAGAATTACACTTGTAAACCACTTATAATTTTACTGGCAATGACACCTAAAATTAGATTTTCTAGATCAAAACTCATATTAATAATTATATACGTTATAGGATTTAAACTCTCAAACTTCTTGAGTTCTTATCATAAGGACGTCCAAAATTACATATTTGAATTTTTGCTTACAGATTAAATATCTAAATATGTATTTGAAAATCAAAGTATCTTATTTGGAAACAAACTTCGGATTATCTAAATAGATGAGGTGTTACGAATTTTATACTTTTAAAAGTTAATGAACTTGCACCTATTCTGGAGTGTAAAAACCATGGACCCTTTTTTAGAATTATAATTTTCCACATCCTAACTATTTTAACATGTACCAATAACATTTTTATCCTCTTGTCTTTTTAGAGGGATAAAAACTTTTGGCTTTTAGTAATATACTATAAATTAGGCTTGTGCAATGTAGCTCTTTTTACGAACTTCTTTACACACATTGCGGAGGTGAAACATAGATAGAAAACATAGTTGTTATAACCTACGATAACCAAAATATACTTTATTTGAATCCAACCTCGTATTTTACAAAATTTATACCTGGAAGCCAAGAAACAAAATTAAACACAAGCACAAATTATACTTTTTAGAAAAAAAATTAATCAACAAAAGTTAGTAGAAAAATCATTAGTACAATAAATCATAGGTAAAACTAGGGTATATCAAATATACTAATGGAGCAAAATGAAACATTAGAAAATTAATTGTTTAAGTTGAAATTGTCAAATTGAGAAAGTTAAAGAGGATGAGGGGTGAAATTATCAATTTTAAAATGTTGGCAGCAACCTTTATAATTCTAGTTATATATATAGGTATATCACACACACATATATGTGTGTCTCTGTATATATATGAGAGGAATCCCTTAAAAACGATATTATATAAGAAAACCATAAAAACTAGAGGTTACATATATGTAAGTAAGTGTTACAAAGCATACAACTAAATGTTACGCACATGTAGGGGTTATGTATATATAAGTAAGTGTTACCAAGTGTATAACTAAGTGTTACGCACAATGTAACTGACCTAAGCTAATTAGAAAATATATAATGACCTCAAAATAAGAATAAAGTTTATTCAAATATATTTTAAATGATTAAAAAGTTAAATTAATTATAAACATGGTTTTCATTTGATCCCTCTCCTATATATAAATAAATATATATATATATATATATATATATATATATATATATATATATATATATATACACACGCACACACATATTTATGAGGGTCGGTTACTATACAAGCGTATAATTCGTGCGAAGCGTACGAAGCAATCTCAACCGTTCATTCTAAAATCTCAGCGCCTGACATGCAAATCATGATAATTCCACTCCGTTTTCATTAAGAAGGGTAGAATGGTAATTTCTGATTATTAGCGTAATAATAACACAATTGTAAAAACAATTGCGTGATTTCAAAACCCCAAATTTTAGGGCTCTTTTAATGACCCACAACTGGGTGATAAGGAAGAGGTCATTTAACTGCTATTGCGTGGTTATTGACTATAAAATACTCAAGTAAAAAAACTACATGTATCGAACAACCAAAAACCTAACATTTTAAAAAAAACCACCATGATAATCATGAAGAAAGTTCAAACCAAAGAAGATGCAGGTATGTTCAATCTCGTTAATGTATCAGTGCTCGATCATATACTTAAAATGTTGAATGTTTTCTTTATTATAGTTGTTTATCATGAAAGGCGAACTAAAAACAAGAACGATACGCAAGTTAGGGTCGAAAGAAACCCAGGTATTATGCATGCGTACAATGACTGATTATTGATACAATTTTATACGTTGTTAACACACTATTCAAACATAGCGCCGAAAAAACAAAAACGATACCCAAGGTGAAAAGGAGGCAAAAAAATGTTAGTTTGACTATAGTCATTGTGTAACTTCTTTATGTTTTGATTGATTGTGTAATTTACTTGTAAAACTTGTGAAATTTCTAATATAGGTTGCGTAATTACAGAAATTGTTTGCATAATTTCTGTTAGGTGGAAGATTACAAAAATGGATAAGATCCGGTGAATCAGATGACGAATGATTTCATTGATCCACCACCAAATAATTCAAAAAATATAACTAACTCTGATTACGACTTTGAATCCCCTATGAAAAAGGTTAAAAAGCAAAATGTAAAAGAACAAAAAGGAATTCAAGAATTTGTTAACTACAACAATCGAAGACTGTCCATGCGTAGCTACCCACAAAGATTGTATGACACCATCCAAAAGTTCACTGATGCGCAAGTAGCTGCAGTAAAAGATAATGGCTTTGGTTCCATACTACACATGAAGATAGATAACATACCCATACTACACATAAGGTTAAATGAATTGAATATGGGAAACCATCACCTAAAAATTACAACATCCAAGGTGTATAAGATACAGGGTATACCAATAGGAAATACAAAGGTTGTTGAAAAGAATAAACCACGAAAGGGGGTTAACACACCAACAAATGAGTTTAAAGTTCAATTTCAAACATCAAGAATAACAGTGGTCAATGTTTTAGACGCAATGAAACAACAAACTGATGGTGGAAGGCTTTTCAAGCTAAACTTTATTGTTGACTTCTTCACAATAGTGGAATTCATCACAAAGTCAATGACTGTAAATCAAAGGATCCTTGTGAACATTGATGACTAGAAGGAAATATCGAAGATGGACTGGTGCAGCTATGTAATAGAATGTTTAAAGAGCACGAAGGCAGATTGGAAAATCACTAAGCCATGGTATGGGCCTCTTCTATTTCTTGTGGTTAGTATATACTTCTATATAATTACGCAAATATATTATATTAAATTATGCAATCATATGTTTCTACATAGGTTCTATATATGCATGAGCATCAGAAGAGGCATGGAGCACTGATAAATCCTATTAAAATACCAAAAATAATATAAATTTCATCAGAATCCTTATCCGACATGCAGGAATACTTATTCGAGAATGGCCTACTAAAAGACAATGAGATAAGTGATGATGATGTTGAGAAGGATGTTGAGCCTGAGGGGACTAAAACAGATAACTTAGCGGTGATTAATGTTGAGAAAGATGTTGATACCAATAAAGATATCAAAGTTGAAGATGTGGTGATCAACAAAATAACAAAAGTAGAAGGGGTTGCTAATGATGTTGAGACCAACAAAGAAACTGAAGTAGAAGGGGTTGATAATGATGTTCAGACCAACAAAGAAGCCGAAGTACAAGAGGTTGGGGATAATAATCCTACGGGGATTACATTGAACAGGGAACATTAATGTGTGAATAACAATCACATGAATAACAGTCAATCTACTACACGCTAATAATGGATGACGACCATGTTGTCACAAGAAATAAGCAACAGGTGTATGAGGTTAATATTTCCCAAAACCAGGAGAGTGGAGATATGGAGGAACCATTTGACATGTATGATGATACAATTTACACTTCACTAAAGCTAAAGAATCCAATTGGAACAGGCACGCAGAAGATAATTAGTATTATCAACAATCACATACTGACTGTAAGGTTGCAAAGACACTCATAGCCAGAAACCACTCCCTTGGTCCTGATCTTGAGGGGGAGTGTGTTTATGAACATCTCTACAGGGCTATGATTGGGTCACTTATGTATCTTACTGCTAGCAGGCCTGGTATCATGTTTTCCACATGCATATATGCAAGATATCAATCCAACCCAAGATGTCACACCTAATCACTGTCAAAAGGATCCTTAGATATCTTAAAGGGGCTCCAAATCTAGGCCTTTGGTATCTAAAGAATTCAGACTTCAATCTGTATGCCTATACAGATAGTGATTATGGTGGCTGCAACATGACTGCAAAGTCCACATCTGGGGGGTGTCAGTTTCTGGGTGGAAGGATAGTCTCCTGGAAATGCAAGAAGCAATCATGTGTGTCTGCATCAACTGCTGAAGCTGAATACATCGCTGCTGCCAGCTGCTATGCTCAAGTGCTTTGGATTAAGAATCAGATGCTAGACTATGGGTTCAATTTCAAAAAGACTCCCATCCACATAGACAACAACAGTGCCATCTCTATTACAGAGAATCCTGTATAGCATTCAAGGACCAAACACATCAACATCAGGTATCATCTGATTAGGGATAATTTTGAAAAGGGATTGATAAAACTAATCAAAGTTAACACAAATGAACAATATGCCGATCTGTTCACAAAAGCGTTTGATGAATAAAGATTTAAATATCTTGTATCAGCTATTGGGATGATTAACTTTGAGTAGATTTTTCTTTATAACTTAATCAATATTATTTCTTAAAACTATGTGTCCAAGGTTGTCTATGAGATCACTTCATAAGCCCAGTTCTATTTGGAAGAAAAACGAACTTTTAGAATGATATCACTTAGAATGATGAAAATTTACCTTCGAAAGAAGCAAAAGTTGCCTTTAGAAGAAATTTATGTCTAAATCGTTTAAACAGCTTATCTGAGATTTACCTTCGGAAGAAATTCTTGAAGTATCTTCCGAAGCTTAAATTTTGGTATAAGTACTTGAATGCTTTTTAGGAACAAATTTCTTCCGAAAGCAATTTAGTCTCGGAAGACTCATTTATTTCTTCCGAAGCCAAAATTTTCAAAACTCTTTGAAATATCTTCAGAAGCAAAATTGCTTTCGGAAGCTTTGATTGCACATCTTCCGAAACCAATATTGTCTTCGGAAGCTTTTTCTACTTCCAAGAAAACTAACTTTTTGGGAGCCTTTTTCAGAAGTAGGACCCACTTGCGGATTTCAAAGTTTATCTTTTTGTCATAACTTTGTCTCAAATCCAGAGTATATTTTTCTAAATGGTTCTATTTCATCTCACTTCTCTTATTGTTCCTTAACCTAAAATTACCCCCAAATTTCATCTTCTTCTTCTTTTTTTCACTACCAAGCTTCAAATGGCCAATCTTGATCGTCGTAACGACCCTGATTTCACCATGCACCTACACAAGCAACACAATCAAGTTGCTCTGTTAAACTCTGAGAAGGATCCAAGCTTCTCAGATGTGTGTAGGTATCTTTATTTTTCTCACTACTTCACCTCCCTTACAATCGATCGTCCTTTCTATGAGGATCAGTTGCTTGAGTTCTTGCGGACCTGTCAAGAGGTCACCATGGACGGGGAGAAGACACTGTCTGCCATAGTGCAGGGGAGGACGGTTTTCATCACTCCAGCCATTATCAACACCCATCTTCAGCTTGATGATAAAGCAGGTGAACTGTCTTTCCCAAAAACTGCTGTCAACCAATCCTTTGAGTAGATGGGATATGAAGGTGACTTCTCAGTCAAGACCTTCAGGAAGGGGAAGGTCTCATTCCAATGGAAATACCTCCTCCATGTCGTCATTCACAGCTTATCCAACAAACATGGAGGATGGGACCAGATTCTAGAAGACCTCTCCTTCATTGTCCATAGGATGGTTCAAGGGGTCAAATTCAGGTACTCTCAGTTTGTTTTTAAAAATTTACTTGCGAATTTGGACTCCCTAGAATATTACATGTTCCCCCGGTATGTTTAACACATTCTCAACTGTGAAATGGGACCACAGTTGAAGGGAACAGGTACTATTCTTAAACTTGAACATATGAGACCCGGCATTTTCAAAATATTGAAAAAGCCAACTGTTGGGTTCTTCGAGGTAGAAACAGCCTTTGTCCTAAAAATGTTTGAGCTCATTGCTCAGGGTGACATCCTAGCTGCACCATCTAGTGATGAATCAACACCCTCTACTTCTCAACCATTATCAAGGCCAACAATTACCCTCACCTATACTAGAAAATCCAAACGAACCCCTGGACTTGCAATTGAGCATGTGTAGGCCCCCATATCACAACCCACATAGGAGGAAGTGGACACTAGAGCTCCCACTTCCCCTGAGGAGCAAACCACTCCCATTTTTCAAACAATCAGTGCTGAGGTTCCTCATGCTCAGCCTGATGAGCTCACCACTCCATAAACAGCCTTAAGCCATCACTTTGAGTCTCAACACTCTAGTGATCAACCTTCAGGGGAAAGCTACCATCCCCAGCCTCTTGATCTCAACCAACCCATACCCAATATTGACTTCTACTCTGATGAAGAATTAGGTCTCAGTGCGTACAATGAATCTCTCCTCTCTACCCACACTCAAGGTGAGATGAGTACTCCTGCTTCACCCGCTTCTAGCCAACATCAGACACCCCAAACTGAGGTGGATCTCCTTCAGATTGTCCAGGAGATGCATGTGGCTGAGGCTCTCACTGTTGGCTAGAAGTGGGTGACACCCCAAACTGAGGTGGATCTCCTTCAGATTGTCCAGAAGATCCATGTGGCTGAGGCTCTTGCTATTGGCAGTGATTACATCCTTAAGTCCTCAACCACGGCAACCCAGCCTCTTGACACTATCATTGGGCAGGGGAAATCCTGCAGCCAAGAACCCCATGCTGGTGGTGAAGGAACAGACCTCGGTTCACCTCCTTCATCCCCCAATGATTCTTCAACTGAAGATGAGGGGAGTCTGAAACTCAGGGTGCACCAACTCGAAGACATCTGCACCCAACTGGTTTCACAGATAGCTCACCTTGAATCATAGGTGACTATCTTGCAAAGGAGGGTCCATGACCAGCCACTTAAGATCACCGATCTCATGGGCCAGTTAGCTGAGAGACCTATAGGACAAACTCATCCAGGTTCATAAGAACCTGTGGATGTTATGGATCACTTCCCCAGCTCACCTATGTATGAGGGTGATGCTACCAAAACGGGGGAGGAAGTTCTGACATCCACAAAACCTGGGAGTTCTTCCTCAAGTATGGACATACAGGACTCACCATTCTATCTTGCAGTTGTCCATGCTCAGCAACCTCCTCTAGACAGTGATCTGGAACTGCTCATTCAACAACTGTTTGAGGAGGGAGTACCAAGAGCAATGTCTGCCCCATCTGAGAACCCAATCTGGGGTTGGGGGTATGACAATGATAGGAAAGCTCTTGTGTTCTCTAGAGCTCAGGGTCAATAAGAAATTCTCAACATCTCCACCCTGAGTTTCTATGAGAGCATAAACTTGGTAGATCAGGCACTTGTCAACCCAAGCAATAACAGACAAGCTGTCAGATTAGCCAATCAAATTCAAGACTGGGTACTCGCATAATTCAAAAGGAGAACTGTATTATATAGACAGAGGCTAGCAGTTGAAGCCTTTGGTCAACTGGTTGTTGAGGTAGACCCCAAGATTAGCTTCGAAGGGAAAGCCTTGACTGAAGGCCCAGAGGCTGAGACTGTGAACCTTGAGACAACATCTCCTCCAGCACCCCATACCCTTAGTGAGGCACCAGCTGGTGATGGTGCTTCACAACCTCTCTCTGGCCAGAGCTTGACTGCTGAATCAAGCAATGAAGTCCAAACCTCTCCTCAGGCTAAGTCATCAAGATCAGCAATTGACAAAGGCAAAAGAAAGCTAACTGCTGAGGAGATTGAAGAAGAAAAAAAAGAGAGGAAGAGGAAGCTAAGGGGAGAGAGTTCAAGTGGTTCCCCAGGATTCTTGCAAGCTGTAATTCTGACTGCCCATGTTCTAAACACTCAAGAAGATGAGTTAAGGGCTACCAGACTCAACTATCTGGGGACCAGGAACTATAACATAGATGAACTCATCTCTCTCCCCTTAGAGGAATTAAATGAACTGGCTGTCACTGAGTTGTCAAAGGAGAGGAAGGAAGCTAAGGATGCAGCCTTGACCCTCAAGCATAAAGAGAAAATAAGAAGAAAATGAATGTACAAAAACATTCCTGTCCTCTCCCCAGTTCAAGAAAGCCCTGAGTCAGAGGCTGTGGCTGCTGAACAACCTCAGGTAGTTGATGAAGAAGAAAAAGTAAAGATGATCAACTACCTGAGTGCCACAGGTCTCTATCAAGCACCCGCACTTCTTCCCTTGCCATATGACTATATATTGTTTGAATACAACAAGCAGCTGGAAGAGCAAGCCAGAAGAGAAAGGCAAGCTGCTAGGAAGAGGCAAAGGGAAGAAGCTGCCAAATCAAGAGCCATCATCCAGAAAAGTCAGAAAAAGTCTACAGATAGGCAGAGGATGATGAGCTTCTTAAAGCTGTATGGGTTCTTTGGAAGGAGGCTTGGTCCCATGTCTCTATCCATAATGGATGAGCACATAAGGGTGATCAAGCAAAAGATAAAAAGGGGAGAGCTTGTAGACCTTCATTCATCATCAAGTCAAGCTCAACATGGAGTTGAGGTAAAGGGGGAACCTACAGAGACAACACCACCTGTACCTGAAGCTGCACAACAGCCAACTTTATCTTCTAACCCACAGTAGGGTTCTCCCTCTCCTTCTGAAACTGGGAGAGAGGAGATCCTAACTGAGAGGGAATCCACTAAACAACCTGGTACTGAAGACCAACCCTCTCAGTTAAAATCATCAGGGAGGAAAAAGAGGATGGCCAAAAGAAGATCATCTTCAAAGAAGAAAAGAAGAAAGGCATCCTCCTCCCAACCTCAGGATGAGTCAGAACATCCTGAGCAAGTGCATGTAGAGGACTCTCAACCAACTCCTATCATAGTAGAGCCTCTCTCTGTTGGAAGGCAAATTCTGTCCAGGACTTTTGCAGAAGATCCAGACAGATGGTATGTCACTAGAGATCAGGGAGAATAACATGTCTACTTCATAAGTGACATGTTTGAACTCCCTCTGCATGATCTCTATGACATGAGAAGGTACTTCATGAGTCTGAAGAATTCAGATCTACTGATGAAGAAAGGAATTCTAAAGATCCTCATATGTGTTGGGTTATTACAAGTTTTAACAAAGATGTTGAACCATTTTAAACATCAAAACGCAGTGGATATAATGGATTTAAAACTTGTTTTAGATGCTGAAAATAAACCATTTTATTTTCAAGAAAACAAACCCAAGAACAAGGATCATATATATATGTGAAAAGAAATGCTATCAAAGAAAACAACCATACGATGTTCTTGAATACTACCTTTCAAGAACAAGGCAATACGAGATGGATAAAGATGAAGAAGATGATGCTCTTGAACGTAAACCTCCAAAGAAGAAAGTCTCAAGCTAGTATACGCACAAGCTCTTGCAAAACACCCAACTTGTTAGGAAGTTGACACCAAAGACCCTTCTTACAAAACCTCTAGATCCAAAAATGGGAGAAGAGAAATGGAGAAGAAGGAGCTTGCATGTGTGAGAGAGAAAGTGTGTTGAGTGTCTTTGTTGAACAAGTAAATGTCTTGCATAAAAACAAGACAAAGGAATCCCAAGGCAACCACCAAGGGGCGGCCGAAAATGGGTTCAAAATGGGTTCCCTCCCATTTTGAAAAACTCCCTTTTAATTCATTGTTAATAACTAATTAAGTTATATAATTAAACCAATTTTAATTTTATAACTTAAACACTCTTATATTTGATGTTATTTAACTTATTTAAATAACATTACAAATGATATCTCATGAACAAAATATCCATATAATTTGTTCTATCTCAAATGTAATAATTCAGAAAACCCATTTTCTAAATTGGTGTCAAAATTTATTTGCTTCATCATGTCAACAAATAAATATTTATCGGTGTTTGCCTAGCTTGTTATTGGGTATGACCAGACTTGGATCATAACGTACTAACCACATCAATCTTGTATGTGTCTTAGGCATATAAGATCCAACAATCTCCCACTTGCACAAGATTCATAGAAGATTGATGCAAGCAGTAAATACCTCCTAACAACGGTTTACTACCCTTAATACGTATGACTAAGAGCCATTCAATAACATCATCCCCTTCAAGTATCTTACTCGAAAATGTTTTAGGTGAATCAATCATCTATCCTTTTGTCACATATGTCATGTTAAATCTTAGAGACACAGAATGATCATTCTCCATTGACTTAACTTTAGCAGGCCTTAGACATCTTACTCTCAACGAATAAGAGGGACAAATCCCATCTTGATTACATACGTCTCTTACAATCACCTCGTGCTATACCTGAATTTAGTCTTATGTACTGCAGTGTTTCAGAACAGCGAAGAACTAAGTCAAAGTATAATACCCGGTTAATATCAATACCCAATATGTATCTCAGGTCAGAGGATACCAAATGATATTCGCCTTTACTCAAATTTACTTATGATCAATCAAGAAGATTCCATGTAGTAATATTTGAGATGCGGGTCAGTCCAATATTTGTATCCCACAAATATCTATGAACTTTGGCAGCAACCCTTTGCTATATATTCATCCATATGAATATCCACCAATCCAAGTTCATAATAGTCTTACCCTCATACTTGTTCCCACAGGTATGAACGACTACGGACGTTTAGAGTAAATGATTTACTCATGGATTAAACATGCAAAATTGGAACGTTAGTTGAAGCATTATAACCAAATAATTCATTCAAATAATAAAAGGTTCCAATATCCAAATACAAAATTATAAGATCAAATCCAGTCACTAGAATATCGAAGTCCCATGGCACAAGTATGACCTTCATGCTTTGCCTTTTCAAGGAGCTTCGTGAGTGGATCCACAATGTGTTGATCCGTGTGAACTTTGCGAATACATATCTTTCCCTTTTCAACTTCATCCCTTATGTAGTTGAATCTCCACTCAATGTGCCTAGTCTTTTGATGTGCACGGGGTTCCTTGATTTGAGCAATCGTACCCTCATTATCACAAAGAATTTCTAGGGGGTCCTGAATGGAAGGGACAACCCCTAGATCGGCAATGAATTTTTCAACCATGCAGCTTCTTGAGCTGCTAATGAAGCGGCGATGTATTCTGACTCTGTAGTTGATAATGCCACCACATCTTGTTTAGAGCTCTTCCAAGAGACTGCTCCTCCATTTAGGATGAAAATGTATCCCGATTGTGATCGTGAGTCATCCCGATCAGTTTGGAAGCTCGCATCCATGTAACCTTTTACCACGAGTTCCTCCTTACCAGATCCATAGATTAGGAACATATCTTTAGTCCTCCTTAGGTACTTAAGTATGTTCTTAACAGCCATCCAATGACTAGTTCCAGGATTTTGCTGGTATCGGCTTGTCATGCTCAAAGCGCATGACACGTCCGGCCTAGTGCATATCATTGCATACATGATGGATCCTATAGCTGATGCATATGGGATTTCCTTCATTTTATCTTGCTCGTCCTTTGAGCTTGGACATTGAGTCGTACTCAATATCGTTCCTCTTTGAATAGGTACCGTACCTTTCTTAGAGTTCTCCATCTTGAACCTTTTCAATATCTTATCAATGTATGCACTTTGATTTAAACCTATCAACCGCCTTGATCTATCCCTATAGATCTTTATTCCCAAAAGGCAGGCGGCTTCACCAAGATCCTTAATGGAAAAACAGCTCCCAAGCCAGGTTTTTACATCTTCCAAGGTTGGAATGTCATTTCCAAATAGTAGGATGTCATCGACATATAATACTAGGAAAGTGATGATCTCCCACTAGCCTTTTTATACACACAAGCCTCATCAGCGTTTTTTATGAACCCAAATTTAATTACCTCTTCATCAAAACGGTGATTCCAACTTCTTGACGCTTGCTTCAATCCATAGATTGATTTCTTTAACTTGCATACTTTGTTAGGATGTTTTGGGTCGACAAAACCTTCAGGCTGAACCATATAGACATCTTCCTCAAGATATCCCTTTAGAAAAGAGGTTTTGACATCCATTTGCCAAATCTCATAATCATAATGAGCAGCTATGGGAAATAATATCCTAATAGACTTTAGCATTGCAACAGGCGAAAAGGTCTCATCATAATCAACCCCTTGAGTTTGAGTGAAACCTTTTGCTACAAGTCTAGCTTTATAAGTATCCAAGTTTCCATGCATATCGGTTTTCTTCTTGAAAACCCACTTACTTCCAACTACCTTGGAGCTAAAAGGTGGTACAACAAAGTCCCACACTAGGTTGTCATACATGGATTGCATCTCAACATTCATGGCTTCAAGCCATTTGTCACAATCCAAATTGGACACTGCATCATGGTATGTGATTGGTTCATCGGAATCAACCACATAGCACCCATCCATGAAAAATCCATATCTTTCAGGTGGATTACTAGTTCTACCAGATTTGCGAACGTTTTGTGTGTATTGATCAACCATTTGATCATTCTCAACATCCTCATGTTGAGTGCTAGTGTCAACCAAACGTGTATCGGGTTGTGGATTCTTGATCCTCCTCAAGATCCACTGTTCTACTGCTAGCTCCTTCCATAAGGAACTTGGCTTCCAAGAACTCACCCTTTTGGCAACAAACTCTTTTTGTTCCAATGGATCATAGAAATAATATCCCATAGAATCTCTAGGATATCCAATAAAAATACACTTAGTGGAACGACTTTCTAACTTGTTTGAGGTGGGAGTCTTTACATAAGCCTCACATCCCACACCTTTAAATATGATAGAGATGGAACCCTTCCATGCCATATTTCAAAAGGTGTCTTTTCCACATTCTTGGTTGGGGCCATATTCAAAATACGGGCTGCAGAGAGCAAAGCGAAACCCCAAAATGATAGAGGCAATGAGCTTCCAGCCATCATAGATCGAACCATATCTAATAGAGTGCGATTTCTCCTTTCGGACACACGATTGTGTTGTGGTGTTCCAGGTGGAGATAGTTGTGAGATAATCCCACAACTTATAAGATGATCTCTAAAAGCATCACTCAGGTATTCACCTCCTCTATCGGTGCGGAGAATTTTTATTTATTTGTTGAGTTGATTTTCTACTTCATTTTGGAAGGTTTTGAACATTTCAAAAGCTTCATCTTTGTGTCTTAACAAGTACACATACCCATACCTACTATAGTCATCGATGAAGGTAATGAAGTATCTTTCATTATACCTAGTCATTGGCTTAAAAGGACCACATACATCTGAATGTATGATACCTAATAAATCTTTTGCCCTTTTGGTTTTGCCACTAAAAAGTGCCTTAGTCATTTTGCCTTGTAAACAAGATTCACATACATCAAATGAATCATATTCACTTGCTTTTAAAAGACCATTCTTTTGAAGAGTTTGTATGCGCTTCTTGTTTATATGACCAAGACGGCAATGCCAAAGATAGGTGTCACTCAAATCTAATTTGAGCTTCTTGGTGGTGGTTTGGTACAACGAGCTATCATATAATGTGTTTTCACGAACCAATTCATAAATACCATTAATAGGAGTAGCTTTAAAATAAAAGATGTTATTTAAAGAAACATGAATTTCATTTTCAATAAACGTCAAAACATAACCATATTGTCTTAAATGGGCAACTGAAATAATGTTCCTAGTCAAACTAGGAGCATACAAAACATTGTTCAAAATTGCTTCCAAACCATTTGGAAGCTTTAGGATATAGTCCCCTCGGGCTTCAACTTGAACTTTTGCCCCATTCCCCATGTAGAGGCTAACATCCCCTTTCTTGAAGTCTTTACTTCTTTTGAACCGCTGCAACAAATTGCAAATATGAGTCCCACATCCGGTATCCAATACCCATGTGTTAGAGGATATTAAATTGAGATCAATATGAATCATGAAAATTGTACCTGAGGTCTGCCCGGCATCCCTCTTAGCTTTCAACTCTTTGAGATGGACAGGACAATTTCTTGCCCAATGTCCTATCTCCCCACACTTAAAGCATGGGTCATCCGAAGCAACCTTTTGCTACTTCTCCGCTGGTTTTGGTGGTGGAACTTTTACCACTCCCTTTCCCTTTCTCCCAACGTACCCTTTACCTTTGGCAACACTTGCCTTGGATGCGGGGTGAGGCCTCTTCTTGTTCCCACCTTCATTGATGGTGATAACGGGTAAACTCCTTTTACCCATGGCCGCCTCGGCTGTTTTGAGCATAGAGTGAAGCTCAGTAATGTTCTTGTCCCAACTGTTCATGTTATAATTCATAACAAAATTGTCAAACCTTTTTGACAAAGAGTTGAGGATCAAATCCGTAATCAACTCTTTTGAGACAGGACAATTTAGCCTTTTGGAGGTGGTCTATGTGGCTCTTCATCTTAAGTACATAAGACGAGACCGATTGGGTATCATCCATACGACATGCATGGAGTGCTAGAACCGTTTCGAAGCGCTCTACCCTTGCTTGTTGTTGGAACGTTTCCTTCAACTGGGTTATCATGTCGTATGCTCTGTGATGTTCGTACTCCTTTTGGAGATCCGGAGTCATACTTGCCAACATGAGGCAAGACACTTAGACCGAGTCCACAGTGTATTTCACCCAATTCATGTAGGCCTCTTCATCTTCCTCATTGGGTTCATCGGGAATCGGATCGTCTAAGATATATGACCGTTTCTCTTGCTTGAGAACAATTCTCAATTTTCGAAACCAATCAATGAAATTGTTATGGTTTAGACGCTCCTTTTGGAGAATGGTTCTTAGTGATAGGGTATGAGCGGATGGAATATCATTATTTTCATTGTTGTTGGTGGCCATCTACAAAATTTAACAAAGTTCAATTTTAGTATTTACGATATTATCATATTTAATTATAAATACCTTTTATGTGTCATACACAAAATAAAATTCTAGAATCCAACGTTACATTTAAATAGTGGTAGGTGACCTTTATCCCATTATTTAAATTAACAAGGTAGTCAACGTTTGACAATTGCAACCCTTTGCAACTTCTAGAGGATGGGATCGACTTAAACATCATATGTATAGTCGGCATGTTAATCCCATCAACACCTTTTGTAAACCACATTGTAGGTGATCCATTTAACATGGTTTGCAAATCAAGTTAACCTATTTACACACACATGTGAGTTTACCAATATAAGTAGTTAGGTGATCTTTATCCCACAAATATGGCATTCCCACCTCAAATCACAAGTTCCCTCAAAATGGTTAGGTGACCTTTATCCCATTAAGAGTTTCAAGTGACTCAAGTGTTGTGTAAAAGGATGGTGATAAACTTGTTTTCAAAAGACATTTTAAGTTTTCATAATTCTAGTTTAGAAAACTCTATGTACCTTGTATTTGCATGTTTTCAAATACATGGTACCCTATGGTTCTTTTAATAAAACCCATTTTATTTAAAATCATTAATCCTTTTAATAACCTTTTATTAAACACTTAATGATTAAGAACCATTTATTTTCAGCTTGTTATGTTTATAAATTTGTTTGTTATGCATATCCATATATCAAACATCCAACATAAAACAAAACAACCAAACAAGCACAACCATTCAATCATAAGTGCATAACCATTGCCACTAAGATGACCACACTTGTTTGCCATCACAAGTGTTGTCATTTGGTCTTTCCTAAGGGTTAATAATGACACATTAAAATGTGTCCAAGAACTCCCACTCAAATCTGCATCCAAATGCTTCAAGTGTCCATGTCTTTTGAGTTCTTCCTTTGTATCTTCCCTTGAGTCTCCAACTTGTGCATCTTCTTTTACAAAAATCATATCCTAATACAATTTTTCTAATAAAAGAAATGCACCTAATCTATTTATTACATAACCAATGAATAAATAAATTACAACCCAAAAGATACAAACACCAAAATTATTATTACAACCCTTTAAGAATAAAACCAAACATGACAATCACATTCATCCAAATCCAAAACACATTAGGTCAAGGCTATGTTATGCACCAAAATATGTATCAAATACAACATCCAAGAACAACCATGAACTCCCTTTTAACCCTTAAAGTTTCGGCCAACATAAACCCAAACTTTAGGGTTTAGACCAAACAAAACAATCAACCTCTTGATGTTAATCTTTCAAGTTTATTCTAAAGCATGTAAGATAAAACTTTGAAAGATAAGGGATTCATTCATCCACAACAAAACAGCCCCTAATGGGTTGAAAAAGTCCAACAAAACTAACTTTTCTTGGACTTTTGAAGCAAGTTTTCCACATAACCGGCTCTAGATGCCATTGTTGGGTTATTACAAGTTTTAACAAAGATGCTGAACCATTTTAAACATCAAAACGAAGCGGATATAATGGATTTAAAACTTGTTTTAGATGCTGAAAATAAACCATTTTATTTTCAAGAAAACAAACCCAAGAACAAGGATCATATATATATGTGAAAAGAAATGCTATCAAAGAAAACAACCATAGGATGTTCTAAAATACTACCTTTCAAGAACAAGGCAATACGAGATGGATAAAGATAAAGAAGATGATGCTCTTGAACGTAAACCTCCAAAGAAGAGAGTCTCAAGCTAGTATACCCACAAGCTCTTGCAAAACACCCAACTTGTTAGGAAGTTGACACCAAAGACCCTTCTTACAAAACCTCTAGATCCAAAAATGGGAGAAGAGAAATGGAGAAGAAGGAGCTTGCATGTGTGAGAGAGAAAGTGTGTTGAGTGTCTTTGTTGAACAAGTAAATGTCTTGCATAAAAACAAGACAAAGGAATCCCAAGGCAACCACCAAGGGGCGGCCGAAAATGGGTTCAAAATGGGTTCCCTCCCATTTTGAAAAAACTCCCTTTTAATTCATTGTTAATAACTAATTAAGTTATATAATTAAGCCAATTTTAATTTTATAACTTAAACACTCTTATATTTGATGTTATTTAACTTATTTAAATACCATTACAAATGATATCTCATGAACAAAATATCCATATAATTTTTTCTATCTCAAATGCAATAATTCAGAAAACCCATTTTCTAAATTGGTGTCAAAATTTATTTGCTTGATCATGTCAACAAATAAATATTTATCGGTGTTTGCCTAGCTTGTTATTGGGTATGACCCGACTTGGATCATAACGTACTAATCACATCAATCTTGTATGTGTCTTGGGCATATAAGATCCAACAATATGGACTATCCCAGTCTGAAGAACCTCTTTGTTTTGGTAGCATCAGCCTATGGGGAGTTTGTAGGAACCTCTGAAGTTAAGAGGCTAATGCAACCAAAAGATACCAAAACAACCAAGTCTTCTAACATGCACTTTGGAACAAAGGTTAACTAGCTTCTGAAGTTTTACACACTCAAGAAAAATGCTAAGTGTAAAATCTTCCGAAGCCAAAGTTCAGAAGAAACTGCTGCGGAAGCTTTACACAACTTGGAAAATATTCCAAGTGTAAAATCTTCCAAAGCCAAAGACTCATCTCTTCCAAAGGTAAAAGATGAAGTCTTCCAAAGCTCTCAAGACAAAGTCTTCCAAAGCTGTTTAAAGACAAGATTGATTTTCCTCTGAAGAGAGAGAAAAGATACCTTTTCCATCAAGTTTATCATAAAGTAACCTACTCTCTGCTGCATGATCTAGTAGTTCACCTGCTATCACTAGTTGGTGAAACTTTCATACTTTATGATAAAGTATATAAGGTCTTCGCCTGCAAGTTTCTGTTTTTGTTCCTTCTTGGCTTTTTGTAATAGGAAAGTCAGTGAGCTATGTCTTGTCATAGTCACTAGTAAAAAGGCAATCTGCCTTTTGACTTTAGGCTGATATTGTTGTCTAGATTAGTCACTTCCAACTGTCTTTTTGCATATTGACGGTTGTAGGATGTAGTATAAGTAGTCTCCGGTTCTTGTATTTAAAACATACATGTACAACACTTGTAATAGAACTATAGAAGCAATATACAACTTCCTTGAAAACTTTATCTTGTATCTTCAGTAAAGGTTCATAGTTCATTATTTGAATTGTTAAATGATCTTAAGATCCTCCTAAGTGTGTTAACTAAGTGCAAGCTTAAGTACCCTTTAACGGTCCTGCAGTAACCTACGGATAAAACATCATCAAGTTTGCCTTCCGTAGATGTTCTGCGGAAGAATTAATTTGTGTTTTGGTGGTTCTGCGGAAGAATTAACTTGTGGTTCTGTGGAGGAATTCTTCAAACAACCACGGAAGGATAATAAGGGTTGAGGGTCACATCATTAAATAAAGGTTTTAAATTGTCCAAGAGAGTATATATGATAACCTTGACTGTTGTAAATTTCATTCACTTTTTTAGACAATTTTTCACTTTTTCAGACCTAGAAAAACACTCTCAGCCCCTTAATCCCTTTTTTCCGCCACCATACAAATTTTGAACCCCACACAACAATCCACACTTAAATCACCCTCTCTTCATAGAAGATTATCAAAATGGCTAATAGATTTGCAAAAGATTATAATGTTTGTGCCTTTCTTAATCCGGAAGATCTAGAGTCCGAAGGATGCAAAGATATAATCAATTATTTCAGAAGATCAAAAATATCTTATGCATTATCTGCGGAAACAACCATCTATCAATCAGATATGATAGATTTTTGGAGCATAGCAAGAATAGTGGAGGAGGATGATGAAAAGTGATCTACTTAATGATAAGAAGTGAAGAGTTAAGGGTGGATGAACAAAATATCAGGAGGGTATTACAGTTTGGAGAACAAGAAGAGGGACATCCCGATGTGTTCGATCATGAATACATTCAAAGAATCTTTCATTTGATGGGATATGATGAAGACTACAGAAATGGTGAAATCAAGAAAGGGAGATTGTGCAAACCTTATAGATTTCTATATCACACTTACTTAAAGTGTATGTCAAATAGAAAATCTGGGTTAGATAGGTTTTCATGGCACATATCATCAGGGATCATTGGTGTATTTGAAGAGAGAAGATACAACTATTCTAAATACATCCTTGGATGCTTATGTGACCATATAAGGGTGCAAAAAGAAGACAATATGTACATGTTTCCAAGATTTATTCTGCTGATCATCAATGATGCACTGCCCAACATTCAAATAAAAGGTGGAGTCTTTGTTCAAGCTCACCTTGGGAGGTCAGTTCTGAACAAGATAAGTGGGCAATACCAAGGAGAATATATGGAGATGTTTGCTCATGTAATTGATGAGAATGCAGATATTCCCCAAGAACTTCTATACCTTAATCAACAACAACAACAAGCACCACCAGCTGAGTCACCTAAACCCCATCCTCTATCACCAACATCCTTGACCAATCAGCCAGAAACACCACCTGTTCACCTCAATTCACCACCAAGTGAACACACCCAACCTTTCCACCACCAACACCTTTAATAGACTTACAAGAAACACCACCAGCTCAACTAAATTCACCATCTAGTGAGCACACCTAACCTTTCTCCCTTTCCCAGTCTCAATCATCACTCAACACTACTGCCACAGAACCTATCTCACCCATTCTTAATCAAACTCCTTCTCATCCAATAACACAACCAACTTCCTCACCCCCATCTACTGAACCCACTTCTCCTACTAAAAGCCCAACACTCACTGAAATAGTCATCCTTGATGATGATGAACATGATGTAGTGAATGATGGTGCTACAGAAGAAATCTGTTTAGAACATGAGAGGGAGAATGCACAGGAAGTTGAACAACATCATGAAGCTTCTGTGATGGAACAACAAGATGAGAGTGATAGTCATTTTGTTGACATCACTTCTTTTGATGAAAATGATCTAAGAGAAGAGGAAATCATTGTAAGCAAAAGTTTCTTTGTTGCTAAATACAACAATCTCATCATTAAAAGTAATCAAAAATTGGAGAAGTTAAGAAAATTGAAAAAGAAGAAGATTGAAAACGATGAAACAATTTCAACTCTAAAAGCAACAATCAAGAAGTTAAGAGAAGAAATTGAAACAAGTAATGAAGTGATTGACACCATGGATCAGTTTGTAACTGAGTCATTTCAGTCTGCTGAGAAAGAAAGACAAGAAAAGGATAAAGTAATGTCTAAGCTCAACAATGCATGAAAACTATCTCTGAGCAGTTAGATCTGCTAAAAGCTAAAGATGAAGAGATAGAAGATTTAAAAAAGAAGGTCTCTGCACAGGAAGTGGATATTCATCAAGAACAAATCAAAGAAGCTACTAACATTCCCATGATGAATCCAAAAGAACCAATAATCAAGTATAGTACGAAAAGAAAGTATTTGGGAAGAACTCAAGATGAAGCTAATGTAATTGAAGACTCCCCAAAGAAAACAAAAGCATGTCTCCTGAACACACTCCATTAGCAGATCTTTCCACTCCCAAACCAATTGAAAACATTGAAGAAGAGAGTGATTGTAACATTCGGAAATTTAAAAAGAAGAATAAAAAGATGAAAGGGTGAAATGTCCCTAGTCAAGGGGTTAAAGTTGTGTAAGTGTCAAACTTGGCCTTTATGAGATTTAAAAGAAGTATGGCAGCCCACACTTCTCCCTTTTGCACCTTTTTTGCTTGTGGGTATGTGTTTTTGAATGCTTGAACGATTTATGTGGTTGTATGCTTGTTCTAAGTGTTTAACATGATAGATTTGGGCTAAGAATGTATAAGAAAAAGAATTTGGAACTGAATATAGCATAAGTTGCAACTACAAGTTGGTTTACTTCATCCGCATTTAGATTTGAATATTTGCATAAGTGCTTTGTTCATGCGCATTTGCTACAGTGATCATGCACATTTCTTTTGTTCATGCACATTTGCTACAGTGTTTTGGCGCATTTGTTTTGGTCATCCGCATTTGGTTCATGCACACTTCCTGACACTTAGAATATTTTTTGAAGACTTTCACTTGCTGTGTTCATGCGCATTTCTTTGGAACACTTAGAATATTTTCTGAGTATGATCATCCGCATCTGTTCATCCGCATTTACTTTTGTTCATCCGCATTTCTTTTGTTCATCCGCATTTGTCTAAGTTCATCTGCATTTCTTTGAGGACTTAGAATTTTATGAGATTTTGGGAAGTAAAATTCAAGTCCTAAGAAATGATGTTTTATGGTGGCTTATGCTTGTTTATATGTATGCATTGTATGATGACGTTGTTCCATGTTATATATATGATGTGATTTTATGTCGTGTGTTATGCTTATGAATGTGAAGTATTATATAATAAAAGTGAAAGATAACAAAAATGAATGTGGAATATAATTAATGAATGAAAGTCTTGCAAGCAGATACAAAAAAAAGGAGTTCACAACTCATTGAAGGGTTGTTAGCTCAACTGTGTGGGGTTTAGCTAACCCATGAGAATTCACATAGGGGGGTCAGTCTTTGTGACTGATCAAGACATGCGAAAATGGGATCCCTGTCGCTTGACCCCAAGACGGTAGTTGCTTTATGCACAAATGATGGGGGATAGCTGTAACACCCGAAAATTTATTAAAAAGAAAAGTATAAAGAAAGAAAGGATAAATAACCCAAGTTGAGGCTGTTTTTGAGGTTGTGATTGATGTTTAGCATGTTCCAGTGTTTGTAGAATGGTAGATTTATGCTAAGATGTGCTAGATCGATTTTGGGGGTTGTTTGTAGAATTTGTTATATTTCAGATTGTTGGTCATGCGCCCCAGCAGTGCCCATGCACCCTGAGAGCCCATCCGCCCCAGCAGTGCCCATGCGCCCAGAGAGCCCATGCACCTAAGTGTTGGCCATGCGCCCCAGCAGTGCCCATGCGTCCAGATAGACCGTGCGCCTATGTGTTGGCCATGCGCCCCAGCAGTGCCCATGCGGCCAGATTGCTCATGCGCCTAAGCGTTCATGCGCCCAAGCAGTATTCATCCGCCTGCATAGTGATCAAGCGCCCGCATAGTGCTCATGTCCCTAGACTGTTCATCCGCATTTGGTGCTCATACGCCTAGGCTTTTCTTCCGCATTTTTATGCTCTTGCGCGTAAGATGATGTGGGATCACGAACGAAAGTAAAGGAAAGGTTTTCATTCAAACTAGAGTATTTTACTTATAAAACTAGAACTCACTCAGTAACGTTGACTTTTTATGCATTTTCAGTTGGCAGGTAGCTTGTTGCTGAGGATGGCACAAGGGTGAAGCTACTTGGCGGGCAAAGACTGGCATCCATCTTATGCAATAATAATGATGTTGTTTTGTAATACAACTAACTAATATTTTGTAATCTTTTGAACGACAATGTATTACTTGGCAAATATATTTATTAAAGCATTAGATGGTTTTTGATGAATTATTCCGCTACAATATTTTATTTACTTAATAAATCGTAAATTAACCAACTGTGGGGTTCCCGGGAACGGGCCTTACAAGTTGGTATCAGAGCTGAAGTTTAAGAGAATCAGGTAAATTATTTTCAAAACCTAAACTTAAACTGAGAATGGGACGAAGTAGAAGGATGCCAGCCCAAGTAGCTTCTAGCCATCAGGTAATTTATTTTTTCTTAAAGTTAACCGGTACTATGTGGGTGTGCTATCTGATTGATGTGCCCTTAGTAGATCTGGATACTAATGTAGTCAGGATAGGAAATGCTTGGGAATGAAGAGTAAAGTAAGTGGCTAATCACAACTGGCCACTGTAATTAGGGACTTACTATACATGACATAATTTGAGCTATTACCTTAAATTACCGTGTTGGTGTTTGAATCTTATATTATTTAGAGGATGATGGGTGGTAGATATTTGAAGGCTTCTCGAGGAGGTATGCAGGGTGGTCGTGGTGCTAGACCAAGTGTCACAAAAACAAGGCTAGAACTACCGAGACGGCTCCTACAGAGCCCGAGCTTCATCACCAGGAAAGCGGTGATGAGAGTGTTAATCTGAGAGCCTCTATGAAAGGGCAGTTATGGAGGAAGTTCATCAGGTCATGTAGACAATCCTGCCATCTGTGGTGACCGAGGTTATTCGTGCTGTGAGGGAGGATGAAAAGAAAGAGAAGGAGGAGAGGAGGAGGACTGTTGGGAGAGGGGGTGAGGAGAGAGGTTCAGGTAAGGGGAGCAACCAAAAACTGAGATGGTTGTCTTCGATGATGAAGAGGAAGAGGAAGAGGTACAGGAAACTGTCAAGGGTGTATTTATGGGGCATTTCAAAGATGCAAGCCCCCGACTTTTGATGGTAATGGGAATGCTGCTGCTCTCACCGGTGGGTGAGAGAAATGGAGGTTGTGTTGGAGATCAGCGAGTGTAGGGAGGATCAAAAGGTGAAGTTTACTACCCACTCATTCATGGACTTGGCCTTGTGTTGGTGGGAAAATATTATCCAGGCCGAGGGCAGCAGGGCTGTTGGGAGGATGAGGTGGAGTGAGTTAAAAAAGATAGTGATCGAGGATTTTTGTCCTCACATGGAGCTTGACAAGATTGAGAGAGAGTTCCTACAGCTGGAGGCGGGAACCATGACACACCAGCAGTATACTACTAAGTTCAATGAGATGGCAAGGCTAGTGCCAGACCAGGTGACGCCGGTGTCGAGAAAGATGAAGAGGTACATACAGGGTCTGCCGGAGGATATCCGTAGGCATATTATTGCCGCCCGACCGAGCATGTTTAGGTCGGTGGTTGATCTGGCAGGGAGGTTATATGATGAGATGGAAGAAGTGGCGGTGGTGGAGGTGAGCAAAAAAGGTGGTGGTGATAGGAACTGGAACAGGAAACGATTTGGTCGTGGTGGTGTTACCCCGAGCAACAAAAAGGCTAGGATGGATGACCGGAGGGTAGTGTCGGTAGGTACGTGGATGAGGAAGTATGGTAAGTGTAGGAGAGACCATGTGGGGGAGTGTAAGTGGGGATCGAACATCTGCTTCAAATGTGGGAAGCCTGGTCATGTGGCAAAGGATTGTGGGGTGATAAGGTGTTATAAATGGGGTGAAGAGGGCCATCTGAGCAGAGATTGCAAGAAGCCAAGGGCTGAGAGCTCCGGGTTGAAGAAGGGGGTTGAGAAGGAGGGGCAGAAGGAAAAAGACAAAGCATTTACTATGACCCGTGTGGAGGCTAGGGTGGACCCCGATGTTATGTCAGGTACCTTTCTAGTAAAACAAGCTTGTGCCTCTATACAATTTGATTCTGGTGCTAGTAAGAGTTTTATTTTTGTTGGCTTCTGTGCTAAGTTGCCTGTTAAAAGTAGAAAGATTGATGCGCCCTTCGACTTAGAAACTGCCATTTGTAAGTCTACCAGGATTTGTGATCTGATAGAAAATTATGACATAGAGTTGGAAAGCCATAAGTTCTCTGCCAAATTATTCATGATGCCCCTAGGCGGATTCGATGTGGTTCTAGGGATGGATTGGCTAGCAACCTATGAGGAAAATATTATGTGTCGCAAGAAGATGATTCGATTAACTACGTCGGATGGGAGTTCGGTGACGATCTATGGTGATCGAGTTACTATGGTTCCAAAGGTGATTTCAATGGTTGTGGCTAAGAAATGCATGAGGCGTGGATGCAGTGCCTATCTGGCTTATGTGAAAGATGTGGATGTGCCAGTTCCACAATTGTCTGACGTGCTGGTTGTGTGTGACTTCCCAAATGTATTCCCGGAGGATCTACCTGGTGTGCCACCAAACCGCGAGATCGAGTTCCAGATCGACTTGATACCTGGTGCTTAACCTGTTGCCAAGTCTAGTTGCAAGAGTTGCTGGATAAGGGGTTTATCTGACCGAGTATCTCTCCCTGGGGTGCTCCGGTCTTGTTCGTGAAAAAGAAGGATGGTAGCATGAGGATTTGTATTGACTACCATAAGTTGAACAAGTTGACGGTGAAGAATCGGTATCCACTACCGAGGATTGATGACTTGTTTGATCAGCTCCAAGGTGCCAGCTGGTTCTCAAGAATAGATCTCTGATCTGGTTATCATCAGCCAAATGTCAAGGAGCAGGATATTCCAAAGACCGTGTTTCGGACGTTATACGGGCATTACGAATTCCTCGTTTTGTCTTTTGGTTTAACCAACGCGCCAGCTGCTTTTATGGATTTGATGAACCGGGTGTGTCGGCCGATGCTGGATAAATCAGTGATTGTGTTTATCGATGATGTCCTAATTTATTCAAAGAGTAAAGAAGAGCATGCCGGTCACGTCCGCGAGGTATTGGAGACACTTAGAAGAGAGAAGTTGTATGCAAAATTCTCCAAGTGCGCGTTTTGGTTGTGTGAGGTTTAGTATTTGGGGTCATGTGGTTAATACTGAAGGGATTATGGTGGACCCGGCAAAGGTAGAGGCGGTAATGCAATGGAAGACTCCAAAGAAGCCATCCGAGATCCGCAATTTCTTGGGTTTGGCGGGCTATTACAATATATTTATTCAAGACTTTTTCAAGACAGCTTCACCATTAACCAAGTTGACCCACAAGGAAGTGAAGTTTGTATGGGGTCTGGAATAGGAGAATGCTTTTGAAGAGCTAAAGACGAGATTGACTCAAGCTCCTGTTCTGACGTTGCCAGAGGGGAGCGAAGACTTAGTGGTCGTTTCTGACGTTGCCCGAGGGGAGGGAAGAATTAGTCTAGATCTACTGAATAGGTTTAGAAGATTATTCATCTCTTGTAATGAACTCTTGTACATATTTATCCTTTGTATGAAAGTTACATATATGTTAACCCAAATGTTATTTGTGTTGATTTTATGTGTAATTGCAGGAAAAAAACATCATACTTGGTCAATTTGGAAAATTGACCAAGTATAAGAACTATCTGCAGATGAACAAGTTTGTTCTATCGTAGATGTTCTGCAGAGCATAAATGAGCAAGTCATGTGTATCCATGGATCTCCCGCAGAAGCACAATCACATCTACTGAACAAGTCCAGAAATCAAGTTGATGCTGCTGCTGCGGAAGAGCATACTTCTGCGGATGAAGTGCAAGATGATCAAAGGGCTAACTCCTACGGATGGCCTACTCCTACTGAAGAACAAAATACTTGCATGATCTCCAATCATCAAGTACACCACAAGAAGTCAACAAGTCAAAATGTCTGAAGTGATGTCATCAACTCAACATCTACGGAAGACTTCACATTAGTCAAAATCAAATATTTCATGTCATGTTATGATTTTTACTTTTTCCCATGTAAAAAGTGAATCCCTTTGCCTATAAATAGAAGGCATGGGTGCACACTTTTATGGCAACAAACCAACCCAAAACAGTACCAATATCAATCATAACAATTAACCAACAATCATCAACTAGCAATAGCAATAGAAAAACACCAAGAACACCTAGCAATTACCAGATGATCCAAATATCAAAATCAGTTGTAACCGATTCATTATTAATGGAAATCAATTGAAGCAAACTTGTTTATCTCATTACTTTATCTTGTTTTCCATTTCTATTATTTGTTGTTCATCAATTTGTGTTACAATTACATTTGTCAAACAATTAATTAAACATCGAGTTATGATAAAATCTTCCGAAGTAACTTTCTTGTACTTCATGCATACATGCTGAGAGCTCTTTTTTGAGTAAACTTTAACATTCCTTTTTCAGTTCATTGTATAAAATCTTCCGAAGTAATTTATAATTCATTCAACTTTTAAAATTTTCAAAGTATAATTGAGTAAACTTCAACCTTCCTTTTTGAGTTCATTATATATTATTTAGTTTAAACTCCAAGAAACGACAATGATCACGAGACGACTTACGTATACGTAACTTGTATGAGTTATATGTACGTAATTCTTAGTTGTACACTTGGTAACACGTAGGTACATATACATAACCACTACATATACGTTACTCTTAGTTGTATACTTTGCAACATGTACTTACATATATGTAACCTTCAGTTTTTATGGTTTTTATTTATAACATGGTTTTCAAAAGATCCATCCCCTATACATACATATATATATATATATATATATATATATATATATACATATATATATATATACATATATATATATATATACATATATATATACATACATATATATGTGTGTGTGTGTTTTGTGTGTGTTTATTTATGTATGTGTGTGTAATACTAAAAATTATAAATACTAACAATTACAAGCTTTTATTAATATTAATTTTTTTTTACTTTTCCATGTGTCTGATAACCAACTACCCTGTCACATGGTAAGGTTAGAGCATAATTTTTTTTAATTTTAGTTTTCCTTTAGAGGTTATATGTATTTAGTTTTGGCTTTCTAATAAAAAAAATATCCATTGGCTTGTTGATTAACACATTTTGTTGTGAGGGAGTCGACCTGGCTCAAACCTTGCTAACCCCCACTTCTCCGCCCTTTTCAATTTATTTCATTTTTCTTTTTTTTTTTGTTTATTTTATAAATAATTTTGTATATGTTAAACGCTATTTTAGTTTAGATTTTTAATTGAAATTTTTTTCTAGTACAACCTATATGTTTCATTTAAATTTTATTTTATATTACCTATAAACTTAATAGACACGGTAAATTTTTATATGTAATAACTACAGTTTAATCATATTTTTAACGTGTTAATTTATTTTCACTTAATTAATTGAAATATTTGCTTATTTACTAATTTTAACTTATAACGTTATATTTTCAAAATATGGATATATCTTATTTTTATAGTTATTTGTATGTTTTGATTGAATCACTTGTAACTTCATCGGTCACAATTATTTTACATATTGGATTACACAAAAACACTTTGTTATCAAGCCGTTTAGGGCGGGTAAAAGTCCTATGTTGTATATATTTACTGAATAATTTGTGATTATATTTTTATATGAATCCTAATTTAATAATGAATTTATAATATAATGAACATGTTTTGCATTATATTTAATGAAAAAAGGAATAAAATACTAGTATATCTTTTTGAAGAAACATTGCATATATTTGATAGAGATGTGCAACTAACCAAACATGTATTAATGGAAAATCTAATTCCCCATATGAATTTGACTTAAATTTAAAATCCAATCGCAACGTGATTCACATTTAGTATAACTAATTATATATGTCCAAGCTTTTGCGCAATGGTTATTGATACATTTAGATATCTTTAATGTTTATTATTACTTATTTTATATCACACAAGAATACAACAAGTTGCTAGTCACAAGAAACTCAATAATACAATTCGTTGCGAGTCACGAAAAACAAAAGTTGACAGCAATTAGATGTAACATACTAGATCAAATGGTTTTTTCAATAATCAATTTTGATTAAATCATGATATAGCCATTGTGACGACCTTAAAAACTAAGGTTAGACAAATTAAAATTTAGGAATTATTATAAGATTAGGAATTGCTAAAATGATTTTATTCGATAAGAGTTGTTATTTATATGTTTTAGCATGTATAAGTATGTGTATATGCTTCTTTAACGTGCATGCATTTATAATTATTTACGTGAGTATATATGTGTATACTTGGGGATATGAATTTGTTAAGGACAGGTATATAAGTTACCAAATCATGTAAGTCCACTATAAGATATTTAATACACAAAGCATACTACTATTAAGTAATGAAACAAGATCAAAAATTAAACTAATTTTAACAAGAGTCCATAACGGACGTGTAAGGGTCCACAACGGATGTGTAAGGGTCCACAACGGATGTGTAAGGGTCCACAACGGATGTTTAAGCTTCGGAAGAAAATCAAACATAAGCGTCGGAAGATTTTATGCTTCGGAAGAGTAATCTCACTGTGCCCACAGCGGACAGCCAAAGGTCTGCAGCGGACAACCAAAGATCCACAACGGATGAAGTAATCTCACTAAGTGTGCCACAGCAAGTCCACGGTGGATGTATAACAAATAAACTTAAAAACTTAGGCTAATATTAGTCACTTGATTATTAAGATGTTTACACAAACTAATCAAAATCAATGGATTACTGGAATACTTAAAACAAATCACTAACTAATTAAAATTTGGCAAACATATAAACACATTAGCATGGGGAAATGACACCTATCCCCATTGCCACTCAACCCTCTAGGTAGTTTGACACACACACCTCTAACTTGACACACATTAAGCCTACATAACACCTCACCAAGGCTAGGTAATCATTACAAGTTACTAACACACTCTTTATTCTTCGGCCGAACCTATCATCAGCAACCATCGTGTACCACCACTACAACCCACCCTTCTCTATTTCTCTCAACAACCATCACAAACCAAAACAACCTTCTCACTTCCAACACTCTCTCTTTCTCTCGATTGTTATACCACTGGAACCATCTTCAAGTCATCATCAAAATCCTTTGAGGAATTATCCAAGTTCAAGAACACCTTCCTTCAAGTTTCGAACTCAAGGAGATTGAAGTCTTCATCAACCGCCTTTTCAACTTTCTTTAATTTACAATCAAGGTTAGATTTATGAAACTCTATAACTAAAAAGCTTGTAAAAATTATGTAAGCATGCAACATACATATAGTTGAACCCTTATGTTATATATCATTAAAAAGTAATTACAAATTTCATAAAAACTTTGATTTCCAACTAAAATCAGTAACTAAGTTTACAAAACAGAAAGTTTCAAAGGTATTAATAAAAATAAAAGATTTAAATAAAAACGAAGGGTTTAAAGATGTTAAATTAATTGTTATTACATGATTAACTAGGCTATACTAGGTTGAGTACTTAATTGACTATGATAAAATATTTAGAAAAATATAAAATAATTAACTAGAAAATCAGAAGTACCTATATAAGATATATTAATTTATTTAATTAAAATAATAAAATAAAAGAGAAAATATAAAATTTAAGATCAAGACTTAATTAAAATCTAAAAAATTTATATATTGATCTCAGTAATATATTTAAGTTACAAAATAAATTTCATAAGTTAATTTATTATTATGATAAAGTTTTATATTTTAAAACAAATATTAAGAAGAAAATCGAAAATAACAGTAAACTAGAAGATAAAATCATTAAAATTTTAGATAAAATGTTAAATATTGTGTAGAACATTTTATGTGATTTTCAGAATTTTTAGAGATAAATAAGTATTTCCGCTATTAATTTAATATTGTATAAATTTCAGAAAACTACCGGTAAGGATATATGAACTGAAAATTTTATATGGTGATCATCGTATGAAGATACTATTTTTTGTAAAATTTTATAAATTTTGGAGACTTCTTACTAATGTTTTCTAAATTTAAGTCTAAGTTAGAATATTTTCGATTATTAGAAACAGAAATTGTTCTAACAATTAATTGTTTTATAGGAAATATCTAATCAGTTTGCTAAAACTAAGGTGAGTAATATAGCCTCTTTTTATTTATAAGTTTTGGGAGAAAAAGCATACTTTGTATTTTACTGTTGATGCTAACATTAATAAGGATTTGATAAGTTACTGTCATTGATTGCTATAAGTCACAACCATTAATTCGCATAAGGAACCAATATATAATATAAGTAGCGCTAGTTAGGAACATGTTTCCTGCATCGACCGGACCCAGTTAAGACTATCGAATAAGTGTCGTGATGTTATATTATTTGATTCTATGATATATATGTGTGACAGTTATGAATCACTTGGCATATAAGTAGGTTTGGTTGTGGTCTTGTTTATGTTGCATCAGTAAGATAATTTTGTTAAGCTATTAACCTATGTTCTTACCAACCTTATGTTGACTGTTTTGAGTATGCTTTTTCAGGTTATCAACATGTTTTATAATCTCGTGTATACATTCAACCTGTATAATGGGTTGTTTGAAATTATAGGGAAGCTATGTGTGTGGATAACTTTGGACTTGGTGTATCTCAGCATTTATGTGGACGTTTACATCCATTACTAGCTGGGAGTTTATATGAAGTGATTATGATAATCTTTTGTTATAGGGTTACTAAGTCATATGTAAAAGTCTCCTAGAGACAAATTTTGTATGTAATTGAATGATGTAACCCAATATATATAAACATCTAATGTAAGTTTATCTTTAGTTATCTGTTGTGAATGTATATTTTGTAATCAATATGTTGTGAGCCAAAAGTCACACCCAAGCATTTCATGCTTCCGTCGGGATGTGACAGTTTTTGGGAAAGGTTTGCCCAAGACGCATATTGAATTGATGTGGCTAGTACGTTATGAACCAACTTAGGTCATACCCAATAACAAGCTAGACAAACACCTACAATATTTATTTTATGTTATGATCATGTAAAGAAATATTGACACTTAAAGTATTTAGAAATTGGGTTTTTAAATATTTGCACTTGTGTGGTGAGTAAATTATATGGATAAGTTATTCTAGAGAGAGAGTATTCTATATTGTTATTCAAATGATTGAACAACAATATAAGTCTTTTTTCCGCATTTCTTAATTACACATCCGTATTTACTAATGCGGATGTGCTTTTGAGGAAATACGGATGAATGTTCTTCATCCGCATTTACTAATGCGGATGAGCATTTGAGGAAATGCTGATGAAACTGATTGTCAGCATTATTTAATACGGATGAGCATTTATGGAAATGTTGTGGAAACTATTCGTCCGTATTTACTAATACAGATAAGCATTTGAGGAAATGCTGATGAAACAACTTATCCGCATTTACAAATGCAGATGTACATTTAGGAAATGTGGATATAGTTTCCTCATCCATATTTAAAAATACGGATGTACATTTGGAAAATGCCGATGGAATTTCTTCATCCGCATTTACAAATGCGGTAGAAGGTTATTCATCCGCATTTACTAATTCGGATGAATGTTAGAGAAATGCGGATGGGATAAGTGGATGGGCCCCGCCCACTTTTCTCTCTCTCCTCGTTTGAAATTCAGTTTCACAGGACATGAAATATATGATTGCAATCAACCACTCTGTCTGACAACTTACAACACACACAAAAGTTGCACATCAATTTCCTGTTGGTTTTCTCTCGATCGATCGAAGAAAACAGAAAACAGAGCTCGTTCAAGTGTAAAATCCTAGCAATCGAGTATTTGTTGGAAGCTTTAGGTAGACAAGCTTGAGGCCTCCTTCTTTGGAAGCTGCCATTCACTGATTATCTTCCTCTAACCCATTCGAGAGGTAGTTTTCTAAACACCCTATAGTTTTAACAGATATATAAAATGGTTTATATATATTAACTGTAATAAGTTTTTGAATCCTAATTCCTCTACATTTTCATTTTATATGTATAAGATGACTCTGATTAACTTGTGAAAAACCAACAACAGTTTGGTATTAGGGCCATTGGTTATAGAGAATTAGGTATTATTAGTAAATGCCTAGACTATAACCATAAGCTTATGTGAGAACAACTTTCAGTATGAAACAAATAATGATTTGTTAATAAATTTTAAGAGAACATATCTATGTTTAGACACTAGCGAAATATTTTATGATATCTATGTTTAGACTATAGTGTATTGTTTATGAGCAAATATGTGAGCTATACATGATTAATATGTGAAATTTTGTGTTTAGTTGATTAATTGTTTTGACTAGTAATAACATAAATTAAACTTTGTAAGAATTTTTGCAGTTATGAATACTTATAATTCTAATAGCTACCATATTGAAACTGATTCTTCGAAACATTCGGACCCTTGTAACCATAAAGAAACAACACCAGAAATAGAGCCTTAGGACAACATAGAAATATCCCAACCCAACACTAAGACGAATATGAAGCAGAAGTTTTCGCCCGACGGGCACCAGTAACAATAGGAGGTTATACAATTATGACCCCAAGAAAGAGTGTATGACATGGTAAGAAGTTTTCAACTAAGGTGGTTAAAATCCAGAAAACAAAAACCCAGAAACCTTTCCCCCGACATCAGACATAACACCCACAATTCAACCTGATAATTCTGAAACTGAAGAAAGAGGAATTAAGAGACGAAGGTTGGAAGAATGTCAAATGGAGACTACCAACCAGATTCTTAAGAAAGTTAAGAAGATACAATGAGAAATTCAGATGATCCAAGTAGATGTCAAGGAAGTGAAGGAAGGAAGCAAAAGTATCTTCACTAAAATATGGAACTGGGTTTGGGAAAATTAGAAACATAGGAAACCCTATCTATTATGAGACTACCTTAAATATGTAGAATAAGAATATAATGAAATATTTTGTTATGATTAATAAATATTATGATATAGTTTGAGTAAAATTTTGTGATATTAGTATAATTAGTATGTAGTGAAATATGCCGCCAAGGAAAAATACTCAACCTGTACAAAGAACTACACCTGCTGGACGACCAAGAACTAGGTCAGAAGAAGAAACTCCGCCAGTAAATCTCATTGCAAATAAGAACGAAAGAATTTCTCAAATAGTGACTCAACAATTGGAAGCTGCAATACCTACATTAGTAACTCAACTCCAACAGACCCTTGACTTTGGAGGTGTACCGCCTGGAGAAAATGGACCAGGAAATGCCAACAGATTAGAACACCATGACGAAGAAGTTATAGACGGAGTTAGAAAAGGGTGATCTTATAATACTTTTATGTCCTGTAAACCCTGAGACTTTGATGGAAAAGGTGGAGCAGTGCAAGCATTACGTTGGTTAGAGGAAATGGAGTCAGTGTTAGATATCAGTGATTGTGCTGATAATTGTAAGACTAGGTTCGCTTCACATTCTCTTAAAGAAGAAGCATAGTCTTGGTGGAAGATGTAAATCCAAACCATAAGAAGAAATGCTATGAATGGATTAAGCTGGGAAGAATTTAGGAACCTAGTGATTGAGAAATATTGTCCCTATAATGAAATAGAAAAGATAGAAGTGGAATTTTTGGCACTAGAAATAGAGGGTGCTGCATATCAGGAGTATACAGATAGATACAATGAGCTATCTAGATTGGTGCCACATCAGGTGACACCGGAAACAAAAAGGATAAGAAGATATATCTGGGGTTTAGTACCACAAATAATAGGATTGGTTATGTCTATGATGCCCAAGACTTTTCATGATGCAGTGGCTTTAGCGGGAAGTTTGACTGATGAGATGATAAGAAACGGATCATTAGCTGGTTCGAAAGTATCAGAGAAAATGAAATGGAACAACAACAACATAGGAAGGAAATTTGGAGGAAACTGGAATAAGAAGATAAACAGAAATCCGGAAAGGAACTTTATGGGAATTGCACAGGAATGAATGCCACAGACAGAAGGTCAACCATGGTGCAATACGTGCAAAAGGTACCATGATGGGAAATGTATGCTGGAAATCTGTTATAATTGCAATAAGAAGGGACATACATCAAGAGAATGTAAGGGACCCATAAATCCTAAGCCAATGTGTTAATAGTGTGGAAAAGAGAATCACCTTTGCAATGAATGCCCGGAACTGAAAAGGGAAACTCTAAGGAATAGGAATCCAAACAATGTGTATGGTCGAGCATTTGTACTTTAAGCTGAAGAAGCACATCGGGAACCAGAAGTTATGACGGGTACGTTCCTTATTACCGATCAGTACGCATCTGTATTATTCGATATGGGAGCAACCCCAAGTTTTGTTTCAAATGCATTTAAACCCTTACTTAGACTAGCATCAGAAAAACTAAAAATAAGTATATGATAGAACTAGCTGATGGAAAAATGATTAAGGCTAGTGAAGTTATTCCTAATTGTACTTTGAAATTGGATGATCATTGTTTTAACATAGATCTGATCCTTATTAAATTAGGAGGCTTTGACATTGTTTTAGGTATGGATTGGTTAAGTAAGAATCAGGCAGAAATTATTTATAGAAAGAAAATGATGAAAATTCCTTTGATTAAGGATAATAGAATTCTTTTCATATATGGTGAGAAACCTAGAGGTACTATAAAGATAGTCTCTTGTATGAAGGCTCAGAAATATTTGAAAAATAAATATTTAGCATTTCTGGCCCATGTAGTTAATACGGAACCGGTTAAGAAGAACTTGGAAGATGTTCCTATTGTTAGAGAATATCTAGAAGTATTTCCTGACGAATTACCAGGATTGCCGCCCCCTCGACAAGTCGAATTCAAAATTGAATTAGTATCAGGGACTGCACCTATTGCCAAGTCTCCATATCATTTGGCGCCAACAAAAATGAAAGAGTTAATGAATCAACTCTAGGAGCTGTTAGATAAGGGATTTATACATCCTAGCGTCTCACCTTGGGGAACTCCAGTTTTATTCCTGAAGAAGAAAGATGGAACCTTTAGGATGTGCATTGATTATAAAGAACTCAATAAAGTAACCATTAAGAATAGATATCCTCTCCCTAGAATAAATGACTTATTTGATCAATTGAAAGGATCAAGTTACTTTTCAAAAATTGACCTAAGATTAGGATATCATCAGTTAAGAGTGCAAGATGAGGATATACCAAAAACTGCATTTAGAACTCGATATGGTCACTATGAGTTTCTTGTAATGCCATTTGGGTTAACTAATGCTCCAGCAGTATTTATGAATCTAATGAATAGGGTATGCAACCTTACTTGGATAAATATAGTCTTTATAGATGACATCTTAATCTATTCTAAAAGTAAGGAAGAACATGAGAAGCACCTAAGGCTAACTTTGGAGTTACTTTGAAAAGAAGAACTGTATGTCAAATTCTTAAAGTGTGAATTCTAGAAAAGAGAAGTACAATTCTTAGGACATTTGGTTAATCAAGACGGAATTCAGGTCGACCCAGCAAAGATTGAGGCAATTGAGGCCAACTGAAGTACATCAATTCTTAGGTCTGGCTGGTTATTATAGGAGATTTATAGACAATTTTTCTCGAATAGCTCAACCTTTAACAGAATTAACTCAGAAAGATAAGCCATATGTTTGGGGAGAAAAACAGAATACTACATTTGAAATCCTGAAACACAAATTATGTAGTGCTTCTATTTTAGCCCTTCCAGATGGTATTGATGATTTTGTAGTATATTGTGACACATCACATCAAGGTTACGAATGTGTTCTAATGCAACGAGATAAAGTAATTGCATTTGCATCTAGACAACTCATAGGAAGTGAAATGAATTATACTACTCATGATTTGGAATTAGGAGCAGTAGTATTTGCATTCAAGATTTGGAGACATTATCTATATGGAACCAAGTGTATAATTTATACAGACCATAAAAGTTTGCAACACATATTCGAGCAAAAGATGTTGAATATGAGGCAAAGAAGATGGGTGGAATTACTGAGTTATTATGATTACGAGATCAAGTATCTCCTAGACAAGGCAAATGTAGTGGCAGATTCCTTAAGTAGGAAGGAAAGAATTAAGCCATTACGAGTCCGTGCTATGAGAATGGAATAACACTCAGATTTAATAAGTCAAATTCGAGAAGCCCAACAAAAATATGAATTGAGAAGTGTGATGGGGCAAAACAAACAACTAGAAGCTACGTCAAATGAAATCTTGAGATTTAGAGGAAGAATTTGGCTTCCTAATAACGACATGCTTAGAGAAACTATTCTAAAGGAAGCACACAAGTCAAGGTATTTAGTACATCCAGGAAATAATAAAATGTACAAAGATTTGAAAAGCCAGTACTGGTAGCCAGGTATGAAGAAATCTGTTGCAAATTTTGTAAGAAAATGTAATACCTGTTCAAGAGTAAAAGCTAAATATCAGAAACCCTCAGGATGTTTGGAACAACCAAAAATTCCTTAGTGGAAGTAGGACCAGATTACTATGGATTTTATAACCAAATTACCCAGAACTTCAAGTTGTTATGACACAATACGGGTTATAGTTGACAGATTGACTAAGTCAGCTCACTTCTTGCCAATCAGAGAAGATTATAAAATGGAGAAATTAGCAAGAATCTATATGAAAGAAATTGTGTCTAGATATGGAATACCAATTTCAATTATATCTGATAGAGACAGTAGATTTACTTCCAGATTTTAGCTGACTTTACAAAAAGCATTAGGAACTCAAATAAATATGAGTACAGCATATCATGCATAAACAGATGGACAAAGTGAGAAAACAATCCAGACATTGGAAGATATGTTGAGAGCCTAAGCGTTAGATTTTGGTGGTAACTGGGACGTACACTTACCTTTGATAGAATTTTCATACAACAATAGTTACCATACCAGTATAGGGATAGCTCCATTTGAAGCTTTATACGAAAGGAAGTGTAGATCACCTCTATGTTGGAATAAAGTAGGGGATAGAGAACATACAGGACCAGAACTCATATACGAAACATCTGATAAAATCTTTGAAATCAAAGACCGATTAAAATCAGCACGTGATAGGCAGAAAAGCTATGCTCATAAAAGAAGAAAGCCTTTAGAATTTCAGATTGGGGATAAAGTATATCTAAAAGTATCACCATCAAAAGGAATTATTCGATTCGAAAGGAGGAATAAGTTAAACCCTAGGTATGTTGGTCCTTTTGAAATAATAGATAGAATTGGCCCTGTAGCATACAAGTTAGACCTGCCTCAAGAGTTAAGTGGAGTACATAACACCTTCCATGTATCCAACTTGAAGAAATGTTTGATTAATGAGACATTAAGGATACCAATAAAGGAAATAAAAATAGATGAGAAACTTTGTTTTGTGGAAGAACCAGTAGCAATTATCGATAGAGAAGTAAAAAGATTAAAGAGAAGTAAAATCCCAATAGTGAAGGTCAAATGGAATTCAAAACAAGGACCTGAATTCACATGGGAATGGAAAGATGAAATCAAAGGAAAATATCCAAATTTATTTGAGGTTAAACTGAATGAAAAGGACAATTATAAAGACAAACTCTTCATATCACCAGTTAGTAACAACAGTTGAATTTTGGGACGAAATTCTTTTTACAGGGGGAGAATGTGACAACCCTAAAACTAAGGTTAGACAAATTAAAATTTTAGGAATTATTATAAGATTAGGAATTGCTAAGATGACTTTATTCGATAATAGTTGTTATTTATATGTTTTAGCATGTATAAGTATGTGTATATGCTTCTTTAACGTGCATGCATGCATAATTATTTATATGAGTACACATGTGTATATTTGGGGATATGAATTTGTTAAGGACAGGTATATAAGTTACCAAATCATGTAAGTGCGCCATAAGATATTTAATACACAAAGCATACTACTATTAAGTAATGAAACAAGATCAAAACTTAAACTAATTTTAACAAGAGTCCATAGCGGACGTGTAATAGTTCGCAGCGGACATGTAAGAGTCCACAGCGGATGTGTAAGTGTGTAAGGGTCCACCACGGATGTGTAAGGGTCCACAGCAGACGTATAAGGGTCCACAGTGGACATGTAAGGGTCCACAGCGTATGTTTAAGCTTTGGAAGAAAAGAAAACATAAGCTTCGGAAGATTTTAAGCATCGGAAGATTTTAAGCTTCGGAAGAGTAATCTCACTGTGCCCACAGTGGATAGCCAAAGGTCCGCAACAGACAGCCAAAGATCCAGAGCGGATGATGTAATCTCACTAAGTGTGCCACAGCAAGTCCACAACAGATGTATAACAAATAAACTTAAAAATTTAGGCTAATATTAGTCACTTGATTATTAAGATGTTTAAACAAAGTAATCCAAATCAATGGACTAGTGGAATACTTAAAACAAATCACTAACTAATTTAAATTTGGCAAACACATAAACACATTAGCATGGGGAAATGACACCTATCCCCATTGCCACTCAACCCACTCGGTATACCTTGTATTTTACTATTGATGCTAACATGAATAAGGATTTGGTAAGCTACTGTCATTAATTGCCATAAGTCACAACCATTAATTCGCATAAGGAACCGTCATATAATATAAGTAGCGCTACTTAGGAACATGTTTCCTGCACCGACTAGACCCAGTTAAGACAGTCGAATAAGTGTCATGATGTTATATTATTTGATTCTGTGATTTATATGTGTGACAGTTATGAATCATTTGGCATCTAAGTAGGTTTTGTTGTGGTCTTGTTTATGTTACATTAGTATGAAAATTTTGTTAAGTTATTAAACCTATGTTTTCACATCTTTATGTTGACTGTTTTGAGTATGCTTTTTCAGGTTATCAACATGTTTTATAATCTCGTGTGTACATTCAACATGTACAATGGGTGGTTTTAAATTATAGGGAAGCTATGTGTGTGGATAACTTTGGACTTGGTGGATCTCAGCATACGTGGACGTTTACGTCCATTACTAGCTGGGAGATTATATGAAGTGATTATGATAAATCTTTTGTTGTAGGGTTACTAAGTCATATGTAAAAGTCTCCTAGAGACAAATTTGTATGTAATTGAAAGATGTAACCAAATATATATAAGATCTAATGTAAGTTTATATTTAGTTATCTGTTATGAATGTATATTTTGTAATCAATGTGTTGTGAGCCAAAAGTCACACCCAAGCATTTCACGCTTCCGCCGGGATGTGACAGCCATGCCCATAGTCGACTCATGCAATGCATATGAGGCAATCCATGTGACGTCACACAAAAAAGGTATGTTAGAAAAAAGAAGTTTACTTACATATAACACAAAATAAAAATGTTCATTAACAACGTAATTAAGTTTAGTTATATATAAGAAGATATCAAACCAAAAAAAAGAAGTTGAAACATTGATAAAAAATAACAAATATTAGATGAAAAAAATATAAACTAAGTTAGATAAACATTTTAGAAATATTAAGTTAAAAATTTGACCCAGATAAATGTGAAAAGAAAAGAAGATAAATAAATTTAAAAAAAAACAAAAAAAGGAGATTAACAATTTTTGGATGGTGTAGCAAGGCAAGTGTGAGTAAGAGGGATCGAACCAATATGTGCTCCAACGTGTACACTAATGGTGTTTTAGTTTAGGTCTATTTCATTGCCGCCAAACATATTAGTGTGTCAACGTCGTAAAGACAAAAAATGCACTATCCACAACTATGTTTTATAACATAGATACATACATATATGCATACATGCATACATAGATACATACATACATACATACATACATACATACATACATACATACATACATACATGCATACATACATACACATGGAATGTTTACAAAGTTCAAAAACGTGCAAAGCGTATAAAATCAACAGGGCATGACACATGTTTTTTTGGAAGAGAGGTAATTTCGTTCACGCTACAATTACGCAAATAAGGCACATAATTAAGCGAATTATATTTTTAATTACACAAGTTATATTCATAACTACGCACATAGCGATTACTCATGTTATATATAGAAATTACGCAAATCATATTTATAATTACGAAAGGATAATCACCCAATTTATTTTCATAATTACGTAGTTTATAATTAAAAAGTTATATGCACAGCACATAACGTTTTTGAAAAGTAGTGATTAATATTTATAAAAAACAGTGAAACAATTATAGGTTATTTCCAAATCTACCCATCTAAACCCTTTCAATATATGATTATTCTATCTCTAGGATTATTCTATCTCTAGTCTGAATGGTTTATTCTTTAGATCAAAGTTTAATAATACTTCTTACACTTAAAAGATCACTTTGTGTGTGTGTGTATAAGGGAGGGATCTAATGAAAACCTTGTTTTAATTGAAAACCATAAAAGCCAAAATCTAACCATTGATCAATGTTAATTAAAGGTTAATATTAATAGTGGCATTTTTGTAAATAATAGGTAAGTAATTCCCTTAATTAAACCTATAAGGGTACTTTAGGAAGATCAATTATCATAATCGCCTTATTAATCATTAGTCTCTCTCCTCACTCCTAATCAATCCTTCTCTGTCCTCTTTTCACTCTCCCTTTTTTGGATGAATAATCTCCTTAATACGCATTTGGTGTATTACGTATACGCAACCCGAGTTTGAGTGGTTTGGTGTGAGTGTTACGTATATGTAACCCAAATTTAATTTTGTAGACATAGTTACGTATATTAACTTGCCAAGTTACATGTACATGACAATTAAAACGCATCATAATGTAACATAGTAACGCATTCGTAGCTAGCTAAATTATACATATAACTTACAGTGTTATATATATGTAACTGAATAAAACATCACCAAACATACATAACAGAGTGTTTCGCATACGTAACATCAATGGATCGAGTGCAAAGGGCTGCCATTAAAATAGATTTTGAAGAAAAAAAAGAGACAATTTAGCTTGTGGTTTATTTTATTTCTTTGATTTAATAAGAGAGATAGTGAATAATTCTTAGTTAACTAATAAACTAAATAAGGAGAGAAATTAGACATTTAAAAGATACCATAATTAAATGAGTGTGAAAATTACTTTATAAACTTTTAAATAAAAAATAGAAAAATAATTAGAAAATAATTTGATTGGTTAAGGAGAGTTTTCATGGTTTTTAATTAAAACATGATTTATATTTGATCCCTCCGATATATATATATATATATATATATATATATATATATATAGAGAGAGAGAGAGAGAGAGAGAGAGAGAGCGAGAGCGCTTTAAAAGGGAAAACCAAAAAAAGAGGGAAGTAGTAAACAATTTTAATTTCAAAAAAGACAAAACAAGGCAAAAAAGCCCATATTTTGTCGCAAAGAAAAAGGAAAAAAAAAAACATTAGGTTGATTTCACTTGTGTACTGAACTTTTTTTTTTTTTGAAAAACATCAATTTCACTTATGAAATGTGACATTTATTATTATTATTATTATATTTACTTATCTTTCTTTTATTACGTTAAAATCTTATGTCTGTGTTTTTTCCTTTTCATTGAATTTTTTGAAATTAAAATGTATGAGTATTATTGGTTCTCTAGTTTTATTTTTTATGTTCCCTATGAACCCTCCCCTATACACACACACAACACACACACACACACACACACACACACACACACATATATATATATATATATATATATATATGTGTGTGTGTGTGTGTGTGTGTGTGTGTGTGGAGAAGAGATTTATGTGAAAACTAGAGAAAACCAATGAAATCGGTCGCATAATTTGTAAATTTGTTATCACTACCCTTTATATATATGTGTATGTATATATAAATAAGGGTATGCATCAAATAAAAAACCGTAGCATGGTTTCACATATATGTCACACATAGGTTACGTATACGTCAACATTTTTCATTCAATATAGTGTTACGTATACGTAGGACTCTTTATCCTCGTATTTATGTTTAATATATATGTAAAATATACTTAAATAATGTTTTAATAATTAAAATAACTAAAAAGTTATGTATTATGTTTATTGGTTTTCGTGATTTTCTGTGATTTTCACATAACTATTGTTTTTCTTAGGAGCACTCCTCTATATATGTATTTATGTATATATATACATATATGTGTGTGTATATATATATATATATATATATATATATATATATATATATATATATATATATATATATATATATAGGGGAGGGTTCAAATGAGAACTCTCTCTTTTTGTAAGAACTTGAGAAAGCAATACGAGCTACACATTTTCAATCAAAAAATGGTAAATAGTGAATAAATAATTAAAATTATAAAATAAAAATAACCTAAAAATAGATATACAAAAATGTTTCATTTGAATCCCTTTTTTATGAAATTCATTTTACACATGTGTAATATCGAATTTACATATGTGTAAAACCGAATTTACATATGGGTATAACCAGATTTACACACGTGTGAATAATAGGTGGTCAATTTCGTTTTAAAGTATATCAATATGGTACGTGTTGCAAAGATAAAAAAAAATATTAAAATTAATGGTGAAATTTTTTTTGAAAAATTTATGTCGTGAAAAAGTTATTAACGTTTAAAAAAATGTGAAATTGGCATGTAATGGATTTCTATTTATTAAGGCTACAATACAAAAATGTCATATAATACATAATCATCAAATTCTAAAACCCATTAACATTGGGGTGGCCCTGAAAGAATCTGCATATATAATAGATTTTACGGTTCTTTTTTTATTTCATAAAAACCACTAGAGTAGTCATAAACTGTAAGAGACCACTTATACTTGAATACTCCCTCGGCCATCTCTTTTTAAATAGAAACTTAGTATAAACCGTTAATTATCAAAGGGTAATAATGTGATTACACATATCAAAAGTTTTTGGGGTTTTAATTTAAAAAAAAAAAGAAAAAAAGATTGAGGCTATAGAAAAAAAAGAAAACCCCTAAGAAATAGGGTCATTTTCAGCTTTGCCCTCTAACTTATGATCATATAGATTTAATCCCCAAGTTTAGTGATATTAGTTATAAAGAACCCTTTAATTAGCCATCTTTGTCTATAGTTATAAAAACCCTCATTGTAGCATTTTTTTGTCCATTCATTAGATACAATGTTTGATTCCAGCTATTATGTTTACTAAAAGAAGATTAAGTTTTTATACTCTATCTAAAACGTTTTATTTGTTAGAATTAGATCTCCGTAGAAAGACATACATGCATATAATGGAAAGACAGATATATATACTTATATTTTTTACTTCTTACTAATAAGACTATAAATGTTGATAGCACTTGATTATAATTAAATCATGTTTGCTAGATTGATGTTCCGACTATGATGGGAGGACACGAGGAAGTTCATAATCTTAAAACTAGAAGGTAATCTATACAATTTAAAATAACTATATTACTTTGACTATATTGTGAAGTTCTATTTTTCTGTAATATTTCAATTCTTATTAATTGATGATTATATGTTTGAAGCTCAAATTCACAATTTATTTAAACTGCCCTTTTAATATTTTCAAGAATAATAAATGAGTGGGCACATTCTTTTCCCACCAAAACTATCCCAATCATCATCTAATATTGTTACATCATGTGAATCAAAAAACACTTAAAAGTATCTTAAAAAAGGACTGGGGCCTTTCCTTTATACCCAAAGCTACCTTAACAATTTTTTAAATAAATATTAAATAATATTGAAAATATAAACACAAAATATCATTAATTAATATAACTAAAAGTTTAAGAAAATAAATCCAAAAGTTAGAAAGTATCATGGATAATAAAAAAGTTGGGTTTGAATTTGCATTTGACTCCAACCAAATTTTAGTCTAGCTGATATTCGAGTAAAATATGATTTTTTTTATTTTTGTTCCATTTGCGTACAAGAAATATGATTAGGAAAATAGAAGAAAGTTCATATTTTGGGTAAAAAAGTTGTTAGGGTAATATTGATCTATAGTTTAAAACTGAGAGTTATTTTTTGAACCTAACAACTACTTTAACAATAATAAAACCATTTTCTCTCTCAGATTTAATCTCGGCTTCGTGAACCCGAATTCTTACCAGACATCCTACACAAGATGGTTGCGTCGTTGTCGTTGTTATTGTTGTTATTATTTTTAATAATAATAATAATAATAATAATAATAATAATAATAATAATAATAATAATAATAGTAATAATAATAATAATAATAATAATAATAATAATAATAATAATAATAATATTATTATTATTATTATTATTATTATTATTATTATTATTATTATTATTATTATTATTATTATTATTATTATTATTATTATTATTATTATTAATCCTCTATGATGGTATGTGTAGTACTCCCGTACAAGTTATCAAGTAGCTAATACAAGCCGCTGATGCACCAAAAGGCTTTTTAAAGGTTTCTCTTTCAATATATATTGAATAAGCGAGAAGTATTAAAACAAAGGAGGGTAGGTGGTCTCGTGCCTTGTGCCCTCTACTATCAACATGGGCGAGAGTTTGGTTCGAGTCCTACATCATACTCTCTAAGTTTTTATGTTTTTTCCCTTACTTGTCTTGTTTTTTAGATATAACTTTGCAAAAGTAATAAATCAATAATATTACTTGCCTTGTTTTCCACATGTAATTAACTAACATCTCAATATTTTTTTGAACAATAGAAGTTCAAATTAATATACCTTTAAAAATAAAGCTTGATGGCCTTTGCTGGTACCCATTTCTTCTCTCTCAACTTTCAACTCTAACACTTTCACCATCTTACACTTAATATACTTCATAAAATTTCACATTGACCCGTTAAGTTTCTAAAGTTATAAGTTCATATCTATATAATGTTACTTAAATAATATAATTTCTTATGTTCATATTATTATCTACTTGTCGATATAAATTTGAGTCCGTCAATGTTTTGGTAAAAATTATGTTCATAGACGACTCGGATCAAATATAAAACATTTCTATGCTGGTTTTGTATACGCTTTTTAGATGATCTACGTTTCGAAGTTCATCAACGTTTTGACATCAAATATGTTCAGAAATGAGTCGGATCAAATGTAAAACGCTTTTATCTCTATTTTTGTATATGTTTGTGTTGGTATTCGATCACATAAATCTGACTTACTCTAAGTTCAATGCAAATTTATTTGGAAACGAGTAATGGTGATTGTAATCTATGCTTGCATGTGCTTTTTTATCTATGTTTTGAGATAGTCTATGTCTTGATATAATTTTTGTTCACAGAAGAGTTACAATACATATCGACATAAATTTACTTCAGACACGAGTAAAGTTGATTGTAGCCTATACTTTATTATCCCACATACGATGTCGTTGCACCTGACACTGGGTATATAAACTAGTTGTTGTTATTATAATAGTAATAATAATAATTATTATTATTATTTTTATTTTTGTTACTAACACTACTACTGCTACTGCTACTACAACTTCTACTTCTACCGCTACCGTTACCGCTACCGCTACCGCTACTTCTACTTCTATTGCTACTGTTTCTACTATTGGCACTGGCACTGGCACTAACGTTGCTACTGTTAGTGCTACTGCTACTAGTATTGTTACTATTACTGCACTGTAACTCTTACTTGTACCGGTACTGGTACTGTTACGGTTACTGGTACCGTTACTGTTACCGGTACTGGTACTGTTACTGTTATTATTATTTTCAAAAACTTTGAGTGTTATATTTATTTTCACATAATATTAAACATAAACGTGTTTAATGGTCCTACAAATCTTGCATGTTAGGATCCCTTCATGGTTTTAAATGTTAATATATAACTATATGGGACCCGTATTGAAGTAATATAAATCAAGTGACTACTTGCTCAAAATATTTTTGTAGCACCCAATATAATAAAAAAAGATTACTCAATACCAATAAATGCCATGAAAATGTTCCAATACTCATCAACAACGAGTATTCAATCTTATATCTTCCTTGGTATAATCATATTCCATTTCTTATCCAAGCTTATTGAAAGGATATTTTCAAGTAAACCATACAAACTACCACCTGGCCCAACTCCTCTTCCTTTAATTGGTTGCGTCATCCAACTACTTAAAAATAAGCCAACCTTCCAATGGATCCACAAGCTCATAGAGCGGTACAATTCCCCGATCATTTGCATTCGGCTCTGTCAAGCAACCCATGTCATTGTAGTTTCTTCCCCTATCATAGCATGCGAGTTTCTAAAAGCACAAGATGAAATATTTGCTTCAAGGCCTGATAGTTTATTTGGTTATTTAGTAAGTGACGGCTATCGTTCAACCATCATGGCTCCTTTGGGGAACCAATGGAGAATGATGAGAAGAATCCTAAACCAAAAGATCCTCTCATTATCGATGCACAAGTGGCTCCAGCCCAAACGAGATGCAGAAGCTAATCATTTGCTTTCTTACATAAGTAATCAAATAGTGAACCAAAATTCCCTAACTGAAGGCGGACTAATAAACATTCGAATTACTAGCCAACATTTTTGTGGAAACTTGATTAGGAATATGATATTTGGGACAAGATTCTTTGGGGAAGGAATGGTTGGCGGAGGGCCAGGTGATGAAGAAACTAAGCATGTCTCTGCTCTTTTTATCATCCTAAAGTATCTTAACGCGTTTAGCATCTCTGACTATTTCCCATGGCTTAGAGGGAAGATTGACTTTGATGGTCATGAAAAGATGATAAGGACTGCCATTGACAAAGTCCGAAATTACCAAGATCCTATAATCGACAAACGGATTCTAATGTGGAATAATGGTGCTCAAAAACAAGAAAAGGATCTACTTGATATCCTAATCAATAATAAACAACCAAAGCTTACACCAGAGGAGATCAAAGCCCAGATTCTTGTACGACATCTAAGACTTTTTACGCGCACACACGTACTATATATTTCCATATACTACGTTATTTCATATATAACATGTGAATCACTCATAGCTAGTGCATTATAATTAATTATTTATTCTTTCTTTTGTCTTGAGTTATTATAGGAACTAATGATCGCCACAATCGATAATCCTTCTAATGCCGTAGAATGGGTGATTGGAGAGATGATTAAAGAACCTACGATCATGGAAAGAGCCATTGAGGAACTAGACAAGGTGGTCGGTTGCAACCGCCTTGTTGAAGAGTTAGACTTGCCCAAACTCAACTACATAAAAGCCTGCATCAAGGAGTCCTTTAGGTTGCACCCTTTCGCACCCTTTAATGTTCCGCATGTTTCAATAGAGGACACTGTTGTTGCTGGGTACTTCATACCTAAGGGTAGTCATGTGTTGCTTAGTAGACTCGGGTTAGGAAGGAATCCTAATATCTGGAAGGATCCAATGAAGTTTGATCCTGATCGACATATGGTTAAAAAAGGAAAACCAGTACTTCTTTCTGATACCGAGTTGAAGATGTTATCGTTTAGCACTGGCAAACGTGGTTGTCCTGGCGTGATTTTGGGTTCAACCATTACTATAATGTTGTTAGCTAGAATGATTCAAGGGTTCACATGGGAGAGGCCATATAATGAGCCAACATTTAAACTTGTTGAAAATCAAGATGATCTTCACTTGGTTCAGCCACTTGTAGCCATTGCCAAGCCACGACTTCCTCAACATCTCTACCCTAGAATTTGAGGAGAATACATATGGATTCCCTAACAAACAGCACAAATGTTATACATATGCATAAATTTTATTTTCAATTTGATTATTTGCAATACTAGGTTTGAAAACAATATAATTTAAATAATGTTTAATGGAAATAATAATTTATAATGTGTTTATATATTATAATCCATTATCTCTTAATTTTATGTTGTCAGGCCGCGTTCCCCAAAGTACTGACAGTTGGTCATTCAGAGCATAAAACATTTATAAATGTGTCATTTGTGGCCGAATTCATACTTTAATATTAAATAAAACCTGCCTTATAAGATCATTAGGTTGTATTTAAACATCAAAATGTAAACTTATGAACATCATTTTAAAACTTTGGATGCGAGACTTGAAGTATCCCAATAAGTTTCCATGTTCTGGCTATATCTTCTTAGCATTAACTGTTACCCGCCAACTACTACGCATACAAAGTTAGTAATACTGAATGAATTCTAATTTTATAATAAAATAAACATTAAATACTTTAAACCTTTTGTCTTATCGTACATGAACACATATTTACATATATATTAACATGACTTTTTCATTAAGGTTCATCGTCGTTCCTTTCATTCATTTATCATTATCTTTCACTTTAATAGATCAATGTCATATGCAAGACCCCCAACATAAGGCATGAAGCTGGAATCTACGACCGGGCCTATTAATAGAACCCTTATGGTGTACGTATATGAGGTTACAATGCCGAGGTCCAATGACAAAGATCCCCGTTTATTCATGGTCAATCACATGGATTACACCCCCTATGTGCATCCTCATATTCTAGCTAAGTCGTACATTTGTTCAGCTAACAACATGGTTGTGCACCTCCTTTCATTTTGCTTGCAAGTCTTTCATTCATTCATCACGTTTCACTTTTCATTTAAAAAATCTCATATTCTAGCTAAGTCGTACATTTGTTGAGCTAACAACATGGTTGTGCACCTCCTTTCATTTTGCTTGCAAGTCTTTTATTCATTCATCACGTTTCACTTTTCATTTAAAAAATCTTAACATTTGAAAACAGTTTAAAACATATTATTCGAAAAAATTTCGCAAACATAGTTGTACTAGAAGCTAGCTCCATACGAAAACAATAACATAGGCAAAAACCACTAAGTAAGGGAGCAAGATCATAATATTGCACGAGAACAACATGTCGCACGAGAATGTCCAATAATTTGAAATCCTTGCAGTCCAAGTCATCTATTTCATCACAGCTCGATCAATCCTTGCACAAGAACACTATATCAAGCAATAACTTACCGGTTTACATGCGAAATCATCACAGCTCGACCTAAACATCGACTTAGACTCAACTATTTCATCAATAATGTAACCATGTCAATCAAAATCATCATATTAATCTTATATAAACATAGTAGTATGTATGAAAGCCCTAAAACATGTAAAAGTTAAAGAAAAAAGGGCTAGAACTCACCTGTTGAAGATAATCACGCAACAAACCCTTTTTTTCAAGACTACATATTCGAGCATCATTATCATTACTAAGCAATCCACATTAGAAATACGAATTACATACATTAAAGACCACTTTTCCTTACTTCATCTCTCTAACTTTTCACCTCTTTCTCCCTAAATAGAAACAATAGTAGTTTTTGGATAAAGGTCAGGAACAAAAGGCACCCTCACCCCTTTTATAGGCTTATATCACTTCAATAGGTTATTACGCGAGAACTACTTTACGTACGAGAACTACGCATCACACAAGAACTTTTGCATTTTTGTTGATTCCTTTAAACTTTTTCTTTTCATGTTTGCTAGGTAAGCACCACATCCATGCCTTGGATACTTCTCCGTTGTAATCATCAAAATTACATTCAAAACCGAATAAGACCTATCCCTGTAAATTATAACAAAAATGCCATCAGGCATGTTTAATCAAATCATCTTCTTACAATATACGATATGGCCTTGTAAGCGGCTAACCATTCCATTCCGGAGACCATATCAAAACCTCTTAGGGTCATAACAAATAGCTTAGCTAAGAACCTATAGCCTTCCATCTCTATTTCATAATTCTCAATAGCATTAGGTTGGTCTTACCAATAGTTGTTTCTATATCAAAAGCACATCAATCTTTCTACTTCTATCTAGCAATTAGTCATAGAATGCAGTAGAAATGAAGCTCCTACTAGCACGAGAATCAAAGATTACAGATGCATAATAATGATTTACTAAAAATGTACCTGATACAACATTAGGATCCACCTTGGCCTTATCTTTCATAGTAAAGGCTCTCCCCTTAGCTTTTTGCCCATCCATCCCCTTTTTACTTCCTTTCTTTGCCCTTGAACCTTCTGCTTCTGGCCTTTTATAATCGCTGCTCTTATGTCTCGATGGGCAATAGTTTAAACACGTTGCTAGCCCCGGGCAATCCCTAGCATTCACCAAGGAAATCCCTATCCCTTGTGTGAATCCAAGGATCGCAACCAGGAATTATCAGTGTTAGATTGGTTTCGAATTAATGATCACAGAATTACCATTAATCGTTGTTTAATTGATTAACAAATAAATATCGATGCCAGAGAAAATAAACAATAAATGATCAAACGATATCAATAATATGCAAAGAATAATGTTTTGAATCAAACGTAATTCATTAAAACTGATTAATGATTACAAAGAATCAAATGGTGATTGCTAACAAAATTCTATGCTATGATTGTGTTTATGATATTTGGTGAGTTGATGTGACGGCTGCTAGGGTTTGTGTTGATCGTGTGAAATGATGTGATGGTATTTTTGTCACCTTTTCTTGCTCTATCAATTTGATGTGAAACCTAGGACTCATATTTATAGACACACATGTTTCTGTAAAGGAAACAACGAATCTCTTAGAGTCTGTGATTGGCTTGTTGACTTGTTGACTAGAAAGACTTGTATGATTTACGTGTCTGGTTCTTCCGTAGTTACTTTGTTCTTCCGCAACTACTTGATCTTCCGCAGTTACTTTGTTCTTCCGCAGCTACTTGATCTTCCGCAGTTACTTTGTTCATGTGGTGTGTTTGTTCATCAGTGAATACTCATATTCATCCGTAGAAGATCTTTTGATGAATTTCTTGTAAGAAAGATATCTACGGAAGAACACAAATGTTCATCTGTAGATGTTTCTTACACTTAGTCAATTTCAGAAATTGACCAAGTATAATGTTTGTACCTGTAATCATACACATAAATCAACACACATATGGGTTAACCTATCTATATACATAATGAATTACAAATATTCATTACATGTATTGATTAAAGTTCTAAGCCTATACAAAATGATCTAGACCTATTATTCCAAGATTTAACAATACTCCCCCTTAGGCTTAGACACTTGTAATCAGGTCTTCAAAACTAAAAGCTCTTTGACTCTTGACACCATTATCTTGTTGAAATATGACACTGCATCTTTTTGATCATCGTACTTGTACTTGATATCCATTCTGCATATCATTTGTAGTGTCTCAAATCTCAATCCCAAAATATCTTCTTCTGTATTGAGAGTTTCCACAACACTCTAATTATTGACTATTTCCAGCTCATCTTGTTCTGACATCCTCAGTTCAGATACTTCCTTGATGTTAGCTCCTCTTAACAGTCCAGCCTCGTATCTTCTTCTTTTGTATGCTTTTGCATGCAGTTTGTCAATGACTTGTATGATATGCAAATACAGGCATAGGTCATTTTGAGCTTGATCATCTTTGAGTTTTAGGAAGAACTTATCATGTAGGTATGAAGTGTAGCTTGGATGCAGAAGTTTAATTTCAATTGGATCAAACAATCTTATACTCCTTGCTTTCTTCTTTTCTTCATTTCTCATCAGCACCAGTTCTTTAGTCTTCTCCACGTATCCCCACTCAGTTATGGGAAGAGTGTATTGATTTCCTTCAATGACTTTTATGGCAGCTGTTTTTCTGTTAGAGTATCCAACCCTCCTTATGAATTCATCATCAACCAGTGTAGAGGAGTTGGATTTTGTTCTTCTTTTCCCTTGATATCTTTTCTTGTGTTCCCCATCTTCTCTTCTTGCTTCCTTGAGTACATTATCCTTAAATTTTGTTTTCAACTTTCTAACCAATACAGAGAAATCTCTTCCTTTTGGGCTTATTGGGTAGTTGGAGATGATCAAACTTTGAAGGTCTTTGATGTCAGTATGAGGCAAAAACAAGATTGATTCAAGTAAGTGGAAGTATTCAACTCTTCCAGATACTGTCTTGATAAGTGCATAATCCCACTCTGGATCATATTTCCAGGCCATAATCCTGTTATCTTCAACAGCAGTGGGAGTCGTGATATGACCAAACAACTGGATTAAAGAAGATTTTTCTTCAGTGATCTCTCTCACAGTTGTGCCCAGAGGCCATACTTTCCCAGGGATCACCTATCTTGGTTCTTTGACCAATTTATCTTTCCTTTTATGTTGATCTTTGTCTTCAACTATTACTGGTTCAGCTGGGGTTTTTAATTGATGTTCATAGGAAGGATTTGGAGCTTCAGTTCTGAATTTTACTCCAGTTTCGAATTCCACCTTCATTACATGCTCCATCATCCTTCTAAGCTCAGCCACTGATCTTCCTTTCAGGTCATGTATCTTGTAGTTATGAATTTGTAACCAACAAGTCATATTGTATTTTCTTAGAGTTGTTGTGTCACAGTGACCTAGCTCCTTCTTTGTTTTCTGAATTGTCTGAAAGGCTATGAATGTTTCATAATTTCAATCTGGGATCATGAAGCTTGCTAGCTCAAATTCCTTCAGTGCTTCCTTCATTTTTGTCATGTTCATTCTCTCAACTATGTCATATGGAAACCCATGATTGATCAGGGTCATAAACATAGTTGATTCAGGCCTCTCTTCCAATATGTCTTTGGTGGACAGTAGGTCATCAGCCTTTGATTCTTTTTGTTCTTTGGGAGACTCGTCTTTAATAAGCTCATCCCATTCAGCATCACTCTCAGTTTCAGCATGAGACTTAGGATTTAAATTGGAAACATACACTGAAGGAGTGAGCTCTGGAGATGTAGGCCTTGATCTTTTTAGTGAATCTTCAACATTGATCACCTCTTTCTCTACATACCCCAAATACTTCCTCTTTCTTGAGTACTGAATGGTTTGCTTTGAAGCTTCAGTAGATTCTTTTATTTTTGTTGATGGAGCAGCATTCGATTCATGTGCACAAATTTTCATCTTGAGCTCATCAATTTGTTCATCTTTCCTTTTCAACAAAATAGACTGAGTAGTGAGAGAGTTGTTTGCTTGTTCAACTTCCAATATGAGCTTCTCTTTTTCAGTCTTCTCATGCTTCACAGAGTCTTTAAGTTCTTTAACCAGCTCATGCAATGCATCAATTACTTCATTGTTGGTTTGAGCATCTTCTCTTAATCTGATCAGTCTGGATTCTTGTTTGTTCATCAGCTCCTCCTTTTCTTTTAACATTCCTTTGAGCTCTCTAATTCTTCCCAACCTTTTGTTTGATTTGATGATAAGTTTGTTATACTCAGCAACCAGATAACTTTTGCTTACATCTATATCATCATCTTCCAGGTCATCTTTATGATAGGCTATAACATCAACATAGTGAGCTTCTTCTTCAACTTCTTGATGTTGACCAGCAATCTCATCCTCATTGCCTACAGTAGGAGCTATACTTTCTGAGCTTGAAATACACTCAACTGCTTGATCTGTTTTCTCTTGATGAGGTTGTTGTTGAGGATCAATGATTGGAGACATTGGTTCAGTTTGGTTAGACATGATAGGGGTTTGTGGGCTGGTGATTATGTGTGGAATGGTACTTGCTTGAGATACTAACTCAGTCTCACCAGTGTGTACTAAGTTTTGAGATTAAGTAACTGAGATGGGTTCTGTATGAGTACTCTCAAGAGATACATTTTATGGAGTTAGAGGTTGTTGATGAATGGGTGATTGAGGGTAAATTGGAGAGAATGGTTGGGTGTGTTGGCTGGCTGGAGATTGGATTTGTGGAGAATGATGATGGTGGTGTATGGGAGATTGAGGAGTGGAATGTTGAGGTAAGTCTTGCTCAGCATCAGTAGATTGACTATCTTGCTGATCTTCCCACATCAGTTCTGTAGAATGTTGGCATTAGCATCTGCCACATGTGCAAACATTGGCATATCTTCTCCTTCATATTTTCCACTGATCTTATTCAGTACAGATCTCCCCAGATGTGCTTGAACAAACACATCACCTTCTCTTGCTATCCCAGGCAATTCACCATTAATGATCAGTTTCATAAACCTTGGAAACATGTACATCTTATCAGCCTTTTGCACTTTGATGTGATCACACAGACAACTGAAAATGTACTTTGAGTAGTTGTATGTCCTTCCCTCAAAAATGCCAATAATGCCAGATGAAATATGCCTTGAGAATCTATCAAGCCCAGACTTCCTGTTGGAGATGCACTTTAGATATGTGTGACATAAGAATCTATATGGCTTGCACAATCTCCCTTTCTTTATCTCACCCTTGTCAAAGTCACCATCATATCCCATCAGATAGAACACTTTCTCTATGTACTCATTCTCAAAAACATCCGGGTGACCAACTTCTTGTTCTCCTAGCTCAAGTACCCTTCTGATAGTTTGTTCATCAACTCTCATCCTTTCATTCTTGATTTCAGCAACTATCACCTTAGATTCTCCAACTTTCTCTATTCGAGCTGAATTCCAGAAATCAATGATGTGTGCTTGATGAATCATAGGCTCTGCTGATAAAGCATAGAAAAGCCTGGATCGTCATAGGTATCTGATGATATCTCGACATCTTCTGCTACAGGGTCGTCAGGATTTAAGAATGCACATACATTGCGCTCTCTTGCAAAACGATTAGCCATCTGATTATAAGAATGAAGAAAATTATGTTAGAGCAAAATCATCACACTTAACAATACGAAGAGTTTAGACACAGAAATGATGAATCAATCAGTTCATAATTTCGGATTATGATATATTTTACCTTGATATTATTGAACTTGTAATGAACGAAGATCAAGAATCAAGCAAGGTTTAAAGGTTATTGGTAATTTTGAATATTGTCAAACGGGGGTTTATTTGAACGTTTTTCTAGGTTAAAAAAGATGTTCTGAAAAAGTGAATAGAAATGACAAGTCAAAAACATCATTTATACTCCCTCGGATATATTAATTTCATTTATTAAATGAGGTGGGACCTCCTATCCTTATTATCAATTTTATTGTTTTCGCAGATTTTAGTTCTTCCGTAGATCATCTACGGATGACTTAGAAGTAAAAACTGATTTTTGATTAACTATAATTTGAATTTACATAGATTACCAGTTTATGGAACTATTATACTTTTAAATACTACCACATCCGTAGGTTACCAATCTACGGATGGTCATATTCCTTTTTCGCACTGTCGCATCTACTGAACAGGAAAATGTACTGTAGCTTCTGCTGATGCTGAAGATGCACAGTTGAAACTTCTTTGATTGTATGGTCCTAATCAACTGATAAAACCATTTTTTGCTATTGGACCTTGTTGACTTTGTTTGCATGACAATTTGTGCACAAGAAATATAATTTGAAAAAGTTCATGTATCCTTCAGCCAAGTTAGTGCTCAAGTTCCAATTCCTTCATTTGAATTTGGATCATTGAATTCAGCTTTTATGTTTCATGTATTTCATGTATTAACTACTCCCCCTAAATTTGTGATTAATGATAAAGTGTTGCATTCATCATAAATTTATGAAGTAAATAGCATGAAAGGCACATGACTGTCCAAAGATTACACACAATAATTAAACTAAAAGTAAAAAAATTGAATTAAATATATGTACATGCATATAAACACATATAATGGGATCATACTATGACACTAAACTTCTTCCTGATTGAGTTGATTGTTGAAATGTGACCTGATTCTAGTCCTAATTGCAAGTATGTTTGTCCACTTAAATCCAAACAACAGTATGGAATCAACTAGACATGCTGTTTATCATGTTTTCATGTTTATTAGTGATAAACTGTTATGGGCTCCACATTCAATTCATATTAGAGTTTGTCCTCCATTTTTGAGTCAATTCATCACTTTTTCACACTTAGAAACTATGTACATTAAGTTATAAATTCTATCTTGAGACATATGAGTTGTCTCATAAATGCTTTGCTACAAAAGCTCTTATGTAAATATACAGTTGATCACAATGAATTCTTTTGAGAGCTTAGATATGATCATCATCAGGTTACAAAGTTTTTACTTATGCAAAAAAGAGGTGCCTTTAACCCAGGTCTTTGTTTACACAAAACAGAGGGATGATGAGGATCATGATCTTTTCATCAGTTAAATACATATGTATCTCATGGTGTTTATAAACCCAGGTCTTTGTTCACACAAAACAGAAGGAATATGATTTGCAAAGATAGAAGTTATAAAGTGTTTTACATAGTGTGCTTAGGTGAAAGAATTGATCATATCAGGATAGGACTTACTTGCTTGATCCTCAAAATGAATCTTCTTATAAACAGTCACCTTTTCATTATGTTAAGCATGCTCTTAGTATACTCTTCACTCAAGTTGAATCTGCTTGCAAATCAAAGAACTTTTGATCAGTTTTTAAAGAAATTTAAGAACTCAGGAAGCAAGCAAAGGCACAGTGTACTATCATTTCCCAAACCATATGTCATGCAGAAATAGAAGACACAATAAATAAAGACAAGGACAGACACATGATTTTCTTTGTTAATGATGATTAATCTAAGTTAATCATGCCCAATGACTCAATTAGAAAATTAAATCTAACTGAATCAAAGGCCTTAGTGAATAGATCAGCAAGCTGATTTGTTGTATCCACTTTGACTAACTTGATTAAACCTTTTTTTGAGCAATCTCTCAGAAAATGATATCTGATTTCAATATGCTTTATTTTACTATGGTGAACTGGATTAGCAGTGATAAACATAGCAGCTGAATTGTCAATATGAATTGGAGTTTGAAGGAAATTGTAACCATAATCAAGTAATTGGTTTTGCAACCAAAGGACTTGAGAGCAACCAGCTGAAGCAGCTATGAACTCAGCCTCAGCTGTGGATACAGATACATTTGTTTGCTTTTTGCACTGCCATGAAACAAGTCTTGGTCCTAAAAAATGACATCCACCAGTTGTGGATTTTCTATTGTTGTTGCATCCTCTATAGTCACTGTCTGAATAAGAGTAGAGAGAGAAGTCTCCATCTTTTGGATACCATAGACCAAGGGCTGGTTTCCCTTTGAGATATCTGAACATCCTCTTCACAGCATTCAGATGGGACTCTTTTAGATCTGCTTGGTACCTAGCACACATATATACAACAAACATTATGTCAGGTCTGCTGGCAGTTAAATACATAAGAGATCCTATCATTGATCTATATAATCTTTGATCAATAGATTTTCCTGTAGGATCAGGTACAATTTTGTCAATTGTTGAAGTAGGTGTTTTGCATGAAGATGTATTAGCAAGATTGTACTTCTTCAATATTTGATGAATATACTTTTCTTGATTGATGAATATGCCATCTGTTTTCTGATTAACTTGTAGTCCAAGAAAGAAAGTTAATTCTCCCATTGAGCTCATTTGAAACTAAGATTTCATCAACTCTTCAAAGGTTTCACACAGTCTCTTGTTTGTTGATCCAAATATAATGTCATCTTGTATCCATGCTTGAACAAGAAAGATGATAATGTTTCATACCACTTTCTTGGTGCCTGATGAAGACAATACAAAGCTTTGTCAAGCTTGTATACTTTATGTGGGTAATCAAGATCTTCAAAACCTGGAGGTTGAGCTACATAGACTTCTTCATCAATTTTCCCGTATAAAAAGGCACACTTCACATCCATTTGATAAACAGTGAACTTCTTATATGATGCATAGGCTAGGAATACTCTAATGGCTTCAATTCTTGCAACTGGTGCAAAAACTTCATCATAGTCTATTCCTTCTTCTTGAGTATATCCTTGAGCAATCAGCGTAGCTTTGTTTCTCACAATGATACCTCTGTCATCTAGTTTATTTTTGAATAACCACCTTGTGCCAATTGGATGTTGGCCTTCAGGAAGATCAACTAATTCCAGACCTTTTGCTTTTTGAATTGTTGAAGTTCTTCTTGCATGGCTTCAATCCAGCTATTATCTTTTAGTGCAGCTATAATGTTTGGAGGAACCATTTGTGAAAGAAAACAAGTGAAAAGACAGATGTTTGCAGCTCCCCCTTGGATTCTTGTGGTTCTTTCATTGAGATCTCCAATGATGTTGTTTATTGGATGAGTCTTATGAATTCTTGTTGTTGGAATGGACTCAACAGGAATAGGTGATTCCAAGTTAGTCATATGCATTGATGCAGATATATCCAGCTGAGATGATGAATTTATGAAGTAATCAATTTGATGATCATTGGAAGCTCAATGGTTTTCGTTTTGTACATCAGCTGCATTGTGAGTGCCATCCGCAGGAGTTACAGGAACATCTACGGATGTATTTTGTGCTTCCGCAGGAGTTACAGTAACATCTACGGATGTATTTTGTTGACTTGCTGATAATGACTCTTTGGAATGCAATGGACCATCTCCAATATATGGAATATCTACTGATGTGAATGGAACATCAGCTGATCCAATAATCATATCTCCGGATGTAGGACACTCATCTGCGGATGCAGAGTTAGCAGCTGCTGATGAAGTGTTCGCATCTGAGGATGTAGATCCATTTGCTTGGTCTTGTGCTGCATTATTGACATTATTTGGTGTTCCTTGTTCCATGATACTTGAAGTTTGTATTCTTGGAGGATCAGCAGATAATGACACTTCATTCATGTTTGGAGGAACAAATGGATAGCATGTATGCTCAGTACCTGCAGCATTCAAATAACTAGAGTTAAATGAGTTTGTGAGTTCATTTATATCAAACAACCATGATGATCCTTTTATAGATTTAGGAAATACGGATTCATCAAAAGACACATTAGGAGTTTCTTCCACAATGTTTTGTTGTGGAATGTAGATCCTATATGATTTAGATGTTGAAGAATATCCAACGAAGAAATCATCATAGGCTTTCTCTGAAAATTTTCCCAATTGTTCTTTTGTGTTTAAAACAGATACATGACACCCAAAAGCTCTAAGATATCCTATGTAAGGTTTTCTTTTAAATAAAAGCTCATAAGGTGTTTTATTGTGTTCTTTGACAATTAATGTCCTGTTTTGAACATTGCATGTTCCGTTCACTACTTCAGCCCAAAAGGTGATTGGCAATTGTGAATCAGCAAGCATTGTTCTTGCTGCTTCAATGAGAGTTCTGTTTCTTCTTTCAGCAACTCCATTTTGTTGTGGAGTTTTTGGTGCACTGAATTGCCTTGCTATGCCTTTATTCCTACAAAATGAATCTAAGACAGTATTAACAAATTCAGTCCCATTGTCACTCCTAAAAATTTTAACTTTTAAATCAAGTTGATTCTCAATCTTTGTGATAAACTCCATTAAAGTTTCTGATGTTTCACTCTTTTGTTTTAAGAAAAAGACCCATGTGAATCTAGTGAAGTCATCCACAACCAATAAACAATATTGCCTTTTTCCAATGCTCATCACGTTAGTTGGACCAAAAAGATCCATGTGAAGCAATTTGAGTGGTGTAGTGTTTGTATTTATTATTTTGGATTTATGTGACACTCTATATTGTTTTCCTTTATAACATGAAGGACAATGGTTTGAACAAGAAAATTCTTTCTTTGGCAATCTAATGACTAAGTCAATTTTCACCAATTTATTCATGTTCTTCAAGTTGGAATGAACAAGCTTTCTATGCCACAACTGAGATTCATCTTCTGATGACTTAGATAGCAGGCATGTTTCATTGTTTGTGTGTGCTGTATTATTAATATCCAAAACATATGTGTTTCCTTTTCTTGATGCTTTAAGAAGGATTCAATCTTCTGGAACTACAAAACCTGGCTTAAGAATGTAACAACTAGTGTTATCAAATAATGTGGTATAACTTTGATCACAAATTTGAGACACACTCAATAAATTGTATTGCAAATTTTCACAATAATTTACTTTCTCAAATTTGAGCACACCATTTGTTACCATTCCTTCACCAACTATTTTACCTCCCTTATTATCCCCACCATTATCCCCACCAAATGCCACATAAGAAGCATTTTTATGTTTGAAGTCATGGAGAAGAGAACAGCTTCCTGTCATATGTTTGGAACAACCACTGTCAACATACCACTTGTTAGATTGCAATCTGGGATCATGAAGCTGATTAATGGTTGATAATGGTATGTTTGAAGTCATGGAGAAGATTACGGAAGAACACAAATGTTCATCCGTAGATGTTTCTTACACTTAGTCAATTTCAGAAATTGACCAAGTATAATGTTTGTACCTGTAATCATACACATAAATCAATGCACATATGGGTTAACCTATATATATATACATAATGAATTACAAATATTCATTACATGTATTGATTAAAGTTCTAAGCCTATACAAAATGATCTAGACCTATTATTCCAAGATCTAACACCTTGTCCCTCCTTCCCACATTTGAAGCACAAATTCATTCCCTACTTACATTCACCCGCATGATCTTTCCATATTTCTTACAGTCTATTCCCCCACCTATACCATCTACAACCACCTTACGATCATTCACCATCGTTGTCTTGCCTCCGGATGAAAACCACCATTAACATACCGTTTTCCATTACCATTCCACTTATTCCTTGCATCCACGATAGGCACTACTTCCGTTCATCATAAAGCTTACCTACTAGATCCGCCACTGAACATGCTTGGTCAATGTAAGAAAACAAGTGAAAAAGGAATCAAAAGAAAATGGATGTTCCCGTTCAAAAAGAAGTTCTCACATGAAATGTTAGTTCCCGCATGACAACCTAGGCGAAAGGTTTGAGAACCCCTATAAATACTTAAGGGCACCTATTTCCCTACCTTGGAACAAGAACTATTGCTGTTAGAAAGAGATAGGCAAAAGTTAGAGCGAGAAAGTAAGAGTAAGAGGTGCTTAAGGTATGCATCTATGTATTAAAGAATGGTTTGCAATGATATTATTGCATGATTACGTAGTTTCTCATCGAGAGGCTCTCGATAGAGGTTATTTTTTATTTTAGTCTTCAAAAGGCGAGTTCTAGCCCCTTTACTACAAGTTTAGACACGTTTTAGGGGTGTTATGCATACTATTATATGTATATATGCTTAGTATGATGATTCTGAATGAAATGACTAAGCTATGGATGAATTAGTCGAGTCCAATTCGATGAATAAGTTATTTTGTGATGTTTTTGCGTGTAACTGAATGACGCTCTCGCTTAGGATCATGATGTCACTGAGGTATTTCTCGCACGAAAGGTATATTATCGTGTTTGGGTAACTTGCCGTGCAAGGATCAGATTTTGGTTATGTTGGTGTATGGCTAAGTTCTTGCACAACCATATATGCAAAATGTTCTTGTTATCATGTTTTAAACTGATATCAAAGGATTAAGAGTTTTAAAGAAATTTTAATTGATGCAATATGTACCATTATAAATGAAGTATTATGTAATGAAAGTGAAAACATTTAAAACGTATCATTAGCTGCAGAATTAAATAAAACTTGTCTTAAAAAATCATTCAATTGCATTTAAACAACAAATGGTAATCTTATGAACATCATTCCAAAATTATGGACGATAGACTTGAACTATCCCAGTAGTTCCATGTTCGTGCCTGCATATTCTCAGCATCAACCATTGCCTGACAACTATTATGGAAACAAAGTCAGCAACGCTGAGTGAGTTCTAGTTTATAATAAAGTATATTTTACATACTTTATAACTTTTGCCTTATCGTAAATGAAGACACATTAATGCATACATATTAACATGACTATTTCATTAACATTTATCATCGTTCCTTTCATCCATTTATGTAACACCCGGAAAATTTTAAAAGACGAGACAGAAAGAATAAAAGCAGATAAAAAAGAAGAAATACAATTTAACCCAAGTTGAGGGGCTAAATGTGTCAAAAAGGACAAAAAGAATAAAAGTGGGTGTAAAAAGGTGATGGCCGCCCACACCTTTCTGCATATTTTCCTTTCAACGGATTGTAGAGAGAGAAAGCAGAGAAGAGCTTCGGTTTTAGAGAGAAGGAAGAAGAAGAATTCGAATTCAAGGTAAGAATTCTTGGTTTTAAGTTGTTATTGGCTGGCCTATGCCTCGGTTGCATGCTTATGTGTGTTTTGTTGTGTTCGGGTGTATGTTTTTGGTGGGTTTCTAGGTGGTTGAACTCATAGTGCAGACGGGTTTGAAGGAAGTCACATTCGAAGGCTGCAAAGGTGAGTTCTAGATCACCGGTTTCTATGTTTTAAACCTGTTTTGGGGCTGGAATTGCGTGTAACTAACTTTTTAATATGTCCAGTATTTTGTATCGTAAGTTTGGCCCTGTTCTTTTAGTGGGTGTGTTAGGGCCTGCATGTTTTGCTTGGTTTATGTGGTTGTATGCTTGTTCTAAGAGATTAGCATGCTAGATCGGTGTGATGAATGTATAAGGATGAGGATTGGGAACTGATTATAGTGTAAGATGCGGTTTCAGGTTAGTTGATCATCCGCATTAAGTTTGAATACTTGCATAAGTGTTGTTCATCCGCATTAGTTAAGTGTTCGTCCGCATTTGTGGTATGTTCATCCGCATTTGTTTTGTCCATGCGCATTTGCTTCAGTCATCCACATTTGGTTCATGCGCATTTCCTTGGGACGCTTGGAATATTTTCCGAGGTGTTCATTCGCATTTGTTTATTCATCCGCATTTGGTTACTCGTCCGCATTGTTTATTCATCCGCATTTGTTTGATCATTCGCATTTCTTTAAGGAGACTGAATTTTTGAGATTTTGGGATGTAGAGCTTAAGTGTTAAGAAAGGAGGTTTTATGGGGGACTGTGCTTGTTTACGTATTTGCATGCTTTGTATACTGCTGTGATGATGTTGTTCCATGTTATGTTTATGTCGTGACCTTACGTGGTGTGACGTATGTATATGCTTATGTTAATTATTACTTAATGAAAGTGGAAGATAACTAATGAGAAGTAAGAATGAATGCATGCATTAATGAACAATCGGAAGTAAGAAAAGTCTTGCAAGCACTGTAAGGAGGTTCACACCCAATGAAGGGTGTTAGCTCAACGGTGTACAGGTTAGCTACCCCAGAAGGATGCACACTGGGGTCTAGTCTTTGTGACTGACCATACGTACGGGACCATTGTCGCTTACTCCGGTGCTGGGCCCGCCTCGGGCATGATGTTTGAATTCTATTTATAGTCTTTGGTCCAGTACCCGCCTTGTGCATGATGTTTGGGGTATAGCACATGGCATGGTCCAAATGATGATACCCCGGTGCTGGGCCCGCCTCGGGCATGATGTTTGAAGTCTATTTATAGTCTTCGGTCCAGTACCCGCCTTGTGCATGATGTTTGGGGTATAGCTCAGGGCTTTAGCCTGGAGCATAGAGAAGTGAAAGTAATAATGATCGAATGAAATGTACGATAAGTAATAATGAATGAATGTAAGTTGACAATGATGAAAGATAATAATGAGATTATCTATTTGTACGTACGATGTATGATCACTTATGAAAGTAAAGTATGGTTTTAAACGTAAGAAAAGTATTTTATTTATAAAACTAGAACTCACTTAGCAACGCTGACTTTTATGTATTTTCCAGTTGGCAGGTAATGTTGCTGAGGATGGCACAGGGCAGCAACTTGGCGTTTTTGGGATGGCATCCATTGTTTAAATTTTGATGTTTTTGCATTGTAATGCGAACAAACAATATTTTGTAACGATTATGAATGTTGTATTATTTTGCAAAAGCAATGAATGAAATGATTTTAAATTATTCCACTGCGTTGTTTTAGTACACCTAAATATATGTTTTATGTTTTATGTGCTATGATTGTCCAGCTGTAAGCGTCCCGGGAACGGTGCCTTACAAGTTGGTATCAGAGCCAAAGTTTAAGTCAAATGGGTAAATATTTTCAAAAGAAACCTAAACTTAAACTGAGAATTGGACAAAGGGAAGGGATGCCAGTCCGAGTAGCTGCGTGCCATCAGGTATTTCTTTCCATTATGGTAACCGGTATTACTTATGCATGTTATGTGATTTATGTGCTTCTTAGTAGATTTAGATACTGATGAAGTCAGGATAGGAAATGCTTGGGGTATGAAGAGTAAAGTAAGTGGCTAATCACAACTGGCCACTGTAATTAGGACTTCCTATACTTGACATAAACTGAGTTGTTACCTTGAATGACAGTGTTGGTGTTTGAATCTTATAGTGTGTCTGAGGATGGCCGGTGGTAGATCTTCGAAGGCTTCTCGAGGTGGAGGTCGTGGTTGACGTGGTGCTGGACCACGGGTAACGAGAGGAAGGCCTAGGGCTGAAGATGTGGCTCACGAAGAGCCCGAGACCCCTCATCCGGAGGGTGGTGATGAGAGTGCCAATTTAAGGGCCTCAGTGAAGGAGGCGGTGGTGGAAGAGGTTCACCAGGTCATGCAGACGATTCTACCATCTGTGGTGACTGAAGTGATTAAGGCAATACGAGAAGGAGAGAGGAAGGAAAGGAGGAGACCTGCGGAGGAAAGGGAGCAACCGGAGACTGAGACGGTTGTCTCCAGTGAAGAAGAAGGAGAAGAACTTGTGCGGGAGATAGCACGAGGCTGTAATTATGGGGCTTTTCAAAGATGCAAGCCCCCGACTTTTGACGGAAATGGCACTGCGGCTGCTGCTCACCGGTGGGTGAGAGAGATGGAAGCTGTTCTAGATATCAGCGAGTGCCGGGAAAATCAGAAGGTGAAGTTCGCCACCCACTCGTTGGTGGACTCGGCCCTATGTCGGTGGGACAATATTTTCCAGGCCGAGGGTAGTAGAGCGATTGGTAGGATGAGGTGGAATGAGTTGAAGAAACTAGTGATCGAGGAGTTTTGTCCTCACCGAGAGCTCGACAAGGTTGAGAGGGAGTTCCTACAGCTGGAGGCGGGGACCATGACACATCAGCAATATACCACCAAAGTCAATGAGATGGCATGGCTGGTGCCGAATTAGGTGACACCCTTGTCACGACAGATTAAGAGATACATTCAGGGCTTGCCGGCGGACATCCGCAGGCACATGATCACCGCCCGACCGAGCACGTTTAGGTCAGTGGTTTATCTGGCAGGGAGGCTGTATGATGAACGGGAAGTGGTGGTGGCTGAGGTGAGTATGAAAGGTGGTGGTGACCAGAACTGGAATGGAAGAGGTTTGGTAGGGGTGGTGCCCCCACAAACAACAAGCGTGCAAGGGTGGATGACCGCCGTGTGGTCACATCTGGTTCGGGGTTGAAGAGATGTGGCAAATGTGGAAAGGAGCATTTCGGAGAATGTAGGCGGGGATTGAATGTATGCTTCCTGTGTGGGAGGACAGGGCATATAGCAAAGGATTGTCGTATGGCCAGATGTTTTAACTATGGTGGAGGGGGTCATATGAGCAGGGAATGCATGGAGCCAAGGGCTGAGAGTTTCGGACCGAAGAAGACGACCGGAACCGAAGGGCAGAAAGCAAGCGCCAGAGCATTCACGATGACCCAGGAGGAGGCTAGGACTGACCCCGACGTTGTGTCAGGTACGTTCCTAGTAAACCAAACTCCTGCCTCTGTGTTATTTGATTCCGATGCTAGTAAGAGCTTCATTTCTGCTTCCTTTTGTGCTAAGTTTCCTTTAAGGAGTAGGAGTATTGACGAGCCCTTCGATGTAGAAACTGCCATAGGTAAGTCTACCAGGATTTCTGAGATGATGGAAGGCTGTGTCATAGAAGTAGAAGGTCATAAATTTCCTTTTAGACCATTCGTGATGACCTTAGGCAGTTTCCATGTAGTCCTGGGAATGGACTGGTTAGTGGCCTACGAGGCGAATATCATATGTCGCAAGAAGATGATTGGACTGACAGTGCCTGACGGGAGTTCGGTGACGATTTACGGTGATCGAGTTACTACGATTCCGAAGGTGATTTCAATGGTGGTGGCGGGAAAGTGTATGAGGCGTGGATGTAGTGCCTACTTGGCCTACATAAAAGATGTTGATATGCCAACACCACAATTGTCTGATGTACCGGTTGTGTGCGACTTCCCAGACGTGTTCCCAGAAGATTTACCAGGTGTACCGCCGGACCGTGAGATCGAGTTCCAAATTGACTTGATACCCGGTGCTCAACCTGTTGCTAAGGCACCGTATCGGTTAGCCCCCTCTGAGCTAAAGGAATTGATGGAGCAGCTGCAAGAGTTGCTTGATAAGGGGTTCATTAGACCGAGTATCTCTCTATGGGGTGCCCCGTTTTTGTTTGTAAGAAGAAGGACGGTAGTATGAGGATGTGTATTGACTACCGCGAGCTGAACAAGTTGACAGTGAAGAATCGGTACCCATTGCCGAGGATTGATGACATATTTGATCAGCTCCAAGGTGCCAGTTGGTTTTCGAGAATAGATCTCCAATCTGGTTACCATCAGTTGAAGGTGAAGGAGCAGGATATTCCTAAAACAGCTTTTCGTACGCGTTATGGACACTACGAGTTCCTCGTTATGTCTTTCGGTTTAACCAACGCGCCAGCTGCTTTTATGGATCTAATGTTTCGAGTGTGTCGGCCGATGTTGGATAAATCAGTGATTGTGTTTATCGATGATATCTTGATTTATTCAAAGAGCAAGGTGGAACATGCCGGTCATGTACGAGAGATATTAGAGATGTTGAGAAGGTAGAAGTTGTATGCTAAGTTCTCCAAGTGCGCATTCTGGTTGCGTGAGGTTTAGTTTTTGGGTCACGTGGTGAATCCCGAGGGGATTATGGTAGACCCGACAAAAGTGGAAGCTGTGATGCAATGGAAGTCTCCAAGGACGCCATCCGAGATCTGTAGTTTCTTGGGGTTGGTGGGCTATTATAGGAGATTCATCCAAGACTTCTCTAAGATAGCTTCTCCACTGACCAAGTTGACCCGTAAGAATGTGAAGTTTGTTTGGAGTCAAGAGCAAGAGAAGGCTTTCGAAGAGTTGAAGACGAGGTTGACTCAAGCTCCTGTCTTATCATTACCCGAAGGGAGCGAGGATTTGGTGGTTTTTTCAAATGCTTCTCACTCGGGATTGGGTTGCATACTGATGCAGCAAGGAAAGGTTATCGCTTACGCATCCCGACAATTGAAGGTTCATGAGGTTAATTACCCTACTCATGATTTGGAGCTAGCAGCTGTGGTCTTTGCATTAAAATTTTGGAGGCACTACCTGTACGGGACGAGGTGCACTATCTTCACTGACCACAAGAGCTTGAAGTACTTCTTTGAGTAGAAGGATTTGAACATGAGGCAGAGGAGATGGTTGGAACTGATAAAGGATTATGATTATGAAATCCATTATCATCCGGGCAAAGCCAACGTAGTGGCGGATGCCCTTAGCTGAAAGGAGAGGCCTGAACCAATCCAGGTGAAGGTTACCAATTGATTTTGACCTCTGATGTGATGAAGAAGGTCAAGGAGTTTCAAGATGAGGCGTTGAAGGAAGATCATCTTAACTCTGAAAGGATGAGAGGTCTAGTCACGAAATTGGGTGAAAACACTCTCGGGGTTAGAACCCGATTCGGACGAATGTGGATTCCTCGTTATGGGGATCTACGTGGGAAGATTATGGATGAAGCTCATAAGACTCGATACTCCATTCATCCCGGTGCCACAAAGATGTATCAAGACATGAAGAAAGACTTTTGGTGGCCCGGTATGAAGCGTGACATAGTGGAGTACGTGAGTATGTGCCTTACTTGCTTACAAGTGAAGGCGGAGCATCAGAAGCCATACGATAAGATTCAACCTTTGGATATACCCGAGTGGAAGTGGGAGCATATCACCATGGACTTTATCACGAAGCTACCGCGTACCGTGAAGGGGTACGATGCCATATGGGTGATAGTCGACCGTCTGACGAAGAGTGCTCACTTCCTACCGATCCGAGAGACATATTCGTCTGAGAAGTTAGCGGATCTATTCATCAGGGAGATTGTAACTCGTCACGGTGTGCCGGTGTCTATTGTTTCTGATCATGACACTCGGTTTACATCTAAGTTCTGGAAGAGATTTCATGATGCAATGGGGACGAGGTTACACATCAGTATGGCTTATCATCCACAGACGGATGGTCAGTTGGAGAGAACCATTCAGACGCTTGAGGATATGCTTCGGGCATGCGTCATTGATTTTGGAGGTAGTTGGGATGACCACTTACCGTTAGCGGAGTTCTCATACAATAACAGTTATCATGCCAGCATTGGTATGCCCCCTTATGAGATGCTATACGGTAGGAGATGTAGAACACCCATTTGTTGGGGTGATATTGGTCAGAAGGAGTTGGGAAGTATTGAGGTGATTGAGGATACGACTGAGAAGCTCGAGAAGATCAAAGCCCTTATGAAGGCAGCTAAAGATAGGCAGAAGTCGTATGCTGACAAGAGACGTAGACCGATTGAGTTCAAGGTGGGAGATAGAGTCATGCCGAAAGTCTCCCCTTGGAAGGGCATAATTCGGTTTAGAAAGTGGGGCAAGCTAAGCCCGAGATACATAGGGCCTTTTCGAATCATTGCTCGAGTAGGAGAGGTGGCCTACATGTTGGAGTTACCCGATGAGTTAAGTAGAATTCACCCTACATTCCATGTATCTCATCTGCAGAAGTGTTTAGCTGATGAAGATATGGTTGTACCACTGGAAGACATTGAAGATGATGAAAGGCTCAATTATGTGGAGCAACCAGTGGCAATCATTGATCACAAGGAGAAAAGGTTGAGGAATAAAGTTGACAGGATCAGTGATCTAAGTTTGATCAATTAGAGTTGAATTGCAGCGGAATTAGAACAACAATTAGACAAATATAGCAAGAACACAATAGATATTCAATGGAACAGTACACGGTTATAGAGAAAGAGGGTTTTCTGCAAAAGGGATAATATCATTCATGCACAAATGCTTCGGTATATCCGCCGCTAAGCTTCTCGGTTACAATTAGGTCAACATTCCTTATATAAAGGAATGTGACGTCTGCTGATGTCACTTGATAGTGACATTTAACAGAATTATTACAAACAACTGAAAGTAAGCAAACTACTGAGAATGTTCACAACAACTGAGAACATCTCAGAGTATGCTAAGTACAAGATGAAACTAAAACTACTGAAACTAAAGTACTGATTACAAGAAACATAAAACTACTGATTACAAAAGAACTGAAAGGAAAATATAACTACTGAAAAGAAACCATCACAACTACTGAAGAGGTCTTCTTCAGCTGTTGTGACAACATCTGAAACTTGGTCTTCAGTCTTTGTCTTCAGCTTTTGTCTTCAGACTTTGTCTTCAGTTCTTTAACTTCAGACTTTGTCTTCAGCCTTGTTATCAGTTGATGTCTTCAGCTGTTGCAGACTACTTCAGTTGTTGTAATGTCTGTGGGACTTAAAGGTTTTTCTGATCAGGCTCATTGGTTCTTTTGGTCCAACAAACTCCCCTGAACCAATGCAGCCAAAACCTTTAAGCTTATTGAGGTCCCACTTATTCTTGGCAGAAATACTCTCTTGATCAGCTTCAGAGATATCAGATAAGCACAGGCCAGGGAACAGGTTTCAGTAGATGTGAATGTCAAAGGATGGAAGGGAACTCTGTCTTGGGGAACTGGACACAGAGCTGTTATCCCAACCATGAAACCTACTTCCCATTGATGAGTCTATAAGACTCTCTGACGTAGGCCTCAAGGAGAACAACTTGTTCCTCCTTAGTGAGTTCTTCTGCTTCTCCTTCGAAGAAGAACTCTGGGCCATAGTACTCTGATAGGTACTTTACTGTCTTTCCATTTTTCAACTCAACAGTTGTTATCTCTCTGTAAGCAAATTCATCTGGGTGAGTCCCTTCTAATAACAACTGGAGTTCATTTTTCTTGATCTCTTCAAGCCTCTTGTATAACAACCCCTTCTTGACCATTTTGTTCTCCATTAGAGTTTGAGGGGTCATCTTTGACTTGTAGGCTCTCTTGAAGTCTTCAAGTATCTCCCAGGGTGAGACTACAATGGCCAACATAATAACAGCATCTATGGTCTTTCTCACTTGGCCATTGTATCTACTTGGTATGGATTTCTTATGAATTCTAGAACTAACCCTGGGGTCTGGCCAAATCCTTACTCTCTCCTTTTGATATTGAAAGGTATGCCTGAGAGCATACAGCCTTTGAGCGTGTTTCTTCATGGCTTGTATAGATGATGACTGAGGAAACTCTTTGTCAACCATCTTCAAAAGTTGCTCATCGTGCTGTTTCTGCTGTTCTTCTTCTTCAATCTTAACTTTCACCATTTGCCTCTGAAAGTCTGGTGTGATCATTTGTTGACTTCTGGGCTCAGGTATTTTTAGAACAGCAGAGATTGGCAGACTGTCTTCTTCATCATCTTCTTCTTCTTCTTTTTTCCATCCTCAACACCCTTCTCCTCCTTCTGGGTGCATCATTGGATGTGGTTTGAGGTGGTTTTTGGGGTAAGGGAGTTGGTTTTGAGGGTTGAGTTGGTTTAAGTTTAGGTTTAGGGATTGGTTTGGAGAGTTGTGGGGTTGGTTGTTTTTGAGTGGGAGTTTGGGAAGGCTGATCTAGCATTTTTGTGGTAAGTTTGGCTTTGGAAAGCTTGGCCATATCAGTTCTCTTCCCAGCACCTGCTTCATCTAAGGCTTCGATAATCAACCCCTTATTGAATGCTTCAGAAGCACAGATTCTGGTGGTTATTGCCAGAATACTGTCTCTGGTCCATGATTTAATCTCAATTAATGATCTTCCCAAGTATTTTGCAATAAACCTGATCATTATCTCCAACCTCTCCCTTTCCATCACACTGTAACTGGCCCATCTCTCTTGTATCTCTTTAATCTCCAGCCTTCTGATCTCAGTGTCTAATGTAGCTGTATCAAAGCCTTGTCTGAAGAGTTGGTCTATTATTCTGTCCATTGATCTGCTGTGAGCTTCATCAGCTTCTTTAACCAGATCTTCCAATGATTTCTCTTCATCAGGCTTTTGAGTTTCAGCACTTTTCTTTCTCTTGTATGTGATCAGCTGTTTTTCCTTTTCTAACTCCTTTTCTTTCTCTTGTTGTTTCTCATCTTCCACTCTCTTTCTCTTTCTTTCTTTCACTGCCTTAGACTCCCCCTTTTTGGGTGCATTGGGTTCAGGGGTTTGAATGGCAGAAAGCTTCTTTTGCACAGCATCATCAACAAGTGTTTGTAGATTTGAGGAGATCCTCTCATCAATGGCTTTATGCACAATCTCATTGATGATGGGAGTGATGAGAGGTAAGGAATGTTGAAAGGTAGCAACCATCTGCTCAGAGGGGTTCTGTCCCTGAGAGGTGGTGCCAAAAGCAGTGGCTGGTGGCTCAGTTGAGTGTAGTGGCTGAGTGTTTGGTGAACCTTCAGATGAAGGTGCCATCTGTGGGTTTATTGGGGCAGATGGACTTTGATCCTGAGACATTTTGGCAAGCAGTTCTTTGAGTCTGCTCACCTCAGCCTCAAGGATTGTGTTATGGGCTAAGACATCGAAGAAAAAGCCCAGGTCATCATCAGTCTTTGCTGAATCACCTGACCTCCTGATTGAATCAGGATGTACATGCCCTGAGTGTAGATCAGTTGTAGCATGTGCCCCTTGTTCTTGGTTCTGGGGACTTCCTGCCTCAGGACTGAGTCCTTCATCGGCAGTTGCCTCTGGTGAGGTCTTAGAGATGTTACCAACTGCATCCTGTTCATTTGCTGAATCAGTAGAAGTGGCAGCCTCACCAGATGTTCTAACCTCCTCCTCTACACGGGGAGATTGAACATTATAACCCCTGTGTTGTGGGTTATCAGCAGCATTTTGGTCCTCTTCCTCAGCTGTTGAGGTTCTCCCCATTGTAATTGGTTTCTGGGGAGGAGGAGAGGAATGCAGCTGACTCAGCACTTGTGCAACTATAATGGTTGGGCTTTGAGGGGCGGTTGCATTTGGAGATAGGTTTGAAGCAGATTGCACCCGGGGTGACTGGTGCTCTTCAATGGTAACCTTCTCAATTGAGATAGGTTCCAGCATTGTGGTATCCCCAATTATGGTTGCATCAGGATCCTGTTGAGAGGATGCCTGAGCGGCTAGGGCTGGTGGAGTCTTTGACACTACTGGGGGGTTAGAACCAGTAAGTGTTTCCTGTATTGGTGGTACAGGGGCATCCTCAGGGGACTCATCTCCCTGAGTAGCCTTTTTGGGCTTTTTGGTGTTGGGTTTGGTGGGGACTTTGGATCTGGAAGTGGAGGCTGTGGGTTCCCGCTGCTTGGGTTTTAGCAGCCGGGCAGCCCCTTTCAGTGTAGGGTCAGAGTTGTGCCTGGAGTATACTTCAGGCAATACAGCCGGAGCAGGGACTCCAAGGCCAACAAGGCCGTCTGATTTTAGCTGATTTAAAATTATGGCCATGAGAAACCTGGGATATAATATCCATCTGTTTGCCACAGGTTTCAAAGCCAGATCCTTTAGTTCCATGAAAACTATCTCAGAAAAATTTAGATTTTGTCGTTCAAAGATAGAGTATAATACCTGTTGCCATCGGGAGGACATCTGATCCCATGAGGAGGTTTTTGATGCAAGGCAGACATTCACCATGTGGAATATAAGACGTTCAGCATCATGGAAGTGCTTCTTCAGAATGGTGGTAGCACTTAAGTCTCCTTCATACCCGTTATTGATGAAAGACATATCAGTTGTGCCTTTCGGGTATTCTGTGACACAGGTGGCATCATGTAGATTTAGGGTTTGTCGAATGATGTCTGGAGTGATGACCACCTGTTTCTGGTTAACCAACGACTGGAGAGTGATTTGGCTATCATTCTCACCAGTTTGCACAGAGACGTTGGTCCAGAATTGGCTTAGGGAATCGGGGTATATGGTAGGATTCAGAAGAAAAGCGGTTCGGTACTGGGAATCTACCATAAGATCGATGGCATTATCAAATTTGTTCCAAAAGGCCGATTCGAGAGGTAGGCAACACAGTTGTGTCTGGGTTTGAGTTTCATGGTCGCCATTGTTGAGAGAGTGAAGGACATAAAACGGCTAATGAAACGTTTGAAAGTAGGTTTAGGTATTTATAGGGTAAGAAAAGGCTGATATAAAACGACTGAAAGTGTTGTGCTGTCATCAGTTGTTTGAAAACAACTGAAGACCTGGTTTTAACTTTCAGAAGTTGTAACAACTGAAGACTTGGTATTAGTCATCAGTAGTTGTGAAACTACTGAAGACATGGTTTTGGCTTCAGGTGTTGTAAACAACTGAAGATTTGGTGTTAGTCATCAGTAGTTGTAAAACTACTGAAGACATGGTTTTGGCTTCAGTTGTATGAAGTGAAACAGCAGTTGTAGAAACAACTGAAGAGAAAAGTTTCTCATCAGCTGTTGTCGTCAATTCTTAGCTCATCAGCTGTTTCATTCTGACCTCAACACTTATCAGACTTTTTGTCTGATTTTCAGACGTTTCATTGGTCATCAGTACTTATCTGTTATACTGACATCAGTAGTTGTAACTACATCAGTAGTTGTAACCACATCAGTTCTTTTCAACAGATAGAGTACTTCAGTACTTTTAAGTAATTTAGTCTTCAGTAGTTATGAAAACTACTGAGGATAAAAGAACTTATCAGTACTTATTTGTGACAATAGTATACGAATGCTCATCAGTACTTGTTGACTGAGATCATCAGTAGTTGTCACTTATTCTAGCTGCAGCATACCAAGCCTTAACACTAGGTTTTGGAAAGTTGAACTGTCCAAAGGCTTAGTAAATATGTCTGCAAGCTCATCAGCACTAGGAACAAACTTTGGATCAATCAGACCTTTTTCAAAACAATCCCTAATAAAATGGTGTCTGATCTCAATATGTTTGGTCCTAGAGTGCTGGACTGGATTCTTGACAATACAAAGAGCTGAAGCACTATCCATTAGTAATGGAGTCTTAGTCTCTGTAATGCCATAATCCAATAATTGATTCTGAAGCCAGAGTACCTGAGATGTACAACTTGCAGCAGCAATGTACTCGGCTTCAGCAGTGGATGTAGCAACAGATGTTTGTTTCTTACTCTGCCAAGAAACCAAACAGTTGCCTAGGAATTGACATCCACCAGAAGTTGATTTTCTAGTTAATTTACACCCTGCATAGTCACTATCAGAAAAAGCAACTAATTTGCAAGAGTGCCCAGTGGAATACCAAAGACCTAGAGATTGAGTACCTTGCAGATATCTAAAGATCCTCTTGACTGCAATCAAATGAGACTCTTTAGGAGCAGCCTGAAATCTAGCACAAACACAAGTTGCAAACATAATATCTGGTCTAGAAGCTGTTAAGTACATCAAGGACCCAATCATACATCTGTAAAGTGTTTCATCAACAGCTTTACCTTTCTGATCTGCATCCAGTTGTGTGGTGCTGCACATGGGAGTAGAACAGGGCTTACAGTTTTGTAAATCAAACTTTTCCAAAAGACTCTTTGTGTATTTTGACTGATGAATGAAAGTTCCATCAGCCTTTTGTTTGATTTGCAAACCTAGAAAGAACTGTAATTCTCCCATGGCACTCATTTCGAATTTTTGTTGCATCAACTTTGTAAATGCATCACACAACTGTGGATCAGAGGATGCAAAAATAATATCATCAACATAAATTTGAACAAGGAGCTTATGCTGACCCACTTTCTTAATGAACAAAGTTTTATCTATGGAGCCTCTAGTGAAATTATTCTGAAGAAGAAAATTTGACAGTGTTTCATACCAGGCTCTAGGAGCTTGTTTCAACCCATAAAGAGCCTTATCAAGTTTATACACCCAATCAGGATGTTTATTATCCTCAAAACCTGGTGGTTGACACACATAAACCTCTTCTTTTATTTTACCATATAAAAATGCACTTTTGACATCCATTTGAAAAACTTTAAGATTGTGGAATGCAGCATAGGCTAAGAACAATCTAATTGCCTCCAGTCTGGCTACAGGGGCAAAGGTTTCATCATAATCAATACCTTCTTCTTGTGAAAACCCCTGGACAACCAGTCTGGCCTTGTTCTTGACAATTTGCCCATTTTCATCTGTTTTATTCCTAAACACCCATTTAGTGCCTATTGCACACTTACCTGGGGGTAGAGGAACCAGTTCCCACACTTGCTGCTTTTTGAACTGAAGAAGCTCAAGCTGCATGGCATCAACCCATCCATTGTCTCTTAATGCAATATGATAGTTCTTTGGCTCTTGCTGACTGATGAAGAGAGCATAGAAGCAGAAGTTGGACACTTGACTTCTAGTTGAGACACCAGCATTGATATCACCAATGATTTGAGACATTGGGTGATTCTTCAGCTCTTGGTACACTATGAGATCTGTGCAAGTGTTTGTAGCACGCTCAGCAGCAACAGATGTTGATCCAGATTCTTGAAACCAAGTATTAGATGGCAAGTCAAATGAAGTAGAGGATTCAGAAATCTCATCAGCATTTGTTGTGGATGGTGCTACTGAAGCTACAGGAACATCAAGTTTAGTAGACTCAGGCAGTTGATCACTAAACTTGAATAGGTGAGTACTGGGATCATCATCAACATCAGTACCACCAGATGGATGACTAGCTGCAGAAGGTGATGAATTCACATGATCTGCAACAGCTGGAGGCTGATAAGGAACATATTGCAGTATGTCCAGATCAAACAACTCCACAGGGTTTTGTGGGATTTTGTCCTTAGGAGATTCATTGAACTTCACATGCAAGGTTTCTTCAACCATCTTTGTTCTGCAGTTGAACACTCTGTAAGCCTTGCAAGTGGATGAATACCCAACAAAATACCCTGCATCCACCTTAGAATCAAACTTTTGGAGTTGATCCTTTGTGTTGAGAATGTAACAAGGACACCCAAATGCTCTGAAGAATGAAATTAGAGGAGCCAAATGATGTAGAACTTCATAAGGAGTCTTCATCAACCTCTGATTCACTAAAGCTCTATTTTGCACATAGCATGCTGTGTTGACAGCTTCAGCCCAAAAGGTCAGTGGCAAACCAGAGTCAGCCAACATGGACCTTGCAGCTTCAATTAGGGTCCTGTTCTTTCTCTCCACTACTCCATTTTGTTCTGGAGTCCTTGGGATGCTATACTGCCTCTTGATTCCTTTTGAAAGGTAGAAATCATCAAGTGTATGGTTTCTAAATTCAGTTCCATTATCACTTCTTATACACTTGACTGATAGGGAATACTGCTTCTCAACATACAACACAAAGTTAATAATTGTCTGAGCAGCCTCATCCTTTGAATGCAAGAAGAAGGTCCATACAAATCTGGAGTAATCATCCACAATTACCAGACAGTATTTCTTCTTTGCCATGCTCATTACTCTCACAGGACCAAAGAGATCCATGTGCAGTAATTGCAAGCAGGCAGTGGACTTTGGTTCTTCTATAGGAGGGAATGAAACTTTGTGTTGTTTTCCTTTTAAACAAGCAGTGCAGGTTTCATCACAGTGGAACTCCTTTATTGGTAGACCTCTCACTAAACTATTGTGGATCAGCTGATTCATGTTTTTGAGATTAACATGACCCAGCCTTCTATGCCACAGTTTAGATTCCTGAGGAGAGGCCTTGGAGAACAGGCAAGGATGACCTTTTAAATCAATCTTCTTTGACAAATCCAAGGCATATACTCTTCCTATCCTGTTGGCCTTCAGGAGAGTATGTTCATCCAATACCTTGTCAATCAGCCTCAGAACTTTGGAAGACAGAATCCGGCAGTTCTGGCTTGTGAAAAGTGCAACATGCCCTTTATCACACATCTGACTGACACTCAGTAGATTATACTTGAGATTCTCCACATGGTTAACATCATCAAATCTGATTTCTCCATTTGACACAAATCCTTTCCCGATGATGTAACCCTTAGCATCATTTCCAAATGAGACAAATCCCTTCTTTCCTTGAGAGTAGTCATTAAGAAGAGAACTGCCCAGTCATATGCATAGATCCTCCACTGTCTACATACCAGATGCTTCTTTGGCATGCTGAAGAACCCTGCATTTATCATAAGAAACTAGTTAGCTTTAGAGACCCAAACCTTTTGGGTTTTGGGTCTGTTTTCATCAACAGATTTAACCATAACTTGTTTCTCATGATTAACAGCTGATGAAGGTGGAGATGGTGCTGAAATGGATTTCTTAGATTTGGGCTTGGATTTCCTTTTCAGTGGTTTGATCACAGGTGCATCTAGTTGGTTAACTCTCCCCAACAAATGCTGAACCATCATAACAAGTTGTGTCTGATTTGTTGCTAAAGCCTTCAGCTCATTTGACACATCAGTACTTGTTTTTGATGAGTTCCTGTGACCCACCATTTCCTCCTTCTTGAAATTCACAGACTTAGTCTGATGTTTATCATGAGGAACACTATCAGCTGTTTTCTGATAAACCCCATCCTTCTTTTTGGATTTTGGTGAGGCCTTGGGTTTATCAGTTTGAGATGACTGTGGTACAAACTTGGTCTCAAACTCATTTTTCATTTTATTAATCTCTTCTTTAATGAGCTTATCTCTGTTGAGTTTGGAACCCTTTTTGTACCAGCATTCATCAGATAGATGATTGAATTTACCACATATTTCACATGGCTTATTCTTCATCTTGGATTGATCAACTGCTGAAGTGGAAACTACTGAAGGTGTGATCTTCAGTACTTTCCTCCTTTCAGTACTTGTGTTAAGTACTGAAGGATCGGTAACAACTGAAGACTTGTTCTTCAGCTGTTCTCTATCCGTCCTGAAAGACCGTATGATAGATTCCTCAGCAGTTGTTAATCCTTTTATTTCAGCAGATTTGAAATGCTTTTCAGATGTTGTGACTTGCCCTTCAGTACTTGGAGTACTTTGAGGGACAACATCTGAATTGCTCAGCTTCATGTGTTTATCAGCATTTAAACCATCAGGCAATTGATTTGCTGAGATCTTAACACTGACTTCATCCTCTAATTTTGTATTATCATTTGAGGATGAATCACATGATGATGTGGTTTGGAAATTACTTTCACCTTCAGATTTTACTATTGATTTTGAAGTAAAATCAGTAGGTGGTGCAGTATGATTGTAACCTATTCCAAACTTCACATTTGAAGCTGTTTGCTTGCTGAGAAGCATTTCAAATCCCTTGCAGGATGTTACCCAGCGGTCACACTCAACTTGGGTAGCTGCAAGTGTCTCTTTGAGACTTCTGTGGTTCTCAAGTATGACCTCTACCTTAGCCTTTTCATCATTAAGTTGGCATTTAAGCTTGTAAATCTCATCATCTTTGTCATTAAGAGCAGACTCATACTCAGCTTTTCTTTTGGAAATAGTTTTCTCAAGCTCAAGATTTTGATTGATTAAAGCTACATTTGCCTCTCTAATAGAGACAAAGGCAGCTATGCATGATTCAGAACATAACTTGGCTTTAGCCTCAGAAGATACCTGGGTTACCTGTGAAGATGATGCATTGGAGCAGGAACCCTCAGTAGACTCCAGGGCCATGAGAGCAAGATTCCCAAAAGGATGTTCACCACCATGTTGACCAGCACCAGCAAATAATTGCTCATTGAAACCAGAAAGATCATCTGGTAAGCTGCTCCAGTCAACAACTCCTGGTGTGAAGAAGCTGTGATGAGGTTGAGATTGTGATGGAGATGGTTGAGGCTCAGGTAGGGCTTGAGGTTGTTGTGCTATAGGAACTTGAAATGGATTTGGCTGTGGCATGTAATAGCAGGGATATGGATATGGCATTGGACCCTGAGGGACAAAATATGCAGGAGATTGAGGTTGTGAGTGATGACCAGAACTAGCAGGATGTTGCCCTTTGTTTTGTGAACTATTGCTTGGAAAGGTCACAAAGGGTGCAGAGGAGTTAGATCCAGTTGATCTACACTCTCTTGCAAAGTGCCCAAGCCTGTGGCATTTGTGACACCTCAACTTACTCTTGTCAAAACCAACTTTGGTTTTGCCAGAGAGTCCTGGAAATTTCCTACCAGTTCTCTTGTAGAACTTTTGAGATCTGATATTGATCAAGGCCATTTGGCTCAAAATATCCATCTCTTCTAAATCATCATCAGCAATACCCATCAAATCATCCATGATAAAGCATAAATTATCACTATTACACCCAGAATGACTGTCAACACCAACAAATGCATGATCAGAACTGTTTGAAGAGAAATCTATATGCTCATCATAATGGCTTTCTGATCCAGCATATTCTGACTCATGACCGACCAAGGCAGTGTTCCCTGGTACAAAGTCATCAGTGAGCTTTCCTGATGATGCCAGTTTCCTTTTCTGCTCTATCTCTCTTTCAAATGTAAGCAGTTTCCCATGGAGTTGGGTGAGAGATAGGCTATCCAGATTTGCACTGGAGCGTAGGACAATGGTGTATGTGTCCCATCTCTCAGGCAGTGATCTGAGGAATCTGTTGTTCATCTGGCTGTTAGTATACTCATGCTTGACCATTTTCAGCTCAGAGATCAAGCAGGAGAAACGCTCAAACTGTTGAGTCAGTGTCTCACCCTTCCTATGAGAGAATGTCTCATATTGTTGGGCGAGGATTTCTCTGTTGTTTGCTAAGACCTCATCAGTTCCTCCGAATTGTTCCTTCAAAGCATTCCAGAGGTCATGAGCAGTTTCATGATGCATAAGCCCAGAATAGATTTCATTAGGCAGTGCCATGGCCAGAATTCCATGGGCTTTAGCATCAATCTCAAACAGTTTACGATCTTCATCTGAGTATTGCTCCTTCTTCTTCGGAACCATTTGGTTGGTCTCCGGATTGTTCACCATAGGCTTGTATGGACCGTGAACCACAGATGTCCAACAACCTGAACTGTTAACAGACAGGTGATGGAGCATTCTTCGTTGCCATATGTTATACTCACTCCTAACCAGCATCGGAGGCTTGGTTGAGGAGCCAGTATTGTGAGGGTCATTAGATGGAGTAGTCATTCTCAGATTCAAACCAATTCAATCAAGCTTCAACAGATTTAGCACAAAAACACAACAAACTCAGTATGAACCAAGTAGAAACTCAAATTGAATAACCAGAAGCAGCAGAAGATCAATCTCTATAACCAATTCTTGCAAATATGCTAATTCGATCAAACTTTAGATATCAAAATAGCAGTTTCAATGATCAATTGTTAAACCGATCAATGATTAACCCGCTCTGATACCATTTGACAGGATTAGTGATCTAAGTTTGATCAATTAGAGTTGAATTGCAGCGGAATTAGAACAAGAATTAGACAAATATAGCAAGAACACAATAGATATTCAATAGAACAGTACACGGTTATAGAGAAAGAGGGTTTTCTGCAAAAGGGATAATATCATTCATGCACAAATGCTTCGGTATATCCGCCGCTAAGCTTCTCGGTTACAATTAGGTCAACATTCCTTATATAAAGGAATGTGACGTCTGCTGATGTCACTTGATAGTGAGATTTAACAGAATTATTACAAACAACTGAAAGTAAGCAAACTACTGAGAATGTTCACAACAACTGAGAACATCTCAGAGTATGCTAAGTACAAGATGAAACTAAAACTACTGAAACTACAAGTACTGATTACAAGAAACATAAAACTACTGATTACAAAAGAATTGAAAGGAAAATATAACTACTGAAAGGAAACCATCACAACTACTGAAGAGGTCTTCTTCAGCTGTTGTGACAACATCTGAAACTTGGTCTTCAGTCTTTGTCTTCAGCTTTTGTCTTCAGACTTTGTCTTCAGTTCTTTAACTTCAGACTTTGTCTTCAGACCTTGTTATCAGTTGATGTCTTCAGCTGTTGCAGACTACTTCAGTTGTTGTAATGTCTGTGGGACTTAAAGGTTTTTCTGATCAGGCTCATTGGTTCTTTTGGTCCAACAAAAGTGGTTCCCCTGGTGCGTGTACAGTGGAAGCACAGGAAGGGATCCGAGTCTACGTGGGAGACTAAAGAAGAGATGAGGCAGTATTACCCACATCTCTTCGAGGAATGACAGGTTTTGGGGACGAAACCTACATAAGGGGGGTGGACTTGTAACACCCGGAAAATTTTAAAAGACGAGAAAGAAAGAATAAAAGCAGATAAAAAGGAAGAAACACAATTTAACCCAAGTTGAGGGGCTAAATGTGTCAAAAAGGACAAAAAGAATAAAAGTGGGTGTGGGTGTAAAAAGGTGATGGCCGCCCACACCTTTCTGCATATTTTCCTTTCACCGGATTGTAGAGAGAGAAAGCAGAGAAGAGCTTCGGTTTTAGAGAGAAGGAAGAAGAAGAATTCGAATTCAAGGTAAGAATTCTTGGTTTTAAGTTGTTCTTGGCTGGCCTATGCCTCGGTTGCATGCTTATGTGTGTTTTGTTGTGTTCGGGTGTATGTTTTTGGTGGGTTTCTAGGTGGTTGAACTCATAGTGCAGACGGGTTTGAAGGAAGTCATATTCGAAGGCTGCAAAGGTGAGTTCTAGATCCCCGGTTTCTATGTTTTAAACCTGTTTTGGGGCTGGAATTGCATGTAACTAACTTTTTAATATGTCCAGTATTTTGTATCGTAAGTTTGGCCCTGTTCTTTTAATGGGTGTGTTAGGGCCTGCATGTTTTGCTCGGTTTATATGGTTGTATGCTTGTTCTAAGAGATTAGCATGCTAGATCGGTTCGATGAATGTATAAGGATGAGGATTGGGAACTGATTATAGTGTAAGATGCGGTTTCAGGTTAGTTGATCATCCGCATTAAGTTTGAATAATTGCATAAGTGTTGTTCATTTGCATTAGTTAAGTGTTCGTCCGCATCTATTGTATGTTCATCCGCATTTGTTTTGTCCATGCGCATTTGCTTCAGTCTCCGCATTTGGTTCATGCTCATTTCCTTAGGACACTTGGAATATTTTCCGAGGTGTTCATCGCATTTGTTTATTCATCCGCATTTGGTTACTCATCCGCATTGTTTACTCAACCGCATTTGTTTGCTCATTCGCATTTCTTTAAGGAGACTAAATTTTTGAGATTTTGGGATGTAGAGCTTAAGTGTTAAGAAATGAGGTTTTATGGGGGACTATGCTTGTTTACGTATTTGCATGCTTTGTATGCTGCTGTGATGATGTTGTTCCATGTTATGTTTATGTCGTGAACTTACATGGTGTGACGTATGTATATGCTTATGTTAAGTATTACTTAACGAAAGTGGAAGATAACTAATGAGAAGTAAGAATGAATACATGCATTAATGAACAATCAGAAGTAAGAAAAGTCTTGCAAGCACTGTAAGGAGGTTCACACCCAATGAAGGGTGTTAGCTCAACGGTGTACGGGTTAGCTACCCCAGAAGGATGCACACTGGGGTCTAGTCTTTGTGACTGACCATACGTATGGGACCATTGTCGCTTACCCCGGTGCTGGGCCCGCCTCGGGCATGATGTTTGAAGTCTATTTATAGTCTTCGGTCCAGTACCCGCCTTGTGCATGATGTTTGGGGTATAGCACATGGCATGGTCCAAATGATGATACCCCGGTGCTGGGCCCGCCTCGGGCATGATGTTTGAAGTCTATTTATAGTCTTCGGTCCAGTACCTGCCTTGTGCATGATGTTTGGGGTATAGCTCGGGGCTTTAGCCTGGAGCATAGAGAAGTGAAAGTAATAATGATCGAATGAAATGTACGATAAGTAATAATGAATGAATGTAAGTTGACAATGATGAAAGATAATAATGAGATTATCTATTTGTACGTACGATGTATGATCGCTTACGAAAGTAAAGTATGGTTTTAAACGTAAGAAAAGTATTTTATTTATAAAACTAGAACTCACTCAGCAACGCTGACTTTTATGTATTTTCCAGTTGGCAGGTAATGTTGCTGAGGATGGCACGGGGCAGCTACTTGGCTTTTTTAGGATGGCATCCATTGTTTAAATTATGACGTTTTTGCATTGTAATGCGAACAAACAATATTTTGTAACGAATATGAATGTTGTATTATTTTGCAAAAGCAATGAATGAAATGATTTTAAATTATTCCGCTGCGTTGTTTTAGTACACCTAAATATATGTTTTATGTTTTATGTTCTATGATTGACCAGCTGTAAGCACCCCGGGAACGGGGCCATACAATTTATCATTATCTTTCACTGTAATGGATCAATTTCATATGCTAGACCCCCAACATAAGGCATAAAGATGGACTCAGTGCTAGGGCCTATTCATAGAACCCTTATGGTGTACGTATGCAGGGATATAGTCCCAAGGTCCAGCGATAAAGATCCCCTTTCATTCATGGTAAATCACATGGATTAGACCCCCTATGCTCATCCTGATTTTCTAGCTAAGCCGCACATTAGTTGATCTAACAACAATATGGCTGTGCACCTCCATTCATTGCAAGACTTTCATTCATTATTAAGTTCCACTTTTCGTTAATTTTATCTTACACTTCCCTAGCATAATAATTTACTCATAATAATACATAAACACTCCTAGTAACGTTTTCATTTATAAACCCTTAACATGTGAAATCAGTTTAAAACATACTAAGTGAACACATTTTGCACACATAGTTGCAAGAGAACTTAGCTCAATGCGAAAACAACATGTCACACAAGAACTATATGTCGTGCAAGAATGCCCCACCTCGTCATCTATTTCGCGTGAGAACACTATATGGAGTGATAACTTACTAGTTTACATGGGTAAATGTCATAGATCGACCTAAACATTGACTTAAACTCAACTATTTCGTCTATAATGTCACCATTTCAAACATAATCATTATATTAATCATATATAAACATAGTAGTATGCATAACAAGCCCAAAACTTGTAAAACTTGTAGAAAAAAAGAGCTAGAACTCACCTTTTAAAGATAATCACACAACAAAACCTTTTTATCAAGATTTCCTTAACTTCAAACTACATATTCGAGCATCATTATCATTACTAAGTATTCCTCATTACAAATACGAATTGCCCAATGAGAATTACATACCTTAAACACCATTTTTCCTTGCTTTCTATCTATAACTTTTCACCCATCTCTCTAAATAGCAACAGTTTTCTTACAAGGGTGGGAAATAAAGGGTGTCCTCACCCCTTTTATAGGCTTTCCTCTCTTTAACAGGTTCTCATGTGAGAACTATTATCTGCGTGAAAACTACCCTTCATATGAAAACTTTTGCTTTTTCGTTGATTCCTTGGAAATTTGAGGGTGTTAAATATGTGAAATTGTATCCTTAAATTAAGCAAAATGTTTAATATCATCTGATAACATGTAGGTTAATAATGGCTTAATCTCAAATGTAAGCAAAGGAAGTTGTAAAATGCCCGTAATTGTGTGATATTAACGCTCAAGCAAACAAATGCATAGAAGTATAATTAGTCAATAAATAGTGGCTCAATCTCAAATGTAAGCAGAGGTATAAGGTATAAGTTATGGAAATCGTATGTTTATCATCTCTCAGTTTACCTTACTTATTTAGATGTCCATTTTTGTAAGGCCCCAATCCGGGAAATCTCACAGTTGGATTTGGACATTAGAACACAAGTTCTCGAACATCAAATTTCATTAATATACGTAGCGAAACATGCAAAAAATTCTAATGTTGAACATATACATCAAAATATAACTTTAGCTATCTAAGTAAAGCTCTATGCCAGGATGCTAGTCTCGATTACGTGCCAGGTAGCTCTCCCATCCATGCCAAGCTCACCCAAAATGTATAGCATACCTGTCAATCTAATATGCATACAAAAGTCAATGACGCTGAGTGTGCCCTAGGGTTACTTTAGCAAAACCGTAACATACAATAACATCATAAAAATTTAACCTTGTTCATCATCAACATCATCATCGAACTTGTTCGATAACCAAACTTTTACTTTTACTTTACCATCCATTTTACCGTTACGTTACCCATGTGTTACTATACTTTACAATACTTTATCTTTTGAACTTAGCACGAACCTTAGTTCCTTTACCAAGTGAGAACACATCAAATGTCATTCTCCTTTAGATGCACGGGCATACCCAAAGTATAGCCCCTATGTGAGCACACCGATGTGTAGCTCCTATGCGAGAGTACACCAAGAAATTCTCCTTTAATGGCACGGGCATACCCAAAGCATACCCCTATGTGAGCACACCAATATGTAACTCCTATGTGAGAATGGACCAAGCATGTCTCCTTTAACGGCACGAGCATACCCAAAGTATACCCCTATGTGAGCACACTGATGTGTAACTCCTATGTGAGAATGCACCAAGCATATCTCCTTTAATGGCACGGGCATACCTAAAGTATACCCCTATGTGAGCACACCGATGTGTAACTCCTATGTGAGAATGCACCAAGCATATCTCCTTTAACAGTGCTTGCAAGACTTCTTTAGCGCTTTAACGTTTTCACAGTTGTGCCTTATCGGTAACAGGGTAACTGTTCTTTAGCGTTTCACATGTGAATTATCATCATTCTTTAGCCTTTAACTATCATGATATATATATAATATATATACAAACGTACTTTAACTCTTTCTTATTAAGTTCATCATTAAATTATTATTAACGCATGTTTACGGGGTAACATAACACATAACAGTCCAAAGTTTTCGCGCGAGAACCCACATTTGTGCGAGAACTTCTCCCTTCAAGCCAACTCCTCCTTCGTGCGAGAACACATCCTTCGCACGAGAACTTCATCATTCGCGGTAGTATATTCAAAAAGTAACCGTTAGCCGCGAAAACTACATTTTGCGAGATTACTCGCTCCTCGCGCGATAACTTTTCTGATGTACACAACTTTATCCACAAGTTATCGCTTCTTTAACCACTTTAACACCCAAAACATGTTATAACAGTTATAAACATTATTCTTTAACAAAACATTCATAAAGTATGCATATTAGCCCCAAAACATTGATAAAACACGTAAAAAAGGGGACTAGAACTCACCTTTTGAAGTTATAGCACAACCACAACTTTTTCGAAGCTTTTACCAAGCAAACACTACATAACTGTAACACCCGAAAACTTGGTCAAATAAAAAGAAAAGAAAGCATTTTGAGGAAAATTAAAAGAATGCAAAGATGCGTGTTTTGTGTAAAAGTACACAAAACTCAATATTTTAATATAAAATGGGTATGGCCGCCCATTCTAACACCCTCAACGTGCTGTTGTTCAACAAAAGCAAAGAAGAAAAGAAGCTGAATTGTTTCTCTCAGGTTCAAGGAGAAGAAAAGACTATTTTTGAACTTGGTAAGTATTTTCTTGTATAATTGGCTCGGTTTTGTTGGGTTTTCAACCTTAGGAACCGATCTCTATGTGTTATTTGTGTTTTGGTTGGTTGCTTAGCTCGTTTAGGTGTTTGGACTCGTGTGTAAAAGCAAGTTTGGAGGAGTTTTACTTGTGTTCTACACTAGGTGAGTTCTAGGCCCCGTTTATATGTGTTTAAATCTTTCTTTGGGGCTGAAAATGCATTATAAATGGATTTTATGCTTGAATCTTTGTACCCGTATGTTTATGTATGATTATGTTCATGTATGGTGCTTTTATATGTGTTGGGTATGCTTAGAAGTATATGTTTAGGCCTTGAACAGATGCTAGAACAGGTTGGGAATGATTCTGAAGTTTAGAACTGCACAACTATTGGCCATGCGCCCATACAAGGCCCATGCGCCTGAAATTTTAGTAGAAAAATGCCTAAGTACAGGCCATGCGCCCAACTAGGGTTCATGCGCCTGGAAAATTGCCTTAGAAATTCTAAGTAGGGGCTCAGGCGCCCCAATAGTGCCAATGTGCCCAAACAGTGCCTAAATATTCTAAGTGTTGCTCATGCGCCCAAGTATTCTCATGCGTCCAAGTATTCTCATGCTCCCAAGTATTCTTATGCGCCCAGGATGATGGAGTGCCCAAGTTTTTTCCCATGCGCCTAGGAGGCTCATGCGCCTAGAAGTGATTTGGAAATGCCTAAGTATAGAGGTCATACGCCTGAATAGTTGAAATACGCCTAGGCAGTGCTCATGCGCTTGCATAGTCCTCATGCACCTAGAACACTTAGCTAATTTTCTAGAATTTTGGAGTGAGCAGAATTGTAGGGTTTGACCTTGGGTTGACCTGCTTATGCTATTTTATTATTTTATCCATGCCTTGTGTTTGCTCTTATGTTCCCTATTATAATTATAATGTGGCCTTATGTGATTTGTTTGTAATTATGAAGTATTATTAATCAAGTGAAAGATTAATACTAATGAAAAGTGGAACATAAAGAACGTAAGAAAGTCTTGCAAGCAAATTCATAATGAGGTTCACAACAGCTAGGTTGTTAGCTCAACTGTGTGTGGTTTAGCTAACCCTAGAGGATAGACACAAGGTCAATCTTTAAGATTGAGGGGACCACTGTTGCTGCCCCGGTACTGGAGTCAGCATTAGTGCACCACGGATGGGGTCTATTTATAGACCTCAGGCCCAGTACCAGGTTTATGCGCATTATATGGGGGTATAGCACTTTGGTCCATATTGAAGTGAAAGATTAAAAAGGGTAAAAGGTTTAAATGAACGGCCATGGAAATGGTGAAGAAAGTTAATAATGATGATAATGAATATCAATTGAACGTATGTATGATGCATGAACATGTATGAAAGATTTGTAAAGTATTTTAAAGGGTATTTTCCTATATTAAGCTTACTTGGTATTTTCTAATGATTTTAAAACTAGAACTCACTCGGCAAAGCTGATTTTTATGCATTTTCAGTTGGCAGGTAATATTGCTGAGGATGGCACTCAGGGAGGCTACTCATCGGGACAAGGCTGACATCCATTCATGAATATAACATTGTTGTTTTGTAATGGAAACTAATGATCTTTTGTAACTATTAACAAATATGTATTGCTTAGCAACAGTGGTTATAAACTATTGAATGGCTTTTGATATTTAAGTTCCGCTGCAATGTTTGATAAATTATAAAATGTTTTATAAATTGTGTTGTGAATGTCCAACTGTGAGGTTTCCTGGAACGGGGCCTTACAAGTTGGTATCAGAGCCAAAGTTTAAGAGAAATAGGTAAATATTTTCAAAAACATAAACTTAAACTGAGAATGGGACGAATGGAGGGATGCCAGCCCAAGTAGCTACGTGCCATCAGGTATTTCTTTTCGTAAAGATAACCGGCATTATGTGCCTGTGCTATTTGATTTATGTGCCTTTAGTAGATTTAAATACTAATGTAGTCAGGATAGGAAATGCTCGGGGGATGAAGAGTAAAGTAAGTGGCTAAACTCAACTGGCCACTGTAATTAGGGACTTACTATACTTAACATTAACTGAGCTATTACCTTGAATGACCGTGTTGGTGTTTGAATCTTATAGAGTTTAAGAGGATGGCTAGAGGAAGATCATCGAAAGCTTCTCGTAGTGGAACGCAGGGCATTCGTGGTAGGCCACGTAGTGCTAGGAAGCAGACCAAGACTACAGAGACGGCTCATGCTGAGCCCGAGCTTCATCACCCGGAGGGGGTGGATGAGAGTGCCAACTTGAGAGCCTCGATGAAGGAGGCAGTGGTGGAGGAGGTTCACCAAGTCATGCAGACAATCCTACCGTCTGTCATGACTGAAGTGATCCGAGCTGTGAGGGAGGATGAACGAAAGGAGAAGGAAGAGGAGAGTGAGAACGACTGCTGGCAGGAGAGGTGATATGAGGGATCACGATGAGGAGGAGGAGTTGGATGGAAGAAGGGGAGCCTCGAGTGATGACGAGGAGGTGATAGTGCGGGAAGCCACAAGAGGATGCAGCTATGGGGCGTTCCGAAGGTGTAAACCCCCTAATTTCGATGGCAATGGCAATGCCGCAGCTGCTCACTGCTGGGTACGAGAAATGGAAGAGGTGCTAGAGATCAGCGAGTGTCGGGAGGATCAAAAGGTGAAGTTCGCCACTCACTCCTTCGTTGACACTGCGCTGTATTGGTGGGACAATCGTGTCCAAGCCGAAGGCAATCGGGCCTTTGGAAGGATGAGGTAGGAAGAACTGAAGAGGTTGGTGATCGAGGAGTTCTGTCCTCATATGGAGCTTGACAAGATGAGAGAGAGTTCCTACAGCTGGAGGCGGGAACTATGTTTAACAACCAAACCCTAGGTCATAATTCTAACCTTTAACCTCCTGCATCAGTATCCATACAATTAATATTAATGTTAATATCATTATTATTATTAGTAGTAGTGTTATTATTGTTACTGCTACTATGGTCATTCTTATTATTTTATGTGCTATTTGAGATGATTTACCTAAGTCTAGCCTTAGCATAGAATAACTTAGTGTTCCAGGAAAGTCAATTAGTCACCCTTGCAAAAATTAAATCTTAGTTGAAACAATTAAAATGTGTATATATACACATAATTCATGGTTGAAACACACTTATGCATGCTTAATGCTTAACAACTAACTAGTGTTTACCATCAAAAATACTACACTACAAAATAATACTACATAATAACAATAACTTTAAAAAAATTAAAATAAGTCACTCCACAAGCCTCCAAGCTCGGCCGCCCCTTTCACCACAATCTCCACCAATCCATTCCCTTTTACACCACCCACAATTGCCACCATCCTCCACCACTATCTTTGCATGCAAACTTGAACACACTCCACCCTCATTCTCAACTCTCATTCTCTCTTCTCTCATATTGGATTCTCTCTAGTAGAAACACACACACACCCACGGTTCTAACACCATTTCAGCCATAATCATCGAAGAACATCATCAAACATCATCGGTCAAGCATCAAACTAGCAAGAGGGTGTTATCTTGGGAGCTTTTGATACACGGTTTCATCAAGTTCGACTTCTCCAGCCCTTTTTCGAATCTTTCCAGATCTTTTTGTCCCTCTACACTCTCCAAATCATGAACCATACAAAGAGTAAGCTTCATCTTACCCGAAACAAGCTATGTCATATGGTATTCTTTCTTTTATCCACCAAAAACCTTACTTTCTTTGTTCTAACAGAAGTCTACTGCTATCACCTTGTTCTTGAGGAGCTTCTAACATCCTTTAAGGTATCTCAATCGATATGTTAGTGATTTTATGGGTGGAACTCGATTTACACCATGAAAACCCTCTTTTTGGGTGATGTTTGCACCATCTAACTTGCACATCTAGTAACCCTCCGAAGTAAAGATTGTAACCTGCTCAAAAATAGTTTTCAAACCTTTTAATAACCTGTTTTTAAAGTTACAAAAGGATTTGGTAATGTTTAAGCATGATCTGTAACGTTTTACACATGTGTAATGAGTTTAAATGGTGAAAACACACAACTACAAGCTTATTTCAGGGTTTCATGTTAAATCCGTATGTTAGAGATATTTTTCTGAAGTTTTTAAGTTATTAGTTGTGTATAATGTGATGTTAATGGCTGAAAATAATAATAGTATGGACTTGTAGGCATTTTGAGCTTATTTTGAGACCCGAAAGGTGGTAAAATGACTTAAAAGTATGAGAAATTAGAGTATAACCATGTTAAAACGAATTCCAGGCTCTAAAAGAGTTAATAAAGTTATTTAAATCGTATTTGTTGAATAAATGGTCAAAAATGCTTTAAATGGAATTTTTAGTTAAAAACCGGTATTAACCGGGTAACGTTTGGAGGAAAGCCTTGGAAATAATGGTATAAAACCAAAATCCATGGAAACCATGTTATTCCAGTAAGTTAGGAACTATAAGAGTTAATGATGGTTAAAAATTGGTCAAACAAGTTTTTAAACGGTCAATTTCGGGTAAAAACGCGTTTTAACGAGTTAAACTTAAAAATGAGACTTTCAACAAAAAAGGCTTGAAAATACATTCTTGACAGATTATAAATCTTTTTAAAAGTCCTTAAAATAATATTTAAAGTTTTAATACATAAAACTATAAGATTCAATGCTTAACAGTTAAAAACATTCGGTATTACCGTAACCGGTAACTTAAAACATATGTTCACCAACTCAAATTTAAAATCTGCAAAATTTGGGAGTTTAACTTATTAATAATGTAATATTTAACTTCAAAATTCGGTTATGGGGTCATAAAGGTCATTAAATGTAAAGAAGCAAACTTTAGGGTAGAAAATGTAAATTCTGAAACTTGAAGGACTAAACAGTAAATTCCACCAAAACTCTATAAATCGACCCTATGAACTAGTAATCACTAGGTAAACTTAATTTAACTTGTATCAATGACCTAATAGTGTAAAACATGAGTTCCCCTTAAGAAACCCTAGCTTTCTATAAAAGGAAACTTTTAAATGCAAGCCTTAGCAAATATAAGCAAGTTGAACATTTAACTTCTTAACACACTTTTTCCACCTCATGTGACCTTATAACTAGTGTCTTATCACTTAATCTTGATGGTATTGTGCTAGACTTGAAACTTTCCCGGTACTCGAAGAACCCGTTGCTTGAAACTTAAGGTGAGTTCTAGTGTTCCCTTTTTACTACTGTTTTTTGGGATGAAGCATGCTCTGTTTAAAACTGAACTATTACTATGCTATATTATGATGCTATATGTTGTGGAAATGTTAGAACCTGCTTTTACTTTTATCACGATCATTAATTCTTGTGTGAACCGCTTGTTTTATATGGGTAGATCTACTTGGGGAATCCCCCACACATAGTGCCTTCCGTGATGAACGGGAAGGGTACCACACTGAGATCCTGCAGGGTCGTTTGTGTCATGTGCCAGGTTTTTATAAGATACTAGGGTGAACCATCTGGCAAGTATGGTCCACTGTTTGAGGCTCAGTTCTTCCTTCGGGATTAACCGGTACAACATAACTTTTGAAGAGGCTAGCCGGGATTGAGTGCAGGGTTGATTGTGATCCACACAACAATGAAACTATGACTGTTAAATCAAATGTGGATTTTATTGAATCCTTTTGTGTTAAACTTTAAGCACTTGAATTCACCAACTTTTTAGTTGACAAAATTTTCTTTGAGCATGTTTCAGGTAACCCGTGATGAAGGTCTGGCTTTTGTAGAAGACTTATAACGACCTAGCACCGTGACCCATGGCATTTGCTTTGTTTAGTTTTAAAACATTTGGAACAAGTTAAATTTGGTTATCATGGAACAATTTGTGCTGATGAATTATGTACTTGTATTGGTGGCTAGACCTACTTCTAGCCTGGTTTTTCTTTAAACAATAATGCAATGTGATGTTCTCTCTTTTTGTGCTCTTATGATGGTTTGTTTCTGCTGTCATATGTTGTTGCTAGTCTATGACGTCCCACCCTACCTGGGCCTGGGGTGTGACAGATTGGTATCAGAGCCAAAGGTTGTAGAGAAGTCGGGAATACCATAGTAGACCCTAGGCTACAACCCTGATACCTTAGGACCATCCTTATGGGAAAATGTTGGGATGATCGGGTTGGGTAAATTGATGATTACACTTGATCAACGTAATCATGAATTTAGCAGATGCATAAATTCCAGCATGGACCTTTAGGTAATGATTGGACCATTTTCGTTTGAGATATGATTTCTAAAACTTACATTGAGTGGTCTAAAGGTTTTTCCTTAAACGAACTACTTTACTTGTTATTATTGGAAGAGACTACTCATTCCTGATACTATTGCTTTCTGATACCTCTGGTTATTGATACTGTTGGGATATCTGATACTATTGCCATCAGTACTATAAGTACTACTATTATTATAATCATGAGCTATGAGAAACCAAATTACTCATGATATTCTTATAGGAAATCCAAGCTATGGCCGACAAAGGGAAGGCACCTGCGTACCCAACTGACGGTACTTCACTAGCTGGGAGCCATAAGAAGGCGATGCCGCAAACGGAATATGAAGAATAAATGAGGAGATGCAGACATCCGGGCTGGATATCCGTTACATCCGACGACATTAAGCTATCAGAGGACTCTTCCTCGACATCCCCCTCCAGGAGCCGAATACGCTCCCATTCACCACATGTCGCAGCTCCTACCCACTCACCTATCGGGGATAGGGGTGCACGTGTTATCACCCGTCCATGCAAAAGTACTAGGCTAGGACCCTTAGTCTCCTTTAGGATGCCACCTCCTCCTCCACCACCTGTTAGGACTCCGACACCTGCACCACCGATGTTTGACCCGCTCAGACACCACACATGATGAGCACCGGATGCCACCGAGGCTCAGCATGTATGATGGCCCTAGTGTGCTAGTTGGTGACTGGTACTCCCTGTCTAGCCACCGGGCAAGCGACGTAGGTCCCTCTGATGCTGCATTGGATGAGATTCTGAAGACAGTCTGTCGCCACGAGCTGACACTCCAGCACGCCACTCGGACCTCTCAGTCCGCCTAGTTTCAGGCCATGATGGCTTCGCATGGGGTCCAGCGGTTGGAGCAAGAGCAAAGGAAGAAGAACTCAGGGTGGCTAGGGTGGCTGAAGAAGAAGTGGATGTGAGAGCGTGGAGAAGAAGTGGGATTGTCTGTCTTTTAGATAGTTGAAGGAAACAATTTTTATTATTATCAGATACTATTATTATTTATTATGGGGGGTGATGGCACCTTCCAACTTTTAAGAGTATAAATCTGATCCAATTATGTTTTGCTGATACTATTAACCCAATCTATCTATGAAACTATTTCTATTGATGCTAAATTTCATAGGGTAATTTGTATTGAATTGCAATGTGTCATGTTAGGCGTTGGGAATTTTGACTTGTGTCCATTCTGGGTGAATTATCATAAATTAATGTAATGGAACATATTTAGAGGTATTTAGTGGTGTGTATATTACACTCCCTCCTATTAGAATGCGGTATATTAGGATAAGTGATGCATGGGCTAATTGAAACCAATTATGAGATGCTAAACGAATTTATCTATGATGTTATCAGAATGCCGACCAGACAAGGAACCCGTATTGGAAGACAAGGAGCTACTAGAGGTCGTCGTGAGGGAGCTAGACAGACAGGAAACCAACCCCCTACTCCACCAGGAACTCCACATGGAGAGTGTTGAATCAATATTTTAGATTCGTTGAGCCTGGATCTTAGGATTCATCAGTTTCAGATCCGAAAATTCAAAACTAAAGACGGGTGGAAGTGTGTGAATTGAAGAACAAGGATGTGTGTGTAATGTATAATGTTATGATTTCATTGATATTGAATAACAAATTACAATGAAGAAACATATACAGATATGGATGAACATCAAACCCACCCAAAGGAGAGAAATTCTCCTTGGGTGGTGATTTACACCATGAAAAACACACACTTAAGAACTACAAGCCACTCACACACTTTGCAACAACCACACATTACAAGTGGCACTAGTGGTTCTATTTGTAATGTTTTTACATCATGACCTAATTTTGACTTTTCTTGTGGTCTTAATGTTGACTTTGCCTTGTTGACTTTGTCTTGTGTTTGTTTTGTTCTGTTTATCAACTTGGTCTCTGAACTTGTACAATGAGATCTTCAGTTGGCTTTGATTTTGGTTTGGAAAGCTTCAGTTTATCAATTGTTGAACCCAACAGAGAGAATGCCAATCAGGGGAATGATGAGAGAATTGCCAACCTCGTAGCACAACAAATTGCTAACGCCATTCCGACCATCATCGCTCAGTTCAATGCGGACCGGAGCAACCCCGATGGTAATGATGGATTCGGGAACGATGAGGGCAACAATGAGGAAGCTGAAGCATTAAGGAATGGATGCTCCTACAAAACCTTTATGGCGTGTAAGCCAAAGGATTTCTATGGTACCGAGGGTGCGATAGAGACCTACCGATGGATCGACGAAATGGAAGCTGTTTTAGATATCAGCGAATGTAAGATGGAACACATGGTGAGGTTTGCTTCCCAATCACTAAAGGGATCGGAACTAGAATGGTGGAAGACTGTTACTCAGCCCCGGGGAAGAAACGCTGCTAACCGAATGAGCTGGACCGAATTCAGGGAATTGATAACCAACAAATACTACCCAATCAACTAACTAGAGAAACTGGAGTCTGAATTCTTGAGCTTAGAAATGAAAGGTCCTAACTACACTGAGTACGTCAACCGCTTCATAGCCCTGTCTCGACTAGTGCCACACCTGGTGACACCGGAATCCACATTTCATTTGGGGACTACATCCTAGAGTCAGGGGTATGGTTCGATCCTCCAGGCCCTTAACCCTTCAAGCTGCGGTTGACTTCACCAGTAGTTTGATTGATGATTTAGTCAGGGCTGGATGGACTGAACAAACCAGGGCTGACGAAATAAGGAAGCCGATAGGTGAGAAGAGAAAGTGGTTTGATGTGAAGAAAGAAATTGGTAGAAGTAGTGGGTCAAGCAAGAAGAGTTTTGAAGGTATGAGGCGCGATGACCAGGGTGGAAGGACTCGAAAGCTATACTCGGGTACAAGCCCATTCTACAACAAGTGCAAACTGCATCATCAAGGGGAGTGCAACCCGATGCCTTGCTTTCGATGCAAACGACCAGGTCATTTAATTAAGGATTGTACGTATGCGCCAGGTAAACAATGCTATGAGTGTGGAGATCCAGGGCACATGAGGAATAAGTGTCCTAAGCTAGGGAGAGATAAGGACACCAGACCCAACAAGCCCCAGGGATGAGCATTCGTGATGGATCCAGCCGGTGCTCGTAAGGAACCTGATGTGGTCAATGGTACGTTCCTTATAAACAACCATCCAGCTACCGTTCTATTTGATACTGGAGCAACTGCTAGTTTTGTCTCTCGTACTTTTAGGCCTTTGATTGACTTGAGTGCATGTGTCATGACTGATACGTTTACCCGTAGAATTAGCTGACGGTAACATCTTAGAAACTAATGAAGTCATCAAAGATTGCTTTATGAATCTAGAAGGAAATACATTTAAGATAAACCTGATGCCTATTAATCTAGGAGGATTCGATGTGGTTGTTGGTATGGATTGGCTGGCTAGGCATAGAGTCGAAATCGTGTGTGATGAACGCCTACTTAAGATACCATTGAACGATGGGAAGGTGTTAGTTGTTCATGGTGAAAGAAGTAACATGCTATATCCTATGATATCCCATTTAAAGGCGACCAAGAGTTTCATGAAGGGATGCCCAGCTTTCATAGTCTATGTAATGAAAGCCAAAGAGGAAAAGGAGATTGAGGATATACCAGTGGTTTCTGAATATCCGGAAGTATTTACCGAAGACCTACCGGGACTCCCTCCAACTCGACAGGTTGAGTTCCAAATAGAACTATTGCCTGGTGCTGCACCAGTAGCCAAGGCACCGTACCGACTCGCCCCTCCCGAGATGAAAGAACTAATGCTACAAATCCAAGAGCTACTCGACAAGGGATTTATACGGCCGAGTGTTTCTCCATGGGGTGCCCCGGTACTATTTGTGAAGAGGAAGGATGGAACCCTACGTACGTGTATTGATTACCGGGAACTAAACAAGCGGCAAGCTATTTTTCCAAAATAGATTTAAGATCAGGGTACCATCAGCTGAAGATAAGAGAGTAAGACATACCCAAGACCGCCTTTAGCACTAGATATGGACATTATGAGTACTTGGTCATGCCCTTTGGACAGACTAATGCACCAGCGGCATTTATGGATCTCATGAACCGAGTGTGCCGCCCATATCTAGACAAATGTGTGATCGTGTTTATCGACGACATCCAGATCTACTCTCGTAGTAAGGAAGAGCATGAGAAGCACCTTAGGTTGATTCTTGAGTTACTCAAGAATGAGCAGCTATATTCCAAATTCTCCAAATGCGAATTTTGGATGCGAGAGATCCAATTTCTAGGGCATGTCGTAAATAAAGATGGAATTCAAGTGGACCCTTCAAAGATAGAGGCTATTAAGAACTGGAAAATTCCGGAAACTCCTACCGAGATAAGGCAGTTCCTTGGATTGGCCGGATACTATAGAAGATTTATCAAGGACTTCTCGCGTATTGTGCAACCGTTAACTGCTTTGACTAAGAAGAATACAGCTTTTGTGTGGGAACAAGAGCACAATGAAGCATTCAAAACACTCAAGGAAAAACTGTGTAGTGCACCTATCCTCGCCCTCCCAGAAGGAGTTGAAGATTTCGTGGTCTATTGTGACGCCTCGCGTCAGGGACTAGGATGCATGCTAATGCAGCGCAACAAGGTAATTGCTTATGCATCAAGACTGCAGAACGATCATGAGAAGAACTACACAACGCATGATCTAGAATTGGGTGCCGTGGTGTTTGCACTCAAAATGTGGAGGCATTATCTCTATGGCACAAAGTGCATTATCTACACTGACCATAGAAGTTTGCAACACATTCTTGATCAGAAGATGCTAAACATGTGTCAGAGAATATGGGTTGAGCTACTGAATGATTACGAATGCGAGATTCGCTACCATCCCGGCAAGGCCAATGTAGTGGCAGATGCCTTGAGCAGGAAAGAAAGAGAAAAACCCCTCTGTGTCCGTGCATTAAGGATGAGCGTGTATACCGACCTCATCGCGAAACTAAAAGAAGCACAAGACAAAGCGCTAAAGGAAGTTAACTTAGCAGAGGAATCATTAACAGGAATGGAGAAGCGATTTGAGATGAGTGACGATGGTATATATAAACATGAAGGGAGAACGTGGGTACCAAAATATGGGGGAATTAGAGAGGTGATCCTAGATGAAGCCCACAAATCTAGGTACTCGGTTCACCCCGGAAGTGACAAAATGTACCAAGATCTAAAGGCACTTTTCTGGTGGCCTGGAATCAAGAAATCAATCGCCATTTATGTTGGGAAGTGTCTGACGTGCCCCATGGTAATGGCTGAAAATCAAAAACCATCAGGGACGTTACAACAGCCCAAAATTCTAGAATGGAAATGGGATAACGTCACGATGGATTTTGTTACAAAGTTACCCAGAACTTTCAGAGGTCATGATGCTATCTGGGTAATAGTTGATCAGTTAACTAAATCAGCTCACTTCTTGCCGATTCGGGAAGACTACGACCTAACAAAGCTGGCCCAACTGTACATTGATGAAATAGTAACCAGGCATGGGGTGCCACTATCAATCATCTCCGACCGTGATAGTTGTTTCACTTCTCGTTTCTGGAAGTCACTCCAGCAAGCTCTAGGAACCTGTCTGGATTTAAGCACTGCATACCATCCACAAACTGACGGTCAGAGTGAAAGAACCATCCAAACCTTGGAAGATATGCTAAGGGCTTGCGTGATTGACTTTGGTGGGAACTGGGATAACCATCTTCCTACAATAATAGTTACCACGCAAGTATAAAAGCAGCTCCATATGAGGCCCTATATGGCAGGAAATGCCGATCACCGTTGAGTTGGAATGAGATCGATGATAGCCAAGTAATGGGACCCGACATCGTGATGGAGACCACCGACAAAATATTTAAAATCAAGGAGTGTTTAAAAGAAGCCAGAGACCGTCAGAAGAAATATGCTGACAGAAGGCGAAAACCTTTAGAATTTCAAGTGGGTGACAGAGTAATGCTAAAAGTAGCACCATGGAAGGGAACTGTGATATTTGGAAAGAAAGGAAAGGTAAGCCCAATATACATAGGACCATTTGAGATACTAGCAAGAATTGGCCCTGTGGTGTATAAATTAAAGCTACCTCAAGAGTTAAGTTACATACATGACACCTTCCATGTGTCAAATTTGAAGAAGTGCATGGTAGATAAGACCATGGAGTTACCTTTGAAAGAAGCGAGGATTAATGACAAGTTGAACTTCGTGGAAGAGCCAATAGAGATCACCGACCGGCTGGTCAAGAAACTCAGGCGAAGTCGCATACCTAAAGTCAAGGTAAGAAGGAATTCTAAGCGAGGACCTGAATTCACATAGGAGCGAGAAGATGAGATGAGAAAGAGTTATCCATTACTCATTCTGGAATTTATCGAAGCTCAAAATTTCGGGACGAAATTTCCAAAACGGTGGGAGAATGTAACAACCGACCCCTAGGTCATAATTCTAACCTTTAACCTCCTGCATCACTATCCATACAATTAATATTAATGTTAATATCATTATTGTTATTAGTAGTAGTGTTATTATTGTTACTACTACTATGGTCATTCTTATTATTTTATGTGCTATGTGAGATGATTTATCTAAGTCTAGCCTTAGCATAGAATAACTTAGTGTTCCGGGAAAGTCAATTAGTCACCCTTGCAAAAATTAAATCTTAGTTGAAACAATTAAAATGTGTATATATACACATAATTCACGGTTGAAACACACTTATGCATGCTTAATGCTTAACAACTAACTAGTGTTTACCATCAAAAATACTACACTACAAAATAATACTAAATAATAACAATAACTAATAAAAATTTAAATTAAATCACTCCACAAGCCTCCAAGCTCGGCCACCCCTTTAACCACCCTCTCCACCAATCCATTCCCTTCTACACCACCCACAATTGCCACCATCCTCCACCACTATCTTTGCATGCAAACTTGAACACACTCCACCCTCATTCTCACCTCTCATTCTCTCTTCTATCATCTTGGATTCTCTCTAGCAGAAACACACACACACCCATGGTTCTAACACCATTTCAGCCATAATCATCGAAGAACATCATCAAACATCATCGGTCAAGCATCAAACTAGCAAGAGGGTGTTATCTTGTGAGCTTTTGATACACAGTTTCATAAAGTTCGACTTCTCTAGCCCTTGTTCGAAGCTTTCCAGATATTTTTTTCCCTCTACACTCTCCAAATTGTGAACCATTCAAAGAGTAAGCTTCATCTTACCCGAAACAAGCTATGTCATGTGGTATTCTTTCTTTTATCCACCAAAAACCTTACTTTCTTTGTTCTAACCAAATTATACTGCTATCACCTTGTTCTTGAGGAGCTTCTAAAATCCTTGAAGGTATCTCAATCGATATGTTAGTGATTCTATGGGTGGAAATCGATTTACACCATGAAAACCCTTTTTTTGGGTGATGTTTGCACCATCTAACTTGCACATCTTGTAACCCTCCGAAGTAAAGATTGTAACCTGCTCAAAAACATTTTTCTAACCTTTTAATAACCTTTTTTTAAAGTTACAAAAGGATTTGGTAATGTTTAAGCATGATCTATAACGTTTTACACATGTGTAATGAGTTTAAATGGTGAAAACACACAACTACAAGCTTATTTCATGGTTTCATGTTAAATCCGTATGTTATAGCTTTTTTTTAGAAATTTTTGAGTTATTAGTTGTGTATAAGGTGATGTTAATGGCTGAAAATAATAAAAGTATGGACTTGTAGGCATTTTGAGCTTATTTTGGGACCCGAAAGGTGGTAAAATGACTTAAAAGTATGAGAAACTAGAGTATAACCATGTTAAAAATAATTCCAGGCTCTAAAAGAGTTAATAAAGTTATTTAAATCGGATTTGTTGAATAAATGGTCAAAAATGCTTTAAGTGGAATTTTTAGTTAAAAACAGGTATTAACCGGGTAACATTTGGAGGAAAGTCTTGGAAATAATGGTATAAAACCAAAATCCATGGAAACCATGTTATTTCAGTAATTTAGGAACTATAAGACTTAATGATGGTGAAAAATTGGTCAAACAAGTTTTTAAACGGTCAATTTCGGGTAAAAACGCGTTTTAACAAGTTAAACTTAAAAATGAGACTTTCAACAAAAAGGGCTTGAAAATACATTATTGACAGATTATAAACCTTTTTAAAAGTCCATAAAATAATATTTAAAGGTTTAAGACATAAAACTATCAGATTCAATGCTTAACCGTTAAATACCTTCGGTATTACCGTAACCGGTAACTTAAAACATATGTTCACCAACTCAAATTTAAAATCTAGAAAATTTGGGAGTTTAACTTATTAATAATGTAATATTTAACTCCAAAAGTCGTTTATGGGGTCATAAAGGTCATTAAGTGTAAAGAAGCAAACTTTAGGGTAGAAAATGTAAATTCTGAAACTTGAAGGACTAAACTGTAAATTCTACCAAAACTCTATAAATCGACCCTATGGACTAGTAATCAATTGGTAAACTTAATTTAACTTGTATCAATGACCTAATAGTGTAATAACATGAATTCCCTTTAAGAAACCCTAGCTTTCTATAAAAGGACACTTTTAAATGCAAGCCTTAGCAAATATAAGCTAGTTGAACATTTAACTTCTTAACACATTTTGTCCACCTCATGTGACCTGAGAGCTAGTGGCTTATCACTTAATCTTGATGGTAGGGTTCTAGACTTGAAACTTTCCCGGTACTCGAAGAACCCGTTGCTTGAAACTTAAGGTGAGTTCTAGTGTTCCCTTTTTACTACTGTTTTTGGGATGAAGCATGCTCTGTTTAAAACTGAACTATTTATGTGCTATATTATGATTCTATATGTTGTGTAAATGTTAGAACCTGCTTTTACTTTTATCACGATCATTAATTCTTGTATGAATCGCTTGTTTTATATGGGTAGATCTACTTGGGGAATCCCCCACACACAGTGCCTTCCATGATGAACGGGATGGGTACCACACTGAGATCCTGTGGGGTCGTTTGTGTCATGTGACAGGTTTTTATAAGATATTAGGGTGAACCATCCGGCAGGTATGGTCCACTGTTTGAGGCTCAGTTCTTCCTTCGGGATTAACTGGTACAACATAACTTTTGAAGAGGCTAGCCAGGACTGAGTGCAGGGTTGATTGTGATCCCCACAACTTAACTTTTCCGCTGCCATATGTTGTTGCTAGTCTGTGACGTCCCACCCTACCTAGGCCCGGGGTGTGATACTATGACCCACCAACAATACACCGCCAAATTTAACGAGATGGCGAGGCTGGTGCCCGATCAGGTTACGCCAGCAACAAGGAAGATTAAGCGGAATATTCAGGGTTGCTAGCTGACATTCACAGACACTTGATTACTTCCCAGCCAAGCACTTTTAGGTCGGCAGTGGATTTGGAGGGAAGACTGTATGACGAAAGGGAGGTAGCGGTGGTTGAGGTGAAGTGGACTGGTGGGGGCGATAGGAGTTGGAACGGGAAGAGATTCGGGCGTGGTGGCTTCATCCCAAATAACAAGAGGCCGAGGATGGATGACCGCTGGGTTGTTGCTGCAAGCTCAGGGTTGAAGCGATGTGACAAGTATGGGAAGGAACATAAAGGGGAATGCCGTTTGGCATCGAATATCTGCTTCAGATGTGAGGTGCTTCCATTATGGCGGGACGGGCCACAGAAGCCACGAGTGCATGAAGCCGAGGGCTGAGAGCTCTGGGGGCAAGAAGGTGGCTGAACAAGAGGGGCAGAGGGCAAGTGCCAGAGCCTTCACGATGACCCGAGAGGGAGCACGGGTAGACCCCGACGTCATGTCAGGTATGTTTCTAGTAAATCAAACTTGTGCCTCTGTATTATTTGATTCTGGTGCTAGTAGGAGTTTCATATCTACTGCTTTCTGTGCTAAGTTGCCTGTTAGTAGTAAAAGTATTGATGAGACCTTTGACGTAGAAACTTTTATTGGTAAGTCAACCAGAATTTCTTGTATGATTGAAGATTGTGGCATAGAACTAGAAGGCCATTGGTTCTCTGCTAAGCTATATGTGATGCCCCTAGGAGGATTTGATGTAGTACTAGGGATGGATTGGTTAGCAGCCTATGAGGCGAACATCGTGTGTCGCAAGAAGATGATTCGATTAGTTGCGCCCGATGGAAGTGCGGTGACGGTTTATGGTGATTGTGTCACTACGGTCCCGAAGGTGATATGAATGATGGTGGCAGAGAAGTGCATGAGACGGGGATGTAGTGCCTACCTGGCGTATGTAAAGGATGTGGACGCGTCGATACCACAATTGTCAGAAGTGCCCGTTGTGTGTGATTTCCCAGACTTGTTCCCAGAAGACTTACCAGGCATGCCACCGGACCACGAGATTGAATTTCAGATTGACCTGATACCCGGTGCGCAACCAGTTGCAAAGGCACCATATCGGTTAGCTCCGACTGAGATGAAAGAACTGATGGATCAGCTACAGGAACTGATGGATAAGGGGTTTATTAGACCGAGTATCTGTCTTTGTGGTGCTCCGGTATTATTCGTAAAGAAGAAAGACGGTAGTATAAGGATGTGTATAGACTACCGAGAGTTGAACAAGTTGACAGTAAAGAACCGATACCCCCTACCGAGAATTGATGACCTATTTGATCAGCTTCAGGATGCCAGTTGGTTTTCCAGGATAGATCTTCAATCTGGCTACCATCAGCTGAAGGTAAAGGAACAAGACATCCCGAAGATAGCATTCTGCATGCGTTATTGACATTACGAGTTTCTCGTTATGTCATTCGGTTTAACTAACGCGCTAGCTGCCTTTATGGATCTGATGAACCGAGTGTGCCGGCCTATGTTAGATAAATCAGTGATTGTGTTTATTGATGATATACTGATTTATTCGAAGAGCGAAGAAGAACATGCTGACCATATACACGAAGTGTTAGGGACACTTAGGAGGGAGAAGCTATATGCTAAGTTCTCCAAGTGTGCTTTTTGGTTGCGCGAGGTTCAATTTTTGGGTCACGTGGTAAATTCTAAAGGAATTATGGTGGACCCGGCGAAGGTTGAGGCGGTGATGAAATGGAAGTCTCCAAAGACGCCATCTGAGATTCGTAGTTTCTTGGGTTTGGCGGGCTACTACCAAAGGTTTATTCAAGACTTTTCCAAAATAGCCTCACCTTTGACCAAATTTACTCGTAAGGATGTGAAGTATGTGTGGGGATGAGAACAGGAGGATGCGTTTGAGGAGTTAAAGGCAAGATTAACTCAGGCTCCTGTCTTGACACTGCCCGAAGGGAGTGAGGATTTAGTGGTCTATTCCGATGCCTCCTATTCGGGACTGGGTTACGTACTAATGTAGCGTGCAAAAGTGATAGCATATGCATCCCGCCAATTACCCCACTCATGACTTAGAATTAGCTGCAGTGGTCTTTGCATTGAAAATTTGGAGGCACTATTTATACGGGACAAAGTGCACAATTTTCACTGACCACAAGAGCTTGAAGTATTTCTTTGAGCAGAAGGACCTCAACATGAGACAAAGGAGGTGGTTAGAGTTGATCAAGGACTATGATTACGAGATCCATTACCACCCGGGCAAGGCCAACGTAGTGGCCGATGCCCTTAGCCGGAAAGAGAGACCTGAGCCGATTCGTGTGAAGGCGTATCAGTTGGTGATGACCTCTGACATGATGACACAGGTCAAGGAATTTCAGAATGAGGCATTGAAAGAAGAACGCCTTAACTCTGAACGAATGAGAGGTCTAGTCACCGAATTGGGAGAAAACACCCATGGGGTTAAAACCCGCTTTGGACGGATGTGGATTCCTCGATATGGGGATCTACATGGACGAATTATGGATGAAGCTCATAAGACTCGATACTCCATTCATCCTGGTGCCACCAAGATGTATCAAGATATGAGGGAGGACTAGTGGTGGTCGGATATGAAACGCGATGTTGTAGAGTATGTGAGTAAGTGCCTTGCTTGCAAGTGAAGGCAGAACACCAGAAACCATAAGGGAAGATCCAACCGTTGGATATACCCGAGTGGAAGTGGGAGCACATCACCATGGACTTTATCACAAAGCTACCCCGTACTGCAAGGGGGTGCGATACCATTTGGGTGATAGTCGATCGTTTGACCAAGAGTGCTCACTTCCTACCGATCCGCAAGACGTATTCTTCTGAGAAATTAGCAGATCTGTTTATCAAGCAGATTGTAGCTCATCATGGCGTGCCGGTGTCTATTGTGTCAGATCGCGACACCCGGTTTATGTCTAAGTTCTGGAAGAGGTTTCATAATGCCATGGGGACGAGGCTACACATCAGCACAGCTTATCATCCTCAGACAGATGGTCAGTCTGAGTGGACGATTCAGACACCGGAGGATATGCTTCGTGCATGTGTGATTGACTTCGGAGGGAGTTGGGACGATCACCTACCGTTAGCAGAGTTCTCGTACAACAACAGTTATCATGCCAGCATTGGCATGCCACCATACGAGATGCTATTCGGCAAGAGGTGTAGGACGCCTGTATGTTGGGGAGACATTGGGCAGAAAGAATTGGGAAGCATTGAGGTGATCGAGGCTACGACTGAGAAGCTAGAAAAGATCAAAGCCTTTATGAAGGCAGCAAAAGACAGGCAAAAGTCATACGCCGATAAGAGGCGTAGACCAATTGAGTTCAATGTGGGTGATAAAGTCATGTTAAAGGTCTCGCCTTGGAAGGGAATCATTCGATTCAGGAAGAGGGGCAAACTGAGCCCGAGATACATAGGGCCTTTCCGAATCGTTGCACAAATAGGAGAGGTGGCCTATCGGCTAGAATTGCCTGACGAGTTAAGTGGAATTCATCCGACATTCCATGTATCCTATCTAAGAAAGTGCTTAGCCGACGAAGACATGATTGTACCACTGGAGGATATCGAACTGGATGAACGGCTCAACTATGTGGAGCAACCAGTGGCAATCATCGATCGGAAGGAGAAGTGGTTAAGGAATAAAGTGGTTCCACTTGTGCGGGTGCAGTGGAAACATCGAAAGGGTTCTGAGTCTACATGGGAAACCAAAGAAGAGATGAGGCAGCACTACCCTCAGTTATTTGAAGAATGACAGGTTTCGGGGACGAAACCTCTTTAAGGGGGGTAGACTTGTAAAACCCAAAAACTTGGTCAAATAAAAAGAAAAGAAAGCATTTTGAGGAAAATTAAAAGAAGGCAAAGATGAGGGGTGTTTTGTGTAAAAGTACACAAAACTCAATATTTTAATATAAAATGGGTATGGCCACCCATTCTAACACTCTCAGCCTGCTATTGTTTGACAAAAGCAAAGAAGGAAAGAGTCTGAATTGTTTCTCTCGGGTTCAAGGAGTAGAAGAGACTATTTTTGAACTTGGTAAGTATTTTCTTGTATAATTGGCTCGGTTTTGTTGGGTTTTCAACCTTAGGAACCGATCTCTAAGTGTTATTTGTGTTTTGGTTGGTTGCTTTGCTCGTTTAGGTGTTTGGACTCGTGTGTTAAAGCAAGTTTGGAGGAGTTTTACTTGTCTTCTACACTAGGTGAGTTCTAGGCCCTGTTTATATGTGTTTAAATCTTTCTTTGGGGATGAAAATGCATTATAAATGGATTTTATGCTTGCATCTTTGTACCCGTATATTTATGTATGATTATGTTCATGTATGGTGCTTGTATATGTGTTGGGTATTCTTAGAAGTATATGTTTAGGCCTTGAACAGATGCTAGAATAGGTTGGAAATGATTCTGAAGTTTAGAACTGCACAACTATTGGCCATGCGCCCATACAAGGCCCATGCGCCTGAAATTTTAGTAGAAAAATGCCTAAGTACAGGCCATACGCCCAAATAGGGTTCATGCGCCTGGAAAATTGCCTTAGAAATTCTAAGTAGGCGCTCAGGCGCCCCAATAGTGCCCATGCGCCCAAACTGTTACTAAATATTCTAAGTCTTGCTCATGCACCCAAGTATTCTCATGCGCCCAAGTATTCTCATGTGCCCAAGTATTCTCATGCACCCAGGATGATGGAGTGCCCAAGTGTTTTCCCATGCGCCTAGGAGGATCATGTGCCTAGAAGTGATTTGGAAATGCCTAAGTATAGAGGTCATACGCCTGAGTATTTGAAATGCGCCTAGGCAGTGCTCATACGCCTGCATAGTCCTCATGCGCCTAGAACACTTAGCTGATTTTCTAGAATTTTGGAGTGAGCAGAATTGTAGGGTTTGACCTTGGTTTGACCTGCTTATGCTATTTTATTATTTTATCCATGCCTTGTGTTTGCTCTTATGTTCCCTATTATTATTATAATATGGCCTTATGTGGTTTGTTCATAATTTTGAAGTATTATTAATCAAGTGAAAGATTAATACTAATGTAAAGTGGAACATAAAGAACGTAAGAAAGTCTTGCAAGCAAATTCACAATGAGGTTCACAACCGCTAGGTTGTTAGCTCAACTATGTGTGGTTTAGCTAACCCCAGAGGATACACACAGGGTCAACCTTTAAGATTGAGGGGACCACTTTTGCTGCCCCGGTACTGGAGTCAGCATTAGTGCATCACGGATGGGGTCTATTTATAGACCTCAGGTTTATTTAAATTTATTTAAATTTTATCAATTTATCATTTCAAACATCTATCTCAACTTTATTTAAATTTTATCAATTTACTTATAGTCTCAAGTTTCATTAAAAGTATATCTATTCAGCTTGTAGTCTCAAAAAATATTTAACATTCAAATATGAAGTAAGTATGATTATATTCACTAAAGAGTAATTCAAAAACTATTTTGAACTTTATGAAAACTATTTATATAAAGTATGTGTAATCTAGACTACATCACTGACCTACGGATCTGTTTAAAGCATCACCAATAATAACGTTTTTAAAGGGCTCAATGACAATGATGTGCCAACGGCCTTGCTCATATGAATCCAAGGATTGAAACAGGAATTATCAGTTTGAGTTAGCAAATAAAGATCGCGGAATTATCAATACTTGTTGTTTAATTAATTGTTTATGAAATTGAAATTGACGAAGACAAATGAAACAAATTGAAAACAGGATAAAATAATGCAACAAAAAGATTGTTTCAATTGAACTTCATTGATAATGAATTGATTACAATTGATATTAATGTTTTGATGACATGGTAATCCTCTATGATGTTCTTGGTGTTCTTGTGATTGCTATGTTGCTATATTGATTGATTGATTGATTGATATCGTTTCTATGAATATATGAATTTCTATTTGTGTATCGATATCTCTCAATCTCTCCTAAAAGAGTGCACCCATGGCTTATATATATAGGCAGAGGGATTCACTTTTTACAATAGTAAATGTAACTTTCTTATTGTGGTAAGAAAGTTACAGCAGTGAAATTCCTGATGTGACATCATAAATCCTCTGACAAAAAGTCAGTCTTCCGTAGATGTTGACTGATGACATCACTTCAGTCAGCTTGACTTGTTGACTTCGTGTTGTACTTTATGCGTGTTCATGCAAGTTGTTCTTCCGTAGGAAGTTGTTCTTTCGTAGGAATTGGTCTTCCGTAGGAGTCTTTATGATCATCATCTTGAACTTCATCCTCAGGAGCAAACTTCCTTCTTCCATAGCAGCAGCAACTTGATCTTTGGACTTGTTCTTCAGTAGATGTTGTGCTTCTGCAGGAGATCTACGGATGCATGTTGACTTGTTTCTTTTATGATCCACAGAACATCTATGGAATAACAAATTTGTTCATTCGCAGATAGTTCTTGTACTTTAGCCAATTTTCCAAATTGACCAAGTATGATGTTTTCCTGCAATTACACATACAATCAACACAAATAATATTTTGAGTTAACATATATGCAACTTGCATACAAAAGAATGAGATTTACAAAGGTTTATTACAAGAGATGACTAATCGTCTAAACCTATACAATGGATCTAGACCTAACAATACTCCCCCTTAGGTTTAGACTCTTGTAACCATTTGTTCAAATCTCTCAACTCTTAAACTCTTTCCAAAATATTTTTGTTTGATGTTGATTGAATGGTGATTTAGGTATGGATTATTTTGAGGAATGAAAATTTTGAATGTTGGCGGATAAAGAGGTTTATGTTATGAGAGCATTTTTCTAGGTCTGATAAGTGTTCTGTAAAAGTGAATAAAAATGACAACGGTCAGGTTATCATTTATACTCGCTTAGAAAATTTAAATCATTTTATTTAATGATGTAGGACCCTCAACCCTCATTACCCTTCCGTGGTTCTCCATAAGTAATTCTTCCGCAGAACATCTACGAAAGACAAACTTTTCTGTTTATCCATATCAACAGGTTAATTCTTCCGCAGAACATCTACGGATGGCAAAACTTATGATTTTGCTGTTTTCCTTACCAAAATAATTCTTCCGCAGAACATCTACGAAAGGAAAAATTTGTTATGTTTTTGTCGTTTATCCGTAGGGTACCAATCTACGGAAAGTCAATTTTGTTCTTTTTGATGTATGATCTTAATATCATGTTAGATCATTTGTTGTTTGCTGTTGGACCTTGTTGACTCTGCTTCATGGCAAATGTGCAAGATTGATTTATTAAAACTTCAGATATCCTGCAGCCAAGTTAGTGCTCAAGTTCTAATTTTCTTCATTTGAAAGTGATAAACTCAGTTTTTATGCTGATGACTACTCCCCCTAAATTTGTGATTAATCATGAACTTATGCATTTATCATAAATTTATTAAGAGAATAGCATGAAAAGCGATATGCTGTCCATCTTATTAGCAAAGAATAGATCAAAAACAAGATCTTTTTGTATTTTTGATTATAAGCGGAAACTTAAATATATTTATAAGCATTTACATCATACAATGGGATCATACTGTGACACTAAGCAACTCCCTGAAACATTTTTGTTTGATGATAGTAGACATAGATCTAGTGTTGATTGCAAGTATTATGATCCATATAAATTCAAAGAAGAGTATAGTTTCAACTTGTCATGATGTTTATCATGTTCTGGTATTAATTAAAGATAGACAAATATGGACTCCTCATTCAATTCACATTAGAGTTTGTCCTCCGTTTATGAGTCAATTCATCACTTTTTCACACTTAAAACTATGTTCTGTAAATTATAAGCTCTATCTTAAGATTTCTTTGAAATCTTATTAATGTTGATATGATTTTTCATGCACTTTGGGATAATATACCATTGATCACATTGGATTCTTTTAGAGCTGTTCCTTTTTGGAACTTCTTGATGATCAGCATCAGGACACCAGGTCTTTACTTACGTAAAACAAAGGTGCCTGTGAACCTAGGTCTTTGTTTACACAAAACGTTCATGATGCGTAAAGATAGAGGTTATAATGTGTTACAACATAGTGTGCTTGGGTGAGTAAGTTGATCACAGCAGGATAAGACTTACTTGCTTGCTCCTCAAAATGGAATTGCCCACAATTAGTCACCTTGGCATTATGTTAAGCATGGACTTGTTTATTTTCCACTCAAGCAGAACCTACTCACATATCAAATCACATCTGATCAGTCTTTATTGGGTGATAAAATTCATGAAAGTAAGCAAAGGTATAGTGTACTATCATTTCCTATGATATCAAATGCTTTTCCAAGAAAAACATATTAACAAGACAATATTTTTGGATTTTTATATGTTTATATATGTTTTTGGCTTTTTCATATAATGAATTTGACAGACAGAACATGCTTTTCTTTATGATGAAAACTAATCTAAGTTGATCATGCCTAAGGACTAAATTAAGAAATTAAATCTTACTAAATCAAAGGCTCTAGTGAATAAATCTGCAAGCTGATTTGTTGTATCCACTTTGATTAACTTGATTAAATCTTTTTCTAAGCAGTCTCTCAAAAAATGGTATCTGATTTCAATATGTTTTGTTTTACTCTGTTGCACTGGATTAGCAGTGATGAACATAGCAGCTGAGTTATCTATGTTGATTGGTTCAAAAGGATCGAATCTATGATTATATGATAATACAATGATCAAATCAAACACAAAGTAATCAACACATGCAAATACATCAAAAAATTCAGAGATTTCATTAATAGCAAATGCACAGCATACAAAGTGTAAGGATTCAGTTCGTTGATTTTCTAACTTTTTTTAGACATATCTTCTATTCTCTCTCTTGTTCTCTTTACACTACACAATGTATCCTATTTATACTATCAACAAAACAAAGGAACATATATTTACAAATAAGTCCCTATACTATGACAAAAAACATAGAAAGACAAAATATTAATCTTCTAGAGGCTTCAACAATACTCCCCCTAAGATTTACATTGTCTTCAGTCCACATTGAACTCTTTTGGTTCATCTTTGATCTTGAACACGGACTTCTCTTTGTAAAGTTCCATCTCTCATAAAGCCTTCTTGAATGCAGATTTGTACTTCTTTCAAACATCAAACAACTGAATTAAACTCAAAACCAATTTTTAGACATGATTAATAAGTCCAAACAACTGAATTAAACTCAAAACCAATTTTTAGACATGATTAATAAGTCCAATTGACTCGACCAAATATTCAAATCGACCTGGTAAAAAGGCTTTTGTAAATAGATTAGCCAACTGCTTTTTAGTTATGATTTGAATCAAAATGATTAAACCTTTTTCAGAGTTATCTCTGAGAAAATGATATCGAATCTCGATATGTTTTGTTTTTGAGTGTTGGACAAGATTAGCTATAATAAACATAGCAGCAGTGTTATCAATGTAAATAGGAGTTTTAAGAAAATTGAACCCGTAATCCAGCAGTTGGTTTTGTAACCAAAGGATTTGAGAACATCCTGCTGAAGCAACTATGTACTCAGCTTCTACTGTTGAAACAGAGACATTTGTTTGTTTCTTACATTGCCATGAGACTAATCTGGGACCTAAAAACTGACAACCACCCATAGTGTATTTACGATCTTGACAACATCCTCCATAATCACTATCCGTATATCCATGTAGCTCGAAGTTTCCTTCATAAGGATACCATAGCCCTAAAGCGGGTTTTCCTTTGAGATACCTTAATATTCATTTAACAGCATTTAAGTGAGATTCCTTTGGGTCAGATTGATACCTGGCACAGACACAAATATCATACATTATATCAGGTCTAGATGCAGTAAGATACATCAAAGAACCAATCATAGATCTGTATAAAGTTTGGTCGACAGATTTTCCTTTCGGATCAGGTCCAATCTTGGAATTTACGTCAGCTGGAGTTCTTATGGATTGACAATCTTGTAGTTTAAATTTCTTCAAAACTTTATCAATGAATTTCTCTTGATTGATAAAAATTCCATCTGCAGATTGCTTCACATGAAGACCAAGGAAAAAATTAATTTCCCCCATATAACTCATTTGGAAACGAGACTTCATTATTTCTTCAAATTCATTGCACAATTTTGGACTTGTAGAACCGAATATAATACCATGAACATACACTTAAACACATAAGAGATTATCAACATCTTCTTAATAAACAAATTATGATCGATTTTCCCTCGCGTGTATCCATGTTGGATCAAATGTTGTGATAACGTTTTATACCAGATTCTAGGAGCTTGATGTAGACCATACAAAGCTTTGCTAAGCTTGTACACATGATGAAGATATTCTAAATCTTTGAAACCTAGAGGTTGCTTGACATACACATCATTGGTGATTGATCCATATAAGAAAGCACCTTTCACGTCCATTTGATACAACTTGAATTTCATGAATGATGCATAAGCCAGGAAGATTGGACCTGATCTATTCCTTCTTCTTGGGTGTAACCTTGTGCAACGAGTCTCGCTTTATTGCGAACAACAATTCCCGATCGTCTGTTTTGTTTCTAAACAACCATTTTGTGCCTATGGCATTTTCTCCTTTAGGTAAATCCACAAGCTTCCACACTTCCTGTTTGCGGAATTGCAATAATTCTTCTTGCATTACCTCAATCCAACCATTGTTCTTCAATGCTTCGGTGACATTCTTAGGAACAATTTGAGATAGAAAACACGAGTACAAGCAAAGGTTTTCTTGTTCTGATTGACTTCTCGTAGTAATCTGAGATGTAGGATGGTTCTTGTGAACACGAGATGTTGGAATCTCATTCCCTTGAACATGAACATCCAGATTAGATTGGTTCAAGTCGGAAAGCTGATGCATTAAGTTCGAAGAATATGGATTGAAATTTGGAACTTGAGTCGGTGAGTTGATAAAGTAATCAAGATTATTAATACCAACTACATCATCATAGATCTATGACGTTCCGGACTCAGGTTGTACAATGTTAGGACCATCATTAGGAATAGGTTGTGAAACATTTGAATTTTCTGAAATGGGATGATCTTGAGCTTGTTGAGGCCTAAATAGGATCTATAACAAATGAGAAAAATGGATAATCTGGGCTTGAGTCATCCATATCATCAGGATCAGAATTATCGCTGAAAGAACTGAGATCTCCTGCTTGATTTTTCTTCTCACCTGTAAATTCAAACAAGTTAGAATGAAAAGAGTTTGACAATGAATCTAAATCAAATAACCAAGCTAGACTGTGACATCTGGTAATTTTCCGTTACCAAACTCCGTTAGTTTCGTTAAGTCTTGCATACACGTGTCGTGAGCACACACTAGTTGTCGTTGAACATTGGTGACTTAATAATAATTAATAATGTTAAACAATAATTTCTATGTTGATTATTGGTTGTGATTACGTGATATAAATATTAATTGTGAATTTTATCGCGTAACGTGGAAATGTGTGTATTTAATCCGTATGTCTTGTATCTAGTAGAGATAAAACATAAAAATTGTTATTATTAGTTCATATGTTTATTATTTTAGTTAAAAACATCTTAAAAGAGTGTTAAAAGCTTAATTTTATAGAAATACAATTTATAAGGGTTAAAAGGGTAATTATGATTTATTAATTAAACAGAAAGCAAAACTCAAACCCTAATAACCCTATCATCGGCCGTGACCTCATTCTCTTCACCCACACTTTGAATTTAAGTAAGAACAAGTGATTACCATTCGGTTTTGGTCAATTTCAAGTACTACAACAAGTTAGAATCTTCAATTCCAAGCCAATACACGTTTAAAGGTCAGATTTTTACATGTTTTTTATCGTTTTGTGTTTGGCCGAAAACCCTAGTTTGAATTGGGTGCTTGAATGCCGAATTTTTGGTTGTTTGATGATCTTATGATGTTAGTTAGGTTATATTGATGCTAGTTTACGTTGGTTGTGCAAGAAAGCTTTGATTTTGATGCGTTGTTCATAGATTACTAATAATAGTAACTTTATTTGTATGAATATGATGATTTGATGATGGATTGGTGTTGTTAAAGTGTTTGTGATGTTATATGGATGATATGAATGCTAGAAACCTAAGAATGAATGTTCTAGTTCATAGGTTACCAAAAGTGGAAACTTTTGGTTTTGAAGATTGATGAATCATGATGCATGTGTTGTGTAGAACATGTCTAGATGATAATTTGAGTTGGAATTGGTATATTGTTAATGGAATCATGAATGTATTGGGTGTTAGATAGATTTTGGGATGCACTTTCCCAAAAGGGAAACTTTAATTGTACGAAATCTTGAATATGGTGATTTGGGCATGTTTGTGATGTTAGGATCATGCTAGTATGTTCATGGATGATTTCTAAGATGGTAGAATGCATTGTTTGGGTTGTATGAATGCTAAATTGGTTAGTTTACAGATTTGGCCTGTTTGTGGGATTTCATGGTAATGTGTCATATGGGTTATGATAGGCTATTGTTTGGATTGTAGTTGATCATGGTTGAACATCTTGGGTGATAAGAATTTTGTTAAATGGTATGTTGATGGTCATCATACACGCGTGCGAATCTGAGGCCCCTACTTAGTAGGATTGGCAGGGTTTAGGGTGTGAAGTCGTGAGTGGCTTCACATGGCATGCTGTGCATGATTTGATTCTATGTATGATGCATTGGTTGTGTTGTAGCTATGTTGAGCATGATAATTGTTTGAGATTCGCATGACTTGTATGATATCTGGCTGTATGATGATCTAGGTAGTACATGTGCGTAATGAAGTGTCATATGTGATCAGTTTGTATGTTAATCATGTGTGACGTACTGTTATGCTTGTTTGAATGGAATTTCACCTATAATGTCACCAACGGGTCAAACGGGTCAACTGGGTCAAATTTTGGGTAGTACTACTGGGTCTGACGTGCCCCACCTGTGCGACTCGAGGTCAAACGGGTGCAATTTTGTCCTAACGAACATTGTCACGACCTGGTATGTCATGGCAGGAGGCAACAAACGTAACACAGTCTGCTTCAATTGCAAAATCGCTATGATTATTACTATTTTGTTTATAGACTAGCTATATATTACAATACACTTCTTATATTGTGCAACTGTTATTGATTTATGTTTGGCGCAAACTCTTGAACTCACCAACCGTTGTGTTGACTCTTTAGTATGCTATTCTCAGGTTAAGGTTGCTATTGCCTAGGAGCACATTACACGGGTCAGCATCATGGTGTTGTCAGCATGTTATGAAACAATGTTTTTTTTGGGATTATGTTTGTTTAAACATTATGATTTGGTTTTGCATAATACTTGGGCGCGTTTGTTTACGCATTTTAAATCATGTTACATTGTTTTGGGTTTTCTGGTTTTATTTAACGCTTCCGCATTGTTTGAAAGTTAAACTCTGATTTTGATTGTTTGTTCATATAGAGTCGTTCTGAGTAACTAATGACTGAGATCCTGGTATGTCACACGCCTTGCGGTAAAACCCCGCACGTGGATTTTGAGGGTGTGACATGGACTATTTGCAACTGATGGAAAAGAATTTTCAAGAAATTTAACGTTGAATGTTTCAAAGATAACATTTGACCTAGAGTTATAAACTCGATAGGCTTTTGAAACCGATGAATATCCAATGAAAAATCCTTCATCGGATTTTGAATCAAATTTTCCTAGCTGATCACTTGAATTTAAAATCAAAACTGGACAACTAAAAGATTTAAGAAAATCTATATTAGGTTTCCTGCCAAACATCAACTCATAAGGAGTTTTCGGTTTATCTTTCACAATCAATGAACGATTCTGCACAAAACATGCAGTGGATATGGCTTCATCCTAGAAAGTGATTGGAATTTTGGCATCTGCTAACATAGACCGTGCCGCTTCAATCAAAGTCCTATTTTTCCTTTCAGCAACTCCATTTTGTTGTGGAGTTCTAGGAGCACTGAACTGACAAGCAATACCCTTTTCTGCACAAAACATGTCAATATTAGCATTTTTAAATTCTGTTCCATTATCACTTCTAATTATTTTGACCTTTTGATCTAATTGATTTTCTACTTTAATGATGAATTCTTTTAATAATTCAGCCGTTTTAGATTTAGTATGCAAGAAATCTTGTAAAGTCATCAATGATAACTAAACAATAAGATTTCTTTCCAATACTCCGAACATTTGTTGGTTCGAATAGGGCCATATGCAACATCTGGAGAGGTTTTGAATTTGAGTTTATCTGATTGGGCTTATAAGACGCTCCGTGTTGCTTTCCTTTTAAACATGCTGAGCAGAGATCAGTTGCGGCAAACTTCTTTGTTTGAAGACCTACAACATGATTTCCTGCTACAAGCTTGTTCATGTTCTTGAAATCAGAATGCCCGAGGCATCTATGCCAAAGCTGAATTTCTTCATTTGATGCTTGAGCAATTAGGCATGTTGTTTCTGTGGAAGGATCAACTTGAGACATATCTAACTTGTATACATCTCGATCTCAAACATCTTTAACAACTACCCATTCTTTGCTAATCTGAAAACCTGGCTTCAAAATGTAACAAAATGAATCATCAAATAAAAAAGAATAAGCTTTGTCACAAATTTGGGAAACGCTTAAAATATTAAAGTTCAACTGTGTGCAATAGTTGACTTTATCAAAGCTGATAATCCCATTTGATACAGTTCCTTCGCCTATTATTTTTCCTCCTGCATCACCTCCAAAAGCAACATGTGTACCATTTTTTAACTTAAATTCTTAAAGCAAGGCATGGTTGCCTGTCATATGCCGGCTACACCCACTATCAACATACCATGTGTTAAAAGGTCTTCTTCGGTGCACCTACATTTTAAAAAGAATTAAGTTGAGTTATCAACCCAAGCCATGATGGTCTTAGGCTTTCCAAATTTATCAACAATGGTAAACTGTTTAAAGTGAAGCTTTTTCAAATCAGTCTTATTATTGACAAATTTACCAATTCCGTTTCTTTCAAATTTTTGATTATCTTTGATTTGTTTTGTCCTTAAAACATTGTAACATTTTTCAAGGTCATCATCAAGATATTTCAAACCATCAGACAAAAAAATTTTTGAAAATTTTTTATTAGCAAACTTCCCACCATTCATTCTCACAGATCGTGGAATGCATTTTCCTTGATTATACTGCCTTGGTTTTGCAGCATAAGAATTATCATTAACAGAATCATTTCTTCGAAAAGATCTCAAGCCTAAGGAAGGTTGTTTTGTCAATCTTTGAAAACCAACACTTTGATTTCTTGGAAATTGTGGATTGACATATCCATTTCTTAATTGAGAATTTACATATCCATTCCTCGACGAGTTCTTTCTCAAGTATCAATTCTCAGTTTTGTGAGTTCTTTCATCACAATAGGTGCAATATTTGTTGAAATAACAATTAGCTGTTGAATGGTTTCTCATATCACATATATGACAGTACCTGTTAAAGAAACATTCTTCAGTCTTATGATTGTACATATCACAGATTTCACGGTACTTTGAAATTTAATCAATATTTGATTAGCTTTAGATGTGGATGCCATATTTGATCCTTGTTTGGATTTGGGAGTTGAAATGTTAATCTGTTGTTTTTTATTTGTTAATTTGTTCTTTTAAAATTTGAGTTTATATTTTTTAACATTAACATCATTCCTCGACTCCTTAGATACAAATCGTTTATTGACAGCGGAAGACTTAGAATCTGAACCTGTTTTCAGATCAGAGTTGGATTTGTTCTTTGGATTAGATTTGATTTCTGGAATTTTGTTCATGTAAAAAATACCTGCAGATACAAATTTCACAGGTTTAAGCTGATTTGATTGATTTGTTCTTTTGATTTGACTGTTTTGAATTGCATTTTGTGTTGATTTAGCTTTAGTATTTTTCTTTCTTTGTCTTTGGTTTCTAGATCTAGATGGTCTTTGTTTGCTTTCAGATTGAACATCTTCAGGTGAAGATTCTTTTTTAGTTTCTTTTTCTTTCTGTTCTTTCTGCCATTTAATAAACTCTGGATTATTTAATCCATAAGAAATTAAATCTTTAGATGTTTCTTCATCTTGTTTTGCTTTCTCTTTATTTTTAGAGTTTTGATTGTCATTCTTTTCACTCACTTCTTCGACAATTGACTCTTTTGGAACAAACATTTTCTTAGTTTTTGGTCGTGGTTCATATGATTTAACTTTCACCGAATGACCATTTTTAATCTTTTCAGAATCATGTTCCTCAAATATATCAATATTCATTTTCTCTTCATCACTCTCAGAATTCATTTTCTTATTTTGGAATGCTCTTAGCTTAACTTTGTTTTCAAGTGAGTGATAATGCATATTGAAGTTTTCTGGTAATGTGTTTGTGATGGATTAAGGCATTGGTTCATGTGTAAAACCTAGACTTGCTTTTTGTTTGTCTTTTCTCTCACTTACTAGTTGTTCTACAATTGTTTTTGAACTTTTAACTTTTGCAAGATCAACCTGTGTTGTAGCATGTGCTATTTTCTCTTCTTCTAAATTCTTTGTCATTTCTTCAAGTTGTTTTGTAACAATTTCCAGTTCTTTCAAAGTTTTATTCCATGATGTTTGTAGAGAGAGAATTTTTTCATCAGATATTTTGTGATCGTTTTTAAGTTTGTTAGGCATTACTTCCTCTTGTTTGAGATTGTCACATATTTTATATGAGTAAGTTTTGTAGTACTCTACTAGTTCAAAGCAAGCTTTAGTGCACATTTTTTCTCTTACATTCATTGGAATTTTAGGATATTTTGAGAAAGAAGTCTCAGAGTCAGAAGATGAATTTTCAACCTTTGGTTGGTCAGACAAAGATATAAGTGCAATTTCTTCTGAATCCTCTTTTCCACCTTCACAAATAATCTTCAAAGCTCTGTACATAGTGTACCTAATTTGATAACCATAAAGTCTAATCAAAACTTCTAATGGTAATCCTTTACACATCAATGAATAAGCTTTGATATCATTCTTCACTTTCCTTAAGTCATCACCTTGCAGACCATCTTCAGGATAAGGTTCTTGAGAGTCTTTTATGTAAACAAATCCTCTATCAGGACCATTAGATGTAATCAGGATATGAGGTCCTTTCTCTATTGACTTCCACAAGTTAGTGTCAATAGAATTTAGATGATGCTTTAGTCTTAAAGACCAGTTCTTGAAATCAGCTCTGTTCTTTAGCTTTGGAACCCTGTTCTCAGAATCTTCAGACTTAACCATTTTGTAATTTTGAGTTTAAGAAAAAGACTTGTTTTTTTTGTTTTTATGTTTTGAATTAAAAACTATGAAATGAAAATATTTTTGGATTTTAGTTTCTGAAAAAAATTCTGTGTAAACTGATAAGTCTGAAAGCTGATGCGCCTGAATAGTTGAAAAGCGCCTACACAGTAGTGAAACGCCTACTCAGTTCTGAAGCACCTGACTTTGACATAGAAACGCCTAAGGGAATGCCTTATTAGAATTCTCAAAATGCCCAACTTGTAATGCGCCTGAACAGTTGTAAATCGCCCAAACTGTTGTCAAGCGCCTGGGGTATAAAACGCCCAAACAGTTCTAAAGCTCATAAACAGTTGTAATGCACCTAGAATTACTTGTTTTTGCAAAGTTACCCCAAGTGTCCAAACAGTCTCAAAACGTCTTAACAGTGATCAAACGCCTGAACTGAAACATCTACACAGTATCAAAACACCCAAATAGTGGAAATGCACCTAGATACTTGGATAATTTTCAGCAGTTTTCAACCATAATGCGCCTAATTCATCAGCTTCAATGAACTCAGATCTTATGAAAATATTCAAAACTTGATTAATTGATCTAAAAACTTCCAATTTGGTAGTAATTAGGTCGATTAACAATCCTTAATCCTGAATTTGCTCAAACAAAAACAACAAATCAGTATTCAGATTGACTACGAAGAACAAAGTTCGAACACTTATTCGATCAATTTCACAGATTTGAACGAATTGAACACAAAATTGTGATTCAAATCATGTTTCTATTGATGAAACACAACTAAATCAACAATTAATTGAACAAATTGCAATTAATCACAGATTTCAAGTAATTCAAAGAGCTCAAAATTATCGATAAGCTCTGATCACTGAACCGAAGGCTCTGATACCAATTGATCGGTTTAAAAGGATCGAATCTGTTATTATATGATAATACAATGATCAAATCAAACACAAAGTAATCAACACATGCAAATACATCAAAAAAAATCATAGATTTCATTGATAGCAAATGCACAGGATACAAAGTGTAAGGATTCAGTTCGTTCAATTGATTTTCTAACTGTTTTTTAGACCTATCTTCTATTCTCTCTCTTGTTCTCTTTACACTACATAAAGTATCCTATTTATACTATCAACAAAACAAAGGAACATATATGTACAAATAAGTCCCTATACTATGACAAAAAACACATAAAGACAAAATGTTAATCTTCTAGAGGCTTCAACATATATGTATTGGTGTTTGAAGAAAATTATAACCATAATCAAGTAGATGGTTTTGCAACCATAAACCTTGAGTGCAACCAGCTGAAGTAGCTATGTACTCAGCCTTAGCTGTGGATACTGAAACATTTGTTTGCTTTTTGCACTGCCAAGAAACTAGTCTTGGTCCTATAAATTTACAACCTCCAGTGGTTGATTTTCTGTTGTTGTTCCAACCTCCAAAGTCACTATCAGAATATGAGTAGAAGTTGAAATCTCCTTCTTTGGGATACGAAAGCCCAAGACATGGCTTCCCTTTGAGGTATCTGAATATCCTTTAAACTGCATTTAGATGTGACTCCTTTGGATCTGATTGGTACCTAGCACAAACACACACAGCAAACATTATGTCAGGTCTGCTGGCAGTTAAGTACATTAAAGATCCTATCATAGATCTATATAATCTTTGATCAACTAACTTCCCTTTAGGATCAGGTACAATCTTATCTATTGTTGATGCTGGTGTTTTGCATGAAGAAGACTCAGCAAGGTTGTACTTCTTCAAGATTTGATGCACATACTTTTCCTGATCGATGAATATTCCATTTGATTTCTGATGAACTTATAAACCAAGGAAGAATGTTAATTCTCCCATGGAACTCATTTAGAACTAAGATTTCATCAAAGATTCAAAGTCTTGACACAATCTTTTGTTTGTTGACCCAAAGATAATATCATCCACATAGATTTGGACAACCAAGAGGTCTTGATGATCATGATTGAAGAAGAGAGTCTCATCAATAGTTACCCTTTTGTAACCATGCTTGAGCAGGAAAGATGACAATGTTTCATACTACTTTCTTGGTGCCTGATGAAGACTATACAAAGCTTTGTCAAGCTTGTATACCCTGTGTGGGTAATCAGGATCTTCAAAGCCTGGTGGTTGGGCAACATAGACTTCTTCATCAATTTTACCATATAAGAAGGCACATTTTACATCCATTTGGAAAACTGTGAACTTCTTTTGTGAAGCATAGGCTAGGAAGACTCTAACGGCTTCAATCCTTACAACTGGGGCAAAGACTTCATCATAGACTATCCCTTCTTCTTGAGTATAGCCTTGTGCTATCAGCCTTGCTTTGTTTCTCATGATAATACCTCTGTCATCTAGTTTGTTCATGAAAAGCCCCCTTGTACCAATTGGATATTAGCCTTTAGGAAGATCAACTAGATTCCAAACTTTTTGCTTTTAGAATTGCTGAAGCTCTTCTTGCATTGCTTCAATCCAGCTGTTGTCTTTCAATTCAGTAGTTATGTTAGAAGGAACAACTTGTGATAGAAAACAGGAGAACAGACAAATATTGGCAACTCCCCCTTGATTTCTTGTGGTTCTTTCATTAAGATCACCAATAATGTTTTCTATTGGATGATACTTATGAATTCTTGATGTTGGAATTGATTCAACTGGAATGGATGATTCCAAGTTAGTGATGTTGGTTGATGGAGATGGATCCAACTGAGATGGGGAATCAGTAAAGTGATCAAAATCCTCATCATTTTAGTCTTCTGATGCTGAATGAAATCCATCTTCATGATTTCATGTTTCCACATATGTAGGTATAACTTCCGTAGCAGTTATAGGAACAACTACGGATGTTGAAATCCATCTACTGATGTTTGTTGATCTACAGATGTGAATGTTGTGGGAATGTTTTCTGATGGATTGGGAACTTTAGTTGAAGGAAATGAATCATCTCCGAAAGTAGATGGAACATCTATGGATGTAGAAGGAACTTCTACGGATGCATTGTTAACTTCTGCGTATGCATTGTTAATTTTTGCTGATGCATTAGTTACCTCTTCTGAAGTTGAATTTCTATTTCCACCAGAATTGTCATTGCTTGTTTGAGATGAAGAGCCTGGATCAGCAACACTTGAAGTGTGTGAATGAAATAATCTTGGAGGATCAGCAGTTAGTGGCACTTCACTTGTAAGCGTTGAACTTAGAGGCTCGCGAAATCAAATCAAGATGAAGATCAAGATCAAGTCACGCGAGAACCTAGAGTTATCGCACGAAAACAGCTTCTCGCGCGACAACTGCTAGTCGCGTGAGAACTGATGTTTTCGCGTGAGAACTTCATTTTGTTTATAAATAGATGTTTTGCTTTGTAATAGTTAGCACTTTGATAGAGAGATTTTCGTTTTCCTGATTTGTACTTACTATATTATAATCGAATCAGAGATCAATCGATTGGGAAGTTTATTTACTCGTGTGTTCTTTAATTCTATGTTCAATCTTATATCCGTGATGATTACATTCCGCATTCTCATCGCGAGATCGATCTTGGTTTTATTGTGTTGATCCTTACAATAGGTATCAGAGCCTTGTTGCTCTAGATCGATTGGTTGAAGATTGAAGAAGTGTTTTTGAAGAGTGTGAGCATTAAATTCATGGTTATTCTGAGTTTTCTGCTTATTCTTGCTGAGATTGATCATTTGAAGATGTTGAAGCTAATAAACTTCATGTTCGTTGATTTGATGACCTTTTGAACCATAAAACGAGATTAATTGAATCAATTAGAGACAATTAGGATCTTATTTGAACCTAAATCACTAATTGAACACTTAATTAATCAAAGTTAATCAATTGGGTAAAAATTTGAGGCTGAAAAAACTCAAAATCGAAGAAAACAATTCAGTTGAAAACATTGATTTTCCGTGTGAAAAGTTACCTTTCGCGCTAGAAGTTGAGGATTTCACAAAAGTTGGTACCGAGTTTGTTACAATAGAATCAATTTGCGCGACAACTTTCAGCTTTCACAAAATTCAGTTGCCAAAGTTTCCGCGCGAAACGTTTGCACTGTTCGCGCGAGAACGTTGAAGATTTCGCTTGATAAGTCGACCATTCGTGCGAGAACTTTGAGTTTGAAGAATTTGTGAAGAATTTGATTTTCAAGTAAGAACAATGGCTAATCTGAAGCACATCACTGCCACTTTGAATCTCGACAATGAGATTGGTACGAGCATAAAGCCACCTCGTCTGCTCAGTGAAGAAGATTACCCAGATTGGGCGTTTAGGTTTGAGAACCATGTCATCTATACTGAACCCCAGATGATGAGATCTATCAAGCAAGGTTCATATATTCCGGTGTATAAAAATGATAAGGGTGATTTGGTCCCAAAACCTAAACAATTATAAGATGAGGAAGACATGAAGAAGAAGGAACTTGATGACAAAGCCTATGCGGCCATCACCATGGCACTCACCACTGAGGTTGCACAGATGTTTAAAGACTTTACCAAGGCTAAGGATTTATGGGATGCAATGGAGGAACAAATCATGGGCATCAAAGACATGAGAGAGAGAAAAAAAGACATGTTGAACCAAGAGTTCAATATGTTTAATCATATACTAGGTGAAACTTTGGAGGCTCAGATGTTTAGGTTTGTGAAGTTAGTCACTAAAATGAAGAGTGCAGGAATTACTTTAGAAAATATAGTAGTAAACAAAAAGCTGTTAAACTCTCTACCATATAGCTGGAACAACAACTGCACTACTAGCAAAAGAACCAAGGATCTGTTCACCTTGACACTTAGTGATCTCATCTCAACTATCAAATCCTATGATATGGAAGATAAGCAGAGGGCAGCAAACTACATCAACTCAATGGGAGCTGAAGCATCGGCATTGTATGCCAAAATGGCCAGTGATCCAAACTATTATGTCAGCTATTCTCAATTGTGTCAACAACAACCGTCAGCATCTTTTGCTCTTCCAACTGTCAAAGATCAAAACTTACCCAATCCTTATCCCAATATAAAGCTACTCATCAAAATCCTTATGTCCAAGCTCAAATTCAATCCCAACCTCAAATCTACCCATAGATTCAAGCTTCTCAACCTACACAACAAGCTTTTGTTGTTAACTCATAACCAACCAAACAAATCATCCAAATAGCTAAAGAACACCTGGCCTTATTCACTACCTTCATGAACAGTTATGATGCATTTTCAGCTGGAAGACTCAGTGTACCCAACATCTTAGTGGAGGACTTACAACAAGTCAATCCTGATGTCGAAGAGAATGATATTAAATACCATATGGCTATGGTGGTGTACAGAGCCAAGAATTTTGCTAGGAGAACTGGAAGGAAAGTATTTAGGATGAACAACTCCAGTAAAATAGGATTTGATAAGTCAAGTTTGAGATGCTACAACTATGACAAACCTGGTCATTTTTCCAGAGAATGCACTGAACCCAAATCAAATCAGAGTGATCATGAAAAGAAATTGGTGACAGTGGAGGTGGAAACAAAGAAAGATCAAGTCAGCACATCTAATAACAAAGCTTTGGTGTCTCAAACCAATGAGGATTATGATTGGTCAGACCAAATGGAAATTCTAGACATTAAGTTGCCTATTGCTCTGCTGGTTGAGATTGAACCAGTTGAACAAGCTCATAAAGATAACTTGTTTACTGAGTTTGTATCTAAATCAATGCTGGAAGGTGTGTTTACTGAGGAAGAGAAGGTTGAAGAAGAACAGGTGGAAGAGGTGAAAACTAAAGCTGTGATTGAAAGAGATGAAAATGCTATTGAGTCTACTCCAGCAAAGGATGAAGAGATCAAAAAGAAGACTGTTGAAATCATTTCAGTCCAAGTTGAAGAATCAGTTAAAGCTGTTGAGCTTGCTCCAGCATGTGTGTGTGCAAAAGAGCAAAGTGCTGTTGAGATCACTCCAGCAACAAAAGCAGATGAACCAAGAGTTTTAAAGGCCTTCATGGTAAATATGGTCCATGAAGAGACAAAGAAGAATGTTGAAACCGATGAGGTATATACTTCTATTTATTCAGATATGTGCAAAGAAAAGGTTCAAAGATACTGAGTTCACAACGAAAGTTTGATATTAGAAGTTGAAAAACTTCAATATCAAGCTCGTAAATATAAATCAGATGAGAAAATTTTTAAAGAAAAGATAGATGCTTTAAACAAATCTATTTACCTATCAAAATTAAATCTTTATGATAAAGAATGCAATATAAAAGATTTGACAAAATGTAATGATGAATTATCTTTAGAAATTAACAAAATCAATAGTGAACTCTTATCTGCGAAACTAGTTGTTGAAAAATTCGAACTTTCATCAAACATGGGAGAAGGTATAATCAAATCACAAATGACACAAAAGATTAATGGTGATAAAAGTGGAGTGGGTTATGATAACATTGCACCACCTATTAATCATGATTATACATCTCTGCCTTCAACAATTACCTCATGATGAAGAGACATATGGTTTAGGTTTTCAATCAACAACTGACTTTACACCTCCAGTCAATGTTTCATTGACTATTGACCCTGTCACAAAAACTGAACTTAATATTAAAAATGACAATTTTCTTGTAGAAAGTGTGAAGATAGATGGTTTGGTTGAAGAATGGGAGAGAGAAGATGAATTAGATTTTCTAGAAAATAAGATTTGTAATGAAAAACTATCTTGTAATTCATCATCAAAAATAAATGAAAGTTTGGAAGTTTTAGTTGATTCAAATGTTTGTCCAAAAATGTCAAATAAGGATAAGAAATGAGAATCAAAAATGAATTTTAAAAATAAACAAAGTAAAAGTGTCACATCATCCATATCTAACTTGAAAACTCATTTCAATAACAGATTTGTTTCTATAGGCATCATCCATATCTGACTTGAAAACTGATTTCAAGAATAGATTTGTTTCTATTGGACATATTGATTATGAGGATCATATTTTTAAAGAAACAAATGTTAGTTTCTTTAAAAATAAATCTTCTATTATTGCTAACACTATGAAATAAGATGTGTGTAGAACAGGTTCAAAGGACACTGATCCTAATCCAGTCCAGAAGATACATAAGGCTAAAGCTACAAATCATGCTACATCACCATATGTAAAGAATCAAAAAGCTAGGACTAATACATCAATTCCTCTAAAATCAACTCAAGCAATTCAAAACGAGAGGAAAGAAAGAGAGACTGTTAAAGAATTAAAAGGCCAAGGACATACTAAGGCCAGATTCTATGATAACAATAGAAGTTATCCAAAACAGTTCGAGCAAAACATACGAGCGCCAAAATCATATAATCAAATTTGTTGTTATGTGTGTGGAAAGCCAAATCACATGGCTAGAAATTGTTGTCATCAACATCAGTTAACAAGTAAACAAAAATTTCATAATTCAATTGCTAATAATAGAAAACGTTTCTTTGTAAATGCAAATTTTAAAAGAAATTTAAATCAATCATATGTATTTGCTAAAAATAATACTGATTTAAACAAAGAAAAGATTAAAGTAAAATCAGTACAAGTTGATGATAACAATTTCATCACACTACCAATCAAACATGTGAAAAGGTGGAAAATTAAAGGCAAAGCACCTGAGCTTGTTGTTGTTGAAACATGCATTTTCGATGACAAAAGAGATATGATATTGCAAAATGTATCATATTTAGATGAAAACAAAGAGCTCAAGTCTACCATGGCTTGGGTTCCTAAAAATGATTAAATTTGTCCTATTATGTAGGAACAACCAAGGCAAGCTATCAACAGTGTTTGGCATGTAGATAATGGTTGTTCAAGACACATGACTAGTAATATATCCTTGTTAAATAACATACAACCATACAACAGAGGATATGTTATTTTTGTCGGGGACAAGGGAGGTAAGAACAAAGAAAGGTACAGTGACTAATGGTGTATTAAGCTTTGAAGATGTCAATTTTGTAGAGGAACTAAAACATAATTTGCTTAGTGTCTCTCAAATTTGTGACAAAAAGTATTCAACATATTTCACTGATAAAGAATGTCTTATATTAAAACCTGGCTTTGTAATACCTGAAGAATGGATTTTATTTAGAACTCCGAGTGATAAGGACACATATTTACTAGACATGAATGGTACACATTCATTTGTAACTGCGTCGTGTTTGTTATCTAAAGCCTCAGAAAGCGACACATTGTTATGGCATCGTCTTCTTGGTCATGTGAATGTTAAAACAATGAACAAACTGGTTAAAGGAAATCATGTTGTTGGCTTACCACCAAAAGAATTTTAGCTAATAGAACATTGCCTGTCATGCTCTAAAGGCAAATAACATAAATTTCCTAATAAACCAGTTGCTCATACACAAATTGACTCTATCCTGCAATTGCTACACATGGATTTATTCATTCCTATAAGTGTTTTGAGTTTAGGACGTCATGCATATTGTTTGGTTATTACTGATGACTTCTCTAGATTTTCATGCACTTTATTTTTAACATCCAAAGATGAGACATCTCATCTACTGATTAAATTCATGACACTTACGGAAAATCAGACAGGCAAGACTATCAAATGCATACAGAGTGATAATGGCACCGAATTCTGTAATCGTATCTTGAATGAATTTTGCGATTCAAAGGGGATAGCTAGACAATACAGTTCTTCAGGAACTCCACAACAAAATGGAGTTGCTAAAAGACGAAACAGAACCTTAATTGAAGCAGCTAGAACTATGTTATCAGCAGCTAAATTACCTTCATTCTTTTAGGCTGAAGCTGTTAACACTGCTTGTTATGTTCGGAATCGTGTTTTAATCAACAAACAACAAAATATGACTCCTTATGAAATCTTTTTCAAACATAAACCCAAAGTCAAATATTTCAAAACTTTTGGATGTTGTTGTACTCTGTTAAACACATCTGATAATAAATCAAAATTTGATGAAAAAGTTGATGATTGTTATTCTATTGGTTATTCAACCAACAAAGTAGCATATCGGGTTTATAATAAAAGAATTGAACAAATAGTTGAGTCATTTGATATTGATTGGCATGAACCAAACAAAACAGATGCAGGTTCTGCTCCTTCATGGGTTTATGATTATGCTTTTTTATTTGAAACATTTAATTGAAAATCTGTTGTTTCTATAGCTGATCCACCTTTGACATCCTCAATTCAAGATATTTTTGCTGATAATGTTGGATCTGCATCTTCTCTAGCTAAAGGAATATTTTCAGATATACCTTCATCTTCTAATGCTGCAGCAGTTCCATATTCTGTTCCTAAACCAGATTTATCTTATTTAGATACAGTTGTTGAACAAGAGCCATAAGTTTCTGATCAGAGTTCATCTTCTACTCTAAATGATCCAATTGATACTATTCAAGTACCATTTAAAGATCTTTCTATTAGTAATGATAATCAAGAAGAAGAAATTGTTTATCACCCAGAAGGAGAGAACACTGCTGAAGAGCCTGTTGGTCATATGTCTAACTTAGACGAAGTTATCTCTGAAGATGCTATTCCATAGCTGAGAGTTCATAGAAACCATCCAATTGAAGCAATTATCGGTCCATTATCCCAAGGCGTCAGAACATGTAGTCAATCAGGAGCAATAAAGACATGTCTATATTTATGTTTTCTATCTCAAATAGTGCCTAAGAATGTTGAAATGGAATTGAAAGAAAACAGTTGGGTAGAGGCCATGCAAGACGAGCTGATGCAATTCAAGAAGCTTAATGTTTGGCATCTGTGTGAGCTACCAAAGGGTAAGTTGCCATTACGCATGAAATGGATTTTCAAAAACAAGACAGGTGGAAAGGATGTGATAGTCCGCAACAAGCCCAGACTTGTTGTTCAAGGATTCTATCAAATTGAAGGACTTGATTATGAAGAAGTATACGCTCATTGTAATCGAATTAGAGATAAATCGATTAAGAAGTTTATTTACTCTTGTGTTCTTCAATTCTATGTTCAATCTTATATACATGATGATTACATTCCTCATTCTCATCACGAGATCGATCTTGGTTGTATTGTGTTGATCCTTACATCACTCAAACTTGGAGGTACATAAGGATAACATGTATCCGTAGACCTGCAACATTCAAATAACCAGAGTTAAATGAATTTGTTAATGCATATATATTAAACAACCAAGATGATCCTCTTACAAATTTTGGAAATAAGGATTCATCAAATGATACATTAGGAGTTTCTTCCACAATTTTTTCATGTGGAATATAGACACTATATGATTTAGATGTTGATGAGTAACCAACAAAGAAACCATCATAGGCTTTTTCAGCAAACTTTCCTAATTGATCTTTGGTGTTTAAAATAGACACATGACACCCAAAAGCTTTAAGATAGCCTATAAAAGGTTTCCTTTTAAACAAAAGTTCATAAGGTGTTTTATTATGTTCTTTCACAATTAATGTTCTATTTTGAACATTGCATGCTGTATTCACTGCTTCTGCCCAAAATGTGATTGGCAAATATGAGTCAGCTAGAATTGTTCTTCCTGCTTCAATGAGAGTTTTGTTTCTTCTTTCAGCAACTCCATTTTGTTATGGAGTTTTTGGTGAACTAAATTGTCTGGCTATGCCTTTGTTCCTGCAGAAGGAATCTAAAACATGATTAACAAATTCAGATCCATTATCACTTCTTAAGATTTTGATCTTTAAATCAAGTTGATTTCAATCTTAGTGATAAACTCCATTAATGTTTCTGATGTTTCACTTTTATGTTTAAAAAAAAAGACCCATGTGAATCTAGTGAAATCATCAACAATCACTAAACAATATTGCATTTTACCAATGCTCAATACATTAGTTGGACCAAAAAGATCCATGTGTAGCATTTTGAGTGGTGTTGTGTTTGTGTTGATTGTTTTGGGCTTATGTGACACCCTATGTTGTTTTCCTTTATAACAAGATGAACACTGATTAGAATAGTAAAATTTTTTCTTGGGAAGGACAATGACTAAGTCATTTTTGACCAGCTTGTTCATGTTCTTCATGTTTGAATGAACCATTCTTCTATTCCACAGTTGAGCTTCATCTTCTGATGACTTAGAAATCAGGCAGGTTTCATTACAGGGCATAGAGGTGTTGTTCATGTCCAAAACATATGTGTTTCCTTTTCTTGGAGCTTTAAGAAGGATCCAATCTGCTGGAATTTTAAAACTTAGCTTAAGAATATAACAAAAAGTGTTATCAAATAAAGTGGTATAATTTTGATCACAATTTTGGGATACACTGAGTAAGTTGTATTGTAAATTTTCATAAAAAATTACTTTCTCAAATTTGAGTACACCATTTGTTACCATTCTTTCAGCAACAATTCTAGCTCCCTTCTTATCTCCACCAAATGCCACATATGAAGCATATGTTTGAAATCATGTAGGAGAGAACAGTTTCCTATCATATGCCTGGAACAACCACTGTCAATATACCACTTTTTGTCGGTTCTCTATGGATGTTCCTTTGTGGCCATGGGTAGAATTTTGTTCTCCATGTTGCCATCAGTGCTTGATTTTCCACCTGCACTTCCTTCTCATACATGCTCTAGTCATAAGTACCATCCTGCAAAATAATCAAACCAGTTTCTTTAGTGTTACTGGTACCTGCTGAAGAGCTTATGGCTGGTGGGGATGAGAGCTTGTCTTGTGTCTGTTGTTGATTGTTGATTGTTGTTGCATTCCCTTGAAAAGTGAACATACAAATTTCATTTGTAACACCTCACTGTTGATTTGTCAAAACCAATTTTAGTTGTTTTTCCTGCATTAGATAGTCCCTTGTTCCTTCTCATATACATCTTGGCTCTATATGCAATCATGGCCATTTGCCATTACAAATCCATTTCCTCTACTTCATCAGGATGAAGTTCTTCAAGGTCTTGTTGACAGATGTGGGCAGGAGTCAAGGCACTACCCAAGTAACTGAAAGTTGCAAAGGCTGCCTTCTGTTCTTCTGATTCTTAAACCACAGTAATTGGTTCAGATTGGGTATTGCTTTTGTTGGTTGATGATCCCTTTGTTGCTTTAGCATTTGAGCACTTTGAATCATCAAGTTTCCCTTTCATCTTCTTGTTAGAACTGCTTTGAAAGTTAGATTTAGAGGACTTTGCTTCATAGAAACCAGCTTCTTCTTCATCATCACTCTCAACACAAGAGCTTTCATAATCTTCATTGGAGATGAATGTACTTCCAGTACCCTTTGTTTCTTTGAATTGATATGGTGCTATTGGTGCTTTTGCACTCCTATTTCTTGTGTTCTCATCCAACTTCAATGCTTCTACCTTTGCAACCAAAGTGTCTAACACAATTGCCTTTAGATCTAGAGTATTCTTGAACATAGACACAGTTTGAGTCCAACTCTCTGGTAAAGTATGAAGCATCTTTTTGTTTAGTTCCTCATTACTGTACCTCAACTCAAGAATGTTCATCTCAGTAACAAGTTGCATGTATCTATGGAGTTTTTGAGGAACATATTCACCCTGAATATGATGAAATGTCTCATACTATGAACGAAGGGTATCCTTCCTGATGCTTTTGATCACATCACTTCCCTCACACAAAGTGTAAAGAATTTTCCATAATGAGTTGGCTGTTTTGTATGATTCATATCTGATTAAGAGGTCTTCAGGTAAAGCCATAGTAAGCATACTATAGGCCTTGATATCAATTTTGACCTTCTTAACATCATCAGGAGACAGATCTTTCAAACTTATGGGCTGATTGTTGTCATTGTAATCAGGTCCAAGAGCAGGTGGAATGTAAGGACCTTCGGTACCCATAAGTCAGAATCAGTATAATTAACGTTGTTCCTAAATCTGATTTTCCATGTTTTAAAATCAGCTTTGTTCTCTAACTTTGGAGGTTGGTAAGCTGAGCCAACAATTAAATTACTCATTTCAATTAACTTGTTAATTATCAAATTATCAACAGATCTAATACTCTATGAATGTGAAAAGTAAATGAAACGTAGACACACTCACACAGCAATAACAAATCACTAATAATATTGATATTCAAATAAACTAAGACAAAAATTCCTTAGAATTAATGACTTCTATTATGAAAAAAGCTAATTAATGACAAACTCTTAACAATTAAGAAGTTATGGTCAAAATTAGTCAAATCGCTCAATGAATTCTCAGATGATTTGAAATTTGAAATGTTAGAAGATGAGATTTTGTTCAAATTTGTTTAAACAACCTAGAAATATCGAATCAACAGCACAAATCCACGAATCAAAATGATTCTGATGCAGATCGAGGTTAATCGACCAATAGAACAGTACTCGCTAATCAATATAACAGGGTTTTGATGATTTTCACCAATTACACCAAATTGTTGAGTAGAATACCTTCGTTAGCTATTGATTAGCTAAACCCAACTGATTTTTTGATTAATTTGTTCAGTGATGTTTTGATTAATTTGTTCACCAACATGCTTAAATCTGAGATATGAACTCTTAAGCCATGACGAACACCCAAGAGCAATTTGAATCAACCATAATCATATCTAATCAGAAACAGATAGATCTAATGAAATAAACAATCAATTCGACTAATCAAAACTCATAGATCAATTGATCTAGATCAATGAGCACGAGGCTCTAATACCACCTGTGAATCCAAGGATCAAAACAGGAACTATTAGTTTGATTTAGCAAATAAATTTTGCAGAATTATCAATACATGTTGTTTAATTAATTGTTTATAAAATTGAAATCGACGAAAGAACAGATGAAACAAATTGAAAACAGGATAAAATAAGGCAACAAAAAGATTGTTTCAATTAATCATCATTGATAATGAATCGATTACAATTGATATTGATGTTATGATGACATGGTAATCCTCTATGATGTTCTTGGTGTTCTTGTGATTGCTATGTTGCTATATTGATTGATTTATTGATTGATATCATTTCTATGAATATATGAATCTCAATTTGTGTATCGATATCTCTCAATCTCTCCTAAATGAGTGCACCCATGTCTTATATTTATAGGAAGAGGGATTCACTTTTTACAATAGTAAATGTAACTTTCTTATTGTGTAAGAAAGTTACAGCAGTGAAATTCCTGATGTGACATCATAAATCCTTTGACAGAAAGTTAGTCTTCCGTAGATGTTGACTGATGACATCACTTCAGTCAGCTTGACTTGTTGATTTCGTGTTGTACTTGATTCGTGTTCATGCAAGTTGTTCTTCTGTAGGAAGTTGTTCTTTCGTAGGAATTGGTCTTCCGTACGAATTGGTCTTCCGTAGGAGTCTTTCTGATCACTATCTTGAACTTCATCCTCAGGAGCAAACTTCCTTCTTTCGCAGCAGCAACAACTTGATCTTTGGACTTGTTCTTCAGTAGATGTTGTGCTTCCGCAGGAGATCTATGGATGCATGTTGACTTGTTTCTTTTATGATCCGTAGAACATCTACGGAAGAACAAACTTGTTCATCCGTAGATAGTTCTTGTACTTAGTTAGTTTTCCAAATTGACCAAAGTATGATGTTTTCCTGCAATTACACATACAATCAACACAAATAATATTTTGAGTTAACATATATACAACTTGCATACAAAAGAAAGAGATTTACAAAGGTTCATTACAAGAGATGACTAATCATCTAAACCTATACAATGGATCTAGACCTAACAGCTCACCTCTCTCATGTCCATAAAAAAACATTTCTCACCCTTAAATCTTAATTTTCACTCTCCTATCTCATCCTTTCACTCACATTTTACATTCATCATGTTCAAATGAAAAACCTTCTCCTCCTCTTACCTTCACATTACTCTTTCTATCTTACACCTCATTGTTTTCAATAGTACACCTAAAACATACTATTATCAACAATTTTAATACCTCAAGATGACTTACTTGTTACTATCTCATATTTCGCAATTTATAAACCAATTTGCATAATCTACATGCTATCCTTTTATTTATTACGTCAAAACTCATAAGAAAAGTTTGTATGGATCCCTAAGATAAAATGCGTCCTGCAAAACTTCTTTACAAGATGCTAATTGAAACAATTCCCTTACAAGGATTCCTTAAAAAAACAACAACCTCACAAGTTTATCTATCACTTGACAATAAATAGTTTAATGTACTTCTAATATGTAATAATATTTGAGATAATTTACCAAGTTTATCTTAATATCCAGTACATTTCTCAATATAGATAAACAAAAGTATTCTTATTTTATGTACAAAAAATTTAACTCCATAAAGAATAAGTATTACTAATTTCCATAATAATAAATAGTAGTTTCTTTAAACATTTTTGTAAAATGGATGGGGGCATAAATACTAGTTCGAATGGCATAGCTCATCCATAATGGCCTTTGGCTTTCGAAAAGATTCCTTGACACTTTTTAAACCCTTAAAGTGGATAGTGTCAGAGTGCCTCTACTGAACTGCCAAGAAAAAGCCAATGAAAGGACGACTGTAAAATCCAGGAAGGGATGATGATGTGATTGATCTCAAACCATTAAATAACTATTCATACTAAGATACAAGATTTTGTTCCATTAAACCATGTTCTTGCACCAAAATGTTTTCAACATTCTCACATGGATTTGGAAGTTTTTTCATATCTTTGTTTTGATTTCCTGAGCCTCTTGTTCTGACCTCTATAATCTCCCCCTAGGCTCGATGAATCTAACCATCAAAAATACACATTAGCATACTTGTAATCACCTCCAATAGCATACATACGCTTTTCAAATGTATTATTGATCATCCTTCTGCATTGAGCTTCCATAAATTAAACATATTCATTGACCTGAATCAGACAAGCTTGAAACTTCATCAAATCTTCCGAGCAAGTCAACTGGGTCATCAAATCTACACTCCTTATCTACATAATATATTACAACATATCTAGGATTTTTCTCACATATTCATCTCATTAACTTTGAAAAGTTGTTGACTAGAAATGGTGAATGAATTGGAATTTTGTTTAATATCTTTCAATGTTTATGAACTCCTATCTTCATAGGAGCGTTGGTGTTTTTATCTATTCCTGATTCATCTTTAATCCCCTTGGATTTTGCAGTCGTAAAGTTATAAAAAATTGATTTTCTTTGCCTCCAAAACCAATTACTCATCCAATTAGCTTTTCCATAGTTATTTGGGTTAAAAAATGACACTCTACCCATAGCATATAGGTCAGCTGCACATATTATATGAAGATTATATTCATCTTTGTAGTACGGAGAATGCCTTTAGTGATTCTCTTGGACCCCCAATGTGTTATGACGATCCCGTCCGTCGCACCTCGTGTTTCCGCTACTAGCGGGGGTGTGACAGATTGGTATCAGAGCCATTGGTTATAGAGAATTAGGTGGATTATTCGACCTAGAGTATAACCTAAGTACCCACATGCAGTATGCATAATGGGATTATGTGTGCATAATTATACATGTGAATGTTCTATGTGCATTATCTGTTGTGCCATGTAGCCTAGCTTATGTGTTATCTGTGATCTTCTTATTTGGAGAGTTTTGGTTGTTGCGCTATTTGTGCATGCCTTGAGAAAGCATTAAGTAAGGACATCATCTCGTTTGGATTGATAGGTGATGCCATAAGATTTCTTTAAAAGGGCCTGGATTATTAAGCCAACCTTATTATGTGTGTCTCCTGGTGATACCTATGTTGTGAGTTGAATCTCGGGAGATGAACATGCTAGCTGACATGACACTAACAGACAAGAGCCATGGCATACTCAGGTCAAATGATTGCTTTATTGGATTTCGGAATATACTAAATGGATTCCTTTGACTATTCCTTACCCAAGTAAATGCTTTCTTAATCGATTCCTATGTACAACTTTGGTCACTTAACTTTTGGTTAGTGACCATATCCTTGATTCTCCAATCATGGATAACACTCTGTACTTGACAAGATGCATTGACTCCGGCAGGAGGAGCTAGGGGTGACCATGCAAAGCAAATTACCATTACGGGTCTACACATAATTGCAATTTGCAATGCATGACAATTCTACCAAACCCTTTCATGAGATAACGTCATAGTTAGTATGAATATTCCATTCTATACATGGGACATTGGAGGTCCTGTTCTTATGATATTAAATTACATGGAAACATCTATCTCCTTTAACTTTTCATCAGTACAAATCGATCTTAAGCATTTATGAGAATCATACTATGATGTTTTAGCCCAGTAGATATGAGAAGTTGCTCCCTCTTTTGTTTCTGTGATCATGGAAATTGATTACATGTTCAAATTGTACTTGGTCTTCAAAGAGTTGTAGTAGAATGGTGACACTCTCTGTACGTATCTTGCTTTGTTTGGGCTGATCTTAAGACTTGGGGCATTGGTTATTTGAACGTTTTAGCATTACGATCGATGGAATAAGTGGATGTCATGTAACCAGTTTTAGCGTCATTCTTGGTATAACGTTGGTGTGGTAGGAACGCTGTGGGGAAACTTATATATAAACATCTTCGGTATACTAAGGATGTGCTTGAACTGGGCTATGTGATAATCCTAGTGGTTTGGAGTTGGATAAGGTGGGACTGATAATAGGGAAGGAAAAGACACTAGAGGCAGGATTGGTTGTACGTACACGAAGTTCATAATGTGCAAGTCAGAGTAGTACGACGAGAAAGTTGGAGCAACAACCCTGACCCGTTGCATTAATAAAATTGGAGCGAATGTGGACATTGATATCTTTGCTGAGAATCAATAGGTAAATCGGGTTGCCTGTTCATCGATGGGCGAAGAACTAACGTAGTAGAATGCCCAAACACTAGTTCGAGGTACGGAGGTTGCAATGGCTATGACTTTGGATGAGCTTAAAGGATTGGTAATTGCGGAGTACTGCCTTGTAGACTAGATGGAAAAGTTAAATCTCAAGTGTTGGAATCATGTAATGGTAGGATGTCATCATGACGCCCATACTTAAGAATTCCACAAGCTGGCTAAGCAGGCACCATAACTATGACACCTAAGTCAAATAAAGTTAAGAGAACATCTGAGGGTTGGTTTCACAGTTGTGGAATGATGGCCGCTGCTGAACCCCCAACCATTAGAGTGCAATACTATAGACATGTACTTTGGCCGATGACATGGTTCATAATAGATCTTTGAGAAAGCTACTAAGACGAATAAGGATGTTAGGGAATCGAGTAAGGTAGGTAGTGTTTAAATGGACAAGAAGGACAAGGTCATGAAAGGATATGTGGCCACCGTGCTAGCACGAAGGACTATGCCGGCACTTGTCCGGAGTGTAATAAGTGTAATCTGCACCATCCGACTATGATGCCACATCATGTGTAATTCAATTTCAAGCAATTGGAGCACTTAGCCAGGGGCTTTAAGATACTGGTGAACCTACCTCTGCCGATTAATGCTATCAAATTAGCAAGAGTTTGACGTTGACAATATGAGTATGGAAGCCAGGAGCATCAACAAAATGCATATGCCAGTTTAAATGGGATTCAAGGTCAAATGTTCGATCAAAAACAAAGTGACAATTCAAAATCTGGCCTGTAACTTGTGCAAACCCAGCACAAGGTAATATGGCAATCTTGATCATGGAAAAGCATTCGGGATTGGTGTCAATAATACCCGACAGAACCCAGACGTAGTGACTTTGACTTTTGTAAATAAGTTGGACTTGACCCCAAATATGAGGATACGTGTTATGAAATAGGCTAATGGTATTCTTGTAAACACTAGGGAGATAATTTAGGACTATGTTATGCTAGTAGAGGATCATGCCTTTAGAATAGATCTTATATGATTTGGGCTTGGGAGTTTCGACATGGTCGCGGGAATGGACTAGTTTTTAGGGAATAGGGCCAAGATTTCCTTCTGCAAGAAGACTACTCGCATGCAGTTGTAGAATGGTGAGACACTTGACATACATGGAAAGAGATCAAAACAGGACAAGATGCAAATCATGAGCATGAAGGTGGAGGAATAAGGGTTAGATGACCAGACCATTAATCATTCAAGAGATGAATGATTAGGGCTTTAGACGTAGGACAGACTATAGGCAGCACAAGATTGTCGAAAATTTAGACTTACAATCAAAGGAAGCCTTGCTTTAGGCACATCCTCTCAGATGTTAGTTGAATTCGAAATTAGTTATAGTTGGTGAATGATGAACTATCAAGGTGTTAAAAGTGTGATGGATTAGCTACGGCACACCCCATATATAAACACTAATAACACCTTGAATGTGAAATTAGAACCTGATCTGGAACTAACTTTTGGTAATGGACAACAACCATAGTCTGGAGATATCAACAAATAGGTTGTGGACCTAAAATGTCATTTCTAGAGACATTAGTTTATGGCTTGGATGTGAGCTGTTGCCTTAGAAGGCATTGTTTGCTTTGGCAAAAAGGGAAAATTAGCACCTATATTGGTAAGTGCAATTAAGACTTCCAAACAGATATTATTAGTGGATTATCGGTTTGAGTTATAGCAAGAACTGAGAGGGGTGCATGACACGTTCCATGCGTCAAAACTCAATTTGTTTCTTGCTGATGAGACCTTATATGTGTCGATCGAATAAATTCGAGTAGACGGTAAACTTTGATTCACTGAAGAACTGGCTGAGATCATGTCTGGAAAAAAAAATTAAACTTTGAAGAGTAGTAAAATCCTGATCATAAAGATTAGATGGAACTCAAAGCGAGAACCTAAATTTTATCTGTGCGTAGGAAGATCAATTGAGGACTAAGTACTTTCACCTATTCACGGAAGGCGTTGTAGTTGATAACTCCGACTGAATTTCGGGACGAAATTCTCTCAACAGGGGGATACTGTGACATCCGTCACCAAAATAGTTGTATTGATCATTGACTTGAATTTTTGACTTTGACTCTGTCTTGGTCTAATTATTGAACTTTGACTTGAAAGCTGACATAATGTCGACTTGGTCTGTGAATAGTGCATTAGACATGTGTAGATACGCTAAGTTCTAAAACTGTGTATTATGGGCTTAATATGTTCTTGTGGTCCTTGGGCATGGTGATAGTACGTTCACTGATTTGGACTTAGCATGATGGTTGCGTGCTTAAAATTGGTATAATGACTTAAAAATAAAAATATATATATCCTACGTTAAGAATGCAAACAAAAATCAGACATCAGTGGGCTTTGCCTAAAGTCTACTAAATAGACTTAATTTAATTCAAAAATATAAATTTAATAATTTATATAGCACATATATTCCATTGGAATCGTATTGACGCGTACAATTTAAAAATGAAAAAATTGGACGACACGCGTATCGGGACGAGACAAAATTGGACGTTATGGGCAAAGGGCCAGGGAGGCCCATCTAAGGCCCCCCTTGGTTGAATCCACATAAAGGGGGCTTCCCCCTTATTCTCTCTTCTTTTTTTTACAAAATTTTCTCCAAGAATGCTCTCTAGTGAAACCCTAGCCGTCACCATCCATCTTCTTCTTGTTCTTCATTCCAATCAATCGAAATTATCATCAATTACTTCGATTTTGATGATATTCTAGCATTCAAGGTTGATTTTTGTGCAAGACTTGATCATCTACACCTTCTCCGGTAAGAAAACCGTTTATTTTAATTATTTTATCCTTGTTTGTTCATGTTCATCAAGAATCATCAAAATCATCATCTAATGTTCTTGTGTTCTTGTTTTTGGGCATTGTATCGTGAAGATCTATGTGTTTTGGGTGTTCAACTCTCCAATCGGTAAACCCTAACTCTCAATCTTTGTATATTCTTGGATCTTTCAAAGTTGGGTTTTAATCTTGCGTGACCTAGTCAAAATAGACATCTTGGTCTTATAAACCATTTTTGAAATCATTAATTTTGTTTCTTGAATGGATGGACGTGTTGAACGATCAAAACTATGTAACGACTAAGTAATGTTGCGAACCGGAGGATTAAAATCCAACTAACTGTTTGGGACTGGAAATTGGAATTATTTTAGTGTTTAATTAAGGTTTTGTTCAATTGGAACATGGAATAAATGTTATTTAAGTACGCGGGTCAATAAGGGTCAAATATGGAGGTTTGGGATTAAAGGAACAAAACTAATGAACTGGACAGTTTGCTGTTAGAAAAATAGGACATTTTTTTCAGGTCATAACTTGGTCATAATATGTCCAAATGGGTCCAATTTTTCGTCTAAAAAAAGATCAATGAGTCCTCTATCAAAGTCAATTGGTCTCATGTCGTTTCGACATTGTTTGGTCCTCCAAACGCGACATACAAAACTGAAGGTCAAAACTGACGAACCTGGGCAGCAGGTTGGTCTGTATTCGTCGAGTCATATCTTTCTCATATTTTATCCAATTGAGATGATTCTTTTTCTGGAGTTTAATGTAAAGTATTATCTTTCAAATGATACCTGTTATGCAATGTTTCGTTACCATTTCAACCTCCAAACAGCTTACGTAAACCTGATGTGCAATCAGATATGCATGCTGAAATATTTTGATAAAATTAAAACTAAAGTTTTGAAACTAAATAATCAAATAAAGACAAGTTTTATACTTAAAATTAATTAAGTGATTTTTAAAGGATAAAATAATAATATCATTAGTTCATTGTGTATGGACAAATCGACATGCAACGGCGGACATTAATAAAGTAATATAAAGCGACAACTAAAAACCCTAAACGTGACAAAATGTAAAGTTTAAATTTGACTTTGGAATTGTCCTTCTAGTAAATCATGTTTACATAAAATTAAGAACCGTGATGGACATTAAGGATTGGGCTATAAGGATTACGCCCATTTTGGTCATGCTTTTTGTTCCTTAGTAATCCTTCTCGTGATTTTGTACTTTTAGTGCTTGCTTTGCATGTTGTGGAATTTGGACGGTACTATTTCGAGGTGAGTTTCACGGCCCTTTTTAACTTGTTTTACTTGGGGGAAAAGCTTGCTCACTGTATTGGTCTATGTCGTGCCTTAAAGACTAGTTTGGAACAATGTATGTGGTTTGGGTCATGGGTTGAGTCTAGATGTTTATTCATGAGTGTGTACTTGGACTTGTGCTTGTTCTTGTGACTTGGACGTAATGGATAGGTATTGCTAGTACTAACGGGTTGCCATCCCCACCTCTGTCATTGGTATACTAGTCAAGACTGACTTGGTCTGGGCGTGCCCTTAGGTGAATACAATCGGATAATTGGACTTGGACTGACTTTGAACTTGTGTTGATATCTATGACTGCTATGTACTCTTACCCACATACAACTTTGGTATATGTTATACATGGCAAAATATTTGTACCGTAAACCTGTGAACTCACCAATATTTGTTGACTTTTTAGAGCATGTCTGTTCAGGTCATAAGACTTAGGTGCTTGGCTATGGACTTTAGATGAGACCGCTCCCTTGGGAGCAATAGGCATTGCATGGGACTTTTGGATTTGTTTGGATTTGTTTTGGATTTGTTTGTTATTGGATTGCAATTGTTGGACTTGTATTTGGGATTGTATTGTACTTGTGCTAGTTTGTTCCTGAATGGAAATTGGACTGTTTAAGCATTTATGGTATGACGTTTTAGGATTGACTATACTTGGCACGTGTTCCTATGTGTCGGGTGACGTCATGACCCATTTACGAAGAATGCCATTAGTGATTCTATTGGACCCCTAATATACTCCTTTAGAAAAGAAGAGACTAGGGATGGCCAACTCTTATAGAAAGAATTCGAACAGGGCTGCTAAAAGAAAATCAAAGAAAGTCCAAGAGGTCAAGCCCACCTTCAACCCAGGCAAAACAAAGTCTTCATCTCTGCAGGTTTGAGGTGAGGAAGACTAAAGACTTAACTAACGACCCTAGTACTAGGAGTCCTAGTTTAAGTTCAAACCATCCTAGTCAAGAGAAGTAGGTTGAACTTGTGTGCACCACTACTACACAGCCTGAACCATCCAACTCCAAAAGCAAGCTTCACCCTTAGAAGCCTGCTACATCATCTAAGAAGATAAAGAAGGAGCTAGAAAGAGATCAAGATCAACCCTCTCCTCAGAACAAGACTCTTAGAAGTAAGGCTGTGGAATGCATCATGTGTGGTGGTACAACTCATTATGCTAAGGATGGCATTTACAATCCTAAGAGTACCATCCATATGAATAAAAAGAAGACTTCTGAGAGGAAAAAGAAAATAGCTTCGGAAGGAAAGTCACTATGCTTTGGAAGCTCCAAGGTGAACAAAAAAAAAGATAGGTGGAAAACTGTATTCGAAAGCAAGTTTGATCTTAGAAGAAAGGAATGCTTCTGAAGCACTGAAGTCTGCAGGAGTGGATGCAAAATCTTCAAAAGGTTAAGTCTCCAAAACATCAGAAGTATTAAAAACTTCCAATGTTTTAAAGGCCAAGTCTAATATTCCAAAGATGGTGTGTAATATGAAGGAAGGCCATATGTATGAAGTTTCTTCATCAACAACATCCAAAGGTCCTCAAAGCTTGTATATAGGATCAATAACTGTTGAACTATCTTCAGTTCATCTTGATAATCCCAAGACCAACAAGGCTTGGTTTTCCAAATGTAACTAATCATCTCTTTTTATATGCAGGAACTACTTAGGACCAAAAGAAATGTATTGATCATTGGTAGTGGTTGTTCCAGGCAAATGACTGGCAATGGCTCTTTGCTTCAAGACTTTTAGTAAATTGATGGAGGGCTAGTTGCTTTTGGAGGAAAATTAGGTGGTTACATCACTAGAAAGGGTAGGTTTACAAATGGTAAGCTCAACTTCAAGAAGGTGAACTTTTTCAAAGAGCTTGAGTACAATCTCTTGAGTGTATCTCAATTTTGCGACCAGAGGCATAACATGCTCTTTACTGAGCATGAGTGCATTGTTCTCAAGCCAGAGGTGATCATTCCTCAAGAGCATATATTGCTTAGAGCCCCACCAGGATCTCTTTCTTATTACACATGGATCTCTTTGCCCCACCAGTGTAGTGAGTTTAGGAAGGACTTCATATTTCCTAGTGATCACAGATGACTTCACAAGATATACTTGGCTCTTCTTTCTTAGAACAAAGAATGGGACCCCTAAAATCTTGAAGAACTTCATTCTAAAAATTAAGAATCAACGTGATCACAAGGTTAAGATCACAAGATGTGATCAAAGAGCTGAATTCAAGAACCAAATCTTTGATACATTTTGTGATGAAAAGGGTATTTCAAGACAATATAGTGCTCCCAGAACTCCTTAACAAAATGGTGTTGCTAAAAAAAGAAACATGACACTTATTGAGGCTGCAAGGACCATGCTCTCTGGCTCTAAACTGTAGATCACCTTCTGGGTAGAGGCAGTCAACACTACATACTATGTGCAGTACAGAGTTTTAGTAGTCAAAACTAATGGTAAGACTCCTTATGAACTGTGGCACAAAAGGAGACCTTTCATTGGTTTCCTTAGGTCATTTGGATGTCTATGCACCATCTTTAATACCAAAGATCACATAGCCAGGTTTGCTGAGAAAGCAGATGATGGACATTTCATTGGATACTCTTCCTAACCTAAGTCTTCTAGAGTATACAATCTTAGAACTAGAGTAGTTGACAAGTCAACCAATGTGACCTTCAATGAACACACTTCAAGTGTGAAAGGTTCTGGTCCTGACTGGCTTTTTGATCTTGATTTAGTTAACAACTGTTTTAACAAATCTTTTGAAGATGTTTGAGGAACAACAGGTAATACATTTGCATGAGATTCTGATCAAAGATTTGAGCTAAGAAGATCAAATATTCAAATTTCTTCAGCACTAGTGGTAATAAACACTGCAAGTTGAAATCCTGTCAGCACAACCATGATAAATTCTTCAGCTGATACATCTAAGGTGCCAATAAATTCCAAAATAAGGCATAAAACTCACATGAAGGGATCTCCAATGCAGTAGAAGCTAGATAGAGATGTTGAAAGAGATCAAGAATTTCATGCTATTGACAACCACTACACTAAAGACAACATCAATGATGTCACCCACTCTCTGGATCAAGTTACGCTTAATGGGTGTGCTGATGTGGTAGGTGATACTCAATCACCAGATCTAAATTTCACTAATTTAGATCTATCAAATTAACTTGCTGTGATTCCTCAACTAAGAATCCACAAGTCCCATCCTACCACAAACATCACTGGAGATATTGATACTGGGATGAGAACAAGAGGACAAACCCATGATAAAAATGTTTGTGTGCACTCTTGCTTCTTGTCCTAGATTGAGCCAAAGAAAGTTGATAAAGCTTTTAAAGATAGAAGCTGGATTGATGTAATGTAGAAGGAACTATTTAAATTCAAAAGACAAGTTGTTTGGAACCTATGTACTCTTCCTCCTGGGAAGATACCAATAGGTACCAAGTGGGTTTTTAGAAACATGAAAGATCATAGAGGGGTTGTTATCAAGGACAAGGCAAGACTAGTAGTCCAAGGTTACACTTAAGAAGAAGATATTGACTACACAGATGTCTTTGCTTCGGGAAGATACCAATAGGTACCAAGTGGGTATTTAGAAACATGAAAGATCATAGAGGGGTTTTTATCAAGGACAAGGCAAGACTAGTAGTCCAAGGTTACACTCAAGAAGAAGGGATTGACAACATATATTTCTTTGCTCCTATAGCAAGACTTAAAGCTATAAGGATATTTCTTGCTTTTGCTGCATCCAAGGATTTAAAGGTCTACCAACTTGATGTCAAGTGTGCATTCTTATATGGGGTGATAGATGAAGAAGTATATGTTAAGCAGCCACCTGGCTTTGTAGACCCAGATCATCTTGACTATGTTTGCAAGCTTGACAAAGCTCTCTATAGGCTTCATCAAGCTCCAAGGAAGTGGTATGAGACATTGTAACAATACCAGATTCAATATGAATATAAAAGAGGTACAATTGACAAAACACTCTTTATCAAAAGAATAGGGAATGGCTTGATTCTACTTCATGTTTATGTTGATGACATTATCTTTGGGTCAACTAATGAAAAGCTTTGCACAAAGTTTGAAAAGTTGATGAAGAATAGGTTTGAAATGAGTACCATGGGGGAAATCAATTTCTTTCTAAGAATTCAAGTGAAGCAAGTTGACAATGGCATCTGCATAAACTAGTCAAAATATGTACAAGACATACTAACCAGATTTCATCTAACTGATTATAAAGTTGCTAAGACACTTATTGACAGAAACCACTTCCCAGGACCTAATCTAGAGGGGGAGTGTGTTAATGAGCATCTTTTTAAAGCTATGATTGGTCTCTTATGTACCTAACAGCCAGCAGACATGATATCATATTTGCCACATGCATATGTGCAAGATATCAAGCCAAACCCAAGATGTCACACCTAGTTGCTATCAAGAGGATTCTTAGATAACTCAAAGGAGCTCCCAAACTTGGACTTTGGTATCCAAAGAATTTTGACTTCAATCTGTATGCTTATACAGATAGTGACTATAGTGGCTACAACATGACTGCAAAGTCTACATTAGGGGGATGTTAATTCAATGGTGGAAGGATACTCATGGCAATACAAGAAGCAATCATATGTATCTGCATCAACTGCTGAAGCTAAATACATTGCTGCTGTAAGCAGCTGTGCTCAAGTGCTTTGGATTTAGAATTAGATGCTATATTATGGATTCAACTTCAAGAAGACTCCTATCCATATAGACAACAACACTGCTATTTCCATCACAGAGAATCCAGTGCAACACTCAAAGACAAAACATATCAACATCAGGTATCATTTGATCAAACATAATTTTGAAAATGGACTGATAAAACTATTCAAAGTTAAAACAAATGAACAATATACTGATCTTTTCACAAAAGCATTTGATGAACAGATATTTAAATATCTTGTATCCGCTATTAAGATGATTAACCTTGAGTATATTTTCTTAAATTAATTTCAAAATTGTTTTTCAAACATGTGTGTCTTTAAAGTTGTCTAATTTATCACTCATATAAGCCCTATTTATTTTGAAAGAAAATTTTTAAAGTAAAAAAATTCATTAGAATTTTAAGAATTATGGACAGATTTTCTCTTGGAAGACATGAAATTGACTTCGGAAGAACATTATGTCTTCAAAACTAATAACTACTTAGTATGGGATTTAGCCTCGGAATAAATTTTATTATATCTTCCGAAGCTTAAATCTGCTTCTAAGTACTTATATGATTTGAAGAACAATTTTCTTCCCAAAGCAATTAAGTTACGAAAGTTTAATTCTCTTCTTGAGTAATACTTCTACAGTCTAATATCTTCCGAAGCAATTCTTCTAAAACTAAGGAATATCTTCCGAAGTCAATTTTTCTTAGGATGCTTTTTTAAAACTTTCAAAGACAAATTACATTCGGAAGATTTTCAACTTCTAAGATAACTACCGTTTTGGGAACATTTTCAGAGGTGGGACCGATTCTGGATTTCAAAGTTTATCTTCTACAATAACTTTGTCTCACATCCAAGCATATAAATAGCCTTTACAATGGTTCCCCTCTTTCTTCTTCCTCTTCATCTACCATATTCTAGCCCTAAATTTTCCATAAACCCTTATTGTTCTCCCACTCTCTTTCATTAAAAGCTTTAGAAAATGGCCAACCCTAAACCTCCAAATCAACCACCCTTTGTCATGCACCTATATAGGCAACAAAATCAGATTTCTCTGTTATTGGTTGAGAAAGACCCTGGTTTTTTTGGGATATGCAACTTCCTTTCTCGCTCTTCATACCTCACTGCTCTCACCATAGACCTCCACCTTGTGAAGATCAACTGCTCGAATTCTGGAGGACCTGCCAAGAGATCATCTTGGATGGTGAGAAGGCACTATCTGCATCAGTGCTGGAGAAGATGGTGTTCATCACTCCAGCCACCATCAATCAACATCTAAGGCTGGATGATGAAGAAAGGGAGCTGTCCTTTCCAAAAGAGGCAGTCAACGGCTTATTCCAGCTGATGGGTTATGAAGGTGACTTCTCAGTCAAGACCTTCAGGAAAGGGAAAGTCTCCTCTTAATGGAAGTAACTCCTCTATTTTGTAATCCACTCATTATCTAACCAACATGGAGGTTGGGATCTAGTTCCTGAAGAGCTTTCCTATATAGTCCATAGAATGATCCAGGGGATCAAGTTCAGGTATTCATAATTTTTCTATACAAATTTACTTACCAACTTAGATTTCTTAGAATAATACATGTTCCCCAGATATGTCCAGCACATTCTCAATTATGAACTGGGCTCACAGTTGTACACGAACAGGTAATGTTCTAAAATTAGGAGTTGGGACAGATGAAACATTGCATCTTTAAGATAATGGGGAAAACCACAGTTGGTTTTTCTCGAGTAGAAACAACCCTTGTCCTAAAAATGTTAGAGCTCCCTACTCAAGTTGACAACTTGGCAGTTCCAGCCAATGTTGAACCCACATCTTCTTCATCTTCAACACCCCAACATCCACAAATTACCATCTCCTACTAAAGAAAATCCAAACAAAACCCTACTCAGTCTATTTATTTTGAGCTGGCCCCTATATACTTACCCATGCAGGAGGAAGTTGAACTAAGAGGTCCCACTTCCCTTGAGAAGCAGACCACTCACATTCCTTCTACGATCTGTGATGAAGTTTCTCATGCTCAGCCTGATGTGCTCATTACCCCAGCCTCAAGCCTTCATCCTGAGTCTCAAAACTCAGATGGACAACATTCAGGGGAAAGCTACCATCCCCAGCCTTTGGACCTCAACTAACCAATCCCCAACCTAGAATTCTATGATGATAAGGATATGGGATTTAGTGAGTATTATGAGTCTATATTCTCCTCCCCTGCTTATGGAGAGATGAGTGCTCCTCCTAGTCCCATATCTAGCCCATATCATCCACCCATGACTGATATGTCCATGCGGAAGAGGCTCTCACTTCTACAAGTGATTACATCTTTAAGACCTTAACCACAAAAACTCGGCTCTTTATCACTTCTTATGAAGCTATCATTAAGCAGGGGAAATCCAGAGGCCATTAAAAAATATATGGTGGTTAGGGAAATGATTTTGGCCATATGGCCATGTGAGGGACACATACTTCATCACAAGATCAGTTGTTGAAAGGGCAGTCTACTTAGGAAATCAACTTGTTTGATTTAATAGATTTAAGATAGCTAACCTAACTAGATTAAGGCTCAGGAACATCAACAATAACTCTGAGGCAAAGGAAGTAGAGAAGGGGTTAATGAGAATTTACAAGTCGTATCTAGAAAAGTCAAAGCAGGCTTAAAAACATGTAACACCCGGAAAATTTTAAAAAACGAGAAAGAAGGAATAAATGTGAATAAAAGAAAGAAAACACAATTTAACCCAAGTTGAGGGGCTAAATGTGTCAAAAGGACAAAAAGTATAAAAAAGTGGGTGCAAAAGGTGATGGCCGCCCACACCTTTCTGCATATTTTCTTTTCACCGGATTGTAGAGAGAGAAAGCAGAGAAGAGCTTCGGTTTTAGAGAAAAGGAAGAAGAAGAATTCGAATTCAAGGTAAGAATTCTTGGTTTTAAGTTGTTCTTGGCCGGCCTATGCCTCGGTTATATGCTTGTGTGTGTTTGTTGTGTTCGGGTGTGTGTTTTTGGTGGGTTTCTAGGTGGTTGAACTCATAGTGAAAACGGGTTTGAAGGAAGTCATACTCGAAGATTGCTAGGTGAGTTCTAGATCCTCGGTTTCTATGTTTTAAACTTGTTTTGGGGCTGGAAATGCATGTGACTAACTTTTTAATATGTCCAGTATTTTGTATCATAAATTTGGCCCTGTACTTTTACTGGGTGTGTTAGGGCCTGCATGTTTTGCTCGGTTTATATGGTTGTATGCTTGTTCTAAGTGGTTAACATGCTAGATCGGTGCGATGAATGTATAAGAACGAGGATTGGGAACTGATTACAGTGTAAGATGCGGTTTCAGGTTAGTTGATCATCATCATTAAGTTTGAATATTTGCATAAGTGTTGTTCATCCGCATTAGTTAAGTCTTCATCCGCATTTGATAACACATCGACTAGTTTGTTCACCCGCATTTGCTAAGTGTTCATCCGCATTTGTTGTATGTTCAACCGCATTTGTTTTGCACATGCGCATTTGCTTCAGTCATCCGCATTTGATTCATGCGCAATCCTTTGGGACACTTAGAATGTTTTCTGTGGTGTTCATCCGCATTTAGTTACTCATCAGCATTTGTATGTTCATCCGCGTTTGTTTATTCATCCGCATTTGTTTGCTCATCCGTATTTCTTTAAGGAGACAGAATTTTCTGAGATTTTGGGATGTAGAGCTTAAGTGTTAAGAAAGGAGGTTTTATGGGGGACTGTGCTTGTTTACGTTTCGCATGCTTTGTATGCTATTATGATGATGTTGTTCCATGTTATGTTTATGTCGTGACCTTACGTGGTGTGATGTATGAATATGCTTACGTAAAAAAGTAATTAACGAAAGTGGAAGATAACTAAAGAGAAGTAAGAATGAATGCATGCATTAATGAACGATCGGAAGTAAGAAAAGTCTTGCAAGCACTGTAAGGTGGTTCACACCCAATGAAGGGTGTTAGCTCAATGGTGTGCGGGTTAGCTACCCCAGAATGATGGACACTGGGGTCTAGTCTTTGTGACTGACCATACATACGGAACCATTGTCGCTTACCCCGGTGCTGGGCCCGCCTAGTGCATGATGTTTGAAGTCTATTTATAGTCTTCAGCCCAGTACCCGCTTTGTGCATGATGTTTGGGGTATAGCACATGGCATTGGTCCAAATGATGATACCCCGGTGCTGGGCCCCCCTCGGGCATGATGTTTGAAGTCTATTTATAGTCTTCGGCCCAGTACCCGCCTTGTGCATGATGTTTGGGGTATAACTCGAGGCATTAGCCTGGAGCATAGAGAAGTGAAAGTAATAATGATCGAATGAAATGTACGATAAGCAAGAGAATGAATGAATGTAAGTTGACGATGATGAAAGATAATAATGAGATTATTTATTTGTACGTATGATGTATGATTGCTTACGAAAGTTCAGTACGGTTTTAATCGAAAGAAAATTATTTTATTTTTAAAACTACAACTCACTCAGCAACGCTGACTTTTATGTGTTTCCAGTTGGCAGGTAATGTTACTGAGGATGGCACGGGGCAGCTACTTGGCATTTTTGGATGGCATCCGTTGTTTAGATTATAATGTTTTTGTGATGTAATGGAAATTATGATATTTTGTAACAGTTAACTACAATGTATTAATTTGCAAAAGCAATTATAATGAAATGGTTTAAAAAAATTTCTGCTGCAATGTTTTAGAAGTTGTAAATGAAAATTATATGTTTTATGTGCGATGATTGGCCAGCTGTAAGCGTTTCGGGAACGGGGCGTTACAAGTTGGTATCAGAGCCAAAGTTTAAGTAAAACGGGTAAATATTTTCAAAAGAAACCTAAACTTAAACTGAGAATGGGACAAAATGGAAGGGATGCCAGTCCAAGTAGCTACGTGCCATCAGGTATTTTCTTAATGTTAACCGGTATTACGTGCGCATGTTATGTGATTTATGTGCTTCTTAGTAGATTTAGATACTGATGTAGTCAGGATAGGAAATGCTTGGGGTATGAAGAGTAAAGTAAGTGGCTAATCACAACTGGCCACTGTAATTAGGGACTTACTATACTTGACATAAACTGAGTTGTTACCTTGAATGACCATGTTGGTGTTTGAATCTTATAGCGTGTTAGAGGATGGCCGGTGGTAGATCTTCGAAGGCTTCTCGAGGTGGAGGTCGTGGTGGACGTGGTGCTGGACCACGGGTCACGAGAGGAAGGCCTAGGGCTGAAGAGGTGGCTCACGAAGAGCCCTAGACCCCTCATCCGGAGGGTGGTGATGAGAGTGCTAATTTAAGGGCCTCGGTGAAGGAGGCGGTGTGGAAGAGGTTCACCAGGTCATGCAGACGATTCTACCGTCTGTGGTGACCGAAGTGATTAAGGATGTATGAGAAGGAGAGAGGAAGGAAAGGAGGAGACCCGCGGAGGAAAGGGAGCAACCGGAGACTGAGACGGTTGTCTCCAGTGAAGAAGAAGGAGAAGAGCCTGTGCAGGAGATAGCACGAGGCTGTAACTATAGGGCATTTCAAAGATGCAAGCCCCCGACTTCTGACGGAAATGGCACTGCGGCTGCTGCTCACTGGGTGAGAGAGATGGAAGCTGTTCTAGATATCAGCGAGTGCCAGGAAGATCAGAAGGTGAAGTTCGCCACCCACTCATTTGTGAACTCGGCCCTATGTTGGTGGGAAAATATTGTCCAAGCCGATGGTAGTAGAGCGATTGGCAGGATGAGGTGGAATGAGTTGAAGAAACTGGTGATCGAGGAGTTTTGTCCTCACCGAGAGCTCGACAAGGTTGAGAGGGAGTTCCTACAGCTGGAGGCGGGAACCATGACACATCAGCAATATACCACCAAATTCAATGAGATGGCACGGCTGGTGCCGGATCAGGTGACACCCTTGTCACGAAAGATTAAGAGATACATTCAGGGCTTGCTGGCGGACATCCGCAGGCACATGATCACCGCCCGACCGAGCACAGGCTGCATGATGAATGGGAAGTGGTGGTGGCTGAGGTGAGTAAGAAAGGTGGTGGTGACCGGAACTGGAACGGGAAGAGGTTTGGTAGGGGTGGTGCCCTGACAAACAACAAGCGTGCATGGGTGGATGACCACCGTGTGGTCACATCTGTTGCGGGGTCGAAAAGGTGTGGCAAATGTAGAAAGGAGCATTTCGGAGAATGTAGGCAGGGATTGAATGTATGCTTCCTGTGTGGGAGGACAGGGCTTATAGCAAAGGATTGTCGTATGGCCAGATGTTTTAACTGTGGTGGAGAGGGTCACATGAGCAGGGAATGCAAGAAGCCAAGGGCTGAGAGTTCCAGAGCGAAGAAGACGACCGGAACCGAAGGGCAGAAAGCAAGTGCCAGAGCATTCACGATGACCCAGGAGGAGGCTAGGACGGACCCCGATGTTGTGTCAGGTACGTTCCTAGTAAACCAAACTCTTGCCTCCGTGTTATTTGATTCTGGTGCTAGTAAGAGCTTCATTTCTGCTGCCTTTTGTGCTAAGTTGCCTTTAAGGAGTAGGAGTATTGAAGAGCCCTTCGATGTAGAAACTGCCATAGGTAAGTCTACCAGGATTTCTGAGATGATGGAAGGCTGTGTCATAGAAGTAGAAGGTCATAAATTTCCTGTTAAACCATTCATGATGACCTTAGGCGGTTTCGATGTAGTCCTGGGAATGGACTGGTTAGCGGCCTACGAGGCGAATATCGTATGTCGCAAGAAGATGATTGGACTAACAGCGCCTGACGGGAGTTCGGTGACGATTTACGGTGATCGAGTTACTACGATTTCGAAGGTGATTTCAATGGTGGTGGTGAGATAGTGTATGAGGCGTGGATGTAGTGCCTACTTGGCCTATGTAAAAGATGTTGATACGCCAACACCACAATTGCCTGATGTACCGGTTGTGTGTGACTTCCCAGACGTGTTCCCAGAAGATTTACCAGGTGTACCGCCGGACCGTGAGATTGAGTTTCAGATCGACCTGATACCCGATGCCCAACCTGTTGCTAAGGCACCGTATCGGTTAGCCCCCTCTGAGCTGAAGGAATTGTTGGAGCAACTGCTAGAGTTTCTTGATAAGGGGTTCATTAAACCGAGTATCTCTCCATGGGGTGCCCCGGTTTTGTTTTTAAAGAAGAAGGACGGTAGTATGAGGATGTGTATTGACTACCGCGAGCTGAACAAGTTGACGGTGAAGAATCGGTATCCATTGCCAAGGATTGATGACCTGTTTGATCAGCTCCAAGGTGCCAGTTGGTTTTTGAGAATAGATCTCCGATCTGGTTACCATCAGTTGAAGGTGAAGGAGCAGGATATTCCTAAAACATCTTTTCGTACGCGTTATGGACACTACGAGTTCCTCGTTATGTCTTTTGGTTTAACCAACACGCCAGCTGCTTTTATGGATCTGATGAATCGAATGTGTCGGCCGATGTTGGATAAATCAGTGATTGTGTTCATCGATGATATCTTGATTTATTCGAAGAGCGAGGTGGAACATGCCGGTCACATTCGAGAGGTATTAGAGATGTTGAGAAGGGAGAAGTTGTATGCTAAGTTCTCCAAGTGCACATTTTGGTTGCGCGAAGTTCAGTTCTTGGGTCATGTAGTGAATCCGGAGGGGATCATGGTGGACCCGGCAAAGGTGGAAGCGGTGATGCAATGGAAGTCTCCAAGGACGCCATCCGAGATCCGTAGTTTCTTGGGGTTGGCGGGCTATTATAGGAGATTCATCCAAGACTTCTCTAAGATAGCTTCTCTACTGACCAAGTTGACCTGTAAGGATATGAAGTTTGTTTGGTGTCAAGAGCAAGAGAAGGCTTTCGAAGAGTTGAAGACGAGGTTGACTCAAGCTCCTGTCTTATCATTACCCGAAGGGAGCGAGGATTTGGTGGTTTACTCAGATGCTTCTTACTCGGGATTGGGTTGCGTACTGATGCAGCGAGGAAAGGTTATAGCTTACGCATCCCTACAATTGAAGGTTCATGAGGCTAATTACCTTACTCATGATTTGGAGCTAGCAGCTGTGGTCTTTGCATTAAAAATTAGGAGGCACTACCTGTACGGGACGAGGTGCACCATCTTCACTGACCACAAGAGCTTGAAGTACTTCTTCGAGCAGAAGGATTTGAACATGATGCAAAGGAGATGGTTGGAACTGATAAAGGATTATGATTGTGAAATCCATTACCATCCGGGCAAAGCCAACGTAGTGGCGGATGCCCTTAGCCGAAAGGAGAGGCCTGAACCAATCCGGGTGAAGGCTTACCAATTGATTTTGACCTCCGATGTGATGAAGAAGGTCAAGGAGCTTCAAGATGAGGTGTTGAAGGAAGATCATCTTAACTCTGAAAGGATGAGAGGTCTAGTCGCGGAAATGGGTGAAAACACTCTCGGTGTTAGAACCCGATTCGGACGATTGTGGATTCCTCGTTGTGGGGATCTACGTGGGAATATCATGGACGAATCTCATAAGACTCGATACTCCATTCATCCCGATGCTACAAAGATGTATCAGGATATGAAGAAAGATTATTGGTGGCCGGGTATGAAGCGTGACGTAGTGGAGTACGTGAGTAAGTGTCTTACTTGCATGCAAGTGAAGGCGGAGCATCAGAAGCCATACTGTAAGACCCAACCTTTGGATATACCCGAGTGGAAGTGGGAGCATATCACCATGGACTTTATCATGAAGCTACAGCGTACCATGAAGGGGTACGATGCCATATGGGTGATAGTCGACCGTCTGACGAAGAGTGCTCATTTCCTACCGATCCGAGAGACGTATTCATCTGAGAAGTTAGCGGATCTATTCATTAGGGAGATTGTAACTTGTCACGGTGTGCTGGTGTCTACTGTTTCTGATCGTGACACTCGGTTTACATCTAAGTTCTAGAAGAGATTTCATGATGCAACGGGGGCGAGGTTACACATCAGCACGGCTTATCATCCACAGACGGATGGTCAGTCGGAGAGAACCATTCAGACGCTTGAGGATATGCTTCGGGCATGCATCATTGATTTTTGAGGTAGTTGGGATGACCACTTACCGTTAGCGGAGTTCTCATACAATAACAGTTATCATGCCAGCATTGGTATGCCCCCTTATGAGATGCTATATGGTAGGAGATGTAGAACACCTGTTTGTGTGATATTGGTTAGAGAGAGTTGGGAAGTATTGAGGTGATTGAGGCTACGCCTGAGAAGCTTAAAAAGATCAAAGCCTTTATGAAGGCAGCCAAGGATAGACAGAAGTCGTATGATGACAAGAGACGTAGACCAATTGAGTTCAAGGTGGGAGATAGAGTTATGTTGAAAGTATCACCTTGGAAGGGGATCATTCGGTTTAGAAAGCGGGGCAAGTTGAGCCCGAGATACATAGGGCCTTTCCGAATCATTGCTCGAGTAGGAGAGGTGGCCTACAGGTTGGAGTTACCCGATGAGTTAAGTGGAATTCACCCTACATTCCATGTATCTCATCTGCGGAAGTGTTTAGCTGACGAAGATATGGTTGTACCACTGGAAGACATTGAAGTTGATGAAAGACTCAATTATGTGGAGCAACCAGTGGAAATCATTGATCGCAAGGAGAAGAGGTTAAGGAATAAAGTGGTTCCCCTGGTGCGTGTACAGTGGAAGCACAGGAAGGGATCCGAGTCTACGTGGGAGACTGAAGAAGAGATAAGGCAGTATTACCCACATTTGTTTGAGGAATAACAGGTTTCGGGGACGAAACCTATATAAGGGGGGTGGACTTGTAACACTCGGAAAATTTTAAAAAACGAGAAAGAAGGAATAAATGTGAATAAAACAAAGAAAACACAATTTAACCCAAGTTGAGGGGCTAAATGTGTCAAAATGACAAAAAGTATAAAAAAGTGGGTGCAAAAGGTGATGGCCGCCCACACCTTTCTACATATTTTCTTTTCACCGGATTGTAGAGAGAGAAAGCAGAGAAGAGCTTCTATTTTAGAGAAAAGGAAGAAGAAGAATTCAAATTCAAGGTAAGAATTCTTGGTTTTAAGTTGTTCTTGGCCGGCCTATGCCTCGGTTATATGCTTGTGTGTGTCTGTTGTGTTCGGGTGTGTGTTTTTGGTGGGTTTCTAGGCGTTTGAACTCATAGTGCAAATGGGTTTGAAGGAAGTCATACTCGAAGATTGCTAAGGTGAGTTCTAGATCCCTGGTTTTATGTTTTAAACCTGTTTTGGGGCTGGAAATGCATGTGACTGACTTTTTAATATGTCCAGTATTTTGTATCGTAAATTTGGCCCTGTTCTTTTACTGGGTGTGTTAAGGCCTGCATGTTTTGTTCGGTTTATGTGATTGTATGCTTGTTCTAAGTGATTAGCTTGCTAGATTGGTGCGATGAATGTATAAGAACGAGGATTGGGAACTGATTACAGTGTAAGATGCGGTTTCAGGTTAGTTGATCATCCGCATTAAGTTTGAATATTTGCATAAGTGTTGTTCATCCGCATTAGTTAAGTCTTCATCCGCATTTGATGAACACATCGACTATTTTGTTCACCCGCATTTGCTAAGTGTTCATCCGCATTTGTTGTATGTTCATCCGCATTTGTTTTGCCCATGCGCATTTGCTTCAGTCATACGCATTTGATTCATGCGCAATCCTTTGGGACACTTAGAATATTTTCTGAGGTGTTCATCCGCATTTGGTTACTCATCCGCATTTGTATGTTCATCTGCATTTGTTTATTCATCCGCATTTGTTTGCTCATCCGCATTTCTTTAAGGAGACAGAATTTTCTGAGATTTTGGGATGTAGAGCTTAAGTGTTAAAAAAGGAAGTTTTATGGGGGACTGTGCTTGTTTACGTTTCGCATGCTTGTATGCTGTTGTGATGATGTTGTTCTATGTTATGTTTATGTCATGACCTTACGTGGTGTGAAGTATGAATATGCTTACGTAAAGTAGTACTTAACGAAAGTGGAAGATAACTAAAGAGAAGTAAGAATGAATGCATGCATTAATGAACGATCGGAAGTAAGAAAAGTCTTGCAAGCACTATAAGGAGGTTCACACCCAATGAAGGGTGTTAGCTCAAAGGTGTGCGGGTTAGCTACCCCAGAAGGATGCACACTGGGGTCTAGTCTTTGTGACTGACCTTACGTACGGGACCATTGTCGCTTACCCCGGTGCTGGGCCCGCCTAGTGCATGATGTTTGAAGTCTATTTATAGTCTTCGGCCCAGTACCCGCCTTGTGCATGATGTTTGGGGTATAGCACATGGCATTGGTCCAAATGATGATACCCTAGTGCTGGGCCAGCCTCAGGCATGATGTTTGAAGTCTATTTATAGTCTTCGGCCCAGTACCCGCCTTGTGCATGATGTTTGGGGTATAGCTCGAGGCATTAGCCTGGAGCATAGAGAAGTGAAAGTAATAATGATCGAATGAAATGTACGATAAGCAAGAGAATGAATGAATGTAAGTTGATGATGATGAAAGATAATAATGAGATTATCTATTTGTATGTATGATGTATGATAGCTTACGAAAGTTCAGTACGGTTTTAATCGAAAGAAAAGTATTTTATTTTTAAAACTAGAACTCACTCAGCAACGCTAACTTTTATGTGTTTCCAGTTGGCAGGTAATGTTGTTGAGGATGGCACGGGGCATCTACTTGGCATTTTTGGATGGCATTCGTTGTTTAGATTATAATGTTTTTGTGATGTAATGCAAATTATGATATTTTGTAACAGTTAACTACAATGTATTAATTTGCAAAAGCAATTATAATGAAATGGTTTAAAAAATTTTCCGCTGCAATGTTTTAGAAGTTGTAAATGAAAATTATATGTTTTATGTGCGATGATTGGCCAGCTATAAGCGTTTCAGGAACGAGGCCTTACAAAACAAGAGATGTGAGATAAATGAGTCCGAAACTATAGAAGCCACCCCATCTATCGATCCTGCACCTAACACTCAACAACAATCATCTCGTCCTACCACTCAAATTGTTCAAACTTCTAATCATGTATCACCATCAGTCCAACAAGCTCCTCAAGCAGTTGAATATCTAATACAAAAACAGTCTAATCAATCAAAAGATGAAGTGGTCATCACTATACCTTTCAAAATAATAAGAAGAGATTGGGATAATCCTAAACAAGTTGGTGAAGAAGAACTATTAGAATCTGACCAAGACGAAAACTCAAAAGGTGATGGTCCAAACATAATCAACTGGGGATATGATTTGAAGGCTGAAAGGTACTTCATTGAAAGAAAGAACAAGACCATGTCCTTTTTTCTTGCTGAGTTGGAAATTCTAAACCTTAACTCTAAAGTCCTACAGAAAATGTTCTCCTTAATTTAAGAATATGAAGGTATGATTGACAAGTACGAATCAATGACATTTGTTCTAAGGATCAAGACAGAAAAAAGTGGAGATAAAGAAGAAGATGTTATACATGTAACACCATTGAGCATTCATGATCCAATCACCCATTGACGTTATAATTCCTCAACCAACACCTTCTATCTAACTTTTGCTGGTGCCGGCAAGACTGAAATCAATGAGTATGATCTCTATAGACTATCTCAGCATCACATGAAGGATTTGGTAAATCAACCTCTTGAAAACCCCTTAAGAGTTAGAAGAGGATACATATATGAGTTGCTACTGATAAGGATGCTTGAATGATAAGAAAGAGTTTTAGTAGCATCATCCTAAGGGGAATTTGTTGATCCATGAAGATAAGGAAGCTACTAAAAACTCAAAGATTTAGCACCTACTATCAACTGCTAAAATTTGCCAAGTGTTGAATTGCTACTTAGCACTCACCCTGATGAGCTGCTCATTGATTGTTGCTGATCGGCACTTAAGTTGATGAGCTGTTGATCGACTGTTACACTAGACAATACATTTGTACCATAGTACATTGGTGGCTGCAATGGTTTTTCTTTTGGAGACAACATTGTACTACCAAGTATGATTTATTCTTAGTGTTTAGCTTTCTTAGTATAAATACCTCTCTCTTGTATAGTTTTAAGGTTAGCTTGTTAGCCCACTTGTTATCTGCTGATATTTACTCATTGTAATAAAAAATATTAATCAAGTTAATAGTTTGAAAGAACATCTTGTGTATTTACTTTTACTCAAAGTATATGTGTTTGTTAGTAATATAGTTGACTTAAATTCTGCATTTGTCATCCTCCGATCACTAGAAAAGTCTTAATAGGCGATAACCCGATCTAAAATTTAGTGATTGTCTCTCTTGAGTCTAGGCTTCACTTGTTGTAGCTATACCTCAAAAACAAGAACCTCTTGACTAATATACTTTGTCATCACTAGAGTTCTCTATCTTCTGACTTCACCTCTACCTCTGAGCAACACTATTTTTCACTTAAAGTTCAGGAATCCTCAGGTAGAAAGTCAACATTTCTTTTCTCAACTATTATCCTTTGAGCACAAGATGGAGGAGGATCCATTGGCCTCTTTTGAAAAACATAAGGCACATTGCCTATCTCAACACTAGGAGTCTCTAAGTCTAAACTAGAATCAAATATACGATCTATCTTTTCTACAATAGTTTTCTTTTCCTTTTGATAAACCACCAGAGTGTCAACAGAAGTTTAGGATGATTGACCAACATGTTAGGAGTCTTGTGGTTGTTACTGTGCTTGTTAAATAATTGCTATTATGGTTCTAGTTGATGTTGTTGTTCTTTAATATTAGAAGATCTACCAATCTTGGTAAACCTATCGCGTTCTCTTTGGTTCCAAGCATATAAGTAAACACATCCTTCTTCATTACCATGATCTAATAGCAGGATAATCGAAGTTAAATAAATTAATAAGTAAAAAGTTAACCAAGGATTTAAAGAGTTAAACGCTAGATTAATGAACCTCGAATACATCAAAAACTTCACTCCTCTAATAGCCAATACATTTTTCTGCATCTCTACCAATATAGCTTTAGACTTGTTGCACTGATGATCTTCAATCAGAGATATCATTAGGGAACCAAACACTAAACTCAAACTATCCATTCCCATGTTTAGGTTACTCAAAGAGTATACGCCACGTGAAATAGATACTTATAGTATGGAAGTAGATACTTATTCTCTATCGATGGGTATTTGGATTCCTAACCCATTCTATTCAGTCAATCTTTTAATACATCATCACTAATTTTGATTTGGCAATTTATAGGATCTTCAAGATGTAGAACTCAGTTCAGAATCTCAGTAGTAATAGTCAAATTCATGCCTTTACTTTAGCAATAATCACAAATTTACTTGTTCATCCTTTCTCATTTGTAGTAGTCATTCAAAAATCCTTTATGATTTCTTCAAACATAGTGGTATTTGTCAGTATAGCATAGAAAATCAAATATCATCTTCATCCATCTATCATTGAGCGAAAAATGCTTCTATCATCACGAACATCACCCAAGTAAGCAATCCTATTATGATTCTTCATAAACACTTATGGTATTCCCATTTTTGTAATCATAAGGGATAATATCAGTATCATAATAAAATTGTCAAAGTTTATGAAAATTACTAAGTTTGAAATCTAGAATTTTAAAGTCTCGTAAATTTTAGGTTTTTGAATAGTGTTATTGTGCGTAAACCTTGATGTTCTCGTACTAGACATTTAGTCAAACTAGTCAAAGTTCTTGTGCGAAAGCATTAGCATGATTTGAAATGTATTCGTGCCTATCCAAATGTCCATTAAGCATGTTTTTGGATGATATAGTACTTGCGAATATGTTGAAACCGACTTCAATCTTAGGTTATTTTAGTGGCTTTTACCAACAAATTATAGTACCACAACTATCGACTAATGATTTTAAGGTCAATTTAAGTTCGTTTTGTCATTATAACACATTATTAATGATTGCCAAATCTTTTCAAGTTTGAACTCGAATCAAATCATGTCAAAATCAAGTTCATACCTATCTAATATGTACAAGCAACACAATATAACACCAAGAGAGCAACATAGAAATAAACACTAAAATTCAATTTTCTGTGAAAAAAACACCGTGATCAAGAAGTGATGACTAGGTAAAACAATCATTAAGGATTGAATATATCAGTTGATTTCAATGATAATTTGTAGTGGAACTACAAATATTAAATATCATAACAATCAAGAATACTCATAATAAGGTATTGTATATTGATAATCAGCATTCAATGATACAATATGGATTTCTGTGAAATCAAGGTTTTCTAAGAGTTTGTGCAAGAGTTACAAAATGTATAAGAACTTTATCTATTTATAGGCCATACACTATGAACTATACAATGACTTAAATACCCTGACATATAATCTTGAATACTAAGTACATAGTACATGATAACAGTGTCCTTAAAAAGTTGTTATTCACCCGCATTTGTATCTTGTACATCCGCATTAGTTTTTGCGGGTGTACAAGTCTTGTTCGGGTTTATGTGTTAGGTGTAAGTATTTGTTTTGGTTCAACCGCATTAGTTCTTTGCTGGTAGACAAATGCACATCTGTATTTGTCTTCATTCACCTACAAAGACTAATGCAGCTAAACAATACTTAGCCTATTTCTTCATCCGTATTTCTTCACTTATTCTCATTGTTCGACACTTGATGTTTTCCAACCAGAACATAATCCATCGTAACTTGAATTGGCATGCATGATCCTTTCAGGGTCCAACGATTCTCCCCTTAAGGATTATGCAGCCTAAGTACTTCAAGTGTGTTTGGGTGATGGAATATGCAAAGATTCTGGTGGATTTTAAACTGTTTCTTTTTGTTATTGTGATGTAGATGCTTTGACTGTTGTGGAAGTTAAAGCTGACGCACTTGTTATTGTTGTTACTTGTGCTGTTGTTGGTGTTGTTTTTTATGTTATGGTTTTTGTTATTGTGATTGGTTGAACTGATACAATGGAGGGATCTACCTTAGGGTGAAAGATATGATACTTAGGATTAATGGGATCAATAATGAAGTTAATCATAACTTGGAATTCTCTAGCCTCCCTTATCCAGCTTCTATTAAGAACATGGATGGTCATATCTCCCATCCTTAACAAGCATCAATTGGCACTTGCTATAATGACTGAGGATCAAAGATAGCAATGGTTCATAAACCATCTTTATGAATTACAAGCTCTCCTATAGTATTGATCTCTAACATTACTATATTAAAAATGTTGAGAGGCACTCTTCTCCTTCTCTTTACTTCTCTTTTTCTTTTGATCATATCATAAGCAATCTTTACAATCCTAATGTATTTTAGAAAAAACATCAGATCATTCTCTCCAAGTTTGTTAGATGGGCTGTCAAAGTGCATAGTGAACATATAATGAATATATGATTTCCCTACGAGCCGCACTTCATAGGAACTGAATAATCTAATCTCAGGCCTTGTTTTCCCTTCCCAATCTATAACAATAACCAACTCATTTGTCTTTTCATCATACTTGACATTTGAGAGTGGCATTGTTTGATGTGTACCAGCAACCCTTTTTGTAACGTACATGACTTTTGTACTTATAATTTTTGTTTATATTTATAAGATTTCCTATAACGTCTATTTTATGTATAATAATGTCATAACCCGATTACATATTTTTCTAAGTAACATGAAAGTTCACATGTGAAAGTTGTCACATGCTTTTATTATTTCAAGTTATACTTTATATATTATTTGCTTATTATAGTATATGACTTATTTATTTTTATTTGAAGCTTAATTATTTTATTTCATGGCCTAAAAGTATTTATAATAACCATATATTAATTTAATCATCACACAACATATTACAAGGAACATCATAGCCTACTTTAATTTTGTAACACATTAAAAATATGTGTGTGACACATTTAAAAAGTTGTCACAAGTTTTCCCTCATAAACCATTTCATTTCTACTTACCATGTTTAAGGCCTCCAAATCTCACTATAAATACAAGGGTTCCCCTCCTTTATTCTTTCCACCTTTTCTCTACATCTTTCAAGAGAAAAATTACTCTTCCTCTCTCTATAATCATCATCCTCAAGCATTTCAAGAAATTTTAAGATCTAAAAACCTTTTTTGTTCTTAGAAGCTAGGTTTTAAGTTTATATTTTAATCTTTTTTTGTACTTTGTTGATATAATCATTATAATTCACTAATGTTTATGACCCCATGAAATCCATACACCTTGGTGTATTGGTGGACGAGACAAAGAATACAAGTGAGAAGATCAAGTTTATAAACTATGGTCACCCTTAATGTTCTTACATTATATTTTGATTTAAAAACACTAAAGTTTACAATAAACCATGGTAGATGTTGATTATACATGATTAAATATGTAGTAATCACTCTACCACACATGGCTTATATTTTTGTTATAACTAAAACACACCAAAACACCCAAAACATCACTTATGTAAATGTTTCTGTTTTGGACGCAAACTGAGATGAACTTTATTAAATCATAACTCTTTCATAACAAAATCAAATAACGTAAACTCTAGTTCCATGACGTAGTTAGTTGAATTAACTTTCCAATGGTGTACTAAACACTTTGAAATCATTTCGTTTGATCACCCAAACAGCGTAAACAAATCAGATGTGCAATTCTGGAAATTCTAATTTAGATGATAGTTTAGACGTGTTTCGGTGATCCAAATGAGAAACCTTTCAAAAGAAAGTTTTGTGGAACACTTTAATCTATCATTCTGTAATATTTAATAATATTTGAATGTCGTTTACTATTTTTAAAATGTATATAAATTTCATCACAGATTGCTGAAAATTTTAATTGCAGGACAGCCTGTAAAGATTTATGAATTTTTGACCTATTTTCGGGTCCCAAATTGAAAACTTTCCTAAATAAAAATTGTTTACAACATATTAATGTAGTTGACTAGAAATGTTCATAATTTTTCATAAATTTTTACTATTTTTAACACATGTCCAAAGTTTAACACAGATTGCTATCAAATATGAGTTTATTTAAAAACTAACATTTCTTCTCTTATGTTTTGATCATCTTGATCAAGTAACAACACCATATCTCCCTATAACCTAAACTACTATTTTGTATCACCTTAGATTTTCATCCTTAACCATCGAACACACATCAAGAACTCATGAAATTCACAAAAATCACAAAGTGACATTCGTAGCCCCCTTTTCAATTTTTACACTTTTGGGGATGGAACATGTATATGTTGGCCATATCACATAAACATTTTCATAAAACAAATTCTTAAACAAGTAATATCAACTATGTGCTTAGTATTTGAACACTATATGATAGTTTTGCAATCATTAACTTGGGTTCAAGACTAAGGAAGTACTAATATGGGCCATATGTGGGAAACCGATATAACATATAACATAGCACAATCTTGGGGATTGTGGACATAATGATAACAATGGCACAATCTTTGAGGATTGTGGATGCAATATAACTGTGGAAACCACTGATTCTGCTAGTGGATCGAATATTGCAATCGTATTGTTGCCGTTTATCGAATTTGTGATACGGAAACTCACAAACCCGTTGATGATTTAAAGTGAAGATCTATATGCAAGATGAACATGTATGATGATGAATGAATGATGAACAAATTCAAGAACATATAATTATAAAGATTTCATTCATTCATATGTATGATTCTAGTGGATTACAAGGGAGTTTGAAAGAACACTGTCTCACACACACTCAACCTTGATTTCTCACTCTAGTCTCTGCTTTGGATTGTTAGTGATTCCTCTAATGTTCTAAAAATTATTCCAGTATAAATGACTACACTTAGTCATTTATACCCTTTACAAAAATAAGAAAATATTACATTTAAGCACAGAATGATTGCATAAATATAGTTCTAAGTCTGATAAATTCTTCTGTTGTTGATGCGTGACTTCCGGGTGTTGACGTCGTTCGGGACGACCTCTGATGTTGACTGTTGACTTTGACCACGGTTGACCAAGTTTGACCAAGTTTGACTTTGGTCAATTTTCTTCGTTTTGAACATATCTTTAGCATATCTTCACCGTGTCGGTTTTGGTAATCATCATGAGATTCGGCACTTAGGTTTTGGTAAGTATCATCTTCAAATAGTCCAACAATACTCCCCCTAAGATGATGCTGCCAAAACCTCATGATTATCAAAACCTTGGTTGTTGATTGACGTGCGGTCGTGAAGTGCAGTCTTCTCCCCCTTTTTGGTAGCATCTTCTTAGAAGCTTCATAAAAAGGCATTGAGAAAAGGACTTTGTTTTAGCACATAAAGACTTTGGTTCGGCACTTGATGGATGTTTCATCAGCTTGATCTTCTAGTCTTGTTTTAAAGACTTGAAAATCCACCCATTTGCATACACTGTGGATTGCATAGGTAGCAATATCAGCAGCTTTATCTCAACTCCAGAAGTGAAGGAGAAACATCAGAAATTCTTCAGACTTGACATATACTCTCCCTCAACAAAAGCTTTGGAGGGTGAGGAACTTTTGTGTATGAGACACCAAAAGAAGGATTCTTAGTTCTCAGCAACTGGCAGGAGATCTTTGAAGGAAGTAGGAGTGTTTTCTTGACATCTTAAACTGAATAAGAAACTCAGGCATGTCGTGCAATTCATCACCTGCAAAAGCCTAAATCCTCTCGGTAGAGGTATTGCATGGAAGTTTCACTCCTAAATTAATAACACATGTAAATCTGCCGAAACTAAGAAAAATACAAAAAAAAAAGCAAATCTTTTTTGAATTTTAGATTTTTCAAAATTAAGATATTTACAAACATGAATCTTCAACTGCAATGAGATCATACTAATCCAAAATCCTTTACATCTAAAATTTAAAGTTTGAATAGACATAGACAAAGAGCAAAGTTGATTGTAAGTATGTTTTTCCACTTAAACTCATGTAAGGATCTATTTTCAACACTTTGTGATATTTATCATGTTTAGGTTTTATTAGATATGCTAATTGAGTACCCCACACTCAGAAGTATGGAAGAATAACCCTCCTCATGAAATGCAAGGTAGCACTTTATTACAACTTGTACCAGGCTACATAGAGTATAAATTCTCATGATTTGGTCCACTTTAGGATTCTTTTATATTTGATCCGCATTGAGATTCTTTAATACTTCACATTGTAAGTCAATCCTCATTGGGATTCTTTTAGCTTTGATCCATATTGGGATTCTTTTTAGCATCAACACTTTTAGTGCAAGGTCAACTAGGTCTGTGCTCAGCACAACAGAAGTTTTCCTCATGTTTACTCTAGGTCTGTATTTACATACAACAAAGGAGAAACAGATGATTTTATCAATGAGAAATTTATAAACCATTTTCGCATGGTATGTTTAGGTAACCACACAAGCAAACACTTGAAAAAGTCATTGCTTACCAATACCCAAAGATGGTTTTGGTCCACAATGCATATTGATTTAGTTCATCACAAATATGCTTATCTTGAATCCAAGCTGAGCCTATTGACATATCAAACAAAGTCTTGTCAGTCTTTATTGATTTGAAAAATAGATGCAGAAGATAGTAGATGAGTGTACTATCATTTCTCATGTAAATGCAGGAAGATTCAATAGAAATATTTTTTGGACTTTTTCTTGATTTTCTAATTTTTAGGATTTTTGTTTTTTTTTTGAGAAAATAAAGAAATGGCATATGTGTTATCAATTCAATAGAGCTCATAAATAGTTAGTCCATGTAGCAATGTAATCAGACTAAGAAGATGGAATGAAACATCGATTGCTTCTTGCATTGCCATCATAGTTTCTGTGAATGATTGATGTCCTGCATTGAATTATGGTTAATTTTTGCTCCATTTGGCTCGGTTGCATCATAAACATCATGAGCAGAAAGAACGTTCCTGTCATGGAAAGGGATCAGCCACTGCTCACTTTTCTTGGGTTGGCAGGCCTCCATAACTGTCCCTATCACACTAGCAAATCAGTTAGATGTTTCAACCCAGGCCATTATTGTCCTGAGCTGTCCATTTGCATTTTTATATGTGACTTGCTCATATGTGTATGATTTTGCTGTATCTGATGATATATCAGATTCACCTCCTGAAATTGTTTTCTTTCTCCAATGTTGTTTTGATTTTAAACAAACTGAATCAACTTTAGTTTGTTTAATAAAAGGAGTTTGTTTGGTTTTTTGAAAATCTTTTAGTTGGTTTAGAAAATCTAATTTTCTTTTGAATGTTTTGTGGAGGTGTATCAAAGGATCTTTGTCCTTGATCATGTTTGTTTCTTCTGGGCATGTGATCATATTCATCAAAAGAATTATATTTATGATTATAATAATTTGATGGGTATGATCTTCTACGATATCTATTATGCCAAGTATTATTCCTATATCTGTCATACTGATGTCATGTGTATGACCTAGGATAATGTCCTGGTGCCTAATAATTATAAATATCATAATGTTTAAAATCATACCCATGCCGATATGATCGAGGAGAAGAGTAGCTATGATGTCTGTTGTAGTACTCATGTTCCGATCTTGGTGAGTATGACTCTAATGTATGATAAGATCTTTGACCTCTTCTGTGTTGTGATGTTGGAGAGTTGTTGTATGAACACTCTGATGTGGTATGATTCTCCATGTCATAATGTAAGCAGTAAGGAGTAGGTCGGGATCTTCTTTCACTAGGCTTAAATGATGAAGTTGGATTTTCTTGGAACTTCACAGCCTTTTGTTTTGTTTGTTTTTGTTGCTTTCTTTTGTGAGGACATATATATGTATCACTCTCAGTGTTTTTATACTCAAAAATGTTGTGTGAATCTGAATTACATGTCTCATAGAGAATTGGTTGTTGTTTTGGAGTTTCTAATGTAGCCTTTGAGATTGATGGTTGGTTTGGATCAGGATTAGAAGACTTGGTTTGACTTTTCTTCTTTCTTTTAGATCGTCTCTTCTTCCTCTTGACTTGTTCTTTGATTTCTTGTACCTCAGGCTTCTGTTTGTTGTTTAACTCCATCTTGATCTTTGTCTTCAGTTCAGTCTTAGACAATTCTGGTTCAAGAAATCCTGCTGGTTTGAATGTCTCAGAGAGAACCATAGGCTTTTGTTTGTTGTCAGGCTTTGCTGCTTTGAATTTCTGTGGTTGTGTTTGTTTTGGAATGATTTCTTTAATGACATGATTAATACATGTCAATGTTTGTTTGTTTGGTTGGTTGATTTCTTCATCACTATCATCACTTATAGAATCTCCATCTTGATCATCACAAGAATGAAAGGTTTCATTCTGTGATGATTCTGGTTTAAGATACAGCTTTGGTGCTGTTTCAGGAGAAGTGATTTGAGTGATAGTGGATGGTTTGTTTGTTGGATGATGATCATGCATATTTGAATCTTCTTTGACTGGACTTGTCATTGAAGTTGGCATTTCTGTTTAGTTGTCATTGTAAGGTTGAGGAACAACATGGTATGTAATTCTAGCACTCTTCTTTTGATCTCTTTGTGCGTTAAGTAGTTCTTCCAACTTGCTGGTAGTCATCTTTAAATTTTCAAGTTCTACTTCTATTGATGCATGATTTGTTTTGGTCTTTGTTAAAGACTCAGTGAGTCTTGTAACTTGAGCTTGAAGACTAAATCTTTCTTCAAGGAGTTTTTCTACATCCTTTAGAAGAGAATTGATTTTATCTTTAAAAGCTTTATGTTGTATCTTTAATTCTGCATTTGTAGTATTTTCTGAATTGATTGCTTGATTTAGACGCTCAATGTAATGTTGCAAGTTATTGATTGTTTTGGTTGTACTTGCTTCTGATATTTTGGCTTTAGCTTCAGCCTTTGTGTTTGTTAACTTCACAGAGAGTTCAGTTGATTGAGCATTCAGCTTGTGATTTTCTTTAAGCAATTTATCAACTTCTTTCTCTTGTGAACTGATTTGATTTGCAGAAGTTTGTAGTTCCTCTACATGTGAAGCCCTTTCCGCCTTTATCATGTATGATATATTATTACAATAATTTCGATATGCCTGAACTTCATCTATGCACGTTGATGAACATAGATTGATCTTTCTATCTTTAGGAATTTCAGGCAATGGAGGAATGTTTGTGTTGTTGGTGTTTGTGCTTTTTGCAAGCTCAGCAATTAACTCTTCAATTTTGATTTGTTGTTGAACCATTAAGTCTTGCAACTGGTTCATCTCTTGAGTTAAACTGGTGTTTTGTTGATTCAATGTCTTGATTTGTTCTTGATTATTTCTTTGAGATTGTTCCATCTCTGACCTACATTTTATCAAATCATTAGACAATGTATTGTTTGAGTTTGCAAGATCACATAAATATAAGTGCATCAGTTCTTTTTCAATGTGACTGATGTACAACTGTATGTTTGTGTTATCAAACAATAAGATATTGTTTGATGTGCTGCTGATGTTTGGTTGTTTGCAGCTTTTGTTTGATTTGTTGCTGTTGTTTGGTTGATTGCAGCTTATGTTTAATTTGCTACTGTTGTTTGGTTGTTTGCAGCTTGGTTTGCTTTGTTTGAATTCTTGAAACCTCTTTGTACCTGCAGCAAGAAAGATAGCTCGGTTTTTTGAAACACGAGTGTCAGTGAATGATGTTAAATTTTCCATTTTGTTTAATCAACAAAAATGTTTTGAAAATTTGTGTTGTGTTTTAAATCATAATCAAATTTAAACTTTAATCGAATCCAAAGAACGTCGAAACTCAATTTAATTAGATCGGTCTAATTAAAAAGTTAACTTTGTTCGATTACAATTTATTTAAGTTCAATTAATATTAATATTAATCAAGCTTAATTAAAAGTAATAAAATTTGGATCGTATCAATTAAAATTAAATGATTTTGTGACTTGATTTCAAATAATTCAACTTCTTTAAAACTTCCGAGTGCAAATTTTAAAATTTGTCAAGTTGAAACTTTGAAAGCTCAATATCTTCCGAAACAAGATTTAAAATTTTGTCAAACTTTAAGAACTTCCGAAAGAAAAGAAAATCTTCCGAGACAAAAATTATAATTTGGTCAAGTTTAAAAGCTTCCAAACAATGAATTCTACCAAGTTCAAAAATTCTTCCGAGACCAAAAAAAAATTTGCTGTTTTGAATTGTTTGATATATCTTAAAAACTTCCGAAGTTTAATGTGTTTGATTTATTTTAAGAACTTCCTAAGCTTGAAATTTGTTTCTTTGTTTTGAGAACGAAAGTAATGATTTGTTTGTTAAAAAATTTTTAAAAAAAATATTTGTTTTGCTGGTCAACATAAACTTAAAAGTCAAAATTGAATTTTCTATTTACTCAAACCCCTCGGACGGTTAAGGCAAGATAGAAACTTCCGAAGTTCTCTGCACTCATTCTCAATCTCTCGGACCCTCTTCACTCTCGACTTCACAGTTCTCTCAATCAAATTCAACCATCAGTCGGTGTTCGAAAGGGAAACAATCGATGGTGGTTCGATGGTTGTGGAAATCGAAGATTGAAGATGGAGGGGTCGATGGAGGGGTCGATGGAGGGTGTCGGTCGACAGTGGTGATGGTTTGCGGTTGAGGTTCAATGGTTGTGCTGTGTTGTTCGGTCGACAGAAGATGATTTGTTATGGACCGATCGATTAGAGGTTGAATGTATGCTGTTCACAGATGATTGGGTGTTCGTCCGCTGTGGACCGAGTGTAAGTCCGCTGCGGATAAGTTAAAACATCCGCTGTGAGTTCTTCAGCTCATCCGCTGTAGCTTCAAAGATTCATCCGCTGTATGATGATGATTCGTCCGCTGTGGGTTCGAATTGTGGTCGTCCGCTGTGGACTGATTAGTTTGTGTCCGCTGTGGATTTGGGGTTCAAATCATCCGCTGTGACTCAAAGGTTCGTGCATCCGCTGTGAATTGCTTCAATTCATCCGCTGTGAAATCAAAGGTTCATCCGCTGTAAGTTTGAAGGTTGTTTATCCGCTGTGAATCAAGTTGTTAATCTGCTGTGAATGTCAATTTTCAGCAGCTTGTAATTGGGTTTATGTTGTGAACAGAAGATTGTTCGCTGTCCGCTTTGGACCTTCTCTTCTGTTCTTCACTCGTCAGATGTGGATGTGATTTGTGTGTGAATCAGCTGTGACAGAGTTACTTGTCCGCTGTGGACAAGTTTACTTGTTCGCTGTGGGTTTTTGCTTGTTGTCCGCTGCGTTTTAATCGTCACAACACATCCGCTGTGGATTTATGCTTGGGCTGATTTCAGCAGCGAGTTTGGTTTGCTTGAATGTTTTTTTTTTTTTCACAGGGGGTTATGAATGATTTGGGTCAACTGTGAATGAATGGTATGATGGATGATGGTGTATGATGAATATGATGTTTATGGGTGTTTGGATGATGGTTATGAAAGATGATGAATGATGTTGGTTGAATGTGTGATTAGAAGATCATGATTGGGCTGCGAATTTGAAATGAATGGTGGTTATGGATGATGAGAATGTTGAAGATGATGTGAAGATCGAAGATGATGTAAATTGTGTCGAATGTGTGTGGACAGACTTCTGCCCGACTGCTTTGAACTGAAATGTAAGCTAAAAATGTTATCACATTAGCTGTGAGTGTTAACACATCAGATGTGGATTTACTTCTTCATCAGCTGTGAATACTTAAACAAATTGGATGTTTGTCAGTTGTGGATGTAATGCATCAGCTGTGGATGTAATGTATCAGCTGTGGACACTTGGTTGCAAAAATGATGAAGATTGTCAGCTGTGGAATTAGAATATCAGCTGTGGAATTTGTACATCAACTGTGGATGATAGAATACAGTCAAAAATCAAATACAAGTGTAATTTGAATAATCTTTTTAAACTTTGATTATGAATGAAATTTCACTTTCAAATTCACAAATTGATGTTTGTATGATTGTTGAATGATTTTGAATGATTGAATGATGAACAAATGTATCAAAATCTGAATCAAATCATAGATTTGGCTGATTTTCAGATTTTAAAACAGTTTGACTTTGAAAAAGTCAAACTTTATGTTCTTGAATGAACAAACTTTGATTCTTGGGTTTGTGACGAAATTGGGTAAAATCAAAGGTTATAATAGCTGTAGATAAGTGATTCTAAGCTAGAACAACAATCAATTTCATATAATCATCATCTAAACTCGGATTTAAATGATGAACCCATGAAGTACATAATGAAGAACAAAAACCCAGATCTAATAATCAACGTTCAAAATGTATGATTTGGATGTGGTGAATGATAAACGAACCTTAGATTTGATGTTTCTAAGCTAAAACCACTATCAATTTCAGCTAAACAACATCAGATTCGTGATTTTTGATGATTTTTCTTTAAAACAGTGAACTTTTCTCAAAAACACAAAATTTTCAAAAAATTTCAAATTCAAAAGTTGTGGATGTTCAATTGATATGAAACTTTGCAGATGTGTTAGTTATCACAAACTAAAGCTATTAGAAGCTTAAATTCGATCAAATAACAACAAAATCAAAATTTCACGTTCATGAGCATTTGAAGACTTGAAGAACAAGTCTACTTAAATCTTCAAATTAGTGGCTCAAATGAACTTCAATTGATATGAAAACTTGCATATCTTCACGAAATATCAAATCTAAGGTAATGGTAGCTTGATTTCATCAAAAACAACAACAATTTGCTGATTAAACTTGTGGTTCAAATTTTTTGAGAAAATTTTGAAGAACAAGGAGCCAAAGCTCTGATACCAATTGTGGAAACCACTGATTCTGCTTGGGGATCGAATATTACAATCGTATTGTTGTCGTTTATCGAATTTGTGATGCGGAAACTCATAAACCCGTTGATGATATCAAGTGAAGATCTATATGCAAGATGAACATGTATGATGATGAATGAATGATGAACAAATTCTAGAATATATAATCATAAAGATTTCATTCATTCATATGTATAATTCTAGAGGATTACAAGGGAGTTTGTAAGAACACTCTCTCACACACACTCAACCTTGATTTCTCACTCTAGTCTCTGCTCTGGATTGTTAGTGATTCCTCTAATGTTCTAAAAATTATTCTAGTATAAATGACTACACTTAGTCATTTATACCCTTTACAAAAATAAGAAAATATTACATTTAAGCACAAAATGATTACACAAATATAGTTCTAAGTCTGATAAATTCTTCTGTTGCTGATGCGCGACTGCCGGGTGTTGGCGTCATTCGGGACGACCGCTGATGTTGACTACTGACTTTGACCACCGTTGACCAAGTTTAACTTTGGTCAATTTTCTTCGTTTTGATCATATCTTTAGCATATCTTCACCGTGTCGGTTTTGGTAATCATCATGAGATTCGGCACTTAGGTTTTGGTAAGTATCATCTTCAAATAGTCCAACAATAACAATGACAAAATAGGTTTGATTGCATAGATCTTGTTAATATTATTGCACATGTGATGAACTTGTATGAATTTGCAACATTTTATGCCAACATGCTTTTATATCTTTATAAACCTACTAGCTTTAATAAACCCGTGTATTATACGAGTTGAATAATAAAATATTAAATATAATAAAAATTTATTACATATAAATCGATATTCACAAATAAAATATGGTTGAAATCTTTCTTACAATAGAGAAAATTAACCGTTGAAGTGAAGGTTTCAAGTCTTTAATGCCGGTCTTTGGCTAGAGATGCGCGAAGCGGCCGGCGGGGTTTCTCTGAATCAGATGGCCCTAAGAAACATAACACTCTGGTAGTCTAATTAGTCTTTATGGTAGCGCTTCTTTCTCATTTGCGCTCATCAAGCTAACTTTGCTCTTCTTTAGTAGCCCGAGATGAGTTCTACACCCTAAGGAGATATGTAAGGCCCCGTTCCCGGAAACCTCACAGTTGGTCAATCATAGCATTTTTCATATAAAAGTACAATACATTTCATAAAAACGTTGCAGCGGATTAATTGATCAAAAACCATTCATGCATTACTATTTGATGTTGCCAAATAATATATCATTGTAGTTTTAGGGTTACAAAAGAATCGTTCAGTTGTATTACAAAACAACAATATTATTATGCATGAAATGGATGCCAGTCTTGCCCGCCAAGTAGCTTCACCCGCGTGCCATCCTTAGCAACTAATTACCTGCCAACTGAAAATGCATAAAAGTCAGTGTTGCTGAGTGAATTCTAGTTTTATAAATAAAATACTTTACTTTTACTAAAAAAAAACACTTTCTTTACTTTAGTACATGATCACACATCACACATACAACTAGATAATAATTCTTTATTATCTTTCATTATCGTTCATTTTCGCACTTTCTTTCATCATTATCTTTCACTTTATTTGTACCTGTCATATGCTATGCCCCATCATTGTGCACGAAGCAACTACCTCTTGGGGTCAAGCGACAAGGATCCCGTTTTTGCACTTCTCGATCAGTCACAAAGACTGACCCTCTTGTGTGTGAACTGTCACACCCTCAAAATCCACGTACGTGGTTTTACCGCGAGGCGCGTGACATACCAGGATCTCAGTCATTAGTTACTCAGAACGACTCTATATGCACAAACATTCAAATCAAAGTTTAAACTTAAATACTGTGGAAGCGTTAAATAAAACAGAATACCCAAAACAATGTAACATGATTTAAAATGCGCAAACAACGCGCCCAAGCATTATGCAAAACCAAAGCATAAACATAAAGTTTAAACAAATATAATCCCGAAAACATTGTTTCATAACTTGCTGACAACACCATGATGCTGGCCCGTGTAATGTGCTCCTAGGCAATGGTAACCTCAACCTGAGAATAGCATACTAAAGAGTCAACACAATGGTTGGTGAGTTCAACAGTTTGCGTTAAACATAAACCAATAATAGTTGCACAATATAAGAAGTGTATTGTAATAGATAGCTAGTCTATAAACAAATAGTAATAATCATAGCGATTTCGCGATTGAAGCTGACTGTGTTACGTTTGTGGCCTCCTGCCACAACATACCAGGTCGTGACAATGTTCGTTAGGACAAAATTGCACCCGTTTGACCTCGAGTCGCACAGGTGGGGCTCGTCAGACCCAGTAGTACTACCCAAGATTTCCCGCTAATCATCATTATTAACAATCCGAAAGTGTAAGGATTTTCTTGGTAATCAACACTACATTATACTATACACAACTTATCATGATAAAGCGTTTGTAAAACCAGTATGCTATCTCCCCCAAAAGAGAGTATGTAAAAGAGTGGGGCATGAACTCACCTGATGCGCGTAAGAAATTACTTAATGCTTAACTTGACAAGAAAGAGTGGATAGACAACCCTCAGAGGTCACCTAGAACACATGAGTACATAAGTACAAGTACACAGAATCATAATGAAACCCTAAGTGCTCTACAACCCAAAGAACTCAGGGTTTTAGAAAGACAAGACACATTTGACCCAGTTGACCCCGTTGGTGACATTGCAGGTGAAATTCCATTCAAACAAGCATAACAGTACATCACACATGATTAACATATGAACTGATCAATATGAAACTTCATTAATCACATGTACTAACTAGATCATCATACAACCAGATATCATACAAGTCATGCGAATCTCAAACAATTATCTTGCTCAACATAGTTACAACACAACCAATGCATCATACATAGAATCAAATCATGCACGGCATGCCATGTGAAGCCACTCATGACTTCACACCCTAAACCCTGCCAATCCTACTATGTAGGGGCCTCAGATTCGCACGCGTGTATGACAATCGTAATCACATTACCAACATACATAATGACAATCAATTCCAATCCCAATCATGATCTCCTAATCACTAACTACCACTCATCACTATGTATGATCACTAAACCCAAATTCCTTACATGATCAACCAAACATCCATATAACCCAATTATCGCATTCCATCACATTAAACATCATCAACAATCATTCTAACATGATCCTAACATCATAAGTATGCCCAAATCACCATGTCTAAAGTTCTACAAAAATAAAGTTTCCCTTTTGGGAAAGTAACACCCAAAAGTGATCTAGCATCCAATTCAATCATAATTTAATCAATATTATACCTAATCAAGTTCATAACATTCATTCTAACATGTTAATCATCACCAAATCATCAAAATTCCCAATCATCATACATAAAAGTTTCTACTTTTAGTAAGTCATGATCAACACCTCAAATTCATGGATTTTCTTGCACAATTCAATTAAACTAACATCCAAGCATTGTATCTAACATCATAAAATCATCAAATCATGAATTCCAAGAACAAAAAGTTTCCTCTTAAGGCAATGTATGAACTACATGATCAATCCATGGATTTCTTGCAAAATCAACATAATCTAACATTCATACAACCTAACTAACATCATCTCAACATCTAACAATCATCAATTTCATATTTTCAACATCAATTTCGAATCTAAGGTTCATCAAGATCAAAACTATGAAAAACCAATCAAAACTAACATTTAGATGTGTAGAAATCAACAATTGGACTTGTAAAACACTTTGTAATCACTTGAATCACTCAAAATCCGAATGTTTGTGTGTGTTGAAGGTTGAATTCGCAAGGTAGGGGTGTGGGGATGGGGTTTGCGGCCGAAATTGGGTTTGGGGGGGGGGGATTAGGGTTGTATTTTAGGTAAGTTTTAGGTTTAGAATAATTACAAAGTAAACCCCTTTAATTATATTTTATAAAAAAACCAATCTTTTTAACACTTTTAAATAATTTTAACTACAAATTATAAGTATTATTAGTCAATAATAATAATCATCAACATTTACAATAAGTCTCACAACACATGAAATATGCCTATAACACGTTGTCACGTTATCGCGTAAATTCACAAAATGACTATTTAAAATTCTATAAATTCATAAATCACATAATAACAACCAATAATCTACATTATTAATTAGATTATTATTGCTTGTCATAGATTATTATTATTGAGTCACCAACGTTCAACGAGAACTAGTGTGTGCTCACGACACGTGTATGCAAGACCTAACGGAACTAACGGAGTTTGGTAACGGAAAATTACCGGATGTCACATTATCCCCATGTTGAAAGAATTTTCGTCCCGAAAATTGCGTTACATGGTGAGTGTTCCATCACTGGTCTACTGCATTGGCACAAAGTAATCAAAATCTAGTGAGTTTTGGGTGAGTTGTCACATCATCCCCATGTTGAAAGAAATTTCGTCCCGAAATTTAAATCGGTACCTTCGTCGACTGACATCATCTTTTCGAATAGCTGAGGATACTTAAGCTTTATTTGGTCCTCACGTTCCCACGTGAATTTTGGTCCACGTCTTGAGTTCCATCGAACTTTGACAATGGGTATCTTGCTTTGCTTAAGTGTCTTCACCTCACGATCCATCACCTCGACTGGTTCTTTAATGAAGCGCAGTTGTTCATCCACTTGAACTTCTTCCAGCGATACGATCATCGTTTCATCCGTTAAGCACTTTTTCAAATTTGACACGTGGAATACATCATGGATTCCACTTAGCGAATCAGGTAGGGCTAATCGATAGGCCACTGGACCTATTCTTTCCAATATCTCAAATAGTCCAACATATCTCGGATTTAGCTTTCCTCGCTGACCAAACCGAATCACGCCTTTCCATGGCGAGACTTTCAGTAAGACCTTATCACCAACCTAGAACTCTAGGGGTTTTCATCGCTTATCAGCATAGCTTTTCTGTCTGTCGCGCGCTGCAGCCATATGATTCCTTATTTGTACAATCTTCTCAGTAGTCTCGTGTATTAACTCAGGACCCGTTAGCTGGCTGTTACCAATTTCAGCCCAACAAACTGGTGATCTACACTTTCTCCCATACAACGCTTCAAAAGGGGCCACCTTTATACTAGTGTGATAACTGTTGTTGTAAGAAAACTCCACCAATGGTAGGTGAACTTCCCAGTTATTACCGAAGTCAATCACACAAGCACGTAACATGTCCTCCAAAGTCTGTATAGTACGCTCGCTTTGACCATCAGTCTGTGGATGATAAGCAGTACTCATATCCAATCTCGTACCTAAAGCTTTCTGCAACGACTGCTAGAAGTGAGATGTGAAACGAGAATCGCGGTCAGAAATAATTGAGATCAGTACTCCATGCCTCAAAACGATCTCTTTCACATAGAGTCGGGCTAATTTCTCCATCTTGTCTGTTTCCTTTATTGCTAGGAAATGAGCAGACTTTGTTAATCTATCCACGATAACCCATATTGTGTCATAACCAGTAGAAGTTCGAGGTAACTTAGTAATAAAATCCATTGATATCTGATCCCACTTCCACATAGGGATCTTGGGTTGTTGTAATAGTCCAGATGGTTTCTGATACTCCACTTTTACCTTTGAGCAGGTCAGACACTTGCTCACATAGGTAGCTACATCCGCTTTCATATTAGGCCACTAATAGTGCGCCTTCAGATCATCATATATCTTGTTGGATCCAGGATGTATAGAGTACTTAGACTTGTGTGCCTCACTCATGACCAAGTCTCTTAGATTTCCGTGTAGAGGTACCCAAAGTCTATCCATGAAGTAACGAATTCCATCCGCTTTTACCTCGAGCTGCTTGTCCATTCCTCTTAAGGATTCGGACCTAATATTTTCATGCTTTCAAGGCTTCCGTCTGAGCCTCTCGGATTTGTTCCGGTAACTGTGTGCTAATGGTAAGCTGCAAAGCTCGCACACGTTGAGGTTTAGCAGTTTCTTTCCTACTCAGCGCGTCAGCGACTACATTTGCTTTCCCCGGATGATATCTGATGGCACAATCATAATCGTTCAACAATTCCACCCAGCGTATTTGCCTCATGTTCAACTCCTTTTGCTCAAATATGTGCTGAAGACTCTTGTGATCTGTGTAAATAGTGCATTTGGTACCATACAAGTAGTGTCTCCAGATCTTTAAGGCAAAAACTACTGCACCCAGTTCCAAGTCATGGGTGGTATAGTTCTTCTCATGAATCTTCAACTGTCTAGAGGCATAAGCTATCACCTTATCCCTCTGCATCAGAACGCATCCAAGCCCTTGAATGGAAGCGTCACAATAGACTACGAAATCATCACTACCATCCGGTAACGCTAATATTGGTACGCTACACAATTTCTGTTTCAGCAACTGGAAAGCAGATTCCTGACTCTCACTCTATTTGTATGTTGTTCCCTTGTGAGTCAAAGCTGTGAGAGGTTGTCCAATCTTAGAGAATCCTTCAATGAACCGTCAATAATATCCCACTAATCCAAGGAATTTTCGTATCTCACTTGGTGTCTTAGGAATTGACCAATTCTTTATCGCTTCAGTCTTTGCAGGATCAACATGTATTCCCTTCTCGTTGACAATATGACCCAAGAATTGCACCTCATGTATCCAGAAATCACACTTAGAAAACTTTGCGTACAGTTGTTCCTTTCTAAGTAATTCCAAGATTAAACGTAAGTGCTTCTCATGTTCTTCCTCAGTCCTTGAGTATATCAGTATGTCATCAATAAAGACGATAACAAACTGATCAAGATAGGGTTTGCACACGCGATTCATGAGGTCCATGAATACTGTTGGTGCATTCGTCAACCTAAATGGCATGACCAAAAATTCATAGTGACCATATCGTGTACGGAAGGCAGTCTTCGAGATGTCCTCTTCTCGAACTCTCAGCTGATGATACCCAGACCTTAGATAAATCTTAGAGTAATAGCTTGATCCTTGCAGTTGATCAAACAAATCATCTATACGAGATAAGGGATATCTATTTTTGATCGTGACTTTTTTCAGTTCCCTATAGTCAATGCACATTCGAAATGTAACATCCTTCTTCTTGACAAATAGAACTGGCGCTCCCCAGGGCGACGAACTTGGTTGGATAAACCCTTTATCCAATAGATCTTGTAGTTGGCCGGATAATTCCTGCAATTTGTTCGGAGCTAACCGGTAAGGTTCTCTCACAATCGGAGCAGCTCCTGGAGTCAACTCAATTTGGAATTCAACTTGACGATGAGGCGGTAATCCAGGCAGGTCTTCCGAAAACACCTCGGGAAACTCACAAACTATGGGGATATCCTCTATCTTCTTTTCCTTAGTCTGTTTATCTGTGACGAGTGCCAATATGGCCAGTCGACCCTTTCGTAAAAACTTTTGTGCCTTCATGAATAAGATGATGCCTATCACCGCACCACTCCTATCACTTCTGACCGTAAGGACTTCTTTGCCAATGGGAAGCCGTATGATCTTCTCGTGGCATATGACTTCCGCTTGCTTATCGGAAAGCCAATCCATGCCTACTACTACATCAAAACTTCCTAGTATAACAGGCATGAGATCTATGGCGAATGTATGACCAGCAAGCTCTATATTGCAGTCTCTAAGAATATGAGTTACGTGAATCTGTGTACCGTCAGCTAACTCTACGGTGTATTTAGATTCTAAGGCTGAGGGCATATCACTTAAAAGACTACAAAACTTAGTGGACACGAAACTCCTATCGGCTCCGGTATCGAATAATACGGTATCAAAACGACCATTAACCGAAAATTTACCAGTTACTGTTGTAGGATCGTTTAGAGCCTCACCTGAGCCAATGACGAAGGCTCTTCCTTTGGCTCCATTGTTGTTATTGCCTCTAATGTTATTGCCTTTACCATTGTTGTTGTTGTTGCCACTGTTATTGTTGCTGTTGTTGCCATTGTTGTTGTTGCCATTACCATTCCTCCTGAGTTGGGGATAGTTGCGTCTGTAATGGCCTTCATTTCCGCATTCAAAACAACCTTTCGGAGTTTCTTGTGATTGTTGAGGCTTCTTCATCAGTTCACCCCGGCAGTCCTTCGCTGCATGCCCAACTTTACCACAGCGTTGGCATCGGAAGTTGTCACACCTGCCGGTGTGATGGTAGTTGCATCGATTGCACTTGGGACTTTTCCCCACATAGCCTTCTTGTCCCTGCGATGCCGAGGAAGACTGATTGAAATTTTGGTTGTTATCAAACCTCCTTTGTTGCTGGGGAGGTTGCTGCTATTGTTGTACCTGTTGCTGCTGTTGTTGTGGCTGGTTGCTGGAGGATGAACCTTTGTTACTAATGTTCTCCCACTTTCTTTTGTTGTCAGACACACTAGCAACCGCGCCCCGTTTGGGTAACCGTCCTTGCTAAACTGCCTGGTCAGTCAGCCTATGGGCTGTCCGGATAGCCTGCTATATGGTAGTGGGGTTGGAAGCAGTTACCATACTCTGAATTTTGGGCACCAGTCCACGTATGTAGTGCTCGACTCTCTTGTGCATTTCATTGACCATTCTAGGGCATAGTGTGGCCAACTCATGAGTACGGGTCGTGTAGGCTTCAATCTCTGAGCCTTGCATTTTGAGTTGCCAGAACTCAGTCTCCAGCTTCTGTACTTCATTTCTAGGACAGTATTCTTCAGTCATGATTTCCTTGAATTCATCCCAAGGTAGTTCGTTGGCTATAGCTTGACCCAACATTTGAACCTGGGCGTTCCACCAGGAAAGTGCTGTGCCTTCCAATGTCCCGGTGGCATACTTCACCTGATCAGCAGGCGGGCAGTTGCATTTTGCGAAGACAGACTCTGTCTTCTCAAACCACCTTACAAGCCTCACAACCCCTTCCGTCCCACTGTAGGTATGGGGTTTACAGTCCATGAAGGACTTGTGGTACATGGTGGTGGTCCTGTTTCGACAACCCAAACATTAGTCAGATATCCTAGACAAATAACTAGGATAATTAGTTTAACCTCTTATTATCATTTACCTGCTGGTTGTCCCGTTTAGGCAGCAGCCACTGCCGCCTGAACATGTTCATTGATTAAAGCAGCCAATTCCACAGGAGTCATGTTTATGGCTCCGGCACCACGGCCTCCGGCGCCACGTCCACAACCACGCCCACGACCACGCCCACGTCCTCTTCCGCGTGCGTCCATTTTTCACTTTACAATTCACAAATACAATCATGAGTAACATCCAACACATTAATCTCATCGAAGTACAGTAAACAATAAGAAATAATGGATTCACCACAACCACAACATTTATAACGAAAATAATAACAAAAGATAAATAAATTGCAAATGAGTCACAAAGTATTCCATCAATGTCAAAATTTAAGTTTGTCAGTTGGGTGGGAAACAACCCTTCCCACATAGGTTTCAGAAGAAAGAAACCCTACATAGTCTAAGTTATGCAATGAGGATGTCAATCCACAACATCCGACTCATTGCTATCATCATCCGTTTCCTCCGGTTCCTCCTTCTTTGGGGCTTCCTCGGGGTCCTCCTCCTCGGGGTCTTCAGCAAGTGCAGGAGCTATAGCAATCTGGAGTGCTGCCAGTTGTGCCTCTAGAGCAGCAAACCTATTGTTAGCCATCACCTCCCGCTGCTCTAGTGCATTCACGCGTTCTGTAAGCGCTCCCACGCAGTCAGCCATCGCATAACACCCATTAAGGGTTTTCCCATGTTGCTCCTCGAGCGTATCCACTTGTTGTCGCAGTTCTCGCACCTGGTGTCTTAGGGTAAAATTCTCACTAGTGAGTATCCTGACACATTGCTACTCGGTGTCCAGTGCAGCCACTAGTGCATCAAAGGCTTGCTCTTGAGGAATATCCAGGGTAGGGAGTGTGAGAGATGGGGTAGCTATCGACGACCTCGTTCGTGGTCGGGTAGAGGCTATCGGTGGTACTCGCTCCAGATATATCATATGCCGTATGCAGGTAGGATAGTAATCCCAATCTCACGGAGGATCACGTTCAGGTATCGCGAACGGTTGATCCCAATCAACCTCTTCAGATGGATACTGATGTCGTGGCCAGTCCGATCCACTGTCTGGTACGGGTGAGTAAGGAGGAGACTCAGATCTCGCGGGTCTCTTACCCAAATCATGTGACGACGATGCCATGCTACGAAGTACGTGATGCGTATGCCAATGAGTATACAGTAGGAAATAAGTGACAAGTAACTAACAACTGTGCGGTTATAGTCTACTGTGTGTATGCAACCTAGTTCCCTATAACCAATGGCTCTGATACAAATCTGTCACACCCTCAAAATCCACGTGCGGGGTTTTACAGCGAGGCGTGTGACATACCAGGATCTCAGTCATTAGTTACTCAGAACGACTCTATATGCACAAACATTCAAATCAAAGTTTAACTTTAAAAACTGCGGAAGCGTTAAATAAAACAGAAAACCCAAAACAATGTAACATGATTTAAAATGCGCAAACAACGCGCCCAAGCATTATGCAAAACCAAAGCATAAACATAAAGTTTAAACAAATATAATCCCGAAAACATTGTTTCATAACATGCTGACAACACCATGATGCTGACCCGTGTAATGTGCTCCTAGGCAATGGTAACCTCAACCTGAGAATAGCATACTAAAGAGTCAACACAACGGTTGGTGAGTTCAAGAGTTTGCGTTAAACATAAATCAATAACAGTTGCACAATATAAGAAGTGTATTGTAATAGATAGCTAGTCTATAAACAAATAGTAATAATCATAGCGATTTCGCGATTGAAGCTGACTGTGTTACGTTTGTTGCCTCCTGCCATGACATACCAGGTTGTGACAATGTTCGTTAGGACAAAATTGCACCCATTTGATCTCGAGTCGCACAGGTGGGGCTCGTCAGACGTAGTAGTACTACCCAAGATTTCCCGCTAATCATCATTATTAACAATCCAAAAGTGTGAGGACTTTCATGGTAATCAACACTATATTATACTATACACAACTTATCATGATAAAGCGTTTGTAAAACCAGCATGCTATCTCCCCCAAAAGAGAGTATGTAAAAGAATGGGGCATGAACTCACCTGATGCGCGTAAGAAATTACTTAAGGCTTAACTTGACAAGAAAGAGTGGATAGACAACCCTCAGAGGTCACCTAGAACACATGAGTACATAAGTACGTGTACACAGAATCATAATGAAACCCTAAGTGCTCTACAACCCAAAGAACTCAAGGTTTTAGAAAGACAAGACACATTTGACCCTGTTGACCCGTTTGACCCGTTGGTGACATTACAGGTGAAATTCTATTCAAACAAGCATAACAATACATCACACATGATTAACATACGAACTGATCACATATGACACTACATTAATCACATGTTCTAGAACATCATACAACCAGATATCATACAAATCATGCGAATCTCAAACAATTATCATGCTCAACATAGTTACAACACAACCAATGCATCATACATAGAATCAAATCATGCACGGCATGCCATGTGAAGCCACTCACGACTGCCAATCCTACTAAGTAGGGGCCTCAGATTCACACGCATGTATGACAATCATAATCACATTACCAACATACACAATGACAATCAATTCCAATCCCAGTCATGATCTCCTAATCACTAACTTCCACTCATCACTATGTATGATCACCAAACCCAAATTCCTTACATGATCAACCAAACATCCATATAACCCAATTATCACATTCCATCACATTAAACATCATCAACAATCATTCTAACATGATCCTAACATCATAAGCATGCCCAAATCACCATGTCTAAAGTTCTATAAAAATAAAGTTTCCCTTTTGGGAAAGTAACATCCAAAAGTGATCTAGCATCCAATTCAATCATAATTTCATCAATATTATACCTAATCGAGTTCATAACATTCATTCTAACATGTTAATCATCACCAAATCATCAAAATTCCCAATCATCATACACAAAAGTTTCTACTTTTAGTAAGTCATGATCAACACCTCAAATTCATGGATTTTCGTGCACAATTCAATTAAACTAACATCCAAGCATTGTATCTAACATCATAACATCATCAAATCATGAATTCCAAGAACAAAAAGTTTCCTCTTAAGGCAATGTATGAACTACATGATCAATCCATGGATTTCTTGCAAAATCAACATAATCTAACATTCATACAACCTAACTAACATCATCTCAACATCTAACAATCATCAATTTCATATTTTCATCATCAATTTCGAATCTAGGGTTCATCAAGATCAAACCTATGAAAAACCAATCAAAACTAACCTTTAGATGTGTAGAAATCAACAATTGGACTTGTAAAACACTTTGTAATCACTTGAATCACTCAAAATCCAAATGTTTGTGTGTGTTGAAGGTTGAATTCGCAAGGTAGGGGTGTGGGGATGGGGTTTGCGGCCAAAATTGGGTTTCGGGGGGGGGGGGGGATTATGGTTGTATTTTAGGTAAGTTTTAGGTTTAAAATAATTACAAAGTAAACCCCTTTAATTATATTTTATAAAAAACCAATCTTTTTAACACTTTTAAATAATTTTAACTACAAATTGTAAGTATTATTAGTCAATAATAATAATCATCAACATTTACAATAAGTCTCACAACACATGAAATATGTCTATGACACGTTGTCACGTTATCGCGTAAATTCACAAAATGACTATTTAAAATTCTAAAAATTCATGAATCACATAATCACAACCAATAATCAAAATTATTAATTAGATTATTATTGTTTATCATAGATTATTATTATTGAGTCACCAACGTTCAACGACAACTAGTGTGTGCTCACGACACGTGTATGCAAGACCTAACGGAACTAACGTAGTTTGGTAACGGAAAATTACCGGATGTCACAGAACCCTCATGGGTTAGCCAAAACGCACGTTATATAACACACAGTTAAGCTAACAATTCTCAATGAGTTGTGAACCTCCTTAAACATTTTGCTTGCAAGACTTTCATTCATTCCTTATGTTCCACTTTTTATTATCATTAATCTTTCGCTGCGTTTATGATAATACTTTACGCATACGGGCATAAACACACCACGTAAAGTAACGTAATAATACATAATATGGAACATAACAACAGGCCACAAACTTGAAAAACACCACAAACATAACCATCAAAACATCCCAGGGCTAAGTCTTAAAATTTCTATTTCCCAAAATTTCAGAAAATTTTCTAACGCATTTAGGCGCATAAGCACTATGCAGGCGCACAAGTACTATGTAGGCGCACGGCCACTTTAGGCGCATGAGGACACTTAGGTGCATGAGGAAACCTAGGCGCATGAGCACTGCTTGGGCGCATAAGCACTGCTTGCGCGCATGAGCACTTAGGCGCCTGAGCAGTGGGCGCATGGGGTACTGTTTGGGCGTATAATCAACACTTAAGTTCTATAGGCAAAATTTTAGGCACATGAACACTATGTTAGGCGCATGGGCAGTTGATAATTTGAACTTACACTATTTTTCAGACCCAATCATCGTTTTAATATGTTCCTAACCCAAATCTAACATGCCAAACTCCTAAATTAAGCATATAAACATGAAACACTACAAATCATACACAAACATACATTCACCTGTATAAACAGAGTATAAACATACGGTTTCATACACATAATTTGGAAAACATTTTTTTATATGCATTTTAGCCCCGAAAACAAGTTTAAAAACAGAAAACCGGGGATCTAGAACTCACCTGCAGCAGTTTTCGAGCAAAACTCCTCCAAACTCGGAAGCACTTGGAGTTCAAACACCTAAACATACCAAAAACGTAGAACCGAACACAAAGAACACATAAGAATAGGTCCCGAAGCTGAAAACTCAACTGAAACCGAACAAAAATGCAAGAAAACACTCACCTTCGAAGGTTTCTCGCACTAGAAACCGATGAAAACCCTGTTCTTCTTCTTCTTCTCTTCTTTGCAACCGAGAGGAGGTGAAATGCAGATGTAGTGGGCGGCCATGCTTCTTTTAAACATAAAATAATAAGGTTTTGTCCTTTATACAACTTTAGCCCCTCCACTTATGCAAATTCTTCTTTGTCCTTTATACAACTTTAGCCCCTCCACTTATGCAAATTCTCCTTTCTTTCTTTATACTTTTCTTTTCTTTTCTTTTTAGCAAATTTTTGGGTCTTACAAGATAGAGAAAGCCATTCCAGAGATTCATAGGCATGATTCATTAAGTGAAAGATGCTATCCGAATAGTTAGAGATGCTACAACCGGAAACCCTTCCGAAGAAAAAACCAAAAAAATCAAACGTGGGAATTATCAACTTTATAATGTTTTAATAATGGCTCACGATTTTTTAATAATCTTTTTTATGGTTATATTGAAAACTAAAGCAAGAAGGGATAAAGTTTACTTTGAGAAAGAAGGTGCTTGCAGTAGTTCTAGCTCTACATTAGGAGCAGGAGGGCTCTTACCCTTTCATTCTATTACAGTCATGATCTTGTTGTAGTCGATCCTAAAGGGAGTAAACTTAGAGGTCGTTGCCCTCCTCTTCAGACATAAGCGGAAGTTCAATCCTTATATCTCCGATATATAGGATAGAATGTCAGAAAAAAAGAAATTTTTATTACTTCAAAACAAACATTTTAAAATATTAATTTTAATAACTCTTAATTTTAAAATAAGATATGATTTGAATAGTTTCTTATAATAACTCTCAATTTTAATTATTTTTTGTTTATAAAAATTTTAGTTTTTAAAAACACCATTTATAAAATACTTTGTATTTTTAAAAAAGTTTGATGTTCTAATAAGTTTTCTAATTTTATGAAAAATTATTTTCTTAGAAATAACATTAATAATAAGATCTCTTTCTTAATTTATTAAAAAACTATTTTAATCTAAAAAAATTATATAATATTATTAGTAATTAATGTGATTATTAAATAGCAGAGAGAAACAGGAAAAAATTGATTAGGAGGAATATAGTGCTGCCATGTATCCTCATAAATACCCTTTTATTAGAGTAGGGAGATGTTTCTCACTAACAATATTGTTGACCTTTTTACTTTACATGTTTTAGGTGATGATAACTAGGAACTTGGATCTTCACTTAAGAATGCTTAAAGACCTAGAATAAAAAAATTATTATTTCCTTTGTTATGTTTTGGTTGTTTGTTTCTTTTAAACAAGTGTTAGCAAAACTATAAAATCTAATAAAGTTGTGTTGCCTTAGTATTTCTTTACGCCATGAGCTATGTACTATATGTGTAATACCTCGTGTTTCCGCCTTGGTGGGGTGTGACACTTTTTCTCTTCAACTCTTATGTTGGCTTTATGCTCCCCTTAGGGACTACCAACTCTTCTATTGTTTTCTTCTTCTTAGGCTGGTCAAAGAGGTTTCTGAAGGATCTATCATTCCTCATGCACATCTCTTTAAGGGTTTGAAGTTGTTAGTTCTTTTAAACATCTTCAAAATGTCCTTAAATTGATATCCCTTTGACATTGCACTGAACCTTACTTTAAGCCATATAAAGACTTAACAAGTTTGCATACTTTTTCTCTTGTGATGAGAGTAGAAACCCTCATGTTGCCATAAGTAAATCTCCTTTTTCCCTCACCATTTAGAAACATGGTTTCTACAACCATTTGATAAAATTTCAAGTTTCTTAAATCCCTATAGCAAGTATCAATCATATTATTAGTTAGAGATATTACAAATTATAGAGACATATGTCACACCTTCAAAATTCAACAGCAGGGTTTCATCGTGAGGTGCGTGACAAACCAAGATGTCAAACATGGTTATATTAAACCAAAATATATGCAACTTAAAATAAACGTTTGATCATAAATTAGATTAAATTGCACTTTTCACTGTAATTAATATGGAAGTGTAAATGTTTGTAAAACCATAAGAAGTAAAAGCACAAGACAAGGTGCCCAATGAAAGGTAGTAAACGATTTTGTTTTCAAATGGTAAAAATGATGCATGAGCCTTAGATGTGCAACACCAGACTTAAGCGTGAAGTTGACCTGAGAGGACATGCTAAAGTGCGTCAAGACAAGGTTGGTGAGTTCATATGTGTAAGTCTATAAATATGTTTGAGTGTTGCAAGATAAAAGTAAACAATGGTAAATCATAGGTAGGTATCCTATATGTGAAGTTATAGCATTTCGAAACCAAAGCTTGCTGTTTATTAGTTGTTTGCCTTCCACCATGTCTTATCATAAAATAATGGCAAGTATCTAGGTCAATTAAACATCCGTTTAACCTGTATTCGAGTTAGCGCGACTAACACGGGTGTGGTTTGTCAAACCCAATATTACCACTCAATTTACCTTGCTAGTTCATTACTAACAATTCAAGAATGTAAGAACTTGTTTAATAATGTTTTCACTACAATAATAGGTGATACACCAATACCAAATAAAAATAGTTTGCATACTTCTCCCCCAAATAGGAAAGTAGGTAAAATTGGGGCCGTGAAGACTCACCTTAGAATGCGTAGGAAAACCGTGAAGTATAAACGCCAACAGCTAAACGTTACCTAACAAATATAGGCCCATGAGTGTGTGTGCATAATGGTGATACAAACCTTGTTGTATCCAAACAACGTAAACTGTTAGTGTCTTTGAGTAATGCTTGGCAAAATTGACTTTTTGATCAAAGTTAATTTTTCTTGACAAAAGTTGACCAGTTTGTCCCAACAACCCATTGGTAACTCAAGTAAGTGAAAATGTGTTTAATCTAGCTCAAATAGTTTATATGATGGTTCACATAGAGTTTCATGTCGGAAATCTTTTTTTGGAAAGTATGACCTCACGTTTAATCCACTTCATAATGATGAAGCATATCATAACCAGTTTTCTAATTTAAAAACGCAAGAACACAAGTTGCAACAATTTCATCAAAATCTCCTAACATGTTTCTATGACCATTTAACATTAATCACATCATCATATCAAGTTCTACACATTTCCTACTGAACATACATCACATCTTGTAACACCGGGAAATTTAAAAGGAAAAAAACAAAAAAAGCATGGCAGCCCACACTTCTTGTTTTACAGACTTTGCTTTCGGCTGCAAGAAGAAGGATGAAGTTGTAATCGGTTTCTAGAGAGAAGGAGGAAGAGCTGCATGTAGGTGAGGTTTTCTTGCATTTTCTGTTCGGTTTCAATTGGATTCGAGCTGCTGGACCGATTTTTATGTGTTCTTTTGTGTTTGGCTGCTTCTTTTGGTGTGTTTAGGTGCTAAAACTCTCAATTACTCTCGGTCTAAAGAAGTTTTACTCAAAAGATGCTAGAGGTGAGTTCTAGATTCCCCTATTTTACATGTTTTAAACTCGTTTGGGGCTGAAATGCATATTAACTAAATTTTTACAACCAAAGCATGAGTTTCTGCATTTTTGCATCTGATATGTATGTGATGTGTGTGTGTTTTATGCCTTCTTTGATGTTGCATAGTTGTAAGCTCTGTTCTAAGTATATAGAATGTTAGATCTGTGTTAAGGATATGTTAGAACTAAGAATTAGAACTGGTGGATAGTTAAGTATTTTTGTTCATCTGCATTTGTATGTGTTCATCTGCATTTGTTGAAGTTCATCCGCATTTGCTAAACATTCAACCGCATTGGTTTTATGTTCAATAGCTAAGTAAATGTTCATCCGCATTTGCTTTCTATTCATTTGCATTTGCTTTTGTTCATCCGCATTTGCAAGTGTTCATCCCCATTTGCTGGTCTTCATTCGCATTTGCTGAACTTCCACATTGGTTAATTTCATTCACATAAGACTTAGTTCATCCACATTTAGTATTGTTCATCCGAATTTGGATTTGTTCATCCGTATTTGGACTTGTTTTTCAGCGTTTGGTTCACCCGCATATCTTTAGACACTTAGAATATTTTTCTGAGACTTTCACCCGCATTTGTTCATTTGCATTTGCTGAACATTTAGCCGCATTGGCTTATGTTCATCCTTTTTCTTTGGGGACTTAGGATTTTCTGAAATCTTGGAAAGTAGAATGTAGTGTTAAGTTCTGGAATGTTTTGATGGTTTATTCCTGTTGATGTTATTTATGTTTGAGGGTTGTTGTTATGTTCTATATTATGTATTATGACGTGACTTTACGTGGTGTGATATGGGCTTATGTACGTGAAGTATTATTTTAATGAAAGTGGAAGATAAAAATAATGAAAAATGGAATGTAATGAATTAATTAAAGTCTTGCAAGCATATAAAAGGAGGTTCATAACTCTTTATGGGTTGCCACCTCGATGGTGTGCCAAGTGCACACCTAAAGGTCAGTCTTTGTGACTGATGGAAATGTGCAAAAACGGGATCCTTGTCGCTTAACCCAAAAACGGTAGTTGCTTCGTGCAGAAATGATAGGGCATAGCATATGAAGGGATCTAGATAAAAGTGAAAGATAATAAAGTACGAAACGAACGATTATGAACGATGAGGAAAGATAATAATGATTATTATCAAGATGTACGTATGATGTATGATCATGAACAAAAGTAAAGGATATAATATGTTTTAATGAAAAGTAAAGTGTTTTAATTATAAACTAGAACTCACTCAGCGTAGCTGACTTTTTATATGCATATCAGTTGGCAGGTGATTGATGATGTTGGGGAGGTGCAGGCATGGTTGCATAAGCTAGTGGAGACAGTTCGAGTCTGGCATCCATATTTTGAACATGTTAATGTATTAATAAAATTTTTGGGGTTGTAAACGAAATGATATGATACTTGACATGTTTTTATTCAAAGGCTTACAAAATATGATGTTTTATATTATTTATGCGATGATTGACCAACTGTAAACGTCTCGGGGATGGGGCCTTACAAGTTGGTATCAGAGCCAAAGTTTAAGAGAATTGGGTAATTATTTTCAAAAACCTAAAAATTAAACTGAGAGTGGGACAAGAAAAGGAAAGGGATGCCAGTCCTAGTAGCTACATGCCTACAGGTAAATGTTTCATGTAAACGTTTTATGTAAATTAATGGAAAAAGGAAGTATGTGCGTGTGCTATATGAATTATGTGCTCTTAGTAGATTTGGATACTAATGTAGTCTGGATAGGGAAGGCTTAGGGAATGAAGAGTAAAGTAAGTGGCTAATTATAACTGGCCACTGTAATTAGGGACTTACTATACTTGACATAATCTGAGCTATTACCTTGAATGACTGTGTTGGTGTTTGAATCTTGTAGTGCTTAGAGATAGCTAGTGGTAGATCTTCAAAGGCTTCTAAAGGTGGAGGTCATGGTGGACGTGGTGCTGGGCCGCGTGTCATAAGGAACAGGGCTAGAACCGCTAAAACGGCTCCTGAAGAGCCCGAGCTTCATCACCATGAAGGTGGTGACGAGAGTGCTAACCTGAGGGCCTCAGTGAAAGAGGCAGTTGCGGAGGAAGTTCATCAAGTCATGCAAACAAATCTGCCGTCTGTAGTGACAGAGGTTATTAGAGAAGTAAGAAAGGATGAAAAGAAGGAGAAAGAGGAGAGGAGGAAAACTGTTAGAAGAGAGGGTGAGGAGAGAGGTTCGGGTGAGGGGGAGCAGCCAGAGACTGAGATGGTTGTCTCCAGTGATGATAAGGAAGAGGAACCAATGCAGGAAACTTCAAGGGGGTGTAGTTATGGGGTATTTTAAAGATGCAAGCCCCCAACTTTCGATGGGAATGGGAATGCTGCTGCTGTTCACCGATGGGTGAGAGAAATGGAGGCTGTGTTGGATATCAGTGAATGCAGGGAGGATCAAAAGGTGAAGTTTGCTACCCACTCATTTCTGGACTCGGCCTTATGCTGGTGGGACAACATTGTCCAGGCCGAGGGTAGCAGGACGATTGGGAGAATGAGGTTGAATGAACTTAAGAAGCTGGTAATAGAGGAGTTTTGTCATCACATGGAACTCGACAAGATTGAAGGAGAGTTTCTACAGTTGGTGGTGGGAACCATGACACACCAATAGTACACGACAAAGTTCAATGAGATGGCAAGGCTGGTGCTAGATCAGGTGACGCCTGTGTCACGAAAGATCAAAAGATACATCCAGGGTCTGCCGGCAGATATCCGTAGGCATTTGATTGCCGCCTGGCCGAGTACGTTTAGGTCGGTGGTTGATCTGGCAGGGAGGTTATAAGATTGAAAGGGAGGAGATGGCAGTAGTGAAAGTCAGTAAGAAGGGTGGTGGTGACAGGAACTAGAATGGGAAATGATTTGGCCGTGGTGGTTTCACCCCGAACAACAAAAAGGCAAGGGTGGATGACCGAAGGGTAGTGTCTGCGGGTACAGGGACGAAGAGGTATAGTAAGTTCGGGAAGGAACATATGGGAGAGTGTAAGTGGGGACTGAACGTCTGCTTCAAATGTGGTAAGCCTGGTCATATGGCAAGGGATTGTGGGGTGATGAGGTGCTACAACTATGGTGAAAAGGACCATCTGAGCAAGGATTGCAAGAAACCGAGGGCTGAGAACTCCAGGGCGAGAAAGGGGATTGAGAAGGAGAAGGAAGGGCAGAGGGAAAAAGCTAGAGAATTTACTATGACCCAGGAGGAGGCTAGGGTGGATCCCTATGTTATGTCAGGTACCTTCCTAGTAAACCAAATTTATGCCTCTGTGCTTTTAGATTCTGGTGCTAGTAAGAGTTTTATTTCTACTGTCTTCTATGCTAAGTTGCCTGTTAGAAGTAGAAGTATTGATGAGCCCTTCGATATAGAAACTACCATTGGTAAGTCTACTAGGATTTTTGACCTGATAGAGGATTGTGACATAGAGTTGGAAGGCCATAGGTTCTCTGCTAAATTATTCGCGTTTCCCCTAGGCGGATTCGATGTGGTTCTAGGGATGGATTGGCTAGAAGCCTACGAGGCAAACATTATGTGTCGTAAGAAGATGATTCGATTGACCATGCCTGATAGGAGTTTGGTGACGATCTACGGTGACAGAGTTAATACGATCCCAAAAGTAATCTCAATGGTTGTGGTAGAGAAGTGTATGAGGCGTGGATGTAGTGCCTACCTGGCATATGTGAAAGATGTGGATGCGTCAGTACCACGATTGTCCGACGTACCAGTCATGTGTGACTTTCCAGATGTATTCCAGAAGGATCTACCACTTGTGCCACCGGACCGTGAGATCAAGTTCCAGATCGATTTGATACCTGGTGCCCAACCTGTTGCCAAGGCACCGTATCGATTAGCTCCCTCTAAGATGAAGGAACTGATGGTCTAGTTGCAAGAGTTTCTGGATAAGGGGTTCATCCAACCAAGTATCTCTCCCTGGGGTGCTCCGGTCTTGTTTGTAAAGAAGAAGGACGGTAGCATGAGGATGTGCATCGACTACTGTGAGTTGAACAAGTTGACGGTGAAGAACCGGTATCCACTAAAGAGGATTGATGACTTGTTTGATCAGCTCCAAGGTGCCAGTTGGTTCTCAAGGATAGATCTCCAATCTGGTTATCATCAGCTAAATATTAAGGAATAGGATATCCTGTAGACTGCATTTCAGACACGATACGGGTATTACGAATTCCTCGTTATGTATATCGGATTAACCAATGCTCCAACTGCTTTTATGGATTTGATGAAACGAGTGTGTCAGCCGTTGTCAGATAAATCAGTGATTGTGTTCATTGATGATATCCTGATTTATTCAAAGAGCAAGGAGGAACATGCTGGTCATATTCGGGAGGTGTTGGATACGCTTAGAAGGGACAAGCTGTATTCCAAGTTCTCCAAGTGCACGTTCTGGTTGCGCGAGGTTCAGTTTCTGTGTCATGTGGTCAACCCTGAAGGGATTATGGTCGACCCAACAAAGGTGGAGGTGGTGATGTAATGAAAAACTCCAAAGACGCCATCTGATATTCGTAGTTTCTTGGGTTTGGCGTGCTATTACAGAAGATTCATCAAAGGCTTTTGCAAGATAGCATCACCCTTGACCAAGTTAACCCGCAAGGATGTGAAGTTCGTATGGGGTCTACAACAGGAGAATGCTTTTGAAGAGCTAAAGACGAGATTGACTCCAGCTCCTGTCTTGACGTTTCCTGAAGGGAGCGAAAACTTAGTGGTCTATTCCGATGCTTCTTATAAGGGGTTGGATTGCATGCTGATGCAACGGGGGAGGGTAATAGCATAAGCGTCCTGACAGTTGAAAACCCATGAGGCTAATTACCCTACTCATGATTTGGAGTTGGCGGCGGTGGTCTTTGCATTGAAGATTTGGAGGCACTACTTGTACGGGACAAAGTGCACTATCTTCACTGACCATAAGAGCTTGAAGTACTTCTTCGAGCAAAAGGATCTTAATAGGAGGCAAAGGAGGTGGTTAGAGTTGATCAAGGATTATGATTGTGCGATCCATTACCATCCGGGCAAGGCCAAGGTGGCTGCAGATACCATTAGCCTAAAATATAGACCCGAGCCAATCCGGGTGAAGGCTTATCAGCTGGTTATGACCTCTGACGTGATGAAGCAGGTCAAGGAATTTCAGGATGAGGCGTTGAAAGAGGATCGAATCAACTCCGAAAGAATGAAAGGCCTAGTCATGGAGTTGGGTGAGAACATTCTCGGAGTCATAACCCGCTTTGGGTGGATGTGGATTCTCGTTATGGAGACCAATGGGGACAAATCATGGATCAAGCTCATAAGACTCGATACCCAATTCATCCCAGTGTTACAAAGATGTATCATGATATAAAGAAAGACTACTGGTGGCCGGGTATGAAGCGTGATGTAGCGGAGTATGTGAGCAAGTGCCTTACTTGCTTGCAAGTGAAGGTGGAGCATCAGAAGCCATACGGGAAAATCCAACCCTTGGATATACCCGAGTGGAAATGGGAGCACATCACCATGGACTTCATTATGAAATTACCAAGTACGGCAAGGGGGTACGATGCCATATGGGTGGTAGTTGACCGTTTAACGAAGAGTGCTCACTTTCTATCGATCCGTGAGACGTATTCATCTGATAGGTTGGTGGATCTGTTCATCAAAGAGATTGTGACTCATCATGGTGTACTGGTGTTTATAATGTCTAACCGTGACACTCAATTTACATCTAAGTTTTGGAAGAGGTTCTATGATGCGATGGGGACGAGGATGCACATCAGTATGGCTTACTATCCTCAGACAGATGGTCAGTCAGAAAGAACCATTCAGACTCTTGAGGATATGCTCCGAGCATGCATCATTGATTTTGGGGGAAGTTGAGACGAACACTTATCATTAGCCGATTTCTCATACAACAACAGTTATCATGCCAGCATTGGTATGCCTCCATATGAGATGCTATACGGTAGGAAGTGTAGAAGGCCTATATGTTGGGGTGACATCAGGCATAAGGAGTTAGGGAGCATCAAGGTGATCGAGGCTACGACCGAAAAGTTAGAGCAGATCAAGGCCTTTATGAAGGCGGCAAAGGATAGACAGAAGTCGTATGCTGACAAAAGGCGTAGACCGATTGAATTCAAGGTGGGTGATAGAGTCATGTTAAAGGTCTCACCCTGGAAGGGGATCATCAGGTTTAGAAAGTGGGGTAAGCTGAGCTCCAGGTATATAGGGCCTTTTCGAATCATTGCTCGAGTAGGAGAGGTGGCCTATAGGTTGGAGCTTCCTGATGAGTTAAGTGGAATTCATCTGATATTCCATGTATCTCATCTAAGAAAGTGCTTAGCCGATGAAGATATGACTGTGCCACTGGAGGACATTTAGGTGGATGAACGACTCAATTATGTGGAGCAGCCAGTGGCCATTATTGACAGAAAGGAGAAGAGGCTACAGAATAAAGTGGTTCCACTGGTGCGAGTACAGTGGAGGCACAGGAAGGGATCCGAATCTACGTGGGAAACTGAGAAAGAGATGAGGCGGAATTACCCACAGTTGTTTGAGTAGTGACAGGTTTCGGGGACAAAACCTATATAAGGGAGTGGACTTGTAACACACGAAAATTTAAAAGGAAAAGAAAAAAAAAGAAAGAAAGGAGAAACATCCCAAGTCAAGGGGTTAAAGTTGTGCTAGTGGCAAACTTGCCCATTATAGAATTTAAATGAAGCATGGCAGCCCACACTTCTTCTTTTAGAGACTTTGCTTTCGGCTACAAGAAGAAGGAAGAAGCTGCAATCGGTTTCTAGAGAGAAGGAGAAAGAGCTGCTTGTAGGTGAGGTTTTCTTGCATTTTCTGTTCGGTTTCAGTGGGATTCGAGCTGCTGGACCGATTTTTATGTGTTCTTTTGTGTTTGGCTGCTTGTTTCGGTGTGTTTAGGTGCTAGAACTCCCAATTGCTCTCGGTCTGAAGAAGTCGTACTTGAAAGCTGCTAGAGGTGAGTTCTAGATTCCCCTATTTTACTTGTTTTAAACTCGTTTGGGGCGGAAATGCATATTTACTGAATTTTTACAATCGAAGCATGAGTTTTCTGTGTTTTTGCATCTGATGTGTATGCGATGTGTCTGTGTTTTTAAAAGCCTTCTTTGATGTTGCTTAGTTGTAAGCTCTGTTCTAAGTATATAGCATGTTAGATCTGTGCTAAGGATATGTTAGAACGAGGAATTGGAACTGGTGGAATAGTTAAGTATTTTTGTTCATCCGCATTTGTATATGTTCATCAGCATTTGTTGGAGTTCATCCGCATTTGCTGAACATTCAACCGCATTAGTTTTATGTTCAATAGCTAAGTCTTTTGTTTATCCGCTTTTGCTTTCTGTTCATCCGCATTTGCTTTTGCTCATCCACATTTCCAAGTGTTCATCCGCATTTGCTGGTCTTCATCCGTATTTGCTGAACTTCCACATTGGTTAAGTTCATTCACATAACACTTAGTTCATCCGCATTTAGATTTCTTCATCTGCATTTGGACTTGTTCTTCCGCATTTGGTACACCCGCATATCTTTAGACAGTTAGAATATTTTTCTGAGACTTTCACCCATATTTGTTCATCCGCATTTGCCGAACATTCAGCCGCATTGGCTTATGTTCATCCGCATTTCTTTGGGGACTTAGGATTTTTTGAAATCTTGGGAAGTAGAATGTAGTGTTAAGTTCTGGAATGTTTTGGTGGTTTATGCCTGTTGATGTTATGTATGTTTGAGGGCTGTTGTTATGTTCTATATTATGTATTATGACGTGACTTTACATGGTGTGATATGTGCTTATGTACGTGTAGTATTATTCTAATGAAAGTGGAAGATAAATATAATGAAAAGTGGAACGTAATGAATGAATTAAAGTCTTGCAAGCACATAAAAGGGGGTTCATAACTCTTTATGGGTTGCCACCTCGACGGTGTGCCGAGTGCACACCTAAAGGTCAGTCTTTGTGACTGATGGAAACTTGCAAAAACGGGATCCCTGTCGCTTGACCCCAAAACGGTAGCTGCTTCGTGCAGAAATGATGGGGCATAGCATATGAAGGGATCTAGATAAAAGTGAAAGATAATAAAGTACGAAACGAACGATTATGAACGATGAGGAAAGATAATAATGATTATTATCAAGATGTACGTATGATGTATGATCATGAACAAAAGTAAAGGATATAATATGTTTTAATGAAAAGTAAAGTGTTTTAATTATAAACTAGAACTCACTCAGCGTAGCTGACTTTTTTTATGCATATCAGTTGGCAGGTGATTGATGATGCTGGGGAGGTGCAGGCATGGTTGCATAAGCTATTGGGGAGACAGTTTGAGTCTGGCATCCATATTTTGAACATGTTAATGTATTAATAAAATTTTTGGGGTTGTAAACGAAATGATATGATACTTGGCATGTTTTTATTCATTAATGAAAAGTTAAATTTCCGGTGCAAAATGTGATGTTTTATATTATTTATGCGATGATTGACCAACTGTAAGTGTCTCGGGGACGGGGCCTTACACATCGTGACACAAAAGTTTTCATAAATAGCTAGTATGTTTATACGAAGTATTTTTCAAAATTCAATTATTCCCAATCGATTCTTAGGTTTTAAATATCATATAACAATCATCACAACTAATTAAACATGCATAGAAGATCATCTATGAACCAAACTACCCAAAAAGTTTCATTTAATGGAAAGTAGCCGAATTAAAAAGCTCAAAACCTGAATTTTCTTCTACTACGATCAAATATCATCCTAGAATCATCAATTCAATCCAATTTCATCACAATCAAATAATTTTTACTAATTCCCCAAATTAAGGTTTCCTTTATAAGAAACTTTTGGTTTTTTTTATCTAAACGGCATATTTTCCAAAACCAAGCCGTACAAACATCATAGTATTACATACTAACACATAATCAATCATCAATTTTAATCATCTAGGGTTCATGTTCATCATGAAAATCAAATAATATAAAATCAAACATAAAGAAACATACTTGAATCATGTAATGGATGATTGCTAACATGTGTTTTAAGTATGAATCATTGTTTATCACTTCCAGTTGCATGAATCAAAACCAAAACATGCGTGTGTTGTAGTTTACGCAAACAAGAGAGACATGGGTAAAGGGGTCGCATATGAGGATTAGGGTTTGGGGGTTGGATTTTATACATTTTTTTATTAACAAGAAAGACCCCCATCATTTTATAAATTCTTTTTAAAGCTACACGTTGAACTTTTACTACAACGAAACCGCCAAATGCTCACATATTACTAAATGCAGGACCGGTTAGAAGGGGTCAATGCAACAGTTTCACATTGAGGAGAGACTTAGAATATTTAACAGATCAAATAGGGAACCAGATTTATAATGATACTAAAAATACAAGTAATATGAGACAGAACAAGACCAAGAACAAGATAATATTGGTTTTCAAGAATAATGTATATTGCTCTCAAGTTCTTTTACGAGTGTTACAAAGCATGATTCTAAAGACAAGTACTTGAGACACTTTATACTACATCCTACAACCGGCCATACTTTGAAAGCCAGCTATAAACACTTATCTAGACAATAAGATCAATGTAAAGTCAAAAGGCAGATTTCCTTTTGACTTGTGACTATGACATGCCATAGCTCACATCTTAATATATTACAAAAAGGATAAAAGAACAAAAGTAGAAAGTTACAGACACAAAAGTAGAAAGTTATTGACACAAGACCTTAATCTACAGTTTAATAAAAGTATGGACTTTTCACCAACTCATCTAAGTTGGTGAGTCTTCAGAGATGACAGTAGAAAGTGGTTCAACTTTTGTCTAAAGGTAGTTTAGAGAAAGCATGTCTTCTCTATCTTTGGAAGAAATCACTCTTTGGTTTCAAAAGACTTTGTCTTTGAAGCTTCAGAAGACTTCATCTTTGGCTTTAGAAGATATGGTCTTTTGGCTTCGAAAGATTTTATACTTAGCATAATTCATTGAGTTGTATAAAATCTTCCAAAGTAACTTCCTTGTACTTAATGCATGCATGCTGAGAGCTCTTTGGTTGTCATTGGTTGCATCAGCCTCTAAGTATAATATTTATGAACTCCCCCTAGGCTAATGCTACCAAAACAGAAGAGATCCTTAAGTCTTAATCTTCATTCGTTGATAGTCCTCATTATGATCAAGACCATTCCTTTTTCCATCATTTGGTTAGGATCCCTCTGACTCTCAAAGTATCTCCTCATGTCATAGAGATATGCAGAGGAAGGTCAAGAATGTCTTTCCAGAAGAAGATGTCTTGACCTCCTTAATCTCTAGTGACATACCATCTATCTGGATTAGCAGCAAATGTCCAGGATTGGATGGGTCTCTTAGTAGGAAGAGGCTTTATATTGGGTGGACTTTGATGAGCAGCCTCTTCTTGAGTAACCTCAGGATGTTCTGACCCTTCCTGAGGTGCGAAGGTGGATGCCTTGGACTTCTTCTTTTTCTTCTTGTCACTCTTCATGGCCATCCTTTTCATCCTATTGAACTTTAACCGAGGATAGTGGCCTTCAATACCAGATTGGTCTTGTATGTCTTCCTTCATTGGATCCTTTTCCTTCATAGGTTCAGAAGGAGAAGGGTTAGGACCCTGCTATAGATCAGAAGATGAAGTTGGCAATGGTAAGCACTAGGTCCAGGTTATGTTGTCTCTGGTGGTTCAGCCTTGACCTCAACTTTAGGCGCAGCCTGACTTGGTGAAGAATGCAAGTCAATAAGCTCACCTCTTTTGATCTTCTGCTTGATCACCCTAATGTGCTCATCCATGGTGGATAGAGAAATTGGACAAAGCGTCCTTCTAAAGAATCCATACAGCTTCAAGAAGGTCACCATTTTCTCTCTATCCACAAATTTCTTCATGTTTGCTTTGATGGTGGCTCTTGACTTAGCATCTTCTTCCCTCATCTTTTTCTTAGCTGCGTTTTGGTCTTTTAGATCTTGTTGCTCAAGCTGCTTGAGGTATTTAAACTCAATGTACTTATAAGACAGAGGAAGAAGTGTTGATGCCTGATAGAGGTCTGTGGCACTCAGGTAGGTAATCATGTGTTGTTTATCTTGTTTTCTGTCTACCCGAGGTTGTTGCTCAGTTCCCACAACCTCTCTCTTAGGGCTTTCTTGAACTACGGAGAGAGTAGGAGCTTATTTGTAGAGCCTTTTTCTTCTCCTTTCTTCTTTGATTTTGAGGAGCAATTCTGCATCCTCAGTCTCCTTTCTCTTCTTTGAAAACAAGTTTTAAGTGCTCTTGTTTATTGCGATCAATTGAATGGTACTAAAGGGGTGGCCGAATCTTGGTGGGGGTGGCTAGGGTTTTGTGTTGTTTTGCATTTAATCATCTAGTGATTTAATCCTCAATTTATATATCTTTTTTCTACCTAATTTCCTTTTAATAGACTGCTAAATTTAGTAAATTTTTGATCATTCTAAATAGTTAATCAGCTCACTAAAATATTAATGCACTTAGTTTTTGGACTGTTTTAATCTTGTTTAAGTTACTTATATATAATATAGTTAAATACAAATAATATAAGTGTCTTGGATGTTAGTTTTACTTATTTATTATAATAACTAATATTCTATGAAAATTTTATTTAACTATACTCAAATAGATAATGCCATATTCGTTTTATTGTGTCTATATGTAAACTCTTTTAGTCAGATTATTTTTATTGCTATCTGTCGTGTGACTCTATAGGAGCATACATAAATGACAATCTATCCATATGTTGATGCTTGTGCATACCGTAAGGATTACACTTAGAGGCTGATGCAACCAAAGAACTCTTAGCATGCACATGTGAAGTACAAGGAAGTTACTTCGGAAGATTTGATACAACTCAATGAAATAAACTAAGTATCAAATCTTCTGAAGCCAAAAGACCAAATCTTCTGAAGCCAATAATGAAGTCTTCCAAAGATTCAAGACTGATTTCTTTCGAAGACAGAGAATACATGCTTTCTCTGACTTACTTTTGACAAAAGTTGAAACACTTTTCGTTGCCACCTCTAAAGACTCGCCAACTTATATGAGTTGGAGAAAAGTACATACTTTTGTAAACTATTGATTAAGATCTTAGAGTCTATAGCTTTCTACTTTTGAACTTTTATCCTTTTTGTATTAGATAAGGATGTGAGCTATGGCATGTCATAGTCATTTGTCAAAAGGATGTGGTCAGCTATAATGTACTATAAAGTATCTCAAGTACTTGTCATTAGAACCAAGCTTTGTAAAAGAAACTTGAGAGCAATATATATCATTCTTGAAAACTATCTTATTGTGTTCTTGTCCTGTTCTTTACTTGTGTTCTTTGTTTCACTTTAAGTAGGTTCCCTATTTGATCTGTTAAGTGTTCTAATTCTCTCCAAACATTGTGAAACTGTTGCATTAACCCCCTTCAACGGTCCTGTAATTGGCATCAGAGCATTTTAGGCTCTTGATTGTAAAATCTCATGATCTTTAATCTCCTTAGCTTCCAAAAACACTTACCAGCTTAAATGGCAACTCTCACAAAGGCTGATATGGAAACCGGTGCCATGAAAATCACCACTAATCACTCTTGATGACTTTGATACTTGGTGCCAATGTATGGAAGGGTTCATCAAGTCTCAAGACAGCAGGATGTGGAGATCTGTTATTGAAGGACCTCACATCCCAAGCACCTCTTCAGCCACTAGTGGAGGTGGGATGATTCCAAACGAAATGGTTAACTACTCTGAAGAAGACCGGAAGAAAATAGATGTAGATAAAAATCCACGACAGCTCATCAAACTACTCTTCCTAACTCCATATATAAAGGCTTCAAAAAGCTCAAATTACCAAGCAGCTCTAGGATGCACTTAAGCTCATGTATGAGGGGTCTGAGGAAGCCAAGGAAAACAAGAAAGACATCATAAAGTAGAAGTTTTAGAACTTCACCTACAAGTCAAGTGAAACCATGACTCAACAATACTTTAGGTATGTTGAGATTGTGGATACTCTAATGGATGTTGGAGTCAAACTTGTGAATAGGGACATAGTGAGGAAGTTCATGTTCTCTCTTCCCAGACAATGGACTCACTATTGTGTGGCTATCAAGAGAACTGAGAACCCCTCTACTCTTACTCTCACAGAGCTGTATGGTATCCTTAGTGGTTACCCGATGGAGATGAACTTGCAAAATCAATCAAGCAGCTCTTCCAACAATCAGTAGAGTCCTGCCCTTCATGTGGTTGAAAGGGATTGTAGAGAACCACAACATCATCTTATCTACTTCCCTGAAAGGAGAGCCTTGGTAATCTCTAGGTCTCAGGGACGACAGGAAATCTTCAACTTCTACTACCTGAGATTCTACGAGAGCACCTATCTAGTTGAACTCCCACTTGCCAACCCAAGTCAAAACAGGTAAACTGCAAGGTTAGCTAATAAGATACAGAACAAGGTGCTTGAAGAGCTTAAGAGAAGAAACAAAACATATAGATCGAGGCTAGCAAGCAAGACTATTGGTCAACTGGATGTTGAGGTGGAGCCTAAGATTAGCTTCGAAGGGGAAACCTTGGCTGAAGGCCCAACAGTTAAGCCAGTGAACCTAGAGATAGGAACTGCTTCAGCACCTATTACCCACAGTGAGACACCAGCTGGTGAAGGTGTCTCATAGCCTCTCTCTGGCCAGAGCTCAAGTGCAACACCAAGCAATGAAGGCTAAAGCTCTCTCTACCCTGACTCACGTAAACCTATGAGTGACAAAGGGAAAAGGAAATTGACTCCTGAGGAGATTGAGGAGGAGGAGAGAGAGAGGAAGAGGAAGCTAAGGGGAGAGAGTTCAGGTAAGACCCCAAGCTTCATGGAAGCTGCAATCAGGGCTGCCTATAGGCAAAACACTCAAGATGATGAGTTAAGGGAAGCGATATTAAACTATCTAGGGACAAGAAACTACAACATTGATGAACTCATCTCTTAGAGCAAATGAATGAACTGGCTGACAATAAGTTGTCAAAAGAGAGAAAGAAGGTTGAGGATGCAAAACTGTTCCTAAAAATCAAAGAAGAAAGGAGAAGAAAGAGACTCTACAAAGCTTCTACTCTCTCTCTAGTTCAGGAAAGTCCTGAGAAAGATGTTGTGACTATTGAGAAATAACCTCAGGTAAGAAGGGAACAAGACAAAGAGAACATGATAACCTACCTTAGTTCCACAGGTCTTATCATGCAGCATCACTTCTTCCCTTATCCTATGAGTATGTTGAATTTGAATACGTCAAGCAGTTTGAGTAACAAGTGCTAAAAGAGCAAAAAGCTGCTAAGAGGAAGATGAGGGGAGAGGCTGTAAAGTTAAGAGCCACCATCATAGAAAATTTGAAAAAGTCTATTAATAGGTAAAAGATGGTGAGCTTCTTGAAGTTGTATGGCTTCTCCGGAAGGAGACTTGGTACAATGTCTCTATCCACCATGGATGAGCACATTAGAGTGATCAAGCAGAAGATCAAAAGGGGTGAGCTGGTTGACTTGCATTCTCCACCAAGTCAGGCTGTACTTGAAGTTGAGGTCAACGTTGAACTATAAGAGACAACACAACCTAGACCTAGTGCTGCATCATAGCCAGCTTCATCTTCTGAACCACAGCAGGGTCTTAATCCTTCTCCTTTTGAACCTGTGAAGGAAAAGGACCCAACTAAGGAAGACAAACAAGAACAATCTGGTGCTACAAGCCAGTCTCCTCAGTTAAAATACAGAAAGAGGAAAAGGATGGCCATAAGAAGGGACAAGAAGAAGAAGAAGAAGAAGAAGAATTCCAAGGCATCCACCTCTACACCTCAGGATGGTTCAAAACATTCTGAGGGTTCTCAAGAAGTGTTTTCTTAACAAAGTCCACTTATAGTAGAGCCTTACTTTTGAGAGACCCATCTTGTCTTGGATGTTCGCTACTAATCCAGATAGATGGTATGTCACTAGAGATTAAGTAGGTCAAGATATCTACTATTGGCAAAACATTTCTGACATCCCTCTACATGATCTCTATAACATGAGAAGGTACATTGAAAATCTGAGGAATCTTGTCCAACTGATAATAAAGGGAATCATCTTGATTTCGATGAGGACTGTCAACAGATGAAGATCAAGCTTCAAAGTTCCCCTTCAATTTTGGTAGCATCAGCCTAGGGAGAGTTTGTAAGGATTACACTTAGAGGCTGATGCAACCAAAGAGCTCTCAGCATGCATATATGAAGTACAAAGAAGTTACTTTGGAAGATTTTATATAACTCAGTGAATTATGCTAAGTATCAAATCTTTCAAAACCAAAAGACCAAATCTTCTGAAGCCAAAGATTAAGTCTTTTGAAGCTTCAAAGACAAAGTCTTCCGAAGCCAAAGACTGATTTCTTCCGAAGACAGAGAGGACATGCTTTTTCTGAATCACCTTTTGACAAAAACTGAATAACTTTCTATTGCAACTTCTAATTGACTTACCAACTTATATCAGTTGGTTAAAAGTCCATACTTTTGTCAAATTGTAGATTATGGTCTTTTTTCTGTAACTTTTTGCTTTTGTACTTTTATCCTTTTTGAAATATATTAGGATGTGAGCTATGGCATGTCATAGTCACTAGTCGAAAGGCAATTTGCCTTTTGACTCTACATTGATCTTGTTGTCTAGATTAGTATTTGCAGATGGCCTTCAAAGTATGGCCGGCTATAGGATGTAGTATAAAGTATCTCAAGTACTCGTATTTGTCTTAGGCTTTGTAACATTGGTAAGAACTTGAGAGCAATATATGTTGGACTCAACAAGTGCATTAATGGATTAATGCTTTAAAGGATGATGCTTGCCACAATCAAACATATAACAAACATAATGTGTTCTAACATTCAAACAATCATTAACTAACACATTAGCATCATTAACAATGATAACATTCACTAATCAGTTTTTAAGTTTCTTTTTCAGGATTGTAGATGAAAGAAATTTTGACCAAGTGTCGGCAGCGGATGAATAACGGCCCACAGCGGATGTACAAGAGGATGCAGCGGATGAAGAACAAGTCCAAGTGCCCACAGCGGATGAACAACACACACAGCGGATGCCTAAGTCCACAGCTGATGAACTGTTCACAACAGATGTTCATCCATAGCGGAAAACATACAAAGCAAACACACACAAGTGTTCACAGCGGTTGTTCATCCACAGCGAATGAACATTCCACAGCTGACAACATACAAGCAAACACACAAGTGTTCACAGTGGACAACATCTAAGGCACAGCAGACATGATATCTGACTTCCACAACGGATAGCTTAACATCCACAGCGGACAACTAATCATCCACAGCGGATAGCTTATAGACTTAGGATTATTTAGGTAATATTCGTTTACATAAAGGTAGTTCAGTAATTGTATATAGCTCTTTGTATAGGCTATAAATAGCATACTACCCTAATCCTTTGTAAGCTTTTGAACAATCAATCAATCAAACAGATATTATCATTCAATCACTAGCAATGACACACACACAAACACACACTGATATCATAGCATTAATCATGGGTTTTCGCACCATGGTTCATGTTTGTTGATTGAGAGATTAGAAAAGATCCTTGGGGGAATCAACCTGTTCATGTTGAATATTGTTCTAATATGTTCATGTTCAACATGTGTTTAAGTTGATTTCATCAGGTGGTATCAGAGCCTTGGCTCAAATCATACATTGATTTTCGATCCTCTTAATCAACAAGATGATATCAGTGGTTCATTAGCTTCAAACCATACATTTTTTAGCTGAAAATCTTCACAAAAACTTTCTTCTACTTTAAACATTCATCAAGTGTTAAAACATGATTGAATATTCTGTTTTCGTTCATTTTGAAGAAGATTTTGTGTGTTTACAGCTTTAAACATCATTCATACACGATTTTCAAACATGTTCATCATAAAAACTCTCTAAAAACCTCATCGGATTTAAAGGGTTTTCTGATATAACAATACACGGGTATTGTTCTATCAATTTTCATCATTCAAACACTGTATTCAAAACAGAATCATCTCATTACCTGAAAAAAAACCTTATCGATTTAAGGGTTTTTGGTAAAACAGTCATTCGAGTACTATTTCATCATATTTTCATCAAACACACATTGTTTTGAACATTTTGAATCGTTCAAAGTGTTTAAAATCATCATATTCTAGTGAAAAACTCACTTGAATCAGGTTTTTGTTCTTTAATCAACAAACCGATTGTTGATTCGGTGAAGAACAGCATAGCCGCTACCAAAAACCCTAGAATAAACCCTAGGTTTGATCATTCATAACCTTCATAATCTACGGTGATTGTGTTGGTTCATCAGGAAAATCAAAGAAGAAATATAATCTTCTTTTGAAATTTTTGAAAAAGTTACTTTTTGATCCAAAAAGGTAACTGTTAAAAACAATTTCTGTGTTTTTAGGGTTTTGACTTTATTTGACTGGCATCATTAAAAAGTTGACATTCCCTTGACAGAATATTCATTTCTTTTAACCGAGATTTGAAAGTGACATATCATTGGATTTTAATTAATTAATTAATTTCCTTTATTTGGTAAATCTAATTAAAAAGGGTTTATCAACAACAAACAAATCCTAGAGACCTTAGGATTAAACAAATTTAGCACCGGACTAAAATCAAACGAACAAATTTAACTTAAAACATTAAGTTAAAATTTTTAATCATGGCTGATGAAATTTCAGGAACAAACAGTGGTCTAAAACCACCCAGACTAAAGAACAAATCAGACTTCAAACAATGGAAGATCATGTTCAAGAACTGGATCATTTTTCAAGACCCTGATTTATGGACTTCTATAATCGAGGGTCCTTTCATTCCTCTGACTCTTGGACCTGATTACCACATACAAAAGCCAATTACCTGTAGCTGGTGATGACCTAAAAAGGGTCAAAACTGACATGAAGGCATATAGCATATTGGCAATGACTTTGCCATTTGAAATTTTAACATGGGTTGAAAATTTAAAAATAGCCCATGAATTGTGGAAGGTACTTCACACAATGTCTGAAGGGAGTGAAGAAATTCATGAAATCAAAAAGGAAAAGTTGAGGACAAAATATGAAACCTTCTATCACATTTAGGGAGAATCTATCCCATAACAGTTATATAGATATGTCCAATTAGTAAATGAAATGATTGTGTATGGACTGAAATATGAAGCTGTTGAAATCAACAAAAAGATGTTGTACACACTGCCTGAAAGCTGGACTCAGTCAGTATCCTTGATGAAAGCAACATTGGATTTGGAAGCCCTATACCTTGACTCTCTGGTAGCCAAGGTTGAAGCTTTAGAAATGGATGAAAAATCCAGAAATAACAATCACACCAAACATGTAGAGGCTTACAAATTCAAAGAACCACAACAAACAGACAGTGCATTTCTGACAAGAACTGGAGAAGAAGAAGATGAAGAATTTTTGGACTCCAGTGATACATCATTCTTCTCAGCACCTGAATCATCCAGCAACAAACATAAGTCTAAAAGAATGGTGTGCATGCTTCACATGAAGCAACACCTCAGACTAAACAACATCCATATACCTCCAACTCAAACAAACAGCCACAGACTCAGACCCACAACACACATAGACTTGAAAAGCCAATGAATGCTCTCACTATTATCATGCAAAGTGAAGAGCAAAAGGCAGCTTATGCGGCCTTTTCAACAAGCTTTAAAGCCTTTTTAGGTGCAAGTCTAACACCATCACAGATCATTCAACAAGATTTGGATGAACTCCCACCAGACATGGTTGAAGAAATGGATCTTCAATGGTCTATGGCTATGATTGCCTACAGATCTAAACGATTTTGTAAAGAAATCAGGGGTTGAGTATGGACAAAAAACCAAGATTGGTTTTGACAAAACAAAAGTTAGGTGCTACAATTGTCAACTATATGGACATTTTTCAAGAGAATGCCAGCAGCCAAGAGTTGACAAAAATACACATCAGGCACAAACATCCGGTGGTTATCATTCTAACAGACAGGTGCCTCCTCCAATCAGCATTCCAGCTGCACCAACCCCACCACAAATCACACAGTTCAGTCCAAATTAACATTCAAAATCTTCTGCAACAATAATCAAACAAGATGGTGAATGTGACTGGAGCTTGTATGAGGCTAAAATTCCATCTCCAGATCATGCCCTTATGGCAGATCTTGAAGATAAAATATTAGACATCCCAAAAGAGGTAAAAGAGCACCTCTGCACATAGTCATGTATTGATAAAGTCAACAGATATAGAGAGCATGCAGACAAACTTTCGAAGAAAGTTATAGAAACAAACATTTTAAGTGAAAGTTTAAAATCAGAACATAAACAATATGCAACCAAAATACTTTCATTACAAAATGACTTAGATAAACTAATGTCTGAGAAATTAACACTAGCAGCTCTAGTTGAGCACCTCTCTGCATCATTGACTGAATCAAAAGCATTGCATGCTGAAACTAAAGTAAAACTTCAGAAGTTTCAGGTAATTCAAACTTCTTGCTCAACAAAGGGTATTCAAAGACCCGTCAGGTTTAGGATATAATAAGGTAAACCCACCTTATAATGACAATTATATTCCTCTACCCAACTCAATGACAAACACATAGGGTGAGTCTCTTGACCCACATGACCGGACTGATGATTCAAAACAATCATCATCATCATCATCAAAATCGCCATTAACATCAAAATCACCTTTCATAAAATTTGTTAAAAGTTCAGTATCACCACAAATCAAATCAACTGACTTTTATCAAGGAGAGAATAATGAATTTGATAAACAAACAACAGATGATGATGAGGTTGATTTATTGGATGATGAGCCAATTCAACTAGTTACTGAAACTCAAAAGGTTTAAAGTGTGGTTGATGCACCAACCAAACAAACAAAGTAGACTCAAGGCTTTGATATCTGCTTTGGTGGAAGGAAAACTGTAACTTCCACTGTCTCTCCCAAATAGGTAAATATAGGGAATGGAAAAGCCACAATTCAGCCAAAACAACAAACAGTAACTTTTGAAAGTCCCTCAAAATCAAATTTGAAGACAAAAGTTACTAACAAACAAACAAAATCAGAGTTACCATATTATGAGTGGTGTGATCAATACACATACTCCACTGAAAAATGCAAGTACGGTAAATACTGTAAGTACTGTAACATGAATAATCACAGTACTAAAACATGCCATTTTCACAACTATTGTTCAATTTGTGGAAGAAACAATCATAGCACTGCAAACTGTTTTTTCAATAAGAAAAACAAAAACCAAAACAAACAGCCTCAAGTTGAGAAATCAACTGAGAAACAGAGAGTTGTTCCTAACAAGAACAAAGGAGGAGCACCAAGACAAACTCCTCATCAAAAGGTTGTTTTAAATAATGATAAAACTTTTTATGACAACTTTAAACAACCAAACAGGAGACATAAGTCTCAGAACAGACAGTCACCAGACATTAACTCTCAAAGGAGAAGGGCTCAAAGTACTTCTCCTAATAGAGCTAAAAACAATCAAAGGAAATCTAGTGTACCTAGAATTCCTAAACCAGTAGACAATGCCATTCTGGAAGAAATTTGTGTCGTAGGGAAAGACGGAAAACCCAAGACCATCATGGCTTGGGTTGCACAAACTAACTAATTTCTTTTCTTTTGTAGGGACATCAAAGAAGGTCTGACAACATTTGGTATGTTGACAGTGGATGCTCCCGATATATGACTGGCAACTGTTCCCTCCTTCGGGATTTTAAGAGCAAACATGGAGGTAGTGTGGCCTTTGGAGGAGACAATCTAGGTGGGAAGATAACTGGTGAAGGAAGAGTAACTAATGGGTTGATTAGTTTTGAGAATGTCAACTACTACTCCAATCTTCAGTTCAATCTTCTAAGCGTATCCCAAATATGCGACAAAGGATATGCCACCTTATTCGACTCCAACAACTGCTACATCCTCAAGACGGGGTTTCAAATTCCAAAAGATTGTATCCTTTTGAAAACTCCCCGTCATAACAATACATACATTGTTGATATGAATACTGTTTCAGCATCAACCCTTGAAACTTGTTTATTATCAAAAGCATCAGAAGATGTTTCCCAATTATAGCACAAACGAATAGGACACTCTAACTTTAACAGAATGAACCAACTTGTAAAAGGTGATCTAGTAATAGGTTTACCACAAAAAGAATTCTTCTGTACTGACCACTGCATCGCATGTCTGAAAGGCAAATAACATAGAGTGTCTCATAAGTCAAAATTGGTAAACTCTAATAACACTCCACTCAAATTGCTTCACATGGACCTATTTGGCCCAACAAACATCCTAAGCATAGGAAAGAAGCAATACTGTCTTGTTATAGTAGATGACTATACCAGATTCACATGGGTTTTCTTTCTACTACACAAGTCAGAAACAACAGACATAATAAAATCTTTTATCACTAAGATTGAGAATCAATTAGATCTTAAAGTTAAATCTTTAATATGTGATAATGGTACTAAATTTAAGAATGACTACATTTCTTCTTTTTGTTCAGAAAAAGGAATTAGTCATCAATTCAGCGTAGCAAGAACTCCTTAGCAAAATGGAGTAGCTGAACGGAGAAACAAAACATTGATAGAAGCAGCCAGATCTATGCTAGCTGACTCTCTATTGCCCATATCCTTTTGGGCTGAAGCAATCAACACAACTTGCTACATACAAAACAAAACATTAATCATCAAAGAACATTCCAAAACGTCTTATGAATTAATGTTTAAAAGAAAACCATTCATAGGATTTCTTAAGGTATTTGGATGTTCTGTATCAATATTAAACACCAGAGAACAATTATCCAAATTTGCTCCAAAAGCAGATGATGGATTCTTTGTTGGATACTTTGGAAGCTCAAAAGCTTATAGAGTATACAATCCAAGGCTAAATATAGTGGAAGAAACAACAAATGTAGTTTTTAATGAACATTCTTTCATTAAGAAAGTCATTGGATCAAGCTGGTGTTTGATATTAATGCTTTAACTAAATCATTTGACACATCTTATTTTGATGTTTCAGATACCAAGGATAACCATGAGTATCCAATGTTTCCACCACACAACCATTGATGTTCCGTTGACCGTTGATCCTCCAAGGAGAACTAACAACACTCCTTCAAGTACATTAGTTTCAACTCCTCCTGAACAAACAAACACATGAAAAGAAACATCATCAAACATGTCATCATCTTCATCTCCTATGACCACCCAACCACAACCACACAACCAAACAAAACCACATCAACCAACCAATGCTGAAGAAGATGATGATTACCACTCATTACCAGACACACATCATGAAGATGAAATCTTAGATTTCTTTCATGATTCACCTCAAACATTTAATGAGATCCCCAGCTAGATAAACAAACAATTCCTGATACTCTTGCTCAACCATCATCCCCTTCTCAAACAATCACCAATCTTGATCCAAAAATTCCTATTGATCAGATTACAACAACAAGAGTTCACAAAGACCATGCCATAGAATTTATCATAGGTGACCTTAATACCAGATTAACTCGAAGTCAATCTAATAAAGCAAACATGTGTCTGTACTCCTGCTTCTTATCCCTAACTGTACCCAAAAACATCACTGAAGCAATCAAAGAAAACAGTTCGATAGAAGCCATGCAAGAGGAACTACAACAATTTAAGAACAAGAAGTATAGAAGCTGGTTGATCTACCTGAAGGTCAATATGCAATTGGCACAAGGTGCCTCTTCCGAAACAAAGCAGATGACAGAGGGATTGTCATAAGAAACAAAGCAAGGGTAATAGCCCATGGTTATACTCAAGTGGAAGGCATTAACTATGATGATGTCTTTGCTCCTGTAGCAAGTCTGGAAGCCATCCGAGTATTCCTTGCTTATGCCTCATCCGAGAGTCTCACTGTCTACCAAATGGATGTCAAATATGCATTCCTCTATGGTAAGATAGATAAAGAGGTATATGTTGCTCAACCACTGGGGTTTAAAGATCCAGAATTCCCTCACAGAGTCTACAAGTTTGATAAAGCTCTGTATGGTCTTCATCAAGCACCCAGTAAGTGGTATGAAATGTTATCAAAGTTTCTACTACAGAATGGATACACCCGTGAGAAAATCGGCCAAACATTGTTCTTAAAAAGAAAAGAACAAGACTTGTTAGTAGTGCAAGTCTACGTGGATGACATAATCTTTGGATCCCCAAAAACACATCTTTGCAAAGAGTTTGAAACTCTTATGCAATCAAAATTCCAGATGAGTATAATGGGAGAACTTACATTCTTCCTTGGTCTTCAAGTTCAACAAGCTGCTGAAGGAATTTTCATCCATCAAAGCAAATATGTGAATCAGATATTGAAGAAATACAACATGTCTGATTGCACATCCAACAAAACACCATTTGCAACTGGATTAAAGTTTGAACCCGATCCAGAAGGAAAATCAGTGGACCAGAAAATTTATAGATCCACGATAGGTTCCCTGATGTACCTAATAGCAAGCAGACCAGACATCATGTATGCAGTCTGCATGTGTTCAAGAAATCAAGAAGATCCCAAAGAATCACACATCAATGCAGTAAAGAGAATCTTTAGATACTTGAAAGACAAACCATCTTTTGGTTTGTGTTATCCTAAAGATAGAGATTTCTCTTTATATGCATACACAGACAGTGATTATGGAGGATGCAATCAAAACAGAAAATCCACTACCGGAGGTTGTCAGTTTCTTGGATCAAGATTGATCTCTTGGCAGTGCAAGAAACTAACAAATGTCTCTGTGTCAATGGCTGAAGCAGAATACATAGCTGCTTCAGCATGCTATTCTCAAGTGCTTTGGATTCAAAACCAAATGCTTGACTATGGCTTTAATTTTCATTAAACACCCAACACATTAACAACTCTGCTGCCATGTTTATCACTGACAATCCTGTTCAACATTCAAAAACAAAACACATAGAGATCAGATATCACTTTCTGAGAGATTGCTCAAAAAAGGGTGATCAAGTTGATCAAAGTCCATACAGACAATCAATTGGATGACCTGTTTACTAAACCATTTGATTCAGCAAGATTTGAGTTTTTAGTTTAGTCATTTGGTATGATCAACTTTGAATCAAACAAGTAATGTTTTTCAAAACATTAAAATCAAACAAGCTTGATTTTGTCAAAGTCCAACTTTAACATCAAACATGTATCTTTCAAAATCAAGATATTAAACAAACACATCATTTTTTAAATATATTGAATCAAACATACCATTCATGAGAAATGATACTACACTAGCATATTCTTCACTTGAGTCATTTTCCACTAATAAAGACTTACAGTACTTTGCTTGATATATGGATAGGCTTAGCATGGGACACCTAACATCACATACAATAGTGAAGAACTAAATTCTCAGATTGTGTGGTCAAACAACACATCTTGGTTTATGGTGAGTATTAATCTATCCAATATAGGTTGCTTATAAAGTAACTATAATACACCAAGTGAAACAGTTTATAAATTACTCAATTATACAAGTGTCTCCTTTGTTTTGATTTTCATAGACCTAGAGTACACCAAGGCATTCTTTATTATGCTAAGCACAGACCTGAATGACCTAAATCATGAAACAAAAAGATTCCTAACGAGGAACATATCCATTATGGATGAACAATCAATAAAGTCTTTAAGACTACATTCCTTGTGAATGAATCAAAAGAATCCCAAAGAGGATCACCTTCCAAAGTGAAGTGAAAAGAATCTCAATGAGGATCAAACAACATGGATCAAATTGAGCATTTATACTCCTAAGTAAATAGGTCTTAAGTATTGAAAGTGCTTTCTAGCATATCTTGAGGAGGGTTGTACCAAACATACAATCAGATGTGGGGTACATACAACTCATATCAATCAACTCAAAAGATGATAATCACTCACTGTTTCAATCAATTATTAATATCATGCATGAGTTTAAATGGATCACAATATCTGCAATCAACATTGTACTCGTCTATGTCTATTCTCAAAACCATACAAACCACTCAATGAGAATTTTACACTAGTATGATCTCATGGTATGTGACACTGATTCATGATTTCACCAAGCAACACATTCATTTTTTAGTAAGATTCAATGTGATCTTACTAAGTGTTTAACAAACAAGCACTAAATTGGACTTTAAAATTTTCCACTCAAACACATATAAATTTTTGTCATTTTTATAAAAGATTTTTATAACTATGCAAAAGTTTAGGGGGAGAAATTGAACCTGAAAATATCAAGGGCAGCAGAATTGTGCATAATCATACATTTTAAAATTCAAAATTTTCTAAATTTTGAGTTTTTAAACAAAGCCAAGTCAAGCCAATACCCAAACACAGCAGTTTGACACACACATATATTGATCATGTTAAAATTTTAGCATTTTACATACATTTTAAATCAAAGATTTAAACAAACATTTTGATTTAAACAAGTTTCATCAAAAAAATGTTCTTTCGAAAGAAAATTTTATCAAACATATGCTTTGGAAGACATTAGTTCAAAACAAACAAAAATCTAAATTTTTTGAAAACTGTTGTCACAGCGGACACACAAACATACATCTGCTGTAGCTATAGTAACCATCATAACATGCAAAATACACCAAGTGTATATAGCGGACAAAACAAACAAACATCCGCTATGCACTTATGAACATACAAGTGTTCACAGTGCACGATGTTGACAAGACATCCGCTATGAATACAGTGCCATTCCATAGCGCATAACTAACATTAGTCATCCGTTGTAGAAACAATGCAAGTGTATACAACATATGCACACAGGTAATCATATGCTGTAAACATTCACAAATCATTTTCAAGTGTCCACAGCACATGAACAAATGTTCATCCGCTGTGAACAATCAAAAATCATTCAAGGGTCCACACTACATGAACAAATGTTCATCCGCTGTGAACAAACAAACCATTTCAATAACATACAATCATACAATCAAACAATTTAAGAGATAACACACAATCAGTACAATCTTTCATATCAAACTCACACACATATTTTCCTAACAAACAAATCATTAACAAGCACCAATTCACACACATTTTTTAATAAACAAAACATTAACAAGTAATCATTAAATTGATGGCAACATCATCCTTAGGGGGAGTATTGTTGGACTCAACAAGGGCATTAATGGATTAATACATTAAAGGATGATGCTTCCCACAATCAAATATATAACAAACATAATATGTTCTAACATTCAAACAATCATTAACTAACACATTAGCATCATTAACAATCATTCACTAATCAGTGTTTAAGTTTCTTTTTCAGGATTGTAGATAAAAGAAATTTTGACCAAGTGTCGGCAGCAGATGAATAACTGCCCACAGTGGATGTACAAGAGGATGCAGTGGATGAAGAACAAGTCCAAGTGCCCATAGCGGATGAACAACACACACAACGGATGCATAAGTCCATAGCTGATGAAGTGTCCACAGCAGATGTTCATCCACAGCGGATGAACATTAACACAGCGGACAACATACAAAGCAAACACACACAAGTGTTCACAGCGGATGTTCATCCACAGCGGATGAACATTCCACAGCGGACAACATACAAGCAAACACACAAGTGTTCACAGCGGACAACATCCAAGGCACAACTGACATGCTATCTGACTTCCACAGCGGACAGCTTAACATCCACTGCGGATAGCTAATCATCCACCCACAAACAGCTTATAGACTTAGGATTATTTATGTAATATTCGTTTACATAAGGGTAGTTCAGTAATTGTATATAGCTCTTTGTATAGGCTATAAATAGCATACTACCCTAATCCTTTGTAAGCTTTTGAAAAATCAATCAATCAAACAGATATTATCATTCAATCATTAGCAATCACACACACACAAACACACACTGATATCATAGCATTAATCATGGGTTTCCGCACCATGATTCATGTTTGTTTATTGAGAGATTAGAAAAGATCCTTGGGGGAATCAACCTATTCATGTTGAATATTTTTCTAATATGTTCATGTTTAACATGTGTTTAACTTGATTTCATCAATATACATCATTCTTGAAGACCATATTATCTTTTTCGTGTTCTATTCTTTACTTGTGTTCTTAGTATCATCATTAGCCAATCCCCTATTTGATTTCTTAAGTGTTCTAAGTGTCTCCTCATTGTAAAACTGTTACATTGACCCCCTTCACCGGTCTTGCAAAACTATCTTTGGTTCACTTTGATAAGCCCAAGACCAATAAGGATTGGGCTTCCAAATGTAACTAACCATATCTTTTTATGCATAAACTGTTGATGACCAAAGGAAATGTATGGATCATTGATAGTGGTTGTTCCATGCACATGACAGGCATGTTCTTCAGAACTTGGAAAGATTTGATGGAGGGACAACTTCTTTTGGTGGAGAATCAGGTTGTAACATTACTAGAAGGCGTAGGGTCATAAATGGTAAGCTTAGCATTGAAAAGGTAAATTATGTTAACGAGCTTGGGTACAATCTCTTTAGTGTATCCCAATTTTATGACCATAGACATAACATGCTCTTTACTAAGCATGAGTGCATTGTTCTCAATCTCGAGGTGGTCATTCCTCAAGAGCATATCCTGCTTAGAGCCCCCAGGAAAGGGAACATGTACAAGATGGATTTGCAGGAAACATCACCTTTAGAAGAGGTTTCTTTCTTTCTATATAAAGCCAATAGTGATGAGTCTTTCCTTTGGCATAAAAGAATGTGCCATGTAAACTTTAAGAACATGAATAAGTTAATTAAGAATGATTTAGTGACTAGAATGCCAAAGAAAGAGTTTACAAGTGATGACCATTGTGTTGCATGTCTAAAAGGGAATCAATACAAAGTGTCTTACAAGCCAAAGGAAAAAAACTCTATCACTACTCCCCTATACTTATTACACATGGATATCTTTGGCACCACTAGTGTAATGAGTTTAGGAAGCACCTCATATTGCCTGGTGATCATAGATGACTTCAGAAATACACTTGGGTCTTCTTCTTGGTGATCATAGATGACATCAAAAGATACACTTGGGTCTTCTTCCTTATAACTAAGGATGAGACCCCTGAGATCTTGAAGAACTTTATTCTGAAAATTGAGAATCAATGTGATCATAAGGTCAAAATCATAAGATGTAACATTTTGTTGATAGTTTCTTTTGTACAATTTCATCATCTTCAAGAACCAAACCGGTTAAGGTTTGGGTCCTCATGTCTAATTGATTTTTTTTAATTCATTTGCCAGGAACATAAGAGTAGGACTATCAATAGCACCTGGCATGTAGATAGTGGATGTTCAAGGCATATGACTGGATTGAAGGACCTTACCAATTATCGAATTATAAATGGAGGATATGTTGCCTTTGCGGGTGACAAAAAGGGAGGTAAAATGATAGGTCAAGGTGAGGTATCCAATGGTTCTTTAACTCTGGAAAAGGTAAATTTCGTGCCTAAATTAGCATTTAATCTTCTGAGCATGACACAAATTTGTGACAAGAATATTCTTATGCTTTTTAAATCTAACAAATGTTTGTTTCTTAAGCCAGAATTTTAAGTTTTAGATGATTTGGTAATCATGCGAGCTCCAAGGAAAAACGACACAAATCTGCTTGATATGAACTCCAAAGAATCAACCTCCACCATGACCCGTCTCTTGTCAAAAGCATCCCTATCTGAGTCATTTCTTTGGCATGGACATTTAGGCCATGTGAATTTTAAGAAAATTAACAAATTTGTTAAAAATAATCTTGTCAGAGGTTTACCTCAAAAGGATTTTTCTGTAATTGAAAAGTGTATATCTTATGCATAAGAAAATTCTATTTCTTATCCTCTTGAGTTATTACATTGTGATCTGTTCGGTCCAATAAGTGTGAAGAGTATTGCAAAGAAATCTTATTGTCTTTTTGTTACAGATGATTATTCTAGATATTCTTGGGTTCGATTCCTAGCACATAAAGGGGAGACAACAAAGGTGTTACAGAAGCTGATTTTAACCATTGAGAATATCAACAACAAGAAAGTTTTGGTAATCAGAAGCGACAACGAGAAAGAGTTTAGAAATCAGATCTTTGATTAATTTTTTTCATGAAAAGGGATTCTTGGACAATTCAACGTAGCTCGAACTCCTCAACAGAACGGTGTTGGTGAAAGGAAGAATCACGATCTTATTGAAGCATCCCAAACTAAGCTCATAGAATCTAAATTTCCTATTATTTTCTGAGCAGAAGCAGTCAACTATGCTTCATACATTCTAAACAGCGTTCTGATTATGAAAGACAAGATGAAGACTCCATATGAACTGTTTCATAAGCGAAAACCGCTGATTGACTTCTTTCGTCCTTTCGGTTGCTCATGCACGTTATTGAATACTCAAGCTCAAAATTCCAAGTTTGGGGTAGTGTCAGATGAATGTTACTTTGTTGGATACTCTTCAACTAAAAAGGCTCACAGAGTATACAACAAAAGAACAAGAATAGTGCAAGAATCCTTCTATGTTGATTGGTAAGAGTCCAATGTTTCCAACATTGGTTTTGATCCAGATTGGTTCTATGATTCAAACACCATTTTTAATTTGTTCAATCTACCATCCTTCATTGACGATGACATTCTGTCATCAATTGGTCAACTCTTAATTCCACCTCAACCACAACCAGGACCTCAACCTTAACCAGAACCTCAACCTTAACCTTAATTTCAATCAAAACCTCAACCTCAACCTGAACTTAAACCTGCATATCAAATCCCTTCTACCCCCTCTTTAATGCCACAAAGCTCTTTCACAACAACCGTCCACTTTACCATCATTCACCTCACAACCATCTTTCCCACAACCTATTTCATCCAATTCATTAACCCTTGACACTAACTTCAAAACCCTAAAAGATCACCCACATGATTATGCCATTGGATCAATAACTGACGGTGTGAGGACTCGAAGTCAATCTGGGCAATCAATGAATGTCTATTTGCTTGCTTTCTATCACAAATCATTCCCAAAAATGTCACCATGGCTCTTCAAGATCCAAGCTGGGTTGAGCCAATGCAGTTTGAACTTCAACAGTTTAGAAAAGTAAAAGTATGGCAACTAGTTGACCATCCTCCAAATAAGTATCCAACTGGTAGAAAGTAGGTATTCAAGAAAAAACTAGATGACCGTGGAGTGGTGATTAGAAATAAATCATGGCTAGTTGTTCAAGGCTTTGCTCAGGAGTAGGGGATTGATTACACCGAGGTGTTTACCCCTGTAGCCCGGATTGAAGCCATTTAGATTTTCCTTGCTCATGCTGTTCACAAAAACTTCAAAGTTTTTTAGATGGATGTCAAGTGTGCCTTCCCGTTTGGAGTTATTGATAACGAGATCTATGTTTGTGAGCCACCGGGTTTCAAAGATCCATATTTTCCTGAGAAAGTTTACAAACTAGATAAATCCTTGTATGGATTACATCAAGCTCCTAGAATCTGGCACAAAACCCTAACATAGTATCTCCTTGGCTGGTAGAGAGAGAAAGTGAAGAAACTTAGTGTTTGAGGTATGTAACTCGTGTAGTAACTTGTTTTATGTACTAAGAATGGATTATTGATGAATATAACGCATGTTTATGTAGTTTTCACTTGGTAAAGGCTTCGGGAAGGTTGTGTTATGTTAGAACTTCAAGTGGTGAGTTTCTAGTCCCCTTTTTACACAAGTTTTTATGTTTTGGGGCTATTATACATACTAAAACGTTTGAAAATACTAGTTTATGCTTGAGTTGGTGTTGTTATGATGCTAAGCATGTTAGAACAGCCTTAGATGCGATAAGTTATGACTGGGCGGGAAAAACCCGTAGTTTTCGCCCAAGCAGCTAAGTTGTACTTTATGAAATTTGAACTTGCAAAGTTCTCACGTGAAAGGAATAGTTCTCGCATGCAAGGAATAGTTCTCGCGCGAAAGAGGAAGTTCTCGCGTGATAGTATGTTCTCGCGTGATATATATGTTTTCGCGTGACTAAGATAAGTTGATGTGAAGAATGTGTTTGTGAAATGGTTCTCATGCGAAATGTTAGGTTCTCACGCGAGATGATGATTTGTATGTTCAGGTTTTCGCATGACCTGCTGTGATATGTGTTTTGTTATCTTTTCAACTTTTAAATGGTTTTCAAAACGATATGTTTTACGAAATGACCTTGCATGGTATGATATGTATATTTATGTAAAGTATTATCTAATGAAAGTGAAAGATAACGAAGATGAAAAGTGGAATGTAATGAATGAATGAAAGTCTTGCAAGAAAAATGAATAGAGGTGCACGACCATGTTGTCGTTAGCTCAACTGAGATGTGGCTTAGCTAGCCAATGAGGATGCGCCTCAGGGGTCCAATCTTTGAGATTGACCAAATGCGATGGGGTCTCTATCGTTTCACCCCGGTACTGTGTCAGCTTCGTGCACAATGTTTGGGGGTTTATTTATAAGCCTCGGCACAGTACCAGCTTCGTGCACAATGTTGGGGGTTTAGCATATGGTAGGACCCGTAAGAAAGTGAAAGATGTTAATGAATGAATGTACAAAACGAATGACAAATGATGATGAATGATGATGAAAGATAATAAATAATTATCATCAAGATGTATGTATGATGTATGATCACGTACGAAGTAAAGGAAAGGTTTTAACGTAAAGTAAAGTATTTTATATTATAAAACTCAAACTCACTCAGCGTCGCTGACTTTTTTATGCATAATAGTTGGCAGGTAATTGTTGATGCTGAGGAGGTGCAGGCCCGGATGCAAAAGCTACTGGGGATGACTCGAGTCTAGCATCCAAAATTTTTGAGAATGTTATTGTATTAATACAATTTTTGAGATGTTAATGAAACGACATGATGATTTGACACGATTTAATTTATAAATGAAAAGTTATATTTCCGCTGCAAAATGACGTGTTTTAAATGTTTTTATGTCATGATTGACCAATTGTAAGCGTCTCGGGAACGGGGCCTTACAGGAAGGGATCAAGTTACAATGGATTTAGCAGGGGCTATCCATGACTTGTAAAAAAGCAGAGTTAATTCTTTTCAAACTTCAGTATTCAAAATCTTTGTAAAAAAATTAAACGTTGCTAAAAAGTTCAAGTATTTAATGTACCCAAGATTTATTCAACTGATCTTAATGAGGAATTAGGAAATAAGCATAAAATTGAAAGAGATATACATGCATTGGGATTTTAAACAGATAAATTTTCTCAAAGTTCAAGGCTATTGCTAAATCATTTTCAGGGAAGTCACTTCCTTGTTTGCTCATATGCTAGAGGTCATTGAGCCTTAGGATGATAGCATGGCTACACCGTCCACTGCTGATCCCACATCCTCCACATCAAAGCCAAAGATTTTTTAAAAGAAGCAAACCCTAAATCATCTACTAAGAAGATGCACGCTCAAAAATCTCCTCTACCAAAGAAAGCAAGGCTAGAAACTTGAGTCCCAGCTAAGCCAAAGAAGTCAGCCACAAATAAACAAAGCTCCAAGAAGAAGATTTCTCTTCCTTCTTCTAAGCAGAACCATACCAAATCCACTAGCCCTTGATTAGTGTCCAAATATTCTATTGAGAAACATAAAAGGGATAACAAGATATTTGAGAAAATTTCTATGGAAGAGTTCTCATTATGATCTGCCCTTATCCCTGGCCCATAGACTCAGCTCTGGAAACTCCATACACATGTCTCCTATCCAGAATGAGGATGTCCATACTGCCATTTAGCATGACCCATTATCTTCCCCTTCCAATACATTACAGACAGTTGAGACTGTTGTGTATATTAAGATATTAGACCTACATGTTAATACATCTAACCCACATCCTTTACATGAAAAGATTAACCCTAGGAGAGAAAGGGTTAATATGGAAGACGTTGTCTCTACTATCGATCCATCAATTGATTAGAATGACAAAGATAACATAAGTAGGACTATAAGAGTTATCTTAGAGGCAGATGCTAACCAAAGATCTCTAAGCATGTATTTTAAAGTACAAGGAAGTTACTTCAGAAGATTTGACAATGCACAAAGAAAATTCACTAAGTGTGAAATCTTTCGAAGCCAAAGACAATCTTTGGAAGCCAAAGACACAAATCTTTCGAAGCTAAAAGTGAAGTCTTTCGAATCTTCAAGACAAAGTCTTCTGAAGCTTGAAGGCTGATTTCTTCCAAAGATAGAGAAGAATTGCTTTCTCTAACATTACTTTTGACAAAAGTTGAACAACTTTTTGTTGCCAGCTCTGAAGACTCCCCAACTTATACAAGTTGGTGATTATCTCCATACTTTTGTCAATTGTACATTATGGTGTCTGTGTCTATAACTTTCCGCTCTTGTACTTTTATCCTTTTTATAATAAAATAGGATGTGAGCTATGGCATGTCATACTCAATAGTCAAAAGGCAATCTGCCTTTTGACTTTACATTGATCTTGTTATCTAGATTAGTTTCCAGATGGCCTTCAAAGTATGGCCGACTGTAGGTTGTAGTATAAAGCAGTTCATGTAACTAGTCTTAGGACTTAGTCTTATAACAATTGTTAAAAACTTAAGAGAAATATACATCATCATTGAAAACCAATACTTGTTTGTTCTTGTGTTCTTACTTTTGTCATTTTTTTCTTTTGCCTGGTTCCCTATTTGATCTATTAAGTGTTGTATTCTCCATTTTGTGAAACTGTTGCGTAACCATAGCCGGCCCTGCAAGTGGTATAAGATCTCTTTAGGCTTTTGACAGTAAGATCTCACCATCTTAAGTCTCTTCGGTTTCACAAAACACATACTTGCTCAAATGGCAACTCTCACTAAGGCTGATATGGAAACCAGCACCATGACTAAGTGCCAACTAATCACTCCTAATGACTTTTGATACTTGGTGTATGATGATTGAAGTCTTTATCAAGTCTCAAGACAACAAGATGTTGAGATCTGTAGTCTCAGGACCTCACATCCCAAGCAATAGTTTAGCAACTACTAGAGGTAGGATGATACCAAAGGCTATGGCTAACTATTCTGAGTAAGATTGGATGAAGATTGATGTAGATCAAAAGGCCCTGAGCACTCTTGAAACTACTATTCCCAACTCTATCTACAGAGGCTTCAGGAAGTGGAAGACTCTAAAGGAACTCTGGGATGCACTGAAGCTGATCTATGAAGGGTCTAAGGAAGCCAAAGAAAACAAGAAGGATATCACGAAGAAGTATTTTAAGAATTTCACCTTCAACATAGGTGAAACTATGACTAACAATACTTTAGGTATATTGAGATTGTAGATACTCTGAGGGATGTTGGAGTTAAACTTGAGAAATAGGACATTATGAGAAAGTTCATGTTCTCTCTTCCTAGACAACGGACACACTACTGTGTGGCCATTAAGAGAACTGAGAACCTCTCTACCCTCACTCTTACTAAGCTATATAGTATCCTGAGTAGTTGCTAGATGGAGATGAACACGCAAAATCCATTTACCAGCTCATCCAACAATCAACAGAATTCAGCCCTTTATGTGGCTGAAAGGGATAGTAGCAAACCACAACATCATCTTATTTGCCACCATGACAACTCATAAAAGGGTCCTTTTATCAGCTTCTCGGAGACATCAAGGGAGAGCTACACTCAAGCAAGCCTATTCCAAGAGCCCAGCTCTTCTCAAGCCTTTGTGTTTTCAAATGAAAATTATGGCAACTTTCTCTTCACTCTTGAATACCTAGACAACATCCATCCAGATGACCTAGAGTATGTGGAGATAGTCCAACACATGGCTTTTCTCTCACATAGAGCCAAGAAGTTCTATAAGAGAACTGGAAGAAAGTTTTCAAGCAATGTAACCAGTGGAAAGTTTGGGCTGGATAAAATAGAATTAAAGTGTTGCAACTATAACCAAATGGGCTACTTTGCTAGGGGGTGTAAGGCACCAAGAACAAATAGTGTCCAAACATAGTCCATGCAATACTACGCTGATGCTGCTCCAAGAACTGAGAAGCCCAGCCAACCAAAGCAGCAAGCTGCAGTTGTTGTTGAAGAAGGAGGCTTTGACTGGAGCTTTTAGGTAGAAGATGTCTCTTTAAACCAAGCCTTGATAGCAGATCATGATGAAACCAAGGTATTGGAACATCTTTGTACTCCTGATGCATTTCTAAAGTAAACATGTATAGGTCCTATAAAAGATCCGATCTTGAGTCTTTGAACATTTTAAAAGTTGATTTTAAAAAAGTAGAAAATCACTATAAACATAAAATAGAAGATTTAGAGAAAACCATTTCTACTCTAAACATGAGCACACAAATTAAAGGACTCAGATCAAAGATCTTGTTACCAAGTTAACTAAATGCCAGGTTAAGCTAGTGATTAGCAAAGACAGAGCACAAAAATATGTTCTTGAAGTGGAAACCTTCAAGGACATCAAATCTTCATCCTTACATGTAAAGATTTGTTATCAGAACAGGTAGGGACTGGGATCAAGTGCAATAGCTCCTCCACACACATTATTATCAGTTAGATCTCTAAGGTGTGGAACTTGTGAAGATGAGCTGGCTCTTATTGATCCTATCCAAGAAAAGGATGAAGATGAAGATGATATAGTGAAGGATGAACCAGAAGTGAGTGAAGAGGTTCGTCTTAAGAAGGGTCACTATATTCCTTTAGAAAAGAAGAGACCAGGGATGGCCAACTCTGCTAGAAATAATTTGAACAAGGCTTGTAAAAGAAAATCAAAGAAAGTCCAAGAGGTCAAGCCCACCTTCAACCCATGCAAAAACAAGTCTTCATCTCTACAGGTTTTAGGTGAGAAAGACAAAAGACTTAACTAAAGACACTAGTACCAGGAGTCCTAGTTTAAGTTCAAACCATCCTAGTCAAGAGAAGAAGATTAAACATGTGTGCACCACTACTAGAAGCAAGATAAAGAATGAGCTAGAAAGAGATCAAGATCAACCCTCTCCTAAGAGCAAGACTCTCAGAAGTAAGGCTGTGGAATGCATCATGTGTGGTGGTACAACTTATTATTGTTGGGTCTGAAAAGGATAGTCTATATTATCAACACAGTCAAAGTCAACAAATGTCAACGTCACTGTCAAAGTCAACGCAAAAGTCAAACAGACGCGTTCGAGATGAAGAACCGAGTCAAGACATTGAAGATAAATGACTACTAGTTTATTGTTAATAAATATATTTTGTGTCAACAAAATATATTTATTTATGTTTTAGTCTCTTTTATATTTTATATGTCTTTTATCTAGTTTGTCTAAGTATAGGGGCTTAATATGTCATTAGTGCATATTATCACTATATATAGATTAGTGACAATTAGTTTAAGGGAGCTTGAATGAGCTAGATTTGAGGGTTTTCATGTAAACAATATCTTATGCAAATCAATATAGATCAAACAAGGGTTTTATTGAATGTTCTTGAGGTGTTCATCTTGTTCATCCTTATTTTATAGTGTTTGATCTATTTTGTACACAAATATCATTGATATTTGTGTTTTTCAGTGGGATTTATTTGTGTTTATTAATCAATTGCACTGTTATATCGATCAAGTGGACCAACAATTTGGTATCGGAGCCTTTGTGCTCTTGATTGATTATGTTTTTGGGTATTTTTGAGTTCAAGTCACTGTTTCATTCATTACGACCTGATTTGTGTGCTTTGGACATGGAAATTGATTGAGGATTGCTTGATTTTGGTTTGGGAAGCTTTAGAAATCATCAGATCCCAAATTCATTAAGATTTGGATGAATTTCAGTTGATTTCGTGTTGAAAAAGTTTTTCAGACTCGTCGGGCGAATTTACAGATCGTCCAGCGAAACTATAGCATCATTCAGTGAAACTACACAGTTTCGCCGGACGAAACTAGGGTTTATTCAGCGAAATTACACAGTTCTTGGTTTTTGGATTTGGTTTCTTAATCCCAACGAAAGTACATGCGTTGAACAAAAGTTCATGGTGTTTGTATGCCAAACCCAGCGAAATTGATGCCAAATTGATCTCTAACGAAAGTTCATCTAGTTTTGGGCGAAACTATCTAGCGAAACTAGCATCAGTTTGCCATTGCTGGGTGAAATTGCTGTCGAAATTATAGGCGAATCTACGAGCGAAACTACAAACGAAAATGCCAGCGAAATTAGTTAAAATTCAGCGAATTTGTCAGCGGATTTAGTGAAATTTCAGCTTGACGCAAGTTGCTTAGAAACCATTTAGTTGACATTAAAAGTATTTTTTTTCGGGGAGAGAATATCATTCAACAATTTTTGGAAAAATAACTTTAGTTTTGGGTGTTAAAGTGAATTTTAATATTTTAAAAGAAAATGTCATTTTCTGCCGATTTCGAATCAGACAACGCCAAAATGGCACAAAGTCGGTTTGATTCTTTTGCAGCCATGAAAGATGAAAAGATATCTAATGTTGTTGATCGATTTCTGATGGTGGCAAACAGCCTTAAAAAGTATGATGATCAGTTGGGGAACCATGAGCAAGTCACAAAACTTCTGGACTCTCTTCCCTCACAGTGGAGTCCACAAGTTAGGTTGTTAAAACACGAAAGAAATTTTGCTGACTACAAACTCATGGAAGTTATCAACAAGTTGAAGTCATTTGATTTGGATATGAAAAGAGGAGAGTATAATCAATGCATGTATGGAGGTGTATCTTCAAGTACTAAGATCAATATAGAGTCTGAAGAAGAAGTGAACCATGCATTGATGGCTGAGGTAGTAAACAGTGATGAGGATTCTGTTGAAGAGTTTGATCCTTTCAAAGAATCCAGGTGTGATACTCAAGGTGAGAGTGTTGGTGATGTTGATGCCAGTGTAAGCTGGTGTAAAATTCAGAAGCAACAGGATAGTGAAACAGATGAAGTGAAGCAGGAGGTTCAGGATGAAGGAAATCTAGAGGGAGATGAAGCTGAGAAAGCTAAGAAGAGAGCTGCTAAGGAGGAAGAGTACAAAAAGAACACTCCTGTCTGTCAATGTGAAAAAGCCCTTGCTACTGAAAAGATAGTTATGGGGCTTCCTTATGAGGTTGTTCAAGACATGTGTTCTCCTCCCTGCAAAATTCGTTTATTCGGGTTTATAAAGCTAACAGATTATTGTTAGAAAACAAAAAATAATTAAAGCGAATAAACAATGAACTTAAAATCAATGAGTCCAAATATTTTATTAAACTAAGAGAAGCTTTAAAAGAAAATAATCTTTTAAAAAGAAATCTTTTAGAAAAGAATGTCGAGATTAATGTTTTGAGCGAACGAGTCACATTAGTAGAATTTGAGACTAGCAAGCTTAAAACTAAACTTGATAAATGGACGATATCAGGGATGAAACAGGAAGAACTATTCTCTAAGCAAAGGGGAGCTAGAATCAAAACGGGTGTGGGATGTGGTGAAACTTCATATGTTTATCCTCTTCCTAGAACTTACTGTTACTCTCCTATGCCATAACCTCATCCATCTAATGATTTAATTGAAACTGCAGATTCTAATAATATTCATGCAGGTTTAAGCAGCGTTAATCACAAAGAGGTTCGAGATGAATATGATTTTACTACAGGTTTGGGGCTCATCAAGCAAAGATCTGATCTGCAAAATGATAATTCAACTTCTGATGCTTCAAAACCAGTATCAATTGTTTCCAGAAACTTCTTTAACAAATTCAAGATAGGTAACATCCCTTCATTTGTTCCTGTCAAGTTTGTCAAAGAAGGAACAGCTGTGAAATCATCAAGCAATCAGAACTCAATATCACAAACCGACACAACAAGAGTCATCAATCAAGATCCATTGGAAGCTGAATTGTGTATACAGGACTGGACAAGTTCCGATGATTAACAAGAGATCATCAAGTCACCTGAAGTTATCAAGTGTCAAATGCTTCCAAAAGTGGAATCAAGACCTATACGGATCTCATCTCCAACTGCTAAGCAAATCACCAGTTCCTTCAAAGCTCAGCAGAAGCACTCACCATCATCATCTACTATCCATCAAGCTTGTTACAAATCTGCCTCCAAGTCTGCCAAGTCAACAGTCATTAATAAGGGTTCTCAAAAGAATGTTCAGAACTCATCTCCTGGAACATCACACATCAAATCACAGCCCAGTTCAAAATCCACATTGACAATGCCTCAAAAGGTTCAATTTCAAGATTTCCAAAAGAAGAAGCTTCAAGGTTGTCAACAAGCTGCATCAACCTCTCCTATTATCCACGGGACTACAAAGAACCAAAAGCCTTTCAAGGCTTTCTTTAGATGTGGAAAAGAAGGTCATGTGCTAAAGAAGTGCCCTCAGGTTCAAAGGCAAGCTTCAGGAGGTAAAGATAACACAGGTTGCTTCTCGGGTTCAAAAGGTAAAAAGCACATATCTTTGAATGGTTGGATAAAGAACAATCTATCCAAACCTTCTCATGTGAAGCCGGTTTCACATGATTCAAAGATGAAAAAGACCAATGTTTCAAAATTAAAATCTCTTCCTTCGGGTCTTAAACAGAAAATGATTTCAAAATTCAATTCTTTCAAATCAAAAGTAATTGAACAGAAACAAATTTGGAAAGTAAAACAAAAAGAAAAGGATAAAGAAATAAATGATTTTTCAAAAGAGTGTGTGCTTAAACAGGTTACATACACTGATGAAAAAGGAACTCCCAGGACCATGATGGCCTGGGTCCCCCTCTCTAACTAATCTGTTTATGAGTGCAGAAACAATTCAGGAGGCCTATCAGTAATTCAGTTTACTAACTGGGATTGTTTCTTATTAAAATTTGAGGTGGAACAAATAGGTTATGGAATCTCATCCATATTTTGGATTCTTATCTACCATTCACAATCACTGCATTTTTCTTGTTACATCATTTCTCATGTTTTTACTAGTATAATTTGGAAGACTTTCTTTAGTAAAATTATTTTTTCAATTCCGTTTATTATATAATTAAAAAAAAAGGGGGAAATTTCTTTTTTTTTGTTTCATGGCAGTTAAAAAGAAATTTTAGGGGAGAATAAAAAATTTTTCACAAGAACTAAGAACTTGATTTGGGATGACTGAGAAATGATAGTATGTCTTCTTGGTATGCTTATTTGCATGACTTGTACTTTGTGAGAAATGATAGTAACTGATGTAGATGTCTGTATCACTTAATATTCTAAAATTTTAAAAAGAGAGTTTCATTATATGATATGCTTGGTAGGCTCAGCCTGAAAACAAAGTAAATAGTGATTCTGTAGCCAAAATAAAGCTTTAGAACTCGATGATAAGGATCATTTCCATGACATCTCGGCCTGCATAAAGTTACAAGTCCTGTCAAAAATAGGTTGAGATTTTAAAACCTCTGCTTTGACATTTTCAAAATCTCCCTTTCCCCACATCCTGAATGTAGCTTCTCGTTAGCTCTTCTGATGTATATTTCATGCTTATCTCCTTTGCTATGCGGAAGCATTGACCTGGAGCGATGATCTTCTCTGTTATACTTGAGTATAGACCTGAAGCTCTCATCAGCACGCTTAGATGATCATCTCCTCTGTTATAGTAAGTATAGACCTGGAGCTCTCATCATCTGTTCCTAATAAAGGCACAGTGATTCCTTAAACTAAGATCATTGTTGTACCTCAAATTAAATGTCAAGCAGAGTTAATCATATTACTCAATAAGCCCTAATAATGGGATAAGTTCTTTGCCGGATGTCTATGGGAACCAAATCACATGAGCTTCTCTAATTAAATCTAAAACATGATAAAATCAGTTGCAGATCACTTGCTTAAAAGGATAAGGCATGGATTTAAATTGTACAAATATACCAACAATCATTTTTGAACTGTTTTTGGCTTTCAAAAACTTAAAATTACGACCAGACTCTGTACCAGTGTGATCTCACTAACTTTTCAATGTTCAAATACATCTTTGTGCTTTTATATATCTTGAGGATATGATCTCATGATCAAATTGGTTCTTGGTGTAATATGATAAAACAAAATAAAATAAAATATTCATTTCGAATCATTTTTCAAGTCTTCCATATTATGCTATTAAAATGTTATCATTTTCACATGCATTTCACGAGAAATTGCACACTCAGATAAACACGAGTTTATTTGTTAACTAAAATGATCTGACAGGAAATTGCAAGATTGTGGTTGTGATTGTGTTACAAATTTTTGCTTCAAATGATGGCCGATCATCAGCTGAGCAAAGTACCTGACCAGAGAACCTGTTCCTCAAGTTTGCAGAAGATATCGAGTTAGGATTTCTCCTCCTACATCTTCTGAAGCACTCAACAACAGAGAGTTGGAAAAGTTGTTTCTGATAATTCACAAAGGATGCACACGAATAGGGGGAGCATACATAAAGGGGGAGCCAGTTAGATGAAAGATATTCAGTGCCAGATCATCAATCTAGGGGGAGCTTGAAGATCATTATATGGTTGATTTATCGAAGCTGAAGATGAAACAAGGTGTTGATAATGATAGACTAAGGGGGAGTATTGTTGGGTCTGAAAAGGATAGTCTATATTATCAACACAGTCAAAGTCAACAAATGTCAATGTCACTGTCAAAGTCAATGCAAAAGTCAAACAGACGCGTTCGAGATGAAGAACCGAGTGAAGACGTTGAAGATAAATGACTAGGAGTTTATTGTTAATAAATATATTTTGTGTTAACAAAATATATTTTTTTATGTTTTAGTCTCTTTTATATTTTATATGTCTTTTATCTAGTTTGTCTAAGTATAGGGGCTTAATATGTCATTAGTGCATATTATCACTATATATAGATTAGTGACAATTAGTTTAAGAGAGCTTGAATGAGCCATTGATTGAGGGGTTTTCATTTTGTAATTTCTATTGCAATCAAATTCAGATCAAACAAGGGTTTTATTGAATGTTCATCTTGTTCATCTATATTTTATAGTGTTTGATCTATATTGTTCATAAATTCATTGATATTTGTGTTATCAGTGAGATTTGTTTGTGTTTATCAATCAATTACACTATATTATAGATCGAGTGGACCAACAATTATGCTAAGGATTGCATTTACAATCCTAAGTGTACCATCCACATGAGCAAAAAGAGGACTTCGGAGAGGAAGAAGAAATAGCTTTGGAAGGAAAGTCACTATGCTTCGGGAGCTCCAAGGTGAACAAAAAAAAGATAGGTGGAAAATTGTCTTCGAAAGAAAGTTTGGTCTCAAAAGAATGGAATGCTTCTGAAGCACTAAAGTCCATAAGAGTGGATGCAAAAGCTTCAAAAGGTTCAGTCTCCAAAACATTAGAAGTATTAAAAACTTCTGATGTTTTGAAGGCCAAGTCTAATATTCCAAAGATGGTGTGTAATATGAAGGAAGGCCATATGTATGAAGTTTCTTCATCAACAATAGCCAAAGGTCCTCAAATCATATATATAGGATCAATAACTGTTGAACTATCTTCAGTTCATCTTGATAATCCCAAGACCAATAAGGCTTGGTTTTCCAAATGTAACTAACCATCTCTTTTTATATGCACGAACAACTTAAGACCAAAAGAAATGCATGGATCATTGGTAGTGGTTGTTCTAGGCACATGACTGGCAATGGCTCTTTGCTTTAAGACTTTTAGTAAATTGAGGGAGGGCCAGTTGCTTTTAGGGGAGAATCAGGTGGTTACATCACTAGAAGGGGTAGGTTCACAAATGGTAAGCTCAACTTCAAGAAGGTAAACTTTTTCAATGAGCTTGAGTACAATCTCTTGAGTGTATCTCAATTTTGTGACCAGAGGCATAACATGCTCTTTACTGAGTGTGAATGCATTGTTCTCAAGCTTGAGGTGATCATTTCTCAAGAGCATATCTTGCTTAAAGCCCCTAGGAAATGGAACATGTACAAGATGGATTTACAGGAAACCTCCCCATCAGGAGAAGTTTCTTGATTTCTATCTAAAGCAAATATGGATGAGTCTTTCCTTTGGCATAAAAGAATGTGCCATGTACACTTTAAGAACATGAATAGATTAATTAAAGATGATTTGGTAACTAGTATGCTGAAGAAAGAGTTTACAAGTGACAACCATTGTGTTGCATGTCTGAAAGGAATGCAACACAAAGTCTCTTACAAGCCAAAGGTCATGAACTCCATTACTACTCTCCTACACTTATTACATATGGATCTCTTTGACCCTACCAGTGTAATGAGTATAGGTAGGACTTCATATTTCCTAGTGATCTCAGATGACTTCACAAGATATACTTAGGTCTTCTTTCTTAGAACTAAGAATGAGACCCCTAAAATTTTGAAGAACTTCATTCTAAAAAGTGAGAATCAATGTGATCACAAGGTCAAGATCATAAGATGTGATCAAGGAACTAAATTCAAGAACCAAATATTTGATACATTTTGTGATGGAAAGGGTATTTCAAGACAATATAGTGCTCCTAAAACTCCTTAACAAAATGGTGTTACTGAAAGAAGAAACATGACACTTATTGAGGCTGTAAGGACCATGCTCTTTGGCTCTAAATTGCATATCACCTTCTGGGTAGAGGAAATCAACACTGCATACTATGTGCAGAACATAGTTTTAGTAGTCAAAACTCATGGTAAGACTCCTTATGAACTGTGGCACAAAAGGAGAGCTTTCATTGGTTTACTTAGGTCATTTGGATGTCCATGCACCATATTTAATACCAAAGATCACATAGCCAAGTTTGCTGAGAAAGCAGATGATGGATATTTCATTGGATACTCTTCCCAACCTAAGTCTTATAGAGTATACAATCTTAGAACTAGAGTAGTTGACGAGTCAGCCAATGCGACCTTCAATAAACACACTTCAAGTGTGAAAGGTTCTGGACCTGACTGGCTTTTTGATCTTGATTTAGTTAACAACTATTTTAACAAATCTTTTGAAGATGTTTGAGGAACAACAGGTAATACATTCGTATGAGATCCTGATCCAAGGTTTGAACTAAGAAGATCAAATGTTCAAATTTCTTTAGCACTAGTGGTAATAAACACTGCAAGTGGAAATCTTGTCAGATGACTTCACAAGATATACTTAGGTCTTCTTTCTTAGAACTAAGAATGAGACCCCTAAAATTTTGAAGAACTTCATTCTAAAAAGTGAGAATCAATGTGATCACAAGGTCAAGATCATAAGATGTGATCAAGGAACTGAATTCAAGAACCAAATATTTGATACATTTTGTGATGGAAAGGGTATTTCAAGACAATATAGTGCTCCTAAAACTCCTTAACAAAATGGTGTTACTAAAAGAAGAAACATGACACTTATTGAGGCTGTAAGGACCATGCTCTTTGGCTCTAAATTGCATATCACCTTCTGGGTAGAGGCAATCAACACTGCATACTATGTGCAAAACATAGTTTTAGTAGTCAAAACTCATGGTAAGACTCCTTATGAACTGTGGTACAAAAGGAGAGTTTTCATTGGTTTACTTAGGTCATTTGGATGTCCATGCACCATATTTAATACCAAAGATCACATAGCCAAGTTTGCTGAGAAAGCAGATGATGGATATTTCATTGGATACTCTTCCCAACCTAAGTCTTATAGAGTATACAATCTTAGAACTAGAGTAGTTGACGAGTCAGCCAATGTGACCTTCAATAAACACACTTCAAGTGTGAAAGGTTCTGGTCCTGACTGGCTTTTTGATCTTGATTTAGTTAACAACTATTTTAACAAATCTTTTGAAGATGTTTGAGGAACAACAGGTAATACATTCGTATGAGATCCTGATCCAAGGTTTGAACTAAGAAGATCAAATGTTCAAATTTCTTTAGCACTAATGGTAATAAACACTACAAGTGGAAATCTTGTCAGCACAACCATGATAAATTCTTCAGCTGATACATCTAAGGTGCCAATAAATTCCATAATAAGGCATAAAACTCATATGAAGGGATCTCCAATGCAGTGGAAGCTAGATAGAGATGTTGAAAGTGATCAAGAATTTCATGTTATTGACAACCACTCCACTAAAGACAACATCAATGATGTCACACACTCTCTAGATCAAGTTATGCTTAATGGGTGTGCTGATGTGGTAGGTGATACTCAATCACCAGATCTAAATTTCACTAATTTAGATTTATCAAATCAACTTGCTATGATTCCTCAACTAAGTATCCATAAGTCCTATCCTACTACAAACATCACTAGAGATGTTGATACTGTGATAAGAACAAGAGGAGAAACCCATAATAAAAATGTTTGTGTGCACTCTTGTTTCTTGTCCTAGATTGAGCCAAAGAAAGTTGATAAAGCTTTGGAAGATGGAAGCTGAATTGAAGAAATACAGGAGGAACTGTTTAAATTCAAAAGTCAGTTGTTTGGAACCTATGTCCTCTTCCTACCGGGAAGATACCAATAGGTACTAAGTGGGTTTTTAGAAACATGAAAGATCATCGAGGGGTTGCTATCAAGGACAAGGCAAGACTAATAGTCCAAGGTTACACTTAGATGAAAAGATTGACTACACAGATGTCTTTGCTCTGAAAAGATAGCAATAGGTACCAAGTGGGTATTTAGAAACATGAAAGATCGTAGAGGGGTTTTTATCAAGGACAAGGCAAGACTAGTAGTCCAAGGTTACACTCAAGAAGAAGGGATTGACTACGTATATTTCTTTGCTCTTATAGCAAGACTTGAAGCTATAAGGATATTTCTTGCTCTTGCTGCATCTAAGGATTTAAAGGTCTACCAACTTGATGTCAAGTGTGTATTCTTATATGGGTGATAGATGAAAAAGTGTATGTCAAGCAGCCACATGGCTTTGCAGACCCAGATCATCTTGACTATGTTTGCAAGCTTGATAAAGCTCTCTATAGGCTGCATCAAGCTCCAAGGAAGTGGTATGAGACATTGTAACAATACCTAGTTCAATATGGATATAATAGAGGTACTATTGACAAAACACTCTTCATCAAAAGAATAAGGAATGACTTGATTCTACTTCATATTTATGTTGATGACATTATCTTTGAGTCAACTAATGAAAAGCTTTGCACAGAGTTTGAGAAGTTGATGAAGAGTAGGTTTAAAATGAGTACCATGAGGGAACTTAATTTCTTTCTAAGAATTCAAGTGAAGCAAGTTGACAATGGCATACTAACCAGATTTCATCTAACTGATTATAAAGTTGCTAAGACAAGACCTAATCTAGAGGGAGAGTGTGTTAATGGGCATCTTTATAGAGCTATGATTGGTCTATTATGTACCTAATAGCCAGCAGACCTGATATAATGTTTGCCATATGCATATGTGCAAGATATCAAGCCAAACCCAAGATGTCACACCTAGTTGCAATCAAGAGGATTCTTAAACACCTCAAAGGAGCTCCCAAACTGCTATCCATATAGACAACAATACTGCTATTTTCATCACAGAGAATCCAGTGCAGCACTCAAAGACAAAACACATCAACATCAGGTATCATTTGATTAGAGATAATTTTGAAAATGGATTGATAAAACTTGTCAAAGTTAAAACAAATGAACAATATGCTGATCTTTTCACAAAAGCATTTGATGAATGGAGATTTAAATATCTTGTATCCGCTATTAAGATGATTAACTTTGAGTATATTTTCTTAAACTAATTTCCAAATTGTTTTTCAAACATGTATGTCTTTAAAGTTGTCTAATTTATCACTCATTTAAGCCCTGTTTATTTTGAAAGAAAGTTTTTAAAGTAAAAAAAAAAATCATTAGAATTTTAAGAATTATGGACAGATTTTCTCTTGGAAGACATGAAATTGACTTCATAAGAAGATTATGTCTTCAAAACTAATAACTACTAAGTAAGGGATTTAGCCTCGGATGAAATTTTAATATATCTTCCGAAGCATAAATCTGCTTCTAAGTACTTATATGATTTGAAGAACAATTTTCTTCCAAAAGTAATTAAGTCTCGGAAGTTTAATTATCTTCTTGAGTAATACTTCTAAAGTCTAATATCTTCTGAAGCAATTCTTCTAAAACTAAGGAATATCTTCCGAAGTCAATTTTGCTTAGGAAGCTTTTTTTAAAACTTTCAAAGGCATATTACATTCAGAAGATTTTCAACTTCCAAGATAACTACCGTTTTGGAAACTTTTTCAGAAGTGGGACCGATTCTGGATTTCATAGTTTATCTTCTACAATAACTTTGTCTCACATCCAAGCATATAAATAGCCTTTACAATGGTTCCCCTCTTTCTTATTCCTCTTCATCTGCCATCTTCTAGCCCTAAATTATCCACAAACCCTTATTGTTCTCCCACTCTTTTTCACAAAAACCATTAGAAATGGCCAACCCTAACCCCCAAATCAACCACCCTTTGTCATGCACCTACATAGGCAACAAAATCAGGTTGCTTTGTTATTGGCTAAGAAAGACCCTAGTTTTTCTGGGTTATGCAACTTCCTTGCTCGCTCTTTATACCTCACTGCTCTTACCATAGACCCTCCACTTTATGAAGATCAACTGCTTGAATTCAGGAGGACCTACCAAGAGATCATCTTGGATGGTGAGAAGGCACTATCTGCATCAGTGTTGGAGAAAACAGTGTTTATAACTCCAGCCACCATCAATCAACATCTTAGGCTGGATGATGAAGAAGGTGAGCTGTCCTTTTCGAAAGAGGCAGTCAACAGCTTATTCCAGCTAATGGGTTATGAAGGTGACTTTTCAGTCAAGACCATCAGGAAAGGGAAGGTCTCCTCTCAATGGAAGTACCTCCTCTATGTTGTAATGCACTCATTATCTAACAAACATGGAGGTTGGGATCTAGTTCCTGAAGACCTTTCTAATATATCCATGGAATGCTCCAAGGGATCAAGTTCAGGTATTCATAAGTTTTCTATACATATTTAATTGCTAACTAAGAATCCTTAGAATAATACATGTTCCTTAGATATGTCCAGCACATTCTCAATTATGAACTGGGCTCATAGCTGTACAGGAACATGTAATGTTCTAAAATTGGGAGTTAGGATAGATGAAACACTGTATCTTTAAGATAATGAGGAAAACCACAGTTGGTTTTTTCAGGGTAGAAACAACCCTTGTCCTAAAAATGTTAGGGCTCCCTACTCAAGGTGACAACTTGGCAGTCCCAGCCAATGTTGAACCAACATCTTCTTCATCTTCAATACCCCTACAGCCACAAATTACCATCACCTACCAAAGAAATTCCAAACAAACCCCTACTCAGTCTATTTATATTGAGCTGGCCCCCATATACTTACCCATGCAGGAGGAAGTTGAACCAAGAGGTCCTACTTCCCTGAGGAGCAGACCACTCCCTTTCCTTCTACGATCTATGATGAAGTTCCTCATGCTCATCCTGATTTGTTCATTACCCCAGCCTTAGGCCTTTATCCTGAGTCTCAAAACTCAGCCTTAGGCCTTTATCCTGAGTCTCAAAACTCAGATGGACAACATTCAGGGGAAAGCTACCATCCCCAGCCTTTGGACATCAACTAACCAATCCCAAACCAAGAAATCTATGATGATAAGGATATGGGATTCGGTGAGTATCATGACTCTATATTCTCCTCCCCTGCTTAAGGAGAGATGAGTGCTCCTCCAAGTCCCATATCTAGCCCACATCATCCACCCATGACTGATGTGTTCATACGGAAGAGGCTCTCACTTCTACAAGTGATTACATCTTTAAGACCTTAACCATGACAGCTCGGCTCCTTATCACTTCTTATGAAGCTATCATTAAGCAGGGGAAATCCAGAGGCCATGAAACAATATCTTGTGGTTAGGGAGATGATTTTGGCCATGTGGCCATGTGAGGGACATATACTTCATCACAAGATCAGTTGTTGAAAGGGCAGTTTACTTAGGAAATCAACTTGTTTGCTTTAACAGATTTAAGATAGCTAACGTAACTAGATTAAGGCTCAGGAACATCAACAATAACTCTAAGGCAAAGGAAGTAAAGAAGGTGTTGATGAGAATTTACAATTCGTATCAAGAAAAGTCAAAACAGGCTTAAAAACAAAGATGTGAGATAAATGAGTCCAAAACTATAGAAGCCACCCCATCTATCGATCTTGCACCTAACACTTAATAACAATCATCTCCCCCTACCACTCAAATTGTTCAAACTTCTAAGCATGTATCACCATCAATCCAACAAGCTCCTCAAGCAATTGAAATTCTAATACAAACACGGTCTGATCAATCAAAAGATGATGTGGTCATCACTATAGCTTTCAAAAGAATAAGAAGAGACTGGAACAATTCTAAACAAGTTGGTGAAGAAGAACTATTAGAATCTAACCAAGACAAAAAATCAAAAGTTGATGGTACAAACATAATCAACTGGGGATATGATTTGAAGGCTGAAAGATACTTCATTGAAAGAAATAACAAGTCCAAGTCCTTCTTTCTCGCTGAGTTGGAAATTCTAAACCTTAACTCTGAAGTCCTACAGAAGATATTCTCCTTAATCAAAGAATATAAAGGTATGCCTGACAAGTACAAATCAATGACATCTATTCTAATGATCAAGATTGGGAATGGAGTTAAAGCAAAACTAAGTGGAGATAAAGAAGAAGATGTTATACATGTAACACCATTGAGCATTCATGATCCAATCACCTATTAAAGTTATAATTCCTCAACCAACACCTTCTATCTAACTTTATCTGGTGCCGGCAAGACTGTAATCAAAGAGTATGATCTCTTTAGACTATCTCGGCATCACATGAAGGATTTGGCAAGTCTACCTCTTGAAAACCCCTTAAGAGTTAGAAGAGGATACATATATGAGTTGCTACTGATAAGGATGCTTAAATGATAAGAAAGAGTTTTAGTAGCATCATCCTAAGGGGAATTTGTTGATCCATGTAGATAAGGAAGCTACTGAAAACTCAAAGATTCAGCACCGACTGCCATCTGCTAAAATCAATCAAGTGCTGAATTACCGCTTAGCACTCACCCTGATGAGCTGCTGATTGACTGCTGCTGATCGGCACTTAAGTTGATGAGCTGTTGATCGACTATTACACTAGACAATACATTTGTACCACAGTACATTGGTGGCTTCAATGGTTTTTCTTTTAAAGACAACATTGTACTGCCAAATGTGATTTATTCTTAGTGTTTAGCTTTCTTAGTATAAATACCTCTCTCGTGTATAGTTTTTAGGTTAGCTTGCTAGCCCACTTGTTATCTACTGATATTTACTCATTATAATAAAAAATATTAATCAAGTTAATACTTTTAAAGAACATCTTGTGTATTTACTTTTACTCAAAGTATATGTGTTTGTTAGTAATATAGTTTACTTAAATTCTGCATTTGTCATCCTCGGATCACTAGAAAAGTCTTAATAGGCGATAACCCGATCTAAAATTTAGTGATTGTCTCTCTTGAGTCTAGGCTTCACTTTTTGTAGCTATATCTCAAAAACAAGAACCTCTTGACTAATAGACTTTGTCATCATTAGAGTTCTCTATCTTCTGACTTCACCTCTACCTCTGAGCAACACCATTTTTCACATAAAGTTTAGGAATCCTCAGGTAGATAATCAACATCTCTTTTCTCAACTATTATCCTTTGAGCACAAGATGGAGGAGGATCCATTGGCCTCTTCTGAAAAACATAAGGCACATTGCCTATCTCAACACTAGGAGTCTCTAAGTCTAAACTAGAATCAAACATACGATCTATCTTTTCTACAATAGTTTTCTTTTTCCTTTTGATAAACTACCAGAGTGTCACCAGAAGTTTGAGAGGATTGACCAACATGTTAGGAGTCTTGTGGTTGTTACTGTGCTTGTTAAGTGGTTGCTATTATGGTTGTGGTTGATGTTGTTGTTCTTTAATATTAGAAAATCTACCAATCTTGGTAAGCCTATCGCATTCTCTTTTGTTCCAAGCATGAAAGTAAACACATCCTTCTTCATTACCATGATCTAATAGCAGGATAATCAAAATTAAATAAATTTATAATTAAAAATTTAACCAAGGATGTAAAGAGTTAAACGCTAGCTTAATGAACCACGAATACATCAAAAACTTCATTCTTCCAATAACCAATACATTTTTCTACATCTCTACAAATATAGCTTTGGAGTTGTTGCACTGATGATCTTCAATCAAAAATATCATTAGGGAACCAAACACTAAGCTCCAACTATCCATTCCCATCTTTAAGTTACTCAAAGAGTATACTGCCACGTGAAATAGATACTTATAGTACAGAGGTAGATACTTATTCTCTATCAATGGGTATTTGGATTCCTAACCCATTTTATTCAATCAATCTTTTTGTACATCATCACTAATTTGATTTGGCAGTTTATAGGATCTTTAAGATGTAGAACTCAATTCAGAATCTCAGTAGTAATAGTCACATTCATGTCTTTACTTTAGCAATGATCATGAATTTACTTGTTCATCCTTTCTCATTTGTAGTAGTCATTCAAAAATCCTTTATGATTTCTTCAAACATAGTGGTATTTGTCGGTATAGCGTAGAAAATCCAATATCGTCTTCATCCATCTATCATCGAAACAAAAATGCTTCTATCATCACGAACATCACCCAATAAGCAATCCTATTATGACTCTTCATCAAAACTTATGGTATTCCCATTTTTATAATCATAAGGGATAATATCAGTATCATAATAAAATTGTCAAAGTTTATGAAAATTACTATGTTTGAAATCTAGAATTTTAGAGTCTCGTAAATTTTAGGTTTTTGAATAGTGCGCAAAAGCATTAGCACGATTTGAAATGTATTCGTGCCTATCCAAATGTCCATTAAGCATGTTTTCAGATGATATAGTACTTGTGACATCTGGTAATTCCATTACCAAACTCCGTTAGTTCCGTTAGGTCTCGCGTACACGTGTCGTGAGCACACACTAGTTGTCGTTGGACGTTGGTGACATAATAATAATTAACAATGAGTATTAGATAATAATTTGATTAATAATGTTGATTATTAGTTTGTGGTTATGTGATTCATGAATTTAAATATTATTTGTGAATTTTACTTGATAACGTGACAACGTATTATATTTGATTCATGTGTTTTGTTGCTAATTAAAATTGATTATTATTGTTAATTGATAATGCTTGTGTTTTGTAGGTAAAATTGTTACAAAGTGCTAAAAAATTAATTTTTATAAAATGTAATAAAAGAGGATTTAAAAGGTAACTTCTAAATAAGTTAAGTTTAACAAAAACCCAACCCTAGCCACCCTAACCCGATTCGGCCGAAACCATCACCATGACCCCATTCCCTTTGCGATTTTGATCCAAGAACACAATACATCATTCGATTTTTTCTTGATTTCAATCACTACTACATGTTAGCAAGTCCAATTCTTGATCATCACATGATTAAAGGTAACATTTTGATTAGTTTTTCATAGTTTTTGATTCATGAAGAACCCTAGTTTAAATGGAGCATGATATCACGAAATTGATGTTGTTGGATGATGTTTTGATGTTAGTTGTATTGCATTGATGTTAGTCTACGTGGATTATGCAAAAAATTCTTAGAACTGAGGTGTTGTTCATACCTTATTATAAGTAGTAACTTTTATGCATGAGATTTGGGAATTGTGATGAATTTATGATGTTTATCATGTCTATATGACCTGTATGAACTTCATTAGGTATCAAGATGATGAATTTATGAATGAATTGGATGTTAGATGGATTTTTGGGTGTTACTTTCCCGAAAGGGAAACTTTATTGATGTGAATCATTGGATATTGTGAATTGGGCATGTTTATGATTTTAGGATCATGCTAGAATGCTTGTTGATGATGTCTAATGTGTTAGAGTGCATTAATTGGGTTGTATGGATACTTGATGGATTACTTGGAAATCTAGGTTTTATGGAATATTACAAAAGTGTTGAATTTTATTTTAGGAGGTTATGGAATCATGTTTGGGATTATAATAGATCATTGTTGTGTATGTTGGTTGGCATGAAGCTTGTTGAATAATGTGATAGTGATCGTCGTACACGTGTGCGAATCTGAGGCCCCTACTTAGTAGGATTGGCAGGGTTTAGGGTGTGAAGTCGTGAGTGGCTTCACATTGCATGTAGTGCATGATTAGACCCCATGTATGAATTATTAGTTGTGATGTAATTATGATTGTGTTGAGCATGTTGATTGTTTAAGATTCGAATGCATTTTATGATAATATATGTGGGTATGATAATCATGTGTATGAGTTGCTATACTTGATCAGACGTGATTTCAATTAACATGTCACCAATGGGTCAAACGGGTCAACTTGGTCAAATAAGTCTTGTTTTTCCAAAACCCTGGGTCAACATGTTTATTGAGCACTTAGGGTTGTTAAGCTTTCTATGTACATGTACTTATGTACTTGCATGTTCTAGGTAACCTTTGAAGGGTTGTCTTTCCACTCATCGTTAGCTTTTGTTATCGGTCGTTTACGTATCAGGTGAGTTCGTGCCCCACTTTTACCTACTCTTTTTTTTGGGGAGAAAGCATACTTTAATTTTAAACGCTTTATTTTTATAACATGTGCTTAATAAGACATAGTGTGGTAAATAAGACATAGTGTAGTTTACCATTGAAAGTCCTCACACTTTTGGATCGTTAATTAAGGAATCTAGCGGGAAATCATAGGTAGTACTACTAGGTCTGACAAGCCCCACCCGTAAGACTGGAAGTCAAAGGGGTGCAATATTGTCCTAAATGACTAACAGCGTCACGACTTGGTATGTCGTGGCGAGAGGCAAATAGATAAACATAGTCAGCTTCGATCGTGAAATCACTATTGATGTTACTAATGAAATTAGACTAGCTATCTATTTCAATGCACTTGTTTATGTTTTACTAACACAATTGCTTATGATTAATTACAAACTCTTGAACTCACCAACAGTCGTGTTGACACTTTAGTATGCTTTTCTCAGGTCGTTACTAGTAGCTTGCCGTAGGAGCACGCATGAGTCATGCATTCCTTGAACAAGCATTATACTATTTTGTCATATTAAATGCTTTTACACATTGGTTTGGGCGTGTGTTTTGCACAGTTTTGTTTGTTACTTTATGTTTGAAATTTTAACAAAATGCTTTCGCAATGTTATGCTTCCGCGAATGTTTTAAAGTTACAAACTCCAATTTATTTTAAATTGTTGCATATATTGTCGTTCTGAGTAACTAATGACTGAGATCCTGGTTTGTTCACTCGCCTCGCGGTAAAACCCTGCACGTGGATTTTGAGGGTGTGATAGTACTTGTGAATATGTTGAAACCAACTTCAATCTTAGGTTGTTTTGGTAGCTTTTACCAACAAATTATAGTACCACAACTATCGACTAATGATCTTAAGGTCAATTTAAGTTCGTTTTGTCATTATAACACATTATTAATGATTGCTAAATCTTTTCAACTTTGAACTCGAATCAAATCATGTCAAAATCAAGTTCGTACCTATCTAATATGTACAAGCAACACAATATAACACCAAGAGAGCAACATAGAAAAATAAACACTAAAATTCAATTTTCTGTGGAAAAAAACACCGTGATCAAGACGTGATGACTAGGTAAAACAATCAATAAGTATTGAATATATCAGTTGATTTCAATGATAATTTGTAGTGGAACTACAAATATTAAATATCATAACAATCAAGAATACTCATAATAAGGTATTGTATATTGATAATCAGCATTCAATGATACAATATGGATTTCTTTGAAATCAAGGTTTTCTAAGAGTTTGTGCAAGAGTTACAAAATGTGTAAAAACTTTATCTATTTATAGGTTATGAACTGTACAATGACTTAAATACCCTGAGATATAATCTTGAATACTAAGTACATAGTACATGATAACAGTGTCCTTAAAAAGTTGTTATTCACCAGTATTTGTATCTTGTACATCCGCATTAGTTTTTGCGGGTGTACAAGTCTTGTTCGGATTTATATGTTAGGTGTAAGTATTTGTTTTGGTTCACCCGCATTAGTTCTTTGCTGGTAGACAAATGCACATCTGTATTTGTCTTCGTTCACCTGCAAAGACTAATGCAGCTAAACAATACTTAGCCTATTTTTTCATCCGTATTTCTTCACTTCATTCTCATAGTTCCCCACTTGATGTTTTCCAACCAGAACATAATCCATCGTAACTTGAATTGGCGTTCATGATCCTTTCAGGGTCCAACAATTCTCCCCTTAAAGATTATGTATCCTAAGTACTTCAAGTGTGTTTGGGTGATTGAATATGTGAAGATTCTGGTGGATTTTAAACTGTTGCTTTTTTTATTGTGATGTAGAAGCTTCGACTGTTATGGAAGTTAAAGCTGAAGAAGTTGTTATTGTTGTTACTTGTGCTGTTGTTGGTGTTGTTGTTGATGTTGTGGTTTTTGTTATTATGATTGGTTGAACTGATACAATGGAGTGATCTACCTAAGGGTGAAAGATATGATACTAAGGATTTATGGGGTCAATAATGAAGTTAACGATAACTTGGAATTCTCTAGCCTCCCTTATCCAGCTTCTATCAAGAACATGGATGGTCATATCTCTCATCCTTAACAAGCATCAATTGGAACTTGCTATAATGACTGAGGATCAAAGATAGCAATGGTTAATAAACCAACTTTATGAACTACAAGCTCTCCCATAGTATTGATCTCTAACATTAATATATTAAAAATGTTGAGAGGCACTCTTCTCATTCTCTTTACTTTTCTTTTCCTTTTGATCCTGTCATAAGCAATCTTTACTATGCTAATGTATTTTAGAAAAAACATCAGATCATTCTCTCCAAGTTGATTAGAAGGGCTGTGAGAGTGCATAGTGAACATATAATGAATATATGATTTGCCTACGAGCCGCACTTCATAGGCACTGAATAATCTAATCTAAGGCATTGTTTTCCCTTCCCAATCTATAACAATAACCAACTCATATGTCTTTTCATCATACTTGACTTTTGAGAGTGGCATTGTTTGATGTTTACCAGCAACCCTTTGTGTAACGTACATGACTTTTGTACTTATAATTTTTTTTATATTAATAAGATTTCCTATAGCATCTATTTTATGTACAACAATGTCATAACCCGATTACATATTTTTCTAAGTAACATGAAAGTTCATATGTGAAAGTTGTCACATGCTTTTATTATATCAAGTTATACTTTATATATTATGTGCTTATTATAGTATATGACTTATTTATTTTTATTTGAAGCTTAATTATTTTATTTCATGGCCTAAAAGTATTTATAATAACCATATATTAATTTAATCATCACGCAACATGTTACAAGGTACATCATAGCCTACTTTAATTTTGTAACACATTAAAAATATGTGTGTGACACATTTAAAAAGTTGTCACAAGTTTTCCCCCACAAACCATTTTAAAATTCCCACTCATTTCTACTTACCATGTTTAAGGTCTCCAAATCTCACTATAAATACAAGGGTTCCCCTCCCTTATTTTTTGCACCTTTTCTCCACATCTTTCAAGAGAAAAATTACTCTTCCTCTCTCTATAATCATCATCCTCAAGCATTTCAAGAAATTTTAAGATCTTAAAACCTTTATTGTTCTTAGAAGGTAGGTTTTAAGTTTATATTTTAATCTTTTTTTTGGTACTTTGTTGATATAATCATTATAATCCCCTCATGTTTATGACCCATGAAATCCATACACCTTGGTGTATTGGTGGACGAGACAAAGAACACAAGTGAGAAGATCAAGTTTATAAACTATGGTCACCCTTAATGTTCTTACATTATATTTTGATTTAAAAACACTAAAGTTTACAATAAACCATGGCAGATGTTGATTCTACATGATGAAATATGTAGTAATCACTCTACCACACATGGCTTATATTTTTGTTATATCTAAAACACACCAAAACACCCAAAACATCACTTATGTAAATGTTTCTGTTTTCGACAGTAAACTGAGATGAACTTTATTGAACCATAACTCTTTCATAAAAAAATCAAATAACGTAAACTCTAGTTCCATGACGTAGTTAGTTGAATTAACCTTCCAATGTACTAAACACTTTGAAATCATTTCGTTTGATCACCCAAACAGCGTAAACAAATCATATGTGCAATTCTGGACATTCTAATTTGGATGACAGTTTAGACGTGTTTCGGTGATCCAAATAAAAAACCTTTAAAATGAAAGTTTTGTGGAACACTTTAATCTATCATTATGTAATATTTCATAATATTTGAATGTCGTTTACTATTTTTAAAATGTATATAAAGTTCATCACAGATTACTGAAAATTCTAATTGCAGGATAGCTTGTAAAGATTTATGATTGTAATAACTCTGAGATCATTTCATCCTTTTCATCAGGACAGTTAGTCTTAGATTCAGCAAAGCTTTTAGAAGGCCTTCCTCTTGTCTCTCAGGCCTTTGTGTAACTGGATGATCATCCTCCTCATCCGAAGATAATTCAGATGAATCTAATGAGCTGGCAGATTCACTAGACTCAACAGATGCAGCAGCAACATATGGAGAAGAAGTAAGAGGAGATACTTGATGAGTTTGGACTGGTGAAGGAGAAGGTGATGCTCAAAATGGTGATTGTATTTCTTGTTCATGTACTGAAGGCACAATGTGAGAATCACCACCTTCATCAACTTGTGGTGACACTTGCCTCAGTCTTTGTTCATCCTCCTCAGCATGCTCTTCAATAGTGTGTTGATCATGAGCAGCTGGTTGTTCTTCAATGATCTCCTGCACATCAGCATGAACATCCTCATATGCTTGTTCCTCAATAATAGGAACAACTTCTTCAGCAGCTTCTTCAGGAACTTCTTCTGGTTTTATCTGATGTAACATCCAAGGAAGTAATGGAAAGAAAGTTCAACTATAAAAGTTTTTGGGATCTCTTTTCTTGATGTACTTGTAAGACTTGGCATTATAATGAGGAATGTCCATAACAGGGCCCTCTGGTACAAGATTAAGAAAACTTCATTGATGAAGCATTGGATGAACCTTGGATACATCAGGAACATATGCCTTCTCCCTTCATGAATGTTTGAGATCAGGCCATTGAACACATAAGAAGACATGTTCAAAGGTCTGTTAGTGCACAAGGCACAAATGGCTGATGATATGGTGATGGGGATGTCATTCCAACCAGTCTTCCTCTTAGATAAGCAATGTTGGAACAAATGAATGAGAAATATCTATTGCAGATCAACTAACCCCTTGATAATTTGTTTTCCTTCAAATCCACCTATGTAACCAATGTTGGCAAAGAAGGTCATAATATCATCTTCTTCAAGTTCTAGAGGAGAGTTGGGATCATCTTCAAATTGTAGACACTATCACACAGTTTGTTCAGTGATTACTAATGTATGATCATTAGTAATTCTCCCTGAAATAGTATTTTCACCATTAATCTCTCTACTTCAGCTGTTCCCCAGAAAGATCTAATGAAGTTCTCATAAATGAGGGGTCTAACAGTAATAGCATGTGCCACTCTGGTTGTAGAGATAAATATGATCATATCTCTTAACCCTTTAGCTTCAGGCCCACTATGATCAAGAAATCCACTGACATTATGGAGCTTGCTCCATGTCAGATTAGCCATGGATTTTGCAATAGATACAAATGTATTAGTAATATTCTACCACTCATTATATCATATGAACATGATCATGTTTGACTTTTCATATTTTGACATTTTCAGGTCAAAATTTAAAGATCAAATGTTACTATTTTACTAGATTTTTGACCTAATTTTGATTTTGGAGATGGAGACTCATTGAAGTTGTGTTTTATGCTTAATTTTCGAACATTTTACTGTTTCAAACATCCTTTATAGCTTAAACATTGGATTTGATTTCCACATTTTCATGGTTCGGTTCCCCTGTTCATAGTGGTTAAATTAGGGTTTGAAAATTGGTTGTTCTTTGTTATTCACATTAACATCCGTTTCAATGAACTTGAGAATGCCATTTAAATCCATTGTCCTTGGTTGAATTGAGGAATTATCTTAAACTTAGGGTTCTATGTTCATTCTAGTTCGACATATGAAAATGTTCAAATCCATCGAGAATCACCTTGTTTTGATACAACTTCGATTAATGATCAAAATAAGATGGAATGGATTTTTATGAACAGCAGAACCACACGATTTGAGATTGTTTGGATGATAATGAATAACAGTAAGAAAACGCTCGTCGCAGTATAAGTTCACTAAAATTTGAAAAGTATTAAATGACTATCATTAAATGTGTCAATATAGAACATTTGATGACTTACTCAAATTTTGCAAGTGTTAACAAATGCGCAGGTTTAATTTTGATGCTGTAGAAAATGCGCATGAACATTTAACTTTGGGTGCATTTACTGTACCAAATGCGGATGAACAAGTTAACTTGCACGCATTTACTGTAGCAAATGCAAAAGAACAAGTCAACCTGTCCGCATTAACTGTAGCAAATGCGGAATAGCAAAATAACTTAACCGTATTTACTGTAACAAATGCGGAAGAACAAGTTAAAACAGTCCGCATCTACTGTAGCAAATGCTGAAGAACAATAAGTTGTCCGCATTAGTTACACTTGTACAAAAAACAGTTACCCGCATTGGTTATATGTCTGGGTTACCTTCACCCGCATTAACCAATACTCTTACCTGCATTAATTTTTGAACTAGTCAAAAATTATTGTTTTTGCAGAGGATGATTCTGACTGTTTTTGCACTAATGTTCTGATTTTTCTGAATATGAGTCTTCTTTTTTGATTTTATGAAGTTTTAACTGTTGAATGGATTGTCAATTCTTGCTTGGATTGACTTGTATACCCGATGTGATACAAGTTTCCCAGTTTTGACTAATCTTGGACTTTGTGCTTCCAAATATCTGCATACACTGAGATACTTATGGTATAGCTTCCATACCTTTATGTTTTTATGAAAATTTTCTTTTAAAATTTTAATTACTCCCCCTAAAGTTTATATCCAGATAGGATAGAAACTGTAATGAATTTTAAAAATTGAAAGGAAAATATTTCTAAATTTTTGTTTTTCTTATCTGTACATGAAAAGGAAGTGTACCTTATTTGGGATCATATCAATCTTACCATTCACAAGTGCAAATAGTCATGATCCTATTGATTGTAGGTATGTTTGTCCTCTTAAAATCATGCTTGGTTAATATTTTAATGCATGTGATCATTATCATGTTTTGAGTGGTTTAAACATTCAAAATGTACCTTACACTTAGAAGCATAGCAAGATCAACTACCCTCATGTCATGTATGGTAGAACTTTTTCACTGGTTGCATGACCAGGTCATTTAAATTATGAAATCTCATTTATTTTTAGGTGAGGGGGATCCTCATTGGGATTCTTTTATTTTGATCCTTATATATATTTGATCCACATTGGGATTCTTTTTGCTCTTCACTTTAGAAGGTGATCCACTTTTGGATTCTTTTTGTTTATTCACAAGGAATGTAATTCATCCAGATTGGATGTGTTCCACATTAGGAATCTTTTGGATCTTGACATCAGCACTAAGTGCTTGTTTCTCTAGATCTTTGCTCAGCAAAACAGAGGAGAAACTGATATGGGTGAATGAGATTCATAAGGTATCATGACATGGTGTGTTTAGATTGCTACACATACACATATTCGGATAAGAGAAATACTTACACCCCATGAGATGATGGCCTCACAGTTGAATGTGATCTTTAGTTTATCATAGCATTTATCTTCTTTTCCAAGATGAGCCTACCCGCATATCTGGTAAGTCATGTCAGTCTTTCAAGATTTTGAAATAAGCATAGTGAATGATATAATAACTGTAATTATATCATTTCCCAGTGAGTACATTTCATGAACTACAATAAAATTGACTTCTTTTTGTATTTTTATGATTTTTGAATGTTTTTGCAAATTTTAATTTTACTCAAGGTTAATCATGCCAATTGATTAGACTAAGAATTCAAACCGACTAGGGTTAAATGTCTTAGTGAATAAATCAGCTAACTGATTGTCTGTGTGAAATTGAATCAACTTGAATAACCCCTTTTTAGCACAATCTCTCAAAAAATGATATCTAATTTCAATGTGTTTATTTTTGAGTGCTAAACTGGATTATTTGTTATGAACAGGCTGCTGTGTTGTCAATATGAATTGGAGTGTGCAAGAAATTATAACCATAATCAAGCATCTGGTTTTGAATCTAGAGAAATTGAAAGCAACAGGCTGATGCTGCTATATACTCAGCTTCTGCTGTTGAAACAGATACATTTGTCTGTTTCTTGCACTGCCAGGAGACCAGTCTGGGACCAAGAAATTTACAACCTCCAGAAATGGACTTTCGATTGAAGTTACATCCCCCGTAGTCACTTTCTGTGTATGCATAGAGATTGAAATCTCCTTCCTTAGGATACCATAATCCAAGTGCAAGTTTGCCCTTAAGATATCTGAATATCCTCTTTACAGCGTTCATATGAGAATCCTTGGGATCAGCCTAATATCTGGCATAAACACAAACAAAAAACATAATGTCAGGTCTACTAGCTGTAAGATACATAAGTGAACCTATCATTGATCGATACAGAGTTTGATCCACTGATTAGCCATCGAAGTCCGGACCAATCTTCACTTTAGTATCCACAGGAGTTCTGATGGACTGACAGTCTGCTAAATGAAATTTCTTCAACACAGATTCCACATATTTTGATTGATTGATGAAAATTCCATTTGTTGTCTGTTGTACTTGTAAACCCAGGAAGAAAGTGAGCTCTCCTATAGCACTCATTTGAAACATAGAATGCATGAGGTTTTCAAAGTCTTTACAGAGTTGCTTGTTTGTTGAGCCAAAAATGAAATCATTAACATATATCTGGACAAGCAACAGTTCATGTCCCTTCTTCTTTCTGAATAACGTCTGATCAAGCTTTCCTCTTTCATATCCATGACCAAGGAGAAAAGATGATAGAGTATCATGCCACTTTCGAGGGGCTGTAAACGATACAGAGCTTTGTCAAGCTTGTACACCCTGTGAGGGAAATCAGGATCCTCAAAACTTGGTGGTTGACTCACATAGACTTCTTCTAAGATTTTTCCATACAGAAATGCGTACTTTACATCCATTTAATACATAGTGAATTTCATAGATGCAGAGTAAGTAAGAAAGAGTCTTATGGCTTCCAATCTCGCAACAGGTGCAAACACTTCATCATAGTCTATTCCTTCTTCTTGAGTGTATCCCTGTGCAACTAATCTTGCTTTATTTCTGATGACAATGCCCCTGTCATTTGTCTTGTTTCTGTATAGCCATCTGGTACCGATAGGGTATTGTCCTTCGGGAAGGTCCACCAGTTGCCATACTTCTTGTTTCTTGAACTGTAGCAATTCTTCCTGCATTGCCTCAATCCAGCTATTGTCTTGAAGAGACTCTTTAATATTCTTGGGTACTGTTTGACACAGAAAGCAAGAAAACAAACAGATTTTTGCAATACTTGACTTGCTTTTGGTCACCCACTCATCTAGATCACCAACGATGTTAGACACTAGATGATTCTTATGTGTCCTGGTAATTGGAATCAAATCACCAGCAATGGACCCATGAATATTAGAGACATTCAAATCATCTTGGTGAGAGGCATCTTTAGGTTGTGATGTAGGTGAATGGTGAAAGTAATCAGATGCTTCATCAGCTTCAGCAGCACTTTGAAGACTTTCATCATTTGCATTTCCTTCAGTTTCAACTGGCATAGATGCTGATTCTGGATTTCTCACTTTAGTGGATGGTTCTGCTGAAGGAGTGGGCATTGAACTAGGACCAGCTTTAGTTGAAACACTCTGATGATGTGCAGCTTGTCTGACAGGATCAGCTTGTAGTGGGACTTCTTCATTAAATTGATCAGCAGAAGAAGGAGGAATCATAGGAAAGTCTGTTCTTCTCCCCACTATTCTAGGAGATCCTGCATTTGACAAGTGAATCTGATCAAAAGATCTAGTAAATGAGTCAATATCAAACAACCAATCAAGACCATTTATTGAATTGGGAAAAGAATGCCCATCAAATTGAATATTACTCGATTCATCAATAATGTTTAATTTAGGATTAAATAGTCTAAAAGCCTCTGAAACAAAGGAATAACCTACAAAGAATCCCTCATCAGATTTAGGAGCGAACTTTCCTAAATGGTCTCGGGTGTTTAATATTGAGACAGGACAACCAAATGACTTCAAAAATCCAATAAATGGTTTTCTATGAAAAAGAAGTTCATATGGAGTTTTATTGCTTTCTTTAATTATCAAAGTTTGATTTTGCATAAAGCACGATGTGTTGAGAGCTTCTGCCCAAAAGGTAATTGGTAGTTTGGCATCGGCTAGCATTGTTCGTGCTGCTTCAATCAGTGTTCTATTTCTTCTTTCAGCTACTCCATTTTGTTGAGAAGTCCTAGCTGCACTGAATTGATGAGCAATGCCTTTTTGTGTGCAAAATGAACTTAGATCTTTGTTTTTGAATTCTGTCCCATTATCACTTCTGATTGATTTTACCTTTAAGCCTAGTTTATTTTCAATTTTTATGAAAAAATCTTTTATTATTTGGGACGCTTCGTTTTTATGAAGTAGAAAGAAGACCCACGTGAATTGTGAAAAGTCATCTATGATCACCAAACAATAATGCTTATTTCTAATACTCTTGACATGAGTTGGACCAAAGAGATCCATATGAAGTAACTTCAATGGAGAATTGTTTGTGTTCACCAACTTTGGCTTATGGGAGGACTTAGGTTGTTTTCCTTTAAGACATGCAGAAAAATGGTCAACAAAATGAAATTTTTTTTGAGGTAAACCAAGTACATGATTTCCTTGACCAATTTGTTCATGTTTTTGAAATCATGTGTCCTAAGCATCTATGCCAAAGCTGTGACTCATCAAAAGATGCTTTAGACAAAAGACATGTCTCTTCTGAAGGATAAATAGAATTAAGGGTCAAAACATAGGTATTATTCTTTCTCAGAGTCTTCAAGGCAACCCATTCTTCAGGAATTTGAAATCCTGGTTTCAGAATGTAGCAATGAGTGCCTGTGAAATGAGTGGAATATTTCTTGTCACAGATCTGAGACACGCTGAGCAAATTGAAGTTCAGTTGCTCGCAGTAATTCACTTTATCAAAACTCAGCAATCCATTTGTCACATATCCTTCCCCTGTAATTCTACCACCTTGTGAATCTCTACCAAATGCCACAGTAGTTCCTTCAATATGCTTGAAGTCATGAAGGACAGAACTGTCTCCAGTCATGTGTCAGGAGCATCCACTGTCCACATACCGTAAGCTGTTGAACCTGTATAGATGACCCTGCATGCATAAATGAACTAGTTAGATTGTGGAACCCAAGCCATGATGGTCTTGGGTTATCTGTTTCTATCCATCACTGTGACCTCTTGATATTTTCCTCTTAGTTGTGTTTTAGAGGAAGATGCTTTGACCAACTTTTGTGGATTTCTTTTTGGTTTGATTTCATCAATTTCAACTGAACTGTCAGAAGAGTATGCAAATTTTTGATCCTGATTTCTATCTAGAAATTGGGTATGTTTTTGTTTTTCAGAAATCACTTTTGTTTTATATCTTGGATTAGAACTCAGTGATTGTATAATTATTAAAGTTCTTTTTGGTACTCTTTGACTGCCATTGATCATAGAAGTCCTTGTCAGTGTTTGAGACCCGTGAATGTTTAAGGTCTGTTGGACTTCTAATTTTGACCTTGTCAGAAGAAATTGGTGAAATAGGCATGTTTTGAGGAATTCTCAAGCCTTTTTGGTTAAAGTAACAATCAGATGTGTTGTGATTAGTCATATCACATACAGAACAATACTTGTTAAAATAACATTTTTTGGTTGAATGATTGTTCATGTCACAGATAGAGCAATACTGATTAAAGTAACACTCATCTGTATTATGATTAGACATGTCACAAATGTCATAATACATTTGCTTGTCCTTTGACTTTGATAAAGAAGCCAAATCAGTTGTCTGGGTGGCAGCAGATTGTTTCATAATTCTGCGTTGCTTAAGTTTTGCTGACTGATTTTGCTTCTTCTTGCTCTTTTTCAACTCTCTTTCAAATTGTTCCGCATGTTGTTTATTGCAAATGTCAAAACCTATCCCTTGTTTATTTTTAGATGATGATGATGAAACAGGCTTTACATTTGGTTTTTGAATCAAAGTGGATTTCCCTTTGGACACTGAGGGAACTGTAGCTTTCTCTTTGAAGTTTAATGAAACCTTTTCTGATTTGCTGAAAGTTTTAGGAGATTTGATCTCACTATCAAATCTGCTTTCAGCAGAGGATTTCATAGAACTTTCAGCAGTTTTATTCATCTTAATATTTTCAGGAACAAACTTTACAAATGGCACAATCGCTTTAACTGGGCTGTTAGTTTTCTGGACAACTATAGGTTTGTAGGAGCACTCTTTGATCTTAATTAGATGACCCAATTTGATTTTATCCTTATTAGTTTCAATGTAAACACTCAGTTTGTTTTGAGGATTAGTCATTTGTGAAACCATTGTTTTAGTTTCACTAACTTTAGATTCCGTTGAATCAAATTGGGTGAGTGACTCAGGCATAACCGTGTAGTTGTCATTATATGGAGGAGGACAAGTATTGTAACCTATCCCAGTCATATCCTTGTCCCCCTTTTGGTAATCAAGCAACTCTTGTAGCTTGACATATGAGAATTGAAACTTTTCAAGTTTCACTTCAGTAGCTGATTGCTCAGCCTTTGTTTTGGTCAACAATTCAGTTAACCTCTCATTTTCAACTGTAAGGGTAAAATTTTCACCATGGAGTGTTTCCATGTCATAAAGAAAGGATTTGATTTTGACTTCAAAAATTCTCATTTCTTGTTTCAGCATTTCATTTTTCACTTTCTCTTCTTTTATTTTATTAGCCAATTTGTGATTTTGTTCTCTATATCCCTGTACTTCAAGAACACATTTATCAGAACATAAATTAGATTTTACCTCAAATGACATTGGAATTGGGCTATCATTAATGTGAGCCATAAGTGCATGGTTCTGAAATTGAGGTTGAACTTCCTCTGCATATTGGCTCCAATGACACACTCCATCTTGTCTGATCATAAGTGCATTGGATGTTGGTTGGCTACTTCCTTGAGCTTGATGATCCAATTGAGGTTGTCTTTGATAAACTGGCTGTTGCTGATTATGATGTTGATTTTGATGATGAGTAATTGACTGAAAGCTTGAATTGGGTTGAGATGAATGCTGACCATGTGAGGTTCTTTGATAGTTGTTGTTGCTTCTTCTGGGAGCATTACATTCCCTAGAGAAATGGCTAGTCATTCCATAGTTAAAACAAAATTTTGGATTTGTCATATCCAAGCTTTGTATTCTTATTCAGACTGAGTTTCTTCCCTTTTCGGAAGAATTTCTTGGCTCTAATTGCAATCATGGCCATCAGCCATTGCAAGTCCATTTCTTCAACATCATCAGGATCCATTTATTCCAGATCTTCCTGAATTAAATGAGCTGAAGTGAGTCTGCCCCCAAGATAAGCCTCAAAGCTAGCAACAAAGGCATTGTAAGTTGCCTTTTTCTCTTTAGATCTTTGCTCACTAGGAATACTAGTGGGTGTTACTATGGGTTGAGCAGAAGATGATGGTTTATGTCATTGTGGAGCAGCATAGAATCCAGTTGTCTTTGCTTGATCTCTTGATGAGAGAAAATCATCTTCTTCAGTCACAAAAGCATTCTCAACAGAATGAGTTTCAGATGGAAACTTGTATGCCTCAATGACTTAAGGTCCACTGAGATTTCTGCTTCGTTCATCCAACTCTAGAGCTTCAATTTTGGCAATCATAATATCTAGGCTGGAACTCTCCAAATCAAGAGTGTTGTATAACATAGTAACATTCTGTTTCCAACTTTCTGGCAAACTATGCAGCATTTTCTTATTCATTTCTTTTCTTTGTAAGTAACCCCCATAATCTCAAGATCATTCACCAATTGTAATAATCTATGCAACTGCCTGGAGATTGACACTCCTTTGGTATGGTGAAAGGTTTCATATTGGTTTATCAGTTTATCCTTATTAATTTTAGTAACCTCACTACTTCCTTCACACATTATCTGCAGTGCATCCCAAACCCCTTTGGCTGTTCCATATTTTTCCAGTCTCTTGAGAACATCCATTTTAAAGCCTGAATGGAGTAGGCTTTAAGGTCTATCTTGATTTTGTTATATTCTTCATCATCAAGATTTAAGTTTGGATCCTCAATGGGGATTCTAGCAGTCTTGTACTGAGCAGCTTGATCAGCAGTGAGTGATAGAGGATTGTATGGCCCTTTGCAAATAAAGATCCAGTAATCAGGATCCATACCTATAATATAGTTTCTAAACCTGATTTTCCCTTCCTTAAACTCAGATTTGTGTTTAAGCATCGGAGGTTTAGAAGCATGACCAAGTTCTAAAAAGTAAGTAGAATCCATTTTGATTTACTGATTTTTGATGTTTCGAGTATTGATTAAGTTGATTTTATGTCTGGAATGTTCAAACAGTCTATCGTCCAGGTGTTTATGATTATTAGTTCTCAGAGAGGTTACGGTTAGACTGATTTGAAGAAGTTTCTTTGTAGTTTCAGTATATATATTTATTAGAAGTATAGAACTTGCTAATAAACAACTTAATCACCAGATCAATCGATTTTCGTTCAAGATTTGCACTGATTTTGAGACGAATTCAAGAGCCAAGTCTCTGATACTAATTGACTAGGTCCGAGAATAAGTATTTCAAGTGATATGACTCAACTTAGAATCGAATATGATGATTGAGTCAGTGATTAAGTAGCGGAAATACCAAATCACATAACATTTAATACTGAAAGTGATAATAAATGCTTTGTATAATGATGAGTAAACTAGATACAAAGATAGTTGGGGTTACTATGGAAAGGAGTAATATTATCAATGTTGAAAGAAAACTTACAAACTTAGGTCATACTGTTCTATTTATAGGCATACACATTGCCTGTGCAAAATGACTAATCTACCCTGACAACTATACATCAGAATACTAGTCTAAGTGTACAATATCATCAGTATTTCTAAGTGTTCATCCGCATTAGTTAATGCGGATGAGAAGTCTTTATCAACATTTGTTCTTGTTAGTCTTCAGCATTAGCTTAACTTATCCGGATTAATTAATACGGATGAACACGTTCGCATTAGTTAATGCGAATGAACAAATACTTGTAAGCATTTGTTCAATGGTCATCCGCATTAACTAATGCGGATACTTCAACACGTTCTTTTCTTTTGTTTCTTTTTCCGTATTTCTTCATGAATGGTCTTCTGTATTTCCTCTTAGTCTTTGGTGTTTTCCAACCAGAACAACCTTCAATCACTTATTGAATTGGCATGTATGATCCTTTCAGGGTCCAACAGTGTTTTTTATCTAAAGCCTCGGAAAGCGACACTTTGTTATGGCATCGTCCTCTTGGTCATATGAATGTTAAAACAATGAACAAACTGGCTAGAGGAAATCATGTTGTTGGCTTACCACCAAAAGAATTTCATTTAATAGAACATTGTTTGTCATGTTCTAAAGGCAAACAGCATAAACTTCCTCATAAACCAGTTGCTCAGACACAAATTGATTCTATTCTTCAACTACTACATATGGATTTATTTGGTTCTGTAAGTGTTTTGAGTTTAGGACGTCGTGCATATTGTTTGGTTATTACTGATGATTTTTCTAAATTTACATGGGTTTTCTTTTTAGTAACCAAAGGTGAAACTCCTCATTTGCTAATGAAATTCATGTTTCTTGTGGAAAATCAGACGGACAAGACAATAAAATGCATACGGAGTGATAATGGAACCGAATTCTGCAATCGTATCTTAAATGACTTTTTGATTCAAAGGGAATAGCTAGACAATATAGTTCTGCTGGAACTCCACAACAAAATGGAGTTGCTAAAAGACGTAACAGAACTTTAATTGAAGTAGCTAGAACTATGTTATCAGCTGCCAAATTACCCTCACTATTTTGGGCTGAAGCTGTTAACACTGCTTGTTATGTTCACAATCATGTTTTAATCAACAAACAACAAAATATGACTCCTTATGAAATACTTTTCAAACATAAACCCAAAGTCAAATATTTCAAAACTTTTGGATGTTGTTGTACTCTGTTAAACACGTCTGATAATAAATCAAACTTGATGAAAAAGCAGATGATTGTTATTTTATTGGTTACTCAGCCAACAAAGTAGAATATCAGGTTTATAATAAAAGAACTATACAAATTATTGAGTCATTTGATATTGATTGGCACGAATCTAACAAAACAGATGTAGGTTCTGCTCCTTCATGGGTTTATGATTATGCTTCTTTATTTGAAACATTTAATAAAACATCTGTTGTTTCTACAGCTAATCCTCCTTTGACATCCTCAATTCAAGATATCTTTGCTGATGATGTTGGATATATATCTTCTCAAGCTAAAGGAATATCTTCAGATATACCTTCATCTTTTATTGTTGCAACTGTTCCACATTCTGTTCCTCAAAAAGATTCATCTTATCTGGATACAGTTGATGAATAATAACCACAAATTTCTGATTAGAGTTCATCTTCTACCTTAAGTGATCCAATTGATACTCTTCAAGTACCATTTGAAGATCTTTCTACCGGTGATGATAATCTAGACGAAGAAATTATTTATCAACCAGAAGGAGGGAACACTGCTGAAGAGCCTGTTAGTCATATGTCCAACTTATACAAAGTTATCTCTGTAGATGCTATTCCACAGCTGAGAGTTCATAGAAACCATCCAACAGAAGCAATCATCGGTTCATTATCCTAAGGCTTCAGAACTTGAAGTCAATCCGGAGCGATAAACATGTCTATATTCATGTTTTCTATCTCAAATAGTGCCGGAGAATGTTGAAATGGCATTGAAAGAAAATAGTTGGGTAGAGGCCATGCAAGACGAGCTGATGCAATTCAAAAAGCTTAATGTTTGGCATCTATGTGAATTACCAAAGGGTAAGTTGCCTATCGGCACTAAATGGATTTTCAAAAACAAAACGGATGAAAAGGATGTGATAGTCCGCAACAAGGCCAGACTTGTTGTTCAAGAATTTTATCAGATTGAAGGACTTCATTATGAAGAAGTATACGCTCCAGTTGCAAGACTAGAAGCTATACGAATTTTTTTGGCATATTCTTCATACAAGAACTTCAAGGTTTATCAAATGGATGTAAAGACTGCGTTTTTGTATGGCGAAATGAAGGAAGAAATCTATGTCTGTCAACCACTAGGTTTTGAAGATCCTGATCATCCTGATTATGTTTACAAGTTAGATAAAGCACTTTATGGCTTACACCAGGCACCTCGAGCTTGGTATGCCACTCTCACTGAACATTTGCTTGCAAATGGTTATACAAGAGGTGCTATTGATCAAACTTTATTCATAAGAAAGATTGGTGATGATCTGATTCTAGTTCAAGTTTATGTCGATGATATTATCTTTGGTTCTACTAATGATTACTTGTGCAAGGAGTTTGAGGCGGTTATGAAGAAGATGTTTGAGATGAGTGCTCTTGAAGAAATGATGTTTTTCTTGGGTATTCAAGTTAAACAAGATGAGAAGGGAATACTAAAACATCTAAAAAGTATATTCACAGTATCCTGGATAAATACAAATTCCAAAACTCCAAGACAACTCCTACTCCTATGTCTTCTCGTCCTACTTTGACCCCAGATCTCACAGGAGAAGGTGTTGATCAACACATGTATTGATCAATGATTGGATCCTTGATGTATCTCACTGCAAGCAGACCGGACATCATGTTTCCTGTTTGTCAGTGTGCACATTATCAAAGTAATCCAAAGGAATCTCATATGAAAGCTGTCAAGAGGATTTTTAAGTATCTCAATGGTCAACCCACACTTGGTCTTTGGTATCCTAAAAATTCTAATTTCAACTTATTTGCTTATACTGACAATGATTATGCAGGATGTAACTTGGACAGGAAGTCTACTACTGGTGGTTATCAATTTATTGGTAATAGGTTGATTTCATGGCAATGCAAGAAACAGCAGACAGTATCCACTTCAACTACAGAGGCTGAATATGTGGCTGCATCAAGTTGTTGTTCACAAATCGTCTAGATTCAACAACAACTTCTTGATTATGGCCTTAATATTTACGATACTAAAATCTATTGTGATAATACTGCAGTTTTGAATATTATGAAAAATCCAATTCAGCATTCTAAGACTAAACACATCGACATCCGAATGAATTTCATCTGTGACTGTTTTGAAAGGAAATTTATTCATTTGAAGTCAATTTTCACAGATGACAACATTGCAGATTTGTTCATTAAGGCGTTTGATCATTCCAGATTTGACTTTTTAGTTAACTCTTTAGGAATGATTAACTTTGGTTAAATTTTATTCTTACACCCTTTTAAAAAAAATTTTTTGTTAAAATTGTTATTTTCTATATAGATAATCACAATTTTAGGGGGAGAAAATTGAAAAGACAAAAATATTTTGTTCTTAGGGGGAGTAAAAAGTACATAGATTTGAGAAAATTACTTTACAAAAAGATTTTGGTTCTAAAAATTTGATAAAAATTAAGTTTTCAAGTGTATATAGGAAATGATATTACATTTCTTGATTTTGAATCGTTGCATCCTAAGGCTTACAAGAAACTGACTTGGATTATGTTTGATATGTTGATAGGCTGGATATTCAAGTATGAAAAGTACTATGTTCTATGATGCACTAAAAGTAATTTTCTATGACAGAAGTAGGTAACTCATCAAGGTTTTGTAGTAACTCTGACTTCATGCTAAAACAGACTGAGAGTTATAGTCTGGTCATACTCAAGCCAGTTACTTTCTGATCTAGTTTCTTTTAGAGTTTATATATATATATTAGTCCTGGAAAATACAGATCAGAAGTGAAAGGTTTAAGTCAAATTGGGATGACTTGAAATCTCGAAAGTGTCTTGAAGCTGGATAAGGTTCTATAGGATTTTTGATTGTGGGACACACTGACGACATATAATTTAATCAAAACATGATAAATATCACAGCTTATGTGTCAAAATAAACTTGAAGTCTAAGTTTAAATTGGACTCAATATATTAACAATCAACATAACTAGTTCTGTTTATAATAAAGCTGGATGATGGTAATGATCAATTTCTAAGACATATGATCCTATACTTGAAAATTTATCAAAAATATTTAAGTTAATTAGCAAAAGTTTTGAGTCAAATTGATTTGTGTTAACAATGAATTTTGTTTACTTGTTTTAGTTTTCGCTTTAGTTTTTGTTCTTCAAAATTTTCAAATTTAAGGGTGGAAAAATCATAAATCTCAATAAGTTCATTAAAATTTGAAAAATTAAAAAAGTTAAATTATTTCAAGAAACTAGAACTTATCGCGCGAAAGGTTTATTTCAGGTGAAAAGTTCATTTCATGCGAAAAGATTTTCTGATCCGAGAAGTTCTATTTCATGTGAAAGGTTGAAAGTCATGTGAAAAGTTCATATGCGAGAACTCTGACTTCTCACGCTAGAAGTCAGAGTACTATAAAAGGTACAGTTGTGCGAAAAGTCAAGTATTCGCACAACAATTCTGAAATTTTCACTCTAAAAATTCTAAGTGTTGAAACTCTATCAAAATTGAAACTAGCGTTCGTTAAAGTCGCCTATTGATTTCCATACTTACATTAAGGTATAATGTTGGTTATAATGATGATTTGAGTGTTTTTGAACTAGACCAAATCTTCTAGAACCTAAAATACGTTAAATTTGAACTAATTAACCTTAAAAACCTTAATAATAACCTAGACGATTGGAACTTCACAACCTTTTGTCTTGGTTGTTTTTGTTGATTTCCCTTGTGAGGACATCCTTATATGTATCACTCTCAGTGTTTTTACACTCAGAAGTGTTATGTGAATCTGAATTGCATGTCTCGTAGAGAATTGGTTGTTGTTTTGGAGTTTCTATTGTAGCCTTTGAGGTTGATGGTTGGTTTAGATCAGGTGTAGAAGACTTGGTCTGACTTTTCTTTTTTCTTTTAGATCTGGTCTTATTCCACTTGACTTATTCATTGATTTCTTGTACCTCAGGCTTCTGTTCATTCTTTAACTCCATCTTAATCTTTGCCTTGAGTTCAGCCTTAGGCAATTCTAGTTCAAGAAATCCTGCTGGTTTGAATTTCTCATAGAGAAGCATTGCCTTTTTGTTTGTTATTAGGCTTTACTGCTTTGGATTTCTGTGGTTGTGTTTGTTTTGGATTGATTTCTTCAATGACATGATTAATACCTGTCAATGTTTGTTTGTTTGGTTGGTTGGTTTCTTCATCACTGTCATCACTTGCAGGATCTGTATCTTAACCATCACAAGAATGAAACGTTTCATTCTATGGTGATTCTGGTTTGAGGTACAACTTTGGTGCTATTTCAGGAGAAGTGATTTGAGTGATAGTGGATGGTTTGTATGTTGGATGATGATCATGCATATTTGAATCTTCGTTGACTGGACTTGTCATTGAAGTTGGTATTTCTATGTAGTTATCATTGTAAGGAGGAGGAACAACATGGTATGTAGTTCTGCACTCTTCTTTTGATCTCTTTGTGCATTAAGTAGTTCTTCCAACTTGTTGGCAGTCATCTTTAAATTCTCAAGTTCAACTTCTGTTGATGCATGATTTGTTTTTGTCTTTGTTAGTGACTCAGTGAGTCTTGTAACTTGAGCTTGAAGACTAAATCTTTCTCTATGGAGTTTGTCTACATCCTTGAGAAGAGAATTGATTTTATCTTCAAAGTTTTTATTTTGTATCTTCAATTCTGCATTTGTAGCGTTTTCTGTTGTGATTGCTTGATTTAGACGCTCAATGTAATGTTGCAAGTTATTGATTGTTTTGGTTGTACTTGCTTCTGATATTTTGGCTTCAACTTCAGCCTTTGTGTTTGTTAACTTCATAGAGAGTTCAGTTGATTGAGCATTCAGCTTGTGATTTTCTTTAAGCAATTTATCAACTTCTTTCTCTAGTGAACTGATTTGATTTGCAAAAGTTTGAAGTTTCTCTGCATGTGAAGCCCTTTCCTCCTTTATCATGTATGATATATTGTTGCAATATTTCTGATATGCCTGAACTTCATCTATGCATGCTGATGAGCATAGATTGATCTTTATGTCTTCAAGAATTTCAGGCAATGGAGGAATGTTTGTGTTGTTGATGTTTGTGGCTTTTTTTAGCTCAGCAGTTAACTCTTCAAGTTTGATTTGTTGTTGAACCATTTTGTCTTGCAACTAGTTCATCTCTTAAGCTAAACTGATGTTTTGTTGATTCAACATCTTGATTTGTGCTTGATCATTTTTTTGAGATTCTTCCATCTCTGACCTGCATTTTATCTAATCATTAGACAATGTATTGTTTGAGTTTGCAAGATCACATAAATGTAAATGCATCGGTTCTTTCTTAATGTTACTGATGTACAACTGAATGTTTGTCTTGTCAAAAAATGAATTGTTGTTATTGTTTGATATGTTGCTGTTGTTTGGTTGTTTGCAGCTTCTGTTCGTTTTGCTGCTGTTGTTTGGTTGGTTGCAGCCATTGTTTGATTTGCTGCTATTGTTTGAGTGGATGCAACTTGGTTTGCTTTGTTGGAATTCATGAAACCTTTTTCTACCTGCAGCAAGAAAGATAGCTCGGTTTCTTGAAACTCGAGTGTTAGTTAATGATGTTAGATTTTCCATTTTGTTTTGAAAAACAAAAATGATTTGAAAATTTGTTTTGTGTTTAAATCAAATCAAATTTAAACATTAATCGAATCCAAAGAACGTTGAAATTCAATTTAATTAGATCAGATTAATTAAAGAGTTAACTCGGTTCAATTACAATTTAGTTAAGCCGTACAGAGATTAATCTAGCTCAATTAAAAAGTAATAAAATTTGGATCACCCTAATTAAAATTGTTGACAACTTCGGGTTAACGTACGGATCGAACCAAAAGTTAATTGTTAATTAGTTTAAATTTGGATAGGCCCAAACTTAAATTGTTAAAACATAATTTATGGGTTAAATGAGAACAATTTGGATCGGACCAAATTTTAATCGACTCAATTCAACTTGTTAGCCGAATCTTTTGTTAACCCTATCAATTTATGTCACAACCCGGTCACAGTTAACATTTGAATTTCAAATTTCAAATTTGTTTGTTTAAAAAAAACATAATATATTTCATATATATATATATATATATATATATATATATATATTATTTATGTTGCTGGTCAAAATAAAAATAGAAGTCAAAATTGGAAATCTCAAATCAAAATTGGAGTACAATTTCTCAAACTCTCTTGACAACTTTCAGTCTCACTCTCTCGATGCTTTCCCTGCTCTCACACTCCCGATCCCTCTAACTCCGGTGATGGTTGGGATAGCTTGAAATTGAAAGTGACTGGTGATCGGCGGTGGCCGGTGCTTCTTCGAAGAGTGTTGTAATCGATCGTGTGGTCGCGGTTGATGGGTGTGGACACCGACGGTGGAATGTTCAAATTGAATCAGCAAATCGAAAATCAGAGATGATGGTGTCGATGATGATGGTTGATGATGTGGTTGCGGTCGTCCGCTGTGGAATACAAGATGATTGGGGGTTCGATGGTTGTGCAGAATCGGAGATTGCAGGGTGTCGGTTCCAAGTCGGAATCACCACAATTGATGATTGGTGATGATGATCGATGATTATCAAGACACTGATGGTGAGTTATGGTCGTCCGATGTGTATGTTGTGTTTGTGTGGTTAACGTCCGCTGTGTATGAATTGTGTGTATTGATGAATCAACGTCCGCTGTGGGCTTGATTCGAGGATGATATGTGCTTGTTCTTCACTCGTCCGCTGTTGATCGAGTGATTTGTGTGTGTCCGATGTGGGATTGATATGTTTGCTCGTCCACTTTGAAGACTGCGGATAGAATTGTGTATGTTCAACGTCCACTGTGGACGTGGTTTGTTTCTATGTACGCTGTGGACGTGATGCGTATGTCCACTGTGCACCACTGTGTTTGTGATGGACCAATGTGTATGGTTGCTGTGACCGGTTTTGAACATCCGCTTTGGACCAGCGTATGTCCGTTGTGGACAAAATGATTCAAGTCCGCTGTACGGTGATGTTTGTCAGCACTGTGGGTGCTTATATTGTATATCTGATTGTTTTACTTTCAACACGTCCGCTGTGGCTACAGCTGCAAGGACTGTGTATTGGTGAGTCAACATCTGCTGTGGACTTGATTCGAGGATGGTGTCAGCTGTGTGTTGGGTATTGATGTTTGAAGATGATTTCTCATTCTTCAACACATCCGCTGTACGTGTTAACACATCTGCGGTGAGTGTTAACACACCAACTATGGATGTGTTTGTTCATCAGTTGTTAACACTTGGACAAAATGAATGTTTGTTACCTGTGAACGTTGTGTGTCAGCTATGGACACTTGGATGCAAATATGATAAAGATTGTCAGCTGTAAAATTAGAACATCAGCTGTGAATGATAGAATACTTGGTCAAAAATTCAATTCCAATTGTATTTTATGTATTCTTTGTAAAATTTGATTATTGAATGGAATTCACTTGCAAATTCACAAATTGATGTTTGAATGACTATTGAATGATTGTTGAATGATTGTACGATGATCAAATGAATCAAAATCTAAATTAAATCATAGATTTGGCTAATTTTCAGATTTCAAAGTAGTTTGACTTTAAAAAGTCAAACTTCATGTTCTTGAATGAACAAACTTTTGATTCTTGGGTTTCTGATGGAATTTGATAAAATCAAAGGTTATTATAGTTGTAGATAAGTGATTCTAAGCTAAAACAACAATCAATTTCATATAATCATCATCTAAACTCGAATTTAGATGATGAACACATGAATAACACAATAAAGAATAAAAACTCAAATATAAGAATCAATGTTCAAAAATGTATGATTTGGATGTTGAAAATGATAAACAAACCTTAGATTTGATGTTTTTAAGCTAAAACCACTATCAATTTCAGCTAAACAACATCAGATTCATGATTTTAATGATTTTTTCTTAAGAACAGTGAACTTTTCTCAAGAACACAAAACTTTCAAAAATTTTCAAATTCAAGAGTTGTGATTGTTCAATTGATATGAAACTTTGCAGATGTGTTAGTTATCACAAACTAAAGCTGTTAGAAGCTTAAATTCGATCAAACAACAACAAAATCAAAATTTCATGTTCATGAGCATTTGAAGACTTGAAAAACAAGTTTGCTTTAATCTTCAAATTAGTGGCTCAAATGAACTTCAATTGATGTGAGAACTTGCAGATCTTCACGAAATAACAAACTAAGCTAATGGTAGCTTGATGTCATCAAAAACAACAACAATTTGCAAATCATACTTGTGGTTCAAATTTTTGAGAAAAACTGAAGAACAAAGAGCCATGGCTTTGATACCAACTGTTGAAATCGATAATCCATGGATCGAATATTGCAATCGTATTGTTGCCGTTTATCAGATCTGTGATGCGGAATCTCATAGACCTGTTGATGATTTCAAGTGAAGATCTAATGCAAGATTGAATGTATGATGATGAATGAATGATGAACAATTCAAGAACACATATTCATAAATATTTCATTCATTCATATGTATGTTTGTAGCTAGGAGATTACAAAGGGAGTTTGTAAGAAAAACTTCTCTCACACACACTCAACCTGATGTTTCTCTTACTAGCCTAATTCTTGCTTACTTTCTTCCTTACCTCACTTAGAGTATAAATGACTACACTTAGTCTATTTATAATCTTTACAAAAATGAATAAAATTACATTTAAGCCCTAATGATTACACAAATATTGTTCTAAGTCAAATAAATTCTTTGTTGCTGATGCATGACTGTCGGATGCTGACGTCATTCGGGACGACCGCTGATGTTGACTGTTGACTTTGACCACGGTTGACCAAGTTTGACCAAGTTTGAATTTAGTTAATTTTCTTCGTTTTGATCATATTTTCAGCATAGCTTCACTATGTCGGTTTTGGTAATCATCATAAGATTCGGCACTTAGGTTTGGTAAGTATCATCATTAAATAGTCCAACAAAGGATGGTGTTAAACTTGTTTAAAAGGGATTTTTGTTTCCATTAATTCTAGTTTTGAAAACATTTTGTACCTTGCATTTGCATGCATTCAAATGCGTGGTACTTGAGTGAAACCAACTTTCAAGGCTCTTTTAATAAAACCAATTTTATTACGAAAACATTAACCTTTAATAAAACCATTTTATTACCCATGTTAATGTTTTCAAAAGAACCGTTTTAAGCTTGTTGTTAATTTTAAATTGTTTAACAATGCATATCCAAATATCACATAAACAATAAAATTAAATCAACCACACAAGCATCACATACAATAACAAGTTCATAACCATAGCCAACTAATTTAACATCACTTATTGACCGAAACAAGTGAGTTAATTAGGTCTTTCCTAACGGTGAAATTAACACAACACTTGTGTCGATGAACTCCCACTTGATCCCGCATCCAAATGATTCAAGTGTCCACTTTTTGTTGAGATTCTTCCATTCGATTTGGGCTTTCAAATGGGGTTAAGTTTCTGCACCAAACTCCTTTGGGCCTTCAAAATATGTTTTCGGTTATTGGGCTTAAATCCCATTAAGAGCTATAAAGCCCATTGGGCTCAAAATTGGCCCAAACCAAAAACAACCTTGTTGCATCTTCTTTTACGAAATATGTCCTAAATACATTTTTCTAGTAAAAGTAAAATGCTACTAACCTATTTATTTTACATACCAAATGAAAAATAAATAAATTACATACCCAAAAGAAAGAAAAAATACATTTAATTATTACAACCCTTTTGAATAATCAAATACAAATCACAACACATCTAAACACAAGGTCTCGGCTAGGTTATGAACATTAAAATACATATCCAAATATGTAAGAAGAAACCCAAGAGCATCCCCTTTGAACCACTGATTTTCGGTTAAAGTATAAACAAACCGAATATCATGATTCTTGTCCAAACAACTAAATCATCCAAATGATTAAATATTTCAAGATTATAGTATGCATGTAAAGTAGAATCTTAAGAAATCAGGGGAAACATTGACCAGAACTCTCGGTCTGTTGGTGAATCAACAGCAAGAAACCGAGATTTTAGTCCAAATGAAGCATGTATCCATATAACCGGCTCTTGATGCCATTGTTGGGTTTTGAACAAGTTTATCAGATCTATTTTATCCAAATAAAATGAAAAATGCAGTGGAATAAGGATTCAAAACTTGTTACAGTTAATATATATGAACCATTTTATATATCTGTTAAAACCCGTCATGGATCGATATATGAATAACATGCTTACAAAACGACCATAGGGTGTTTAGCAGACTACCTCTCGTAAGGAATTCAAGGAAGATGATAGTAGAATGACAGCTTCCAAAGAAGGACGCCTCAAGCTAGTCTACCCTCAAGCCTCCAACAAACACCATGGTTGCTAGGATTTTTACACTTGAATGAACCTTTGTTCTTTGTTTTTTTCTCGAGAGATCGAGAGAAAACCCAGAAGCAGAAGAAAAATGCACTTTGAGTGTCTAGTTGGATATGTCAGAGAGAGTGGTGGATTGCAATCTTATATTGCATGTCCTAGGAAACTGAAATTTCAGACGATGAGAGAGAAAAGTGGGAGGGGCCCAGCCCATTGTCCCATTCGTATTTCTCAAACATTCACCCGTATTAGTAAATGCGGATGAATGGTTTCCTTCTGAATTTGTAAATGCGGATGAAGAAATTCCATCCGCATTTCCCAAATGTACATCCGTATTAGTAAATGCGGATGAGTAGTTTCATCAGAATTTCCTCAAATGTTCATTCGCATTAGTAAATGCGGATGAACAGTTTCCATCAGCATTTCCACAAATACACAACCACATTTCCTTATTAGTAAATGCGGATGAGTAATCTTCATCTGCATTAGTAAATACAAATGAGTAATCTTCATCCACATTTCTTCAAAAGCAAATCCGCATTAGTAAATGCGGATGAGTAATTAAGAAATGCGGACAAAAGACTATATTGTTATTTCAACCATTTGAATAACAATATAGAATACTCTCTCTAAAATAAATTATCCATATAATTTATTTACAGCACAAGTGAAAATATTTAGAAACTCAATTTTTAAATACTCTAAGTATTTATATGATCATATCATAAAATAAATATTGTAGATGTTTGTCTAACTTGATATTGGGTATGACCCGACTTGGATCATAACGTACTAGCCACATCAATTCAATATGTGTCTTGGGCAGACCGTTTCTAACAATATTATGGATTCAACTTCAAGAAGACTCCTATCCATATAGACAACAACACTGCTATTTCTATCATAAAGAATCCAATGCAGCACTCAAACACAAAACACATCAACATCAGGTATCATTTGATCAGAGATAATTTTAAAAATGGATTGATAAAACTAGTCAAAGTTAAAACAAATGAACAATATGTTGATCTTTTCACAAAAGCATTTGATGAATTGAGATTTAAATATCTTGTATCCGCTATTAAGATGATTAACATTGAGTATATTTTCTTAAATTAATTTCAAAATTGTTTTTCAAACATGTGTGTCTTTAAAGTTGTCTAATTTATCACTCATATAAGCCCTGTTTATTTTGGAAGAAATTTTTTAAAGTAAAAAAAATTCATTATAATTTTAAGAATTATGGACAGATTTTCTCTTGGAAGACATGAAATTGACTTGGAAGAACATTATGTCTTCAAAACTAATAACTACTTAGTAAGGGATTTAGCCTCGAAAGAAATTTTAATATATCTTCCGAAGCTTAAATCTGCTTCGAAGTACTTATATGTTATTAAAACTTTCAAAGGCAAATTACATTCGGAAGATTTTCAACTTCCAAGACAACTACCGTTTTGGGAACTTTTTCTGAGGTGGGATCGATTCTAGATTTCAAAGTTTATCTTCTAGAATAACTTTGTCTATCGTCCAAGCATATAAATAGCCTTTACAACGGTTCCCCTCTTTCTTCTTCCTCTTCATCTGTCATCTTCTAGCCCTAAATTATCCACAAACCATTGTTGTTCTCCCACTCTCTTTCACAAAAAGCTTTAGAAAATAGCCAACCCTAACCCCCAAATCAACCACCCTTTGTCATGCACCTACATAGGCAACAAAATCAGGTTGCTCTGTTATTGGCTGAGAAAGACCCTAGTTTTTTTGGGATATGCAACTTTCTTTCTCGCTCTTCATACCTCACAGCTCTCACCACAGACCCTCCACTTTATGAAGATCAACTGTTCGAATTCCGGAGGACCTTCCAAGAGATCATCTTGGATGGTGAGAAGGCACTATATGCATCAGTGTAGGAGAAGACGGTGTTCATGTTAGGTCTAGATCCATTGTATAGGTTTAGATGATTAGTTGTCTCTTGTAATGAACCTTTGTAAATCTCTTTCCTTTGTATGCAAGTTGTATATATGTTAACCTAAAATATTATTTGTGTTGATTGTATGTGTAATTACAGGAAAACATCATACTTGGTCAATTTGAAAAATTGACTAAGTACAAGAACTATCTGCAAATGAACAAGTTTGTTCTTCCGTAGATGTTCTGTGGAGCTTAAATGAACAAGTCTAATAGGCATCCGTAGATCTCCTACAGAAGCAGAACAACATCTACTAAAGAACAAGTCCAAAGATCAAGTTGCTGCTGCTGTGGAAGAGTTTGCTTCTGCGGATGAAGTTCAAGATGATCAAAGAAACAACTCTTACGGAAGGCCAACTCCTACGGAAGGCCAACTCCTACGGAAGACTTACTCCTACGAAAGAACAAAATACTTGCATGATCTCCAATCATGCAAGTACAACATATGAAGTCAACACTAAGCTGACTGAAGTGATGTCATCAAGTCAACATCTATGGAAGACTTCAATTTAGTCAAATCGAATATTTCATGTCATCATGATTTATTTTCTTTTCCCCATGTAAAAAGTGAATCCTTCTACCTATAAATAGAAGGCATAGGTGCACACTTTTAGGGCACAACACCAGACCAAAAACATGCAACATAAAACATTGAACAATAGCCGCCAGCAACAATAGCAATAGCTATAGCATAACACCAAGAACACCTAGCAATTACCATATCATTGATGACAACCTTTCTATGTGAATGAATGTTTGTTGTTAAGTATGAACAATAAGAACAAACACCGGTTGATTTCTCCCAAGGATCTTTTCTAATATCTCAATCAACAAACATGAACCATGGTACGGAAACCCATGATAGATGCGATGATATCAGTGTGTGTATGTTTGTGTGTGACTGTATGATTGCTATTGCTTGGATGATAATATCTGTTTGATTGATTGATTGTTCAAAAGCTTACAAAGGATTATGGTAGTATGCTATTTATAGCCTATACAAAGAGCTATATACAATTACTGAACTACCCTTATGTAAACGAATGTTACATAAATAATCCTAAGTCTACAAGCTATCCACTGTGATGATTGGTCGTCCGCTGTGAAGTGTTTGCATTGTTTGTTGTGCGTTATGGGATGCTCATCCGCTACGGATGAACATCTGCTGTGGAGTGTTGATTGTTGTCAGCTATGGAATGTTCATCCGCTGTGGATGAACATACGCTGTGGAATGTTAATCCGCTGTGGATGAACATCCGCTGCGGACTTGTATCCGCTATCTGTTGTTCATCCGCTATGGGATATCTTCATCCGCTGCACACACTTAGACTTAAATCTTCATCCGCTGTATGTTGACCTTCATCTGCTGTGAACTGCTTCTCATCCGCTGTGGATACTTGTCAAAAATTTCTTTTATCTACAATTCTGAAAAATAAATTTAAACAAATATTAGTGTTTGTTATGAATTATAATGTTGCTAATGTGTTAGTAAATGATTGTTTGGATGTTAAAACATATTATGTTTGTTATATGTTTCCACTAACGGGATGAAAGGACCCTCGATTATAGAAGTCCATAAATCAGGGTCTTGAAAAATTATCCAGTTCCTGAACTTGATCTTCCATTGTTTGAAGTCTGACTTGTTCTTTAGTCTGGGTGGTTTTAGACCACTGTTTGTTTTTGAAATTTCATCAGCCATGATTAGTGGAAAATAACTCAAGTGAAGAATATGCTAGTGTACTATCATTTCTCATGAATGGTATGTGTGATTCAATATATTTAAAAAATGATGTGTTTGTTTGATATCTTGATTTTGAAAGATACATGTATGATGTTAAACTTGGACTTTGATAAAATCAAGCTTGTTTGATTTTAATGTTTTGAAAAACATTACTTGTTTGATTCAAAGTTGATCATACCAAGCGACTGAACCAAAAATTCAAATCTTGTTGAATCAAATGGTTTAGTAAATTGTCAGCAAATTGATTATCTGTATGGACTTTGATCAACTTGATCAGACCCTTTTCTGAGCAATCTCTCAGAAAGTGATATTTGATCTCTATGTGTTTTGTTTTTGAATGTTGAACATGATTGTCAGTGATAAACATGGCAGCAGAATTGTCAATGTGTATGGGTGTTTGAAGAAAATTAAAGCCATAGTCAAGCATTTGGTTTTAAATCCAAAGCACTTGAGAGCAGCATGCAAAAGTAGCTATGTATTATGCTTCAGCTGTTGACACAGAGACATTTGTTTGTTTCTTGCACTGCCAAGAGATCAATCTTGATCCAAGAAACTGACAACCTCCTGTTTGCTTTTAAAATCCTGAAGGAGGGAACAATTGTTAGTCCTATGTCGGAAGCATCCACTGTCAACATACCATATGTTGTCAAGCCTTCTTTTGATGTCCCTACAAAAGAAAAGAAATTAGTTAGTTTGTGCAACCCAAGCCAAGATGGTCTTGGGTTTTCCGTCTTTTCGCATAACATATATTTCTTCTAAAGTGGCATTGTCTTATGATTTTGAAAATCTAGGCACACTGGATTTCCTTTGATTGTTTTTAGCTCTAGAAGGAGAAGTACTTTGAACCCTTCTCCTTTGAAAGTTAATGTCTTGTGACTGTCTGTTTTGAGACTTATGTCTCCTTGTTGGTTGTTTAAAGTTGTCATAAAATGTTTTGTCATTGTTTAAAACAACTTTTTGGTGAGGAGTTTGTCTTGGAAATCCTCCTTTGTTCTTGTTAGGAACAACTATCTATTTCTCAGTTGATTTATCAACTTGAGGCTGTTTGTTTTGCTTTTTGTTTTTCTTATTGAAAAAACAGTTTGCAGTGCTATGATTGTTTCTTCCACAAATTGAACAATAATTGTGAAAATGGCATGTTTCGGTACTATGATTGTTCATGCGACAGTACTTGCAGTATTTACCATACTTGCATTTTTCAGGGGTGTGAGTGTATTGATCACACCATTCACAGTATGGTAGATTTGCATTGCCTTGTTTGTTTATAACTTTTGATTTTAAATTTGATTTTAAAGTTACAGTTGCTTGTTTTTGCTAAATGGGAGCTTTGCCTTTCCGTTTGTTTGTTAGAGAGGCAGTGGAAGATCCAGCTTTTCTTCTACCAGAGTAGATATCAAACCCTTTAGTCTGCTTTGTGTGTTTTGTTAGTACATCAGCCACACTTGAAACTCTTTGAGTTTTAGTAATTGGTTGAGTTTACTCATCATCCAATAAATCATCTTCATCATCATTTATTGTTTTTTCATCAAATTCATTATTCTCTCCTTGATAAAAGTCAGTTGATTTGATTTGTGGTGATACGGAACTTTTAACAAATTTTATGAAAGGTGATTTTGATGTTAATGGTGATTTTTATGATGATGATGATGATTGTTTGGAATCATTAGTCTTTTCATGAGTGTCAGGAGATTCATCATGTTTGTTGGTCATTGAGCCAGGTAAAGGAATATAATTATCATTGTAAGGTGGGCTGAAGTTGTTATATCCTAAACCTAACGGGTCATTGAATACCCTTTGTTGATTTGAGCCAAAGCTCGGTTATAGAAACATATAACAAACATAATGTGTTCATCCTGAACTCAGTTACAGATACATAATGTTTGTTATATGTTTCCATGAACAGGTGATACTGAACTTTTAAAAAGTTTTATGAAAGGTGATTTTGATGTTAATGCTGATTTTGAGGATGATGATGATGATTGATTGGAATCATCAGTCTTTTCATGAGTGCCAGGAGATTTATCCTGTTTGTTGGTCATTGAGTCAGGTAAAGGAATATAATTATCATTGTAAGGTGGGCTGACCTTGTTATAACCTAAACCTGACGGGTCTTTGAGAAGGGTTGTACCAAACATACAATCAGATGTGGGGTACATACAACTCATACCAATCAACTCAAAACATGATAATCACTCACTATTTCAATCAATCATTAATACCATGCATGAGTTTAAGTGGATCAAATATCTATAATTAACATTGTATTAGTCCATGTCTATTCTCAAAAACATTCAAACCACTTAGTGAGAATTTTAGACTTGTATGATCTCATGGTATGTGACACTGATTCGTGATTCAACCAAGCAACATATTCATTTGTTAGTAAAATTCAATGTGATCTTACTAAGTGTTTAACAAACAAGCAATAAATTTGGACTTTGATAATTTCCACTCACACACATATAAATTTTTGTCATTTTTATAAAAGATTTATATAACTAGGCAAAAATTTAGGGGGAGAAATTGAACATGGAAATAACAAAGACAACAGAATTATGCATATTCATACATTTTAAAATTTGAAATTTTCTAAATTTTGAGTTTTAAACAAAGTCAAGTCAAGCCAACACCCAAACACAGCAGTTTGACACACATACTATGTACAATATTGCACAATATTGCTTGTGAGTGATATCTTAATATCCATATATTGATCATGTTAAAATCTTAGCATTTTACATACATTTTAAATCAAAGATTTAAACAAACATTTTGATTTAAACAAGTTTCATCAAACAAATGTTCTTTCGGAAGAAAATTTTGCTTCAGAAGACATTAGTTCAAAACAAACAAAAATCTGAAATTTTTGAACTGTTGTCACAGCGGACACACAAACATACATCCACTGTAGATACAGCAACCATCATAAAATGCAAAATGCACCAAGTGTATATAGCGAACATAACAAACAAATATCCGCTATGCACTTGTGAACATACAATTGTTCACAGCGCATGATGGTGGCAAGACATCCGCTGTGAATACAGTAACATTCCAAAGCGCATGACTATCAATAGTCATCCGTTATATAAATAGTGCAAGTGTATACAGCGTATGCACATAGGTAATTGTCACACCCTCAAAATCCGCGAGCGGGATTTTACCGCGAGGCGCGTGACATACCAGGATCTCAGTCATTAGTTATCAAGAACGACTCTATATGATAAATAAACGAAACCAGAGTTAACGTTTAAAATACTGCGGAAGTGTTTTTAAAACAGAAAACCCAAACACAAGTAGTATGTAAAGAGAATGCGGAAAACATACACGCCCCAAACACAAAAGTTTAATATGAAAAAAATATCCCAAATTTGTAAACAAACAAATGTAGACAACTCAACGATGCTAGTGTGCGTGCTCCTAGGCAACTGGCAACCTTAACCTGAGAATAGCATACTAAACAAGTCAACACATGGTTGGTGAGTTCAAGAGTTTGCGTTAAAATATAAACCAATTAACAGTTTCCAGAGCATAGGTAGTGTATTGCAATAGATAGCTAGTCTATTAACATAAAAATATTAATCATAGTGATTTCGCGATCGAAGCTGACTGTGTTACATTTGTTGCCTCCCGTCACGACTTACCAGGTCGTGACGAATATATGTTAGGACAAAATTGCACCCGTTTGACCTCGAGTCGCACAGGTGGGGCTCGTCAGACCCAGTAGTACTACCCAAAATTTCCCCGCTAGTCAATATTAACAATCCGAAAGTGTGAGGACTTTCCATGGTAAACAACACTATATCAATATTATACACACTCATATATAAAAGCGTTTGTGAACAGTATGCTATCTCCCCCAAAAGAGATTATGTAAAATGAGTGGGGCAAGAACTCACCTGATACGCGCAAGAATTAACTTAGAGCTTAACTTGAAAGAAAGAGGGAAAGACAACCTTCAAAGGTCACCTAGAATACAAGAGTACATAAGCACGTGTACACAGAATCAACATGAAACCCTAAGTGTTCTACAAACCAAGAGACTCAAGGTTTAAGAAATACAAGACACATTTGACCCAGTTGACCCGTTTGACCCGTTGGTGACATTATAGGTGATAACTCGTTAATACTAACACAACAGCATATCATACATGTTCACATACAACTTGATTACATATATCACTTCATTAACCACATGTACTACCTAGATCGTCATACAACTAGATATCATACAAGTCATGCGAAACTCAACTATTATCATGCTCATAACATCCAAAATGTTCATTCTTAATCAATCATCAATCCACAAAAGTCCTAGCTTACCTATATAACTCATACCATGATTTTTCCACTAACAGGCCAAAACAGGTAACAACCCAAATCAACATTCATACAACATAAACAACACATTTAGTCACCCTAGAAACCATCCATGAACACACTAGCATGATCCTAATATCTCAAACATGCTCAAATCATCCAATTCAAGGATTTGCACAATTAAAGTTTCCCTTTTGGGAAAGTTCATCCCAAATTCATCAAACTCACACTACATTCATAAATTCATCAATTATATACCAGTTCAAGTCCATGACAACATCTAAACATGATCAACAACACCTAATCATCATGATTCATCAACTTTCATACCCAAAAGTTACTATCTTTAGTAAGGTATGAACTACAACATGCATTCTTGAATTCCTAACATTAATATCAACCATCTAGCATCTAATCATCATCACAAACACATCCATAACATTCATACATCAACCAATCATCAATTCATGCAAAATAAAGTTACTATTCTTAGTAACCTATGAACCATGAACCAAAATCGAAGCTTTCTTGCATAATCGACGTTAACTAGCATCTATACAATCCAACTAACATAATAGCATCAACAAACAACCAACAACTAACATCAAATTCAGATTTTTGAGTTAGGGTTTCGGCCCTAATGTAATTTCCATAAAAACTTGTAAAAATCCAACCTTTATTGCATACTTGATGTTAATTAACATATAATCTACCCAACAAACACATTAACAACAACAAACAAGCATCAATCGACCATCAATTGCAGAATTCGCATGGAACTTTCGGCCAATCATGAACAATCATCAAATCATATAAAAATCTAACCTTTAAATGTGTAATAGTTTGCAATTGAAGGTTCTAACTTGTTGTATGCCTTGAAATCGATCCAAATTCGAATGTGAATGCTTGTTCTTGGTTGAATTCATGATGGTGAGGGTGAGGGAGTGCAAGTCGAGGCCGAAAGGGTGATTAGGGTTAGGATTTTTTTTTGATTTTGTAACTTAATTAATCATATTTACCCTTTTAACCCTTATAATTTGTATTTTATAAAAATTAGGCTTTTTGAATAGTTTTTAAATATTTTTTAACTACTAAACACAATTATTATTAATCACAAATAACAATCATGCATAATTCCCATTTATCACAAAACACATGAAATAAATATGCACGTTTCCACGTTACGCGATAAAATTCACAATAAACATTTAAATCACATAATCACAACTAATAATCAACATAGAAATTATTGTTTAACATTATTAATTATTATCAATTTAACATTACTGATTATTGTTAAGTCACCAACGTTCAACGACAACTAGTGTGTGCTCCCGACACGTGTATGCAAGACTTAACGGAACAAACGGAGTTTGGTAACGGAAAATTACCGGATGTCACAGTAATCATAAACTGTAAACATTCACAAATCATTTTCAAGTGTCCATAGCGCATGAACAAATGTTCATCCGCTGTGAACAATCAAAAATCATTCAAGGGTCCACAGCGCATGAACAAATGTTCATCCGTTGTGAACAAACAAACCATTTCAATAACATACAATCTTGCAATCAAACAGTTTAAGAGATAACACACAATCAGTACAATCTTTCATATCAAACTCACATACACATTTTCCTAACAAACAAATCATTAACAAGCACCAACTAACACACATTTTTTTAATAAACAAAACATTAACAAGCAATTATTAAATTGATGGCAACATCATCCTTAGGGGGAGTATTGTTGGACTCAACAAGTGCATTAATGGATTAATGCTTTAAAGGATGATGCTTGCCATAATCAAACATATAATAAACATACAATTAGATGTGGGTATTCATCAATACATGCCTATGTGCAGAGGTGCTCCTTTACCTCTTTTGGGATGTCTGATATTTTATCTTCAATATCTACCATAAGGGCATGATCTGGAGATGGAATTTCAGCCTCATACAGGCTCCAGTCACATTCACCATCTTGTTTGATTATCATTGCCGAAGATTTTGAATGTTGATTTGGACTGTACTGTGTGATTTGTGGTGGGCTTGGTGCAGCTGGAATGCTGATTGGAGGTGGCACCTATTTGTTAGAATGATAACCACTGGATGTTTGTGCCAGATATGTGTTTCTATCAACTCTTGGCTGTTGACATTCTCTTGAAAAGTGTCCATAGAGTTGACAATTATAGCATCTCACCTTTGATTTATCAAAACCAATCTTGGTTTTCTTATCCATGCTCAACCCATGATTTCTTTGCAAAAATCGTTTTGATCTATAGGCAATCATTGCCATAGACCATTGAAGATCCATCTCTTCAACCATGTCTGGTGGGAGCTCATCATTGTCTTTCTAAATGATCTATGATGGTGTTAGACTTGCACCTAAAAATGCTTCAAAGCTTGTAGAAAAGGCTGCATAAGCTGCCTTTTGCTCTTCACTTTGCAGGATTATAGTAAGAGCATCCATTGGCTTTTCAAGTCTATGTATGTTGTTGGTTTGAGGTTTTGGCTGTTTGTTTGAGCTAGAGGTATGTGGATATTTTTTACTCTGAGGTGTTCCTTCATGTGAAGCATGCACACTAGTATTTTTAGACTTATGATTGTTGCTGGATGATTCATGTGCTGAGAAGAATGATGTATCACTGGAGTCCAAAACTTCTTCATCTTCTTCTTCTCCAGTGCTTGTCAAAAATGTACTGTCTGTTTGTTGTGGTTCTTTGAATTTGTAAGCCTTTACATGTCTGATGTGATTGTTATTTTTGGATTTTTCATCCATTTGCAGAGCTTTAACCTTGGCTATCAGAGAGTCAAGGGATAGGGCTTCCAAATCCAATGTTGCCTTCATCAAGGATACTGACCGAGTCCAACTCTCAGACAGCATGTGCAACATCTTCTTGTTGATTTCTACAACTTAATATTTCAGTCCATATATAATAATTTCATTTACTAACTGGACATATCTATGTAGCTGTTGTGGGATAGATTCTCCCAGAGTATGATGGAAAGTTTCATATTGGGTCCTCAATTTTCTTTCTTGATTTCCATTATTTCTTCACTTTCTTCACACATTGTGTGAAGTACTATCCATAATTCATGAGCTATTTTGAAATTTTCAACTCGAGTTAAAATTTCAAAAGGCAATGTCATGGCTAGTATACTGTATGCCTTCATGTCTGTTTTGACCCTCTTGAGGTCATCACCAGCTATGTTTTTCAATCTAACTTAATGTTTTAAGTTAAATTTGTTTGTTTTATTTTAGTTTGGTGCTAAATTTGCTTAATCCTAAGGTCTCTAGGATTTGTTGGTTGTTGATTAACCCTTTTTAATTAGATTTACCAAATAAAGAAAATTAATTAATTAATTAAAATCCAATGATATGTCACTTTCAAATCCAATGACAAGAAACGAATATTTTGTGAAAGGAATGTCAACTTTTTAATGATGTCAGTCAAATAAAGTCAAAACCCTAAAAACACAAAAATTATTTTTAATAGTTACCTTTTTGGATCAAAAAGTAACTTTTTCAAAAATTTCAAAAGAAGATTATATTTTTTCTTTGATTTTTCTGATGAACCAACACAATCACCGTAAAGGTTATGAATGATCAAACCTAGGGTTTATTCTAGGGTTTTTGGTGGCGGTTATGCTGTTCTTCATAGAATCAATAATCGGTTTGTTGATTGAAGAACAAAAACCTGATTCAAGTGAGTTTTTAACTAGAATATGATGATTTTAAACACTTTGAATGATTCAAAATGTTCAAAATTATGTGTGTTTGATGAAAATTTGATGAAACAGTACTCGAATGACTGTTTTATCAAAAACCCTTAAATCGATAAGGTTTTTCAGGTAATGAGATGATTCTGTTTTGAAAACAGTGTTTGAATGATGAAAATGTATAGAACAATACCCCTGTATTTTTATATCAAAAAACCCTTTAAATCCGATGAGGATTTAGGAGAGTTTTTGTGATGAACACGTTTGAAACTCATGTATGAATGCTGATTTGAGCTTTAAAACCACAGAAACTTCTTCACAATGCACAAAAACATATTAAGAAATCATGTTTTTTTTAAGTACTTGATGAATGTTAAGAGTAGATGAAGGTTGTTGTGATGTATTTTCAGGTCGTAAATGTATGGTTTGAAGCTAATGAACCGCTGATATCATCTTGTTGATTGAGAGGATCAAAAATCAATGTATGATTTGAGCCAAAGCTCTGATACCACCGGATGAAATCAACCTTTCTATGTGAATGAATGTTTGCTATTAAGAATGAACAACAAAAACAAACACTGGTTGATTTCTCCCAAGGATCTTTTCTAATCTCTCAATCAACAAACATGAACCACGGTGCGGAAACCCATGATAGATGCTATGATATCAGTGTGTGTATGTTGTGTGTGATTGTATGATTGCTAGTGCTTGGATGATAATATCTGTTTGATTGATTGATTATTCAAAAGCTTACAAAGGATTAGGGTAGTATGCTATTTATAGCCTATACAAAGAGCTATATACAATTATTGAACTACCCTTATGTAAACGAATATTACATAAATAATCCTAATTCTACAAGCTATCCGCTGTGATGATTGGTCGTCCGCTGTGGACGTTTTGGTCATCCGCTGTGGAAGAAGATAACTTGTCCGCTGTGATTTGGATGCTGTCTACTGTGAAGTGTTTGCATTGTTTATTGTGCGCTGTGGGATGTTCATCCACTGTGGATGAACATCTGCTGTGGAGTGTTGATTGTTGTCAGCTATGGAATGTTCATCCGCTATGGATGAACATCCGCTGTGGAATGTTCATCCGCTGTGGATGAACATCTGCTGTGGATTTGTATCCACTGTCAGTTGTTCATCCGCTATGGGATGTCTTCATCCGCTGCACACACTTAGACTTAAATCTTCTTCCGCTGCATGTTGACCTTCATCTGCTGTGAACTGCTTCTCATCCACTATGGATACTTGTCAAAAACTTCTTTTATCTACAATTCTGAAAAAGAAATTTAAACAAATATTAGTGTTTGTTGTGAATGATAATGATGCTAATGTGTTAGTAAATGATTGTTTGGATGTTAGAACACATTATGTTTGTTATATGTTTGATTATGGCAAGCATCATCCTTTAAAGCATTAATCCATTAATGCACTTGTTGAGTCCAACAATCATCAAAACATCAAAATCTACTGTAATCGATTCATAATTAATGAAAATCAATTGAATCAAACTTGTTTATCGCTTTACTTTATATTATTTTCATTTCTATTATCTTTTGTTCATCAATTTGTGTTGCAATTTCATTTCTAAAACAATTAATTAGACATCGAGTCATGATAATTCCACGATCATCATTCGTTTAATCAAATTGATAATGCCTATTTCGATCCTTGGATTCATAGTTCATCACACTAGCCACCATCCATCAACATCTGAGGCTGGATGATGAATAAGGTGAGCTGTCCTTTCCAAAAGAGGTAGTCAACGGCTTATTCCAGCTGATGGGTTATGATGGTTACTTTTCAGTCAAGACCTTCAGGAAAGGGAAGGTCTCCTCTCAATGGAAGTACCTCCTCTATGTTGTAATCCACTCATTATCTAACAAACATGGAGGTTGGGATCTAGTTCCTGAAGACCTTTCCAATATAGTCCATGGAATGGTCCATTGGATCAAGTTCAGGTATTCATAATTTTTCTATACAAATTTACTTGCTAACTTAGATTCCTTAGGATAATACATTTTCCCCAGATATGTCCAGCACATTCTCAATTATGAACTGGGCTCACAGTTGTATGAGAATAAGTAATGTTCTAAAATTGGGAGTTGGGACAGATAAAACAATACATCTTTAAGATAATAAGGAAAACCACAGTTGGTTTTTCCGGGGTAGAAATAACCCTTGTCCTAAAAATGTTAGAGCTCCCTACACAAGGTGACAACTTGGCTGTCCCAACCAATGTTGAACCCACATCTTCTTCATCTTCAACACCCCTACAGCCACAAATTCCCATCACCTACCAAAGAAAATCCAAACAAACCCCTACTCAGTCTATTTATATTGAGCTGGCCCCCATATACTTACCCATGCAGGAGTTTGTTGAACTAAGAGGCCCCAATTCCCCTAAGGAGTAGACCACTCCCATTCCTTCTATGATTTGTGATTAAGTTCCTCATGCTCAGCCTGATGTGCTCATTACCCTAGCCTCAGGCCTTCATCCTGATTCTCAAAACTCAGATGGACAATATTCAGGGGAAAGCTACCATCCCCAGCCTTTGGACCTCAACTAACCAATCCGCAACCTAGAATTCTAAGATGATAAGGATATGGGATTCAGTGAGTATCATAAGTCTATATTCTCCTCCCCTGCTTAAGGAGAGATGAGTGCTCCTCCTAGTCCCATAGCTAGCCCATATCATCCACCCATGACTGATGTGTCCATACGAAAGAGGCTCTCACTTCTACAAGTGATTACATCTTTAAGACCTTAACCATGATAGCTCGTATCCTTATCACTTCTTATGAAGCTATCATTAAGCAGGGAAATCCAGAGGCCATGAAACAATATCTGGTGGTTAGGGAGATGTAGGAACCTCTAAAGTTAAGAGGCTAATGCAACCAAAAGATACCAAAACAACCAAGTCTTCCAACATGCACTTCGGAACAAAGGTGAACTAGCTTCGGAAGTTTTACACACTCAAGAAAAATGCTAAGTGTAAAATCTTCCGAAGCCAAAGTTTAGAAGAAACTGTTGTGGAAGCTTTACACTGAACTTGGAAAATATTCTAAGTGTAAAGTCTTCCGAAGCCAAAGACTCAACTTTTCCGAATGTAAAAGATGAAGTCTTCCGAAGCTCTCAAGACAAAGTCTTCCGAAGCTGTTTAAAGACAAGACTGATTTTCCTCTGAAGAGAGAAAAAAGATACGTTTTCCATCAACTTTCTCATAAAACAACCTACATTCCCGCTGCATGCTCTGGTAGTTCACCTGCTATCACTAGTTGGTGAAACTTCCATACTTTATGATAAAGTAGATAAGGTCTTCGCCTGCAAGTTTCTGTTTTTGTTCCTTCTTGGCTTTTTGTAATAGGAAACTCAGTGAGCTATGGCTTGTCATAGTCACTAGTCGAAAGGCAATCTGCCTTTTGACTTTTGGCTGATCTTGTTGTCTAGATTAGTCACTTCCAACTGTCTTTTTGCATATTGATAGTTATAGGATGTAGTATAAGTAGTCTCCGGTTCTTGTATTTAAAATATACTTGTACAACACTTGTAATAGAACTAGAGAAACAATATACAACTTCCTTGAAAACTTTATCTTGTGCTCTTGTTCTTGCTTTACTTGTGTTTATCTTGTATCTTCAGTAAAGGTTCATAATTCCCTATTTGAACTGTTAAGTGATCTTAAGATTCTCCTAAGTGTGTTAACTAAGTACAAGCTTAAGTACCCTTTAACGGTCCTGCATTTGGTATCAGAGCATTCCAGGCTCTTGATTGTAAGATCTCACCATCTTCAAAATCCTCTTAGTTACACACATCATTTAACTCTTCAAATGGCAGCTATCTCTAAAGCTGATATGGAAACTGTAACCATGACAAAGTTCCCACTGATCACTCCTGAGGATTTTGACACTTGGTGTCAAAGAATGGAAGGCTTTATCAAGTCTCAAGATTCCAGGATGTGGGAATCCGTTGTCAATGGACCTCATGTACCATGCACCTCTTTAGTTGCTGCTAGTGGTGGCATGATACCAAAGAAGAGGGCTGACTTTTCTGATGAAGACTGGAAAAGAATTGATGTTGATCAGAAAGACATGACAACTCTCCAAACTGCTCTTCCAAACTCCATCTATAGAGGTTTCAAGAAGTGCAAGATCGGTAAACAGCTATGGGATGCACTGAAACTGATGTATGAGGGTTCAAATGAAGCCAAGGAGAACAAAAAGAATCTCCTGAGGTAGCAGTTTGAAAACTTCACCTTCAAGACAGGTGAGACCATGACTCAACAATACTTCAGGTATGTTGAGATTGTGGATACTCTGGCTGATGTTGGGTTAACAATTAAGAACATGGATATTGTAAGAAAGTTCATGTCCTCTTTTCTCAGACAATGGACACACTACTGTGTGGTCATTAAGAGGACTGAAAACCTCAAGACCCTTACTCTCACTGAGTTGTATGGGATACTTAGTGGATACCAGATGGAGATGAACATGCAAAATTCATCTGGTAACTCCAACATTCACCAGAGTTCAGCCTTTCATATGGTTGAAAGGGATAGCAGAGAACCACAGCATCATCTCATCTGCTACCCTGAAAATTCATAAAAGGGTCCTTTCATCACCTTTCCAGAGACACCCAGAGAGAGCTACATCCAAGGAAGTCCCTTCCAAGAGACAAGTTCTTCTCAAGCTTTTGTCTCCACTGATGAAAGTACAGGCAACTTTCTTTTCACTCTTAAAGACCTGGACTGTATCCATCCAGATGATCTGGAGTACATAGAGATAGTCCAGTAAATGGCTCTTCTCACTCACAGAGCCCAGAAGTTCTACAAAAGGACTGGAAGAAGGTTTCCTAGCAATGCTGGCAGTGGCAAGTTTGGGCTGGACAAGAGCAAAGTCAAGTGTTACAACTGTAACCAGATGGGACACTTTGTTAGAGAATGCAAGGCACCTAAGTCAAACGGTGGCCAAGCTTCATCCAGGCCAAACTACACTGAAGGAGGGAACCAGAATGAGAGGCCAAGACAGCAAGCTACAGTTGCTGTTGAAGAAGGAGGCTTTGACTGGAGCTTTCAAGCTAAAGATAGATCTCCAAACCAAGCACTCATGGCTGATCATGATGAAGCCAAGGTACTTGAACATCTTTACTCTCCTGAATGTATTGCTAAAGTAAATAGATACAGGTCTTACAACTTGGAAATGAGATCTGATATTGAGTCTTTAAATATTTTAAAAGCTGATTTTAAAAGAGCTAAAAATGACTATAAACTTAAGATAGAAGATCTAGAGAAAACAGTTTCAACTCTTAAACATGAGCAGACAAACTACATGACTCAAATTAAGAATCTCATTACCAAGTTGACTAAATGCCAGGCTGAGCTTGTGATCAGCAAAGCCAGGGTAGAAAAATGTGTTCTTGAAGAAGAAACCTTCAAGAACATGATATCCTCATCTCTACATGCAAAAGTGTGTTATCAGAATAAGCAGGGACTGGGATCTAGTGAGATAGCTCCTCCACACACTCTACTATTAGTCAGATCTCCTAGGTGTGGAACTGGTCAAGATGAGCTGCAATCCATAGACCCTAGTGATAAATACGATGAAAAGGAGAAGGTGAGGGATGACTCTGATATGTGTGAAGAGTGTTAATCCAAAAAGGGTCACCATGCTCCTAAGGAGGAAAAAGAAGTTGGTTTGAGCAAAACCAAGAGAAAGAACTTGATCAGAAGAGCAAAGAGAACATCCAGAAAAGCTCAAGAGATCAAGACCACCTTTGATCCCAAACAGAAACAAGTATTTATCTCTACAGGGTTCAAGGTGTTGAAAGCTGAAGATCCTGTCAAGAATTCTAGTACCAAGAGTTCTTCTTCAGCTTCGACTCACTCCAGCAACAACAAGAAGACTTATCAGCTGTGTGTCACTACTACATAGCTTGAACCATCCATTTCAAAGAGCAAGCTTCACCCTAAGAAGCCTGCTGCATCATCTGAAAAGGTGGAGAAAGAAAAGGAAAGTGTTCAAGCTCAGTCTTCTTTGGGAAAGAAGACTCTCAGAAGGAAAGAATTGGATTGTGTTATGTGTGGTAGTACTTCACATCTGGCTAAGGATTGTCAATACAATCCCAAGAGTACTATCCACATGATCAAGAAGAAAACTTATGAGAAGAAGAAGAAACAAACAGCTTCAGAAGGAAAATCTATTTCCTTCGGAAGCTCCAAAATGAAGAAGAAGGCAAGTAGGAAATTGCCTTCGAAAGAAAAGTTGGTCTCGAAAGAAAGGAATGCTTCCGAAGCACTGAAGCTTGCTGCAGTGAAAGCAAGACCTTCCGAAGGATCCACCTCCAAAGCTTCTGAAGCTATAAAAGCTTTCGAAGTAGTGAAGGTCAAGCCCAATCTTCTAAAGGTGGAGTGGAAGATGAAGGAAGACCTTGAGACTGAAAGCTCCTCTTCAGCAATAGCAAATGATCCTCAAATCTTGAACATAGGATCACTTACTGTTTCATTGCCTTCATCTGAACTTTATAAGCCCAAGACCAATGAGGCTTGGGTTTCCAAATGTAACTAAATCATCTCTTTTGTGCAGGGACAGCCAAAGGCAAACAGAAATGTGTGGATCATTGATAGTGGTTGCTCGAGGCACATGACAGGCAATGAGTCCCTACTTCAAAACTTTGAAAGAATTGATGGAGGACCAGTTGATTTTGGAGGAGATGCAGGAGGTTACATTACTGGTAAGGGCATGGTCTCAAATGGTAAGCTCAGCATTAAGAAGGTAAACTTTGTAAGGGAGCTTGGATACAATCTTTTGAGTGTGTCCTAATTTTGTGACCAAAAACATCACATGCTTTTTACTGAGTATGAATGCATTGTTCTTAAGCTCGGGGTTGACATTCCTCAAGAGCATATTTTGCACAGAGCCCCCAGGAAAGGGAACATGTACAAGATGGACTTGCAGCAAACATCTCCCTCTGGAGAAATTTCTTGCTTTCTATCTAAAGCAAATAGTGATGAGTCTTTCCTTTGGCATAAAAGAATGTGCCATGTAAACTTTAAGAACATGAATAAACTGATTAAGAATGATTTGGTAACTGGAATGCCAAAGAAAGAGTTTACAAGTGATGACCACTGTGTTGCATGCCTGAAGGGGATACAACACAAAGTGTCTCACAAGCCAAAGGAAATTAACTCTATCACTACTCTCCTACACTTGTTACATATGGATCTATTTGCCCCCAATAGTGTAATGAGTTTAGGAAGGACCTCATACTGTTTGGTGATCACAGATGACTTCACAAGATTTACTTGGGTGTTTTTCCTTAGAACTAAGGATGAAACTCCTAAAATCTTAAAGAATTTCATTCTGAAAATTGAGAATCAATCTGATCACAAGGTCAAAAACATAAGATGTGATCAAGGAACCGAATTCAAAAACCAAATCCTTGATACTTTTTGTGATGAAAAGGGTATTTGAAGACAATACAGTGCTCCCAGGACTCCTCAGCAAAATGGTGTTGCTGAGAGGAGAAACAGGACACTTATTGAAGCTGCAAGAACCATGTTGTCTGACTCTACGCTGCCCATCACCTTCTGGGAAGAGGTTGTCAACACAGCCTGCTATGTGCAAAACAAAGTTTTGGTAGTTAAGACACATGTTAAGACTCCTTATGAACTGTGGCACAAAAGTAGACCATTCATTGGTTTTCTCAGAACATTTGGATGTCCTTGCACCATCTTGAATACCAAAGATTAAATAGCCAAGTTTGCTGAGAAATCAGATGATGGATACTTTGTTGGGTACTCTTCTCAAGCTAAGGCTTATATAGTATACAATCTTAGAACTAGAATCATTGAGGAGTCAGCCAATGTGACTTTCAATGAACACACACCCTGTGTAAAAGGTTCTGGTCCAAATTGGCTGTTTGATCTTGAATTAGTTACCAACTGTTTTAACAAATCTTGTGAGAATGTTTCAGGATCTACAGAATTTCTCAAATTTAGATCTGTCTAACCAACTTGCTATGATCCCTCAACTGCAGATCCACAAGTCACATCCTTCCACAAACATCATCGAAAATGTTGACTCAGGGGTAAGAACAAGACAACTAGCTCATGATAGCCATGTTTGTCTACATTCTTATTTCTTATCCCAGATAGAGCCGAAGAAGGTTGATGAAGCTTTGAAGGATAGAAGCTGGATTGAAGCTATGCAAGATGAGCTGTTTCAAATCAGAAGACAGAAGGTTTAGAACTTATGTCCTCTTCCTCAAGAGAAGAATGTCATAGGAACCAAATGGGTATTCAGGAACAAGAAAGATGATAGAGGGATCATCATCAAGAACAAGGCTAGACTGGTTGTTCAAGGATACACTCAAGAAGAAGGAATTGATTACACTTATGTCTTTGCTCCAGTTGCAAGACTTGAAGCCGTAAGAATATTTCTGGCTTATGCTGCATCTAAGGATTTCAAGGTCTACCAGCTTGATGTGAAGTGTACTTTTCTTTATGGGGTGATTGATGAAGAAGTTTATATTAAACAACCACCTAGCTTTGCAGACCCAGATCATCCTGATTATGTCTGCATGCTTGATAAAGCCCTTGATGGACTGCATCAAGCTCCAAGAAAGTGGTTTGAGACAATATCAACATACCTCTGTCAACATGGATACAAAAGAGGTTCTATTGATGGGACTTTCTTCATCAAAGAAACATGGAATGACACAATGCTAGTTCAAATATATGTAGATGACATCATCTTTGGTTCAACTAATCCAAAGCTCTGCAAAGACTTTGAGATGTTGATGAAGAATAGATTTGAAATGAGTGCCATGGGGGAACTTAGTTTCTTTCTAGGAATTCAAGTGAAGCAGGTTGAAGATGGCATCTTTATTAGTGAGTCAAAGTATGTACTGGACATACTTACAAGATTCAAGATGACTGACTGTAAGGTTGCAAAGACACCCATAGCCAGAAACCACTCCCTTGGTCCTGATCTTGAGGGGGAGTGTGTTGATGAACATCTCTATTGGGCTATGATTGGGTCACTTATGTATCTTACTGCTAGCAGGCCTGATATCATGTTTGCCACATGCATATGTGCAAGATATCAAGCCAACCCCAAGATGTCACACCTAATCACTGTCAAAAGAATCCTTAGATATCTTAAAGGTGCTCCAAATCTAGGCCTTTGGTATCCAAAGAATTTAGACTTCAATTTGTATGCTTATACAGATAGTGATTATAGTGGCTACAACATGACTGCAAAGTCCACATCTGGGGGGTGTCAATTCCTGGGTGGAAGGATAGTCTCTTGGCAATGTAAGAAGCAATCCTGTGTGTCTGCATCAACTGCTGAAGTTGAATACATCGCTGCTGCCAGCTGCTATGCTCTAGTGCTTTGGATTCAGAATCAGATGCTAGACTATGGGTTCAATTTCAAAGAGACTCCCATTCATATAGACAACAACAGTGCCATCTCCTTACAGAGAATCCTATGCAGCACTCAAGGATCAAACACATCAACATCAGGTATCATCTAATTAGGGATAATTTTGAAAAGGGATTGATAAAACTAATCAAAGTTAACACAAATGAACACTATGCCGATCTGTTCACAAAAGCGTTTGATGAACAGAGATTTAAATATCTTGTATCAGCTATTGGGATGATTAACTTTGAGAAGATTTTTCTTAATAACTTAATCAATATTATATCTTAAAACTGTGTTCTAGGTTGTTTATGAGATCACTTCATAAGCCCAGTTCTCTTTGGAAGAAAAACGAATTTTTAAAATGATATCTCTTAGAATGATGAAAGTTTACCTTCGGAAGAAGCAAAAGTTGCCTTCGGAAGAAATTCATGTCTAAATCATTTAAATAGCTTATCTGAGATTTACCTTCAGAAGAAATTCTTGAAGTATCTTCCGAAGCTTAAATTTTGGTATAAGTACTTAAATGCATTTTAGGAACAAATTTTTCGGAAAGCAATTTAGTCTCGGAAAACTCATTTATTTCTTCCAAAGCCAAAATTTTCAAAACTCTTTGAAGTATTTTCCGAAGCAAAATTGCTTTTGGAAGCTTTGATTGCAAAGCTTCCGAAACCAAAATTGCCTTCGGAAGCTTTTTCTACTTCCAAGAAAACTAACTTTTTGGGCGCCTTTTTCAGAAGTAGGACCCACTTGCGGATTTCAAAGTTTATCTTTTTGTCATAACTTTGTCTCAAATCCAGAGTATATCTTTCCAAACGGTTCTATTTCATCTCACTTCTCTCATTGTTTCTTAACCTAAAATTACCCCCAATTTCATCTTCTTCTTCTTTCCTTCACTAAAAAGCTTCTTCAAATGGCCAATCTTGATCGTCGTAACTACCCTGATTTCACCATGCACCTACACTGGCAACACAATCAAGTTGCTCTGTTAAACTTTGAGAAGGATCCAAGCTTCTCAGACGTGTGTAGGTATCTTTCTTTGTCTCACTACTTCACCTCCCTTACAATCGATCCTCCTCTCTATGATGATAAATTTAGATTCTTTAGAATATTACATGTTCCCCCGGTATGTTCAACACATTCTCAACTGCGAATTGGGACCACAGTTGAGGGGAACAGGTAATGTTCTTAAACTTGCACATATGAAGCCTGACATTTTCAAGATATTGAAAAAGCCTACTGTTGGGTTCTCAGGGGTAGAAACAGCCCTTGTCCCGAAAATGATTGAGCTTATTGCTCAAGGTGACATCCTAGCAGCCCCAGCTAGTGGTGAACCAACACCCTCTACCTCTCACCCACCTCAAATACAACCCACCATCAAATTCACTAACCAAAGAAAATCCAAGCGAACCCCTACACTTGCTACTGAGCATGTGCAGGCCCCCATATCACAACCCATACAGGAGGAAGTGAAATCTTGAGCTCCCACTTCCCCTAAGGAGCAGACCACTCCTATCTTTCAAACAATCAGTGCTGAGGTTCCTCATGCTCAGCCTGATGAGCTCACACTCCACAAACAGCCTTAAGCCATCACTTGAGTCTCAACACTCTAGTGATCAACCTTCAGGGGAAAGCTACCATCCCCAGCCTCTTGATCTCAACCGCCCCATACCCAGCGTTGACTTCTACTCTGATGAAGATTTGGGTTTCAGTGAGTACCATGACTCTCCCCTCTCTACCCACACTCAAGGGGAGATGAGTACTCCTACTTCACCCATGTCTAGCCCACATCAGACACCCCAAACTATGGTAGATCTTCCTATGATTGTCCAGGAGATCCATGTGGAAGAGGCTCTCATTGTTGCCAGTGATTACATCTTTAACATGGCAACCCAGCCTCTTGTCACTATCATTGGGCAGGGGAAATCCAGAAGCCAAGAACCCTACGCTGGTGGTGAAGGAGCAGACCTCGGTTTACCTCCTTCATCCCCCAATGATTCTTCAACTGAAGATGAGGGGAGTCTGAAACTCAGGGTGCACCAACTCGAAGACATCTGCACCCGACTGGTTTCACAGATAGCTTACCTTGAATCACAGGTGACTATCTTGCAAAGGAGGGTCCATGACCAGCAACTTGAGATCACCGATCTCAAGGGCCAGTTAGCTGAGAGATCTATAGGACAAGCTCATCCGAGTCCACAAGAACCTGTGGATGTTATGGATCACTTCCCCAGCACACCTATGCATGAGGGTGATGCTACCAAAAAGGGGGAGGAAGTTCTGACAGCCATAGAACCTAGGAGTTCTTCCTCAAGTATGGACATACAGGACTCACCATCCTATCTTGCAGTTGTCCATACTCAGCAGCCTCCTCTAGACAGTGATCTGGAACTGCTCATTCAACAACTGTTTGAGGAGGGAGTACCAAGAACAATGTCTGCCCCATCTGAGAACCCAATCTGGGGTTGGGGGTATGACAATAATAGGAAAGCTCTTGTGATCTCTTGAGCTCAGGGTCAACAAGAAATTCTCAACATCTCCACCCTGAGTTTCTATGAGAGAATAAACTTGGTATATCTGGCACTTGTCAACCTAAGCAATAACAGACTAGCTGTCAGATTAGCCAATCAGATTCAAGACTGGGTGCTGGCAGAATTCAAAAGGAGAACTTCATTATATAGACAGAGGCTAGCAGTTGAAGCCTTTGGTCAACTGGATGTTGAGGTAGACCCCAAGATTAGCTTCGAAGGGAACGTCTTGACTGAAGGCCCAGAGGTTGAGACTATGAACCTTGAGACAAGATCTCCTCCAGCACCCCATACCCTCCATGAGGCACCAGCTGGTGATGGTGCTTCACAACCTCTCTCTAGCCAAAGCTTGACTGTTGAATCAAGCAATAAAGGCCAAAGCTCTCCTCAGACTGAGTCATCAAGATCTGCAATTGACGAAGGCAAAAAGAAGATGACTCCTGAAGAGATTGAAGAAGAAAAGAGAGAGAGGAAGAGGAAGCTGAGGGGAGAGAGTTCAAGTGGTTCCCCAGGATTCATGCAAGCTGCAATTCTTGCTGCCCCTGTACCAAACACTCAAGAAGATGAATTAAGGTCAGCCAGGCTCAACTATCTGGGGACCAGGAACTACAACATAGATGAACTCATCTCTCTCCCCTTAGAGGAATTAAATGAACTGGCTGACATTGAATTCTCAAAGGAGAGGAAGGAAGCAGAGGATGCAGCCTTGACCCTCAAACACAAGGAAGAAATAAGGAGAAAAAGGCTTTACAAGAACATTCCTGTCCTCTCCCTAGTTCAAGAAAGCCTTGAGTCAGAGACTGTGGCTGCTGAACAACCTTAGGTAGTTGATGAAGAAGAAAGATTAAAAATGATCAACTACCTGAGTGCCACATGTCTCTATCAGGCACCTGCACTCCTTCCCTTGCCTTATGATTATATATTATTTGAATACAATAAGCAGCTGAAAGAGCAAGCCAAGAAAGAAAGGCAAGCTGCAAAGAATAGGCAAAGGGAAGAAGCTGCAAAATCAATAGCCATCATCCAGAAATGTCAGAAAAAGTATGCAGATAGGCAGAGGATGATGAGCTTCTTGAAGCTGTCTGGGTTATCCGGAAGGAGGCTTGGTCCCATCTCTCTATCCACAATGGATGAGCACATACGGGTGATCAAGCAAAAGATAAAAAGGGGAGAGCTTGTGGACCTTCATTCATCAACAAGTCAAGCTCAAGCTGAAGTTGAGGTAAAGGTGGAACCTACAAAGACAACACCATCTGCACCTGAAGCTGCATAACAGCCAACTTCATCTTCTAACCCACAGCAGGGTTCTCCTCCCTCTCCTTCTGAAACTGGGAGAGAGGAGATCCCAACTGAGAGGGAATCCACTGAAGAACCTGGTACTGAAGACCAACCATCTCAGTTAAAATCATCAGGGAAGAAAAAGAGGATGGCCAAAAGAAGATCATCTTCAAAAAAGAAAAGAAGAAAGGCATCCTCCTCCCAACCTTAGGATGGTCAGAACATCCTGAGGAAGTGCATGAAGAGGACTCTCAACCAACTCCTATCATAGTAGAATTAGAAGACAAATTCTATCTTGGACTTTTGCTGAAGTCTAGACCGATGGTATGTCACTAAAGATCAGGGAGAACAACATGTCTACTTCATAAGTGACATGCTTGAACTCCCTCTGCATGATCTCTATGACATGACAAGGTACTTCATGAGTCTAAAGAATCCATATCTACTGATGAAGAAAGAAATTTTGAAGATCCTCATATGGACTATCCCAGACTGAAGAACCTCTCTGTTTTGGTAGCATCAGCCTAGGGGGAGTTTGTAGGAACCTCTGAAGTTAAGAGGCTGATGCAACCAAAAGAAACCATAACAACCAAGTCTTCCAACATGCACTTCAGAACAAAGGTGAACTAGATTCGGAAGTTTTACACACTCAAGAAAAATGCTAAGTGTAAAATCTTCTGAAGCCAAAGTTCAGAAGAAACTACTGCTAAAGCTTTACACTAAACTTAGAAAATATTCTAAGTGTAAAGTCTTCCGAAGCCAAAGGCTCAATTCTTCCGAAGGTAAAAGATGAAGTCTTCTGAAGCTCTCAAGACAAAGTCTTTCGAAGCTATTTAAAGACAAGACTGATTTTCCTCTGAAGAGAGAGAAAAGATACCTTTTCCATCAACTTTATCATAAAGCAACCTACTTTCCGCTGCACGCTCTGGTAGTTCACCTGCTATCACTAGTTGGTGAAACTTCCATACTTTATGATAAAGTAGATAAGGTCTTCGCCTGCAAGTTTCTGTTTTTGTTCATTCTTGGCTTTTTGTAATAGAAAAGTCAGTGAGCTATGGCTTGTCATAGTCACTAGTCAAAAGGTAATCTGCCTTTTGACTTTAGGCTGATCTTGTTGTCTAGATTAGTCACTTTCAACTGTCTTTTTGCATATTGATGGTTTTAGGATGTAGTATAATTAGTCTTCGGTTCTTGTATTTAAAATATATTTGTACAACACTTGTAATAGAACTAGAGAAACAATATACAACTTCCTTGAAAACTTTATCTTATAATCTTGTTCTTGTTTTACTTGTGTTTATCTTGTGTATTCAGTAAAGGTTCACAGTTCCCTATTTGAATTGTTAAGTGATCTTAAGATCCTCCTATGTGTGTTAACTAAGTTCAAGCTTAAGTACCCTTTAACGGTCCTGCAGGAGATGATTTTGGCCATGTGGCCAAGTGAGGGACACATACTTCATCACAAGATCAGTTGTTGAAATGGCAGTTTACTTAGGAAATCAACTTATTTGCTTTAACAGATTTTAGATAGCTAACATAACTAGATTAAGGCTCAGGAACATCAGCAATAACTCTGAGGCAAAGGAAGTAGAGAAGGTGTTGATGTGAATTTACAAGTCGTATCTAGAAAAGTCAAAGTAGGCTTAAAAATAAAGATGTGAGATAAATGAGTCCGAAACTATAGAAGCCACCCCATCTATCGATCCTGCACCTAACACTCAACAACAATCATCTCCTCCTACCACACAAATTGTTCAAACTTCTAAGCATGTATCACCATCAATCCAACAAGCTCCTCAAGCAGTTGAATCTCTAATACAAACATAGTTTGATCAATCGAAAGATGAAGTGGTCATCACTATAGCTTTCAAAAGAACAAGAAGAGACTGGGACAATCCTAACAAGCTGGTGAAGAAGAACTGTTAGAATCTGACCAAGACAAGAACTTAAAAGGTGATGGTACAATCATAATCGACTAGGGATATGATTTGAAGGCTGAAAGGTACTTCATTGAAAGAATATGAAGGTATGCCTGACAAGTACGAATCAATGACATCTATTCTAATGATCAAGATTAGAAATGGAGTTAAAGCAAAACTAAGTGGAGATAAAGAAGAAGGATGTTATACATGTAACACCATTGAGCATTCATGATCCAATCACCCATTAAAGTTATAATTCCTCAACCAACACCTTCTATCTAACTTTTTCCAGTGCCAGCAAGACTAAAATCAAAGAGTATGATCTCTTTAGACTATCTCAGCATCACATGAAGGATTTTATAAGTCTACCTCTTGAAAACCCCTTAAGAGTTAGAAGAGGATACATATATGAGTTGCTGCTGATAAGGATGCTTGAATAATTAGAAAGAATTTTAGTAGCATCATCCTAAGGGGAATTTGTTGATCCATGAAGATAAGGAAGCTACTAAAAACTCAAATATTTAGCACCGGCTGTCATCTGCTAAAATCTGTCAAGTGTTGAATTACTGGTTAGGACTCACCCTGATGAGCTGCTGATTGACTGCTGCTGATCGGCACTTAAGTTGATGAGCTGTTGATTGACTGTTACACTAGACAATACATTTGTACCATAGTACATTGGTGGCTGTAATGGTTTTTCTTTTAGAGACAACATTGTACTGCCAAGTGTGATTTATTCTTAGTGTTTAGCTTTCTTAGTATAAATACCTCTCTCTTGTATAGTTTTCAGGTTATCTTGTTAGCCCACTTGTTATCTATTGATATTTACTCATTGTAATAAAAAAATATTAATCAAGTTAATACTTTAAAAGAACATCTTGTGTATTTACATTTACTCAAAGTAAATGTGTTTGTTAGTAATATAGTTGACATAAATTCTGCATTTGTCATCCTCCAATCACTAGAAAGGTCTTAATAGGTGATAACCTGATCTAAAGTTTAGTGATTGTCTCTCCTGAGTCTAGGCGGTTTTGGGGGAAAAACATATTGTGTATTTTACTGCTGATGCTAACATGAATAAGGATTATCATAAGTTACTGTCATTGATTGCCATCAGTCACAACCATTAATTCGCATAGGGAACCGTCATATAATATAGGTAGCGCTACTTAGGAACATGTTTCCTGCACGGACTGGACCCAGTTAAGACTGTCGAATAAGAGTCATGATGTTATATTATTTGATTCTATGATTTAAATGTGTGATAGTTATGAATCACTTGGCATATAAGTAGATTTGGTTGTGGTCTTGTTTATGTTGCATCAGTAAGAAAATTTCATTAAGTTATTAAACATGTGTTCTCACCAACTTTATATTGACTGTTTTGAGTATGCTTTTTCAGGAAATCAGAAGTTTTATAATTTCGTTTACACGACTTGTTCAATGAATGGCATGAGTACATAGGGCAGCTGTGCTTTTGGTTGATGGTATATTTGATGGATTTCAGTCTCTTTGTGGACGTTCACGTCCATTATTAGCTGGGAAATGTTGTGTAACGAATATGTTAAATCTTTTGACGTTGGATGATAAGAACCTATATAATAGTCTCATGTGAGACAAATTTTGTATGTATGATGTAACCCAAAATATATATCTAATGAAAGTTTAGTTTATTTAATTATTTTGAATGTATGTATTTTGTAATCAATGTGTTGTGAGCCAAAATTCACACCCAAGCATCTTACGCTTCCGCCGGGATGTGACAGTTTGGTATCAAAGCCATTGGTTATAGAGAATTAGGTATTATTAGTAAATGCCTAGACTATAACCATAAGCTTATGTGATAATAACTTTTAGTATGACTAAATAAATAAAAATTTACTGATAAATTTTAAGAGAACATATGTGTGTTTAGACAATAGTGTATTGTTTTATGAAAAAATATGTGAGATATATGATTAATATTTTGTGCCTAGTTGATTAATTGTCTTGACTAGTAAAAATATTTGCAGCTATGAGTACTTATAATTCTAATAGCTACCATATTGAACTGATTCTTCGGAACATTCGGACCCTAGCAACTATAAAGAAACAATACCAGAAATAGAGGCTCAGGACAACATAGAATATCCCAACCCAAGACTAAGACCAACTTAAATATGTAGAATACGAATATAATGAAATACTTTGTTATGACTATTAAATATTATGATATAGTTTGAGTAGAACTTTGTGATATTAGTATAATTGGTATGTAGTGAAATTTGCCGCCAAGGAGAAATACACAACCTGTACAAAGAACTAAATGTGCTGGATGACTAAGAACTAGGTCGGGAGAAGAAACTCCGCCAGCAAATCTCACTGCAAATGAGAACGAAAGAATTTCTCAAATAGCGACTCAACAATTAGAAGCTGCAATACCTACATTAGTAACTCAACTCCAGCAGACCCTTAACTTTGGAGGTGTACCGCCTGGAGAAAATGGACCAGGAAATGCCAATGGATTAGAACACCATGAGGAAGAAGTTATAGATGAAGTTAGAAAAGGGTGCTCTTATAAGAATTTTATGTATTGTAAACCCCAAGACTTTGATGGAAAAGGTGGAGCAGTGCAAGCATTACCTTGGTTAGAGGAAATGGAGTCAGTTTTAGATATTAGTGATTGTGTTAATAATTGTAGGACTAGGTTCGCTTCACATTCTCTTAAAGGAGAAGCACAGTCTTGGTGGAAGATGGAAATCCAAACCAAAGGAAGAAATGCTATGAATGGATTAAGCTGGGAAGAATTTAGGAACCTATTGGTTGAGAAATACTGTCCCTATAATGATATAGAAAAGATAGAAGCAGAGTTTTCAGCACTAGAAATGAAGGGTGCTGCATATCAGGAGTATACAGATAGATACAATGAGTTATCTAGATTGGTGCCACATCAGGTGATACCGAAAACAAAAAGGATAAGAAGATATATCTGGGGATTAGTACCACATATAAGAGGATTGGTTAAGTCTGCAATGCCCAAGACTTTTCATGATGCAATGGCTTTAGCGGGAAGTTTGACTGATGAGATGATAAGGAATGGATCATTAGCTGATCCGAAAGTAGGAGAGAAAAGGAAATCGAACAACAACATAAGAAGGAAATTTGGAGGAAACTGGAATAAGAAGATAAATAGAAATCTAGAAAGGAACTTTATGGGAATTGCATAGGAAAGAAGGCCACAGACAGAAGGTCAACCATGGTGCAATACGTGCAAAAGGTACCATGATGGGAAATGTATCCTGGTAATCTGTTATAATTGTAAGAAGAAGGGACATACATCAAGAGAATGTAAGGAACCTGCAAATCCTAAGCCAGTGTGTTACCAGTGTGGAAAAGAGAATCACATTCGCAATGAATGCCCGAAACTAAAAAGGAAAACTCTAAGGAATAGGAATCCAAACAATGCACATGGTCGAGCATTTGTACTTCAAGCTGAAGAAGCGCGTCAGGAACCAGAAGTTGTGACGGATACGTTCCTTATTAACGATCAATACACAATTATATTATTCGATACGGGAGCAACCCGAAGTTTTGTTTCAAATACATTTAAACCCTTACTTAGACTAGCATCAGAAAAACTGAAATATAAGTATATAATAAAGGCTAGTGAAGTTATTCCTAATTGTACTTTGAACTTAGATGACCATTGTTTTAACAAGATCTGATCCCTATTGAATTAGGAGGCTTTGATATTGTTGTAGGTATGGATTGGTTAAGTAAGAATCAGACAGAAATTATTTATGGAAAGAAAATTATTAAAATTCCTTTGATTAAAAATAATAATTTTTTTTTCATATACGGTGAGAAACCTAGAGGTACTATAAAGATAGCCTCTTGTATGAAGGCTCAGAAATATTTGAAAAGGAAATGTTTAGCATTTCTGGCCCATGTAGTTGATACGAAACCAGTTAAGAAGAACTTGGAAGATGTTCCTATTGTTAGAGATTTTCCAGAAGTATTTCCTGAAGAATTACCAGGAATACCGCCCCCTCATCAAGTAGAATTCAAAATTGAATTAGTACCAGGGACTACACCTATTGCCAAGTCTCCGTATCATTTGGCACCATCAGAAATGAAGGAATTGATGAATCAATTACAGGAGCTATTGGATAAAGGATTCATACGCCCTAGCGTTTCACCATTGGGAGCTCCAGTCTTGTTTGTGAAGAAGCAAGACGGAACCTTTAGGATGTGCATTGATTATAGAGAACTCAATAAAGTAACCATTAAGAATAGATATCCTCTCCCTAGAATAGATGACCTATTCGATCAATTACAAGGATCTAGTTACTTTTTAAAAATTGATTTAAGGTCAGGATATCACCAGTTAAAAGTACAAGATGAGGATATACCTAAAACTGCATTTAGAACACGATATGGTCATTATGAGTTCCTAGTAATGCCATTTGGGTTAACTAATGCTCCAGCTGGATTTATGGATCTAATGAATAGGGTGTGCAAACTTTACTTGGATAAATTTGTCATAGTCTTTATAGAAGACATTTTAATCTACTCCAAAGGTAAGGAAGAACATGAGGAGCACCTAAGGCTAACCTTTGAATTACTCTGGAAAGAAAAGTTGTACGCCAAATTCTCAAAGTGTGAATTCTGGAAGAGAGAAGTACAATTCTTAGGACACGTGGTTAACCAAGAAGGAATTCAAGTCGACCCAGCAATGATTGAAGCAATTAAGAAGTAGGAAGCTCCGAAAACAACAACTGAATTACGTCAATTCTTAGGATTGGCTAGTTATTATAGAAGGTTTATAGAAACTTTTTTCACGAATAGCTCAACCCTTGACAGAATTAACTCAAAAAGATAAGTCATATGTTTGGGGAGAAAAACAGAATACTGCATTTGAAATCCTGAAACACAAATTATATTGTGCTCCTATTTTAGCCCTTCCAGATGGTATTGATGATTTTGTAGTATATTGTGACGCATCACATCAAGGTTACGGATGTGTTATAATGCAATGAGATAAAGTAATTGCATATGCGTCTAAACAACTTAGAGGGAGTGAAAGGAATTATACTACTCATGATTTGGAATTAGGAGCAATAGTATTTGCACTAAAGATTTGGAGACATTATCTATATGGAACCATGCATAATTTATACAGACCATAAAAGTTTGCAACACATATTCGATCAAAAGATGTTGAATATGAGGAAGAGAAGATGGGTGGAGTTACTAAGTGATTATAATATTGAAATCAAGTACCACCCAGGCAAGGCAAATGTAGTGGTAGATGCTTTAAGTAGGAAGGAAATAATTAAGCCCTTACGAGTCCGTGCTATAAGAATGGAATTACGCTCGGATTTAATAAGTCAAATTTGAGAAGCCCAACAAAAAGATGAATTGAAAAGTGTGATGGGGCAGAACGAACAACTAGAAGCTACGTCAAATGAAATCCTGAGATTTAGAGGAAGAATTTGGATTCCTGATAATGACATGCTTAAAGAAACTATTCTAAAAGAAGCACACAAATCGAGATATTCAGTACATCCAGGAAACAATAAAATGTACAAAGATTTGAAAAATAAGTACTGGTGGCCAGGTATGAAGAAATCCATCGCAGAATTTGTAGGAAAATGTAATATCTGTTCAAGAGTAAAAGCTGAATATCAGAAACCCTCAGGTGGTTATGGCAGATTGACTAAGTCAGCTAACTTCTTACCAATCAGAGAAGATTATAAAATAGATTTTATAACCAAGTTACCCAGAACTTCAAATGGATATGACACAATATGGGTTATAGTTGACAGATTGACTAAGTCAGCTCACTTCTTGCCAATCAGAGAAGATTATGAAATAGAGAAATTAGCAAGGATCTATATGAAAGAAATTGTGTCTAGACAAGGAATACCAATTTCAATAATATCTAACAAAGATAGCAGATTTACTTCAAGATTTTAGTACACTTTACAAAAAGCATTAGGAACACAAATAAACATGAGTACATCATTGTAAGGTAATATCAGTAGATTATAAGGTTGATGTAACCAAAGAAGCCAAAATAACCAAGAGTCTTCCTGCATGCATGCACTGGACGTACAAGGTAGAAGTTGCTTCGGAAGTTTTACACACTACATCAGAAAATACTCTTTGTGTAAAATCTTCCAAAGCCAAAGTCCAAATCTTCCGAAACCAAAGATGAAGTCTTCCGAAGCTTCAGAGACAAAGTCATCCGAAGCTATTTTGTTGTGAAGACTAATTTCTTCCAAAGACATAGAAGACATGCTTTCTCTGCTCTACTTTACTTAAAGCTGACACACTTTCCGCTGCAACTCTGAAGACTCACCAACTTGTATGAGTTGGTGAAAAGTCCATGCTTTAGTAAATAGTAGAATAAGGTCTTTGTCTGTAACTTCCTACTTTTGTACCTGTAAACTTTTTTGTATTAGAAAAGGATGTGAGTTATAGCATGTCATAGTCACTAGTGAAATGGCGAAACCTTTTGACTTTACATTGATCTTGTTGTCTATATTAGTGTTTCCAACTGTCTTTCTAAGTATTGATGGCTATAGGATGTAGTATAAAGTGTCTCAGGTCCTTGTATTTTAAATATGCTTTGTAAAACTTGTAATAGAACTTGAGAGCAATATACAGCATCCTTGAAAACCATACTTGTTTGTTCTTGTTCTTTGTTCTGTCTCACTACGTACTTGTGTTCTTAGTATCAACATACTCAAACCTAGTTCCTAATTTGAACTGTTAAGTATTCTAAATCTCTCTTCATTATGAGACTGGTTGTATTGACCACCCTTCACATGGTCCTGAAAGTATATCACCCACAAACAGATGGATAGAGTGAGAAAACACTCCATACATTGGAAGATATATTGCGAGCTTGTGCATTAGACTTTGGTGGTAATTGGGATGTACACTTACCTTTGATAGAATTTTCATATAACAATAGTTACCATGCCAGTATAGGGGTAGCTCCATTTGAAGCTTTATACGGAAAGAAGTGTAGATCACCTCTATGTTGGAATGAAGTAGGGGATAGACAACTTACAGGACCAGAACTCATACAGGAAACATCTGATAAAATCTTTGAAATCAAAGACAGATTAAAAGCAACTCGTGATAAGCAGAAGAGTTATGCTATTAAAAGAAGAAAGCCTTTAGAATTTCAGATCAAGGACAAAGTATATCTAAAAGTATCACCATCAAAAGGAATTATTCAATTCGGAAGAAGGAATAAGTTAAACCCTAGGTATTTTGGTCCTTTTGATATAATAGATAGAATTGGCCCTGTAGCATACAAGTTAGACCTGTCTAAGGAGTTAAGTGGAGTATATAACACCTTCCATGTATCTAACTTGAAGAAATGTCTGATTGATGAGACATTAAGGATGCCAATAAGAGAAGTCAAAATAGATGAGAAACTTTATTTTATGGAAGAACCAGTAGCAATTATGGATAGAGAAGTAAAAAGATTAAAGAGAAGTAAGATCCCAGTAGTGAAGGTAAAATGGAATTCAAAACGAGGACTTGAATTCACATGGGAACGAGAAGATGAAATCAAAAGAAAATATCCATATTTATTTGAGGTTAAACTGAATGAAAATGACAATTATAAAGACAAACTTTCCATATCACCAGATAGTAACAACAGATGAATTTCAGGATTAAATTCTTTATACAGGGGGAGAATGCGACAACCCTAAAACTAAGGTTAGACAAATTAAAATTTTAGGAATTATTATAGTTAGTATTTTAGTTATATACTTATTAAATTAAAAATTGCTAAGATGACTTTATTTGATAAGATTTTATCTATATGTTTTAGCATGTATAAGTATGTATATACGTTTCTTTAACATGACTGCATGCATAATTATTTACGTGAGTTTATATGTGTATATTTGGGGTTATGAATTTTATTAAGGACAGATATATAAGTTACCAAATCATGTAAGTGCAACATAAGATATTTGATACACAAGCGTATTACTATTAAGTAATGAAACAAGATAAAAACTTAAACTAATTTTTAATAAGAGTCCACAATAGACATCTAAAAGTCCACAACGGACGTGTAAGAATCCGCAGCAGACATGTAAGAGTCCACTGCGGATGTATAAAGGTCAACAACGGACGTGTGAGAGTCCACTTCGGATGTATAAAGGTCCACAGCGGATGTGTAATCTCACTGTGTGCCCACAGCGGACAGCCAAAGGTCCGCAGCGGATGGCCAAAGGTCCACAACGGATAAAGTAATCTCACTAAGTGTGCCCACAGCGAATGAACAAGTCCACAGAGGATGTATAACAATAAACTTAAAAACTTAAGCTAATGTTAGTCACTTGATATTAAGATATTTACACAAACTAATCCAAATCAATGGATTACTAGAATAGTTATCTAAAACTAATCATTAACTACTTAAAATTTTGCAAACACATAGACACATTATCATGGGGAGATGACACCTATCCCCATTGCCACTCAACACTCTCGGTAGTTTGACACATACACTCCATAACTTGACACACATTAAGCCTACATAACACCTCACCAAGGCTAAGATTAGGTAATCATTACAAGCTACTAACACCACTCTTTATTCTTCTCTTGAACCTTTGGCCAAACCAACCTTTTCAACACCACCATCACCTTCGAGCACCACCACTACAACTCACCCTTCTCTATTTCTCTTGGCAACCATCATAACCAAAACAACCTTCTCACCTCCAACACTCTCTCTTTTCTGTTGATTGTTATATCACGGAAACCATCATCAAGTCATCATCAAAATCCTTTGAAGTATTATCCAAGTTCAAGAACATCTTCCTTCAAGTTTGGAACTCAAGGAGATTGAAGTCTTCATCAACCGTCTTTCACACCTTTCTTTTATCTACAATCAAGGTTAGATTTATGAAACTTTATAACTAAAAAGCTTGTAAAACTATGTAAGCGTGCAACATACATATGATATATATCATTAAAAACTAATTACAAATTTCATAAAAACTTTGATTTCCAACTAAAATCAGCAACTAAGTTTACAAAATAGAATGTTTCAAAGGTATTAATAAAAACAAAAGATTTAAATAAAAAACGAAGGGTTTAAAGATGTTAAACTAATTGCTATTACAAGATTAACTAGGCTATACTAGGTTGAATACTTAATTGACTGTGATTGTGGAAATAAAAATTTTCGAAAATAGTTAAGAATATATAAAAATATATACATAATTAACTGGAAAATATGAAGTAGCTATATGAGATATATTGATTTATATAATTAAAATATTAAAATAAAAGAAAATTATCAAATAGGAAATAGGGACTTAATAAAAATCTAGAAAATTTATATAATGATCTCAATTATATACTAAAGTTACACAATAAAACTCGTGAATTAATTCATTAGTATAATAAAGTTTTATATTTTAGAAGAATTTATAAGAATAACAGTCAAAAATAAAAGAAAAACAGTAGATAAAATCATGAAAATTTTCTACAAAATGTTAGATATTGTTCAGAACATTCTATATGATTTTTAGAATTTTTAGAGATAAATAACTATTTTTTCTATTAATTCGAATTATTGTAAAACTTTTAGAAAACTACCGGTAAGGATATATGAACTTAAAATTTTATATTAATATATTGGTATGAAGATACTGTTGTTTGTGGAATCTTATATATTTTAGAGAGTTTTAACTACTGTTTTCAAATTTTAAGTCTAATCAAGGATATCTCTAAAAAAATAAAAGGTGAATATGAAAATAATAATGATTATTAGAATAAGAAATTGTCCTAACAAATAATTATTTTATAGGAAATATCTGATCAGTTTGCTAAAACTAAGATGAGTAACATTTATAAGTTTTGGGGGAAAAAGCATACTGTGTATTTTACTATTGATGCTAACATGAATAAAGATTTTAATAAGTTACTGTCATTGATTGCCATAAGTCACAACCATTAATTCGCATAAGGAACCATAAGATAATATAGGTAGCGCTACTTAGGAACATGTTTCCTGCACCTAGTGGACCCAGTTAAGACTGGTGAATAAGAGTCGTGATGTTATATTATTTGATTCTGTAATTTATATGTGTGACAGTTATGAATCACTTGCCATATAAGTAGGTTTGGTTGTGGTCTTTTTTTTTAAATCAGTAAGAATATTTTGTTAAGTTATTAAACCTATGTTCTCACCAACTTTATGTTGACTGTTTTGAGTATGCTTTTTTAGGAAATCAGAATGTTTTATATTTTCGTTTACACGTTCAACTTGTTCAATGAATGGCATGAGTACACAGGGTAGCTGTGCTTTTGGTTGATGGTAGATTTGATGGATTTTAGTCTCTTTCTGGATGTTCACGTCCATTATTAGCTAGGAAATATTAGGTAATGAATATGTTAAATCTTTTGACGTTGGGTGATAAGAACTTATGTAATAGTCTCATGTGAGACAAATTTTGTATGTATGATGTAACCCAAAATATATATATATATATATATATATATATATATATATATATATAATGAAATTTTAGTTTATTTAACTGTTTTGAATGTATGTTTTATGTAATCAATGTGTTATGAGCCAAAAGTCACGCCCAAGCATCTTACGATTCCGCCGGACAGAAACTCTTTTTAAATAGATATTCCTTAGAATTGTTAAAATTTTTGAACATATTTTCTTTTGGAAGATATTAACATTCCCTTCGGAAGAAAATTATGTCTTCAAATCAGATAACTACTTTTAAGACATTTAGTTTCAGAAGAAATTTTGGAATATCTTCCGAAGGTTAAATATGCTTATAAGTACTTATATGCTTTTAAAGGACAATTATCTTCCGAAAGCAATTTACACTAGGAAGTTATATTTCTTTTAAAACTTCTTAGTCTTAATTTCTTTCAAAACCAGATATGTCTAGGAAGTAAAAATACTCTAAGTACTTTTCTTCCAAAGCTAAATTTTCCCAAAGGAATATCTTCCAAAGCCAAATTTAGCTTCAGAAGTTTTTTTACAAAACTTTCGAAGGCAAAACACCTTCGGAAGATTTTAGCCTTCCAAGAAAACTACCTTTTTGGGCACTTTTTCAGAGGTGGGACCGACATCTGAATTTCAAAGTTTATCCTTTCACATTAACTTTGTCTCAAATCCATTTCGTATATAAACACCCAAGGGTTCCCCCTCTTTCATTATCTTCTTCATCTGCAAATTCTCTACCCTAAATTCACCTACAAACCGACTTTGTTCTTATCTTCCTTCATAGTAAAGCTACCTCAAATGGCCAACCCTGACCGCAGAAACCAACACAATTTCTCCATGCATCTTCACAGGCAATATAATCAAGTTGCTCTGTTAGACTCTAAGAAAGATCATGGTTTCTCAGAGGTTTGTCGCTTTCTTACTCTTTCAAACCACTTCACCTCCCTCACCATAGATCCTTAACTCTATGAGGATAAGCTTTCGAAATTTTTGAGGACCTGCCAAGAGGTCACCATGGATGGGGAGAAGGCACTATCTGCAATAGTGCATGGGAGGACTATCTTCAGCACTCCAGTCTTGCTTTGTTCTTGATGATCAAACCTCTATCGTCTTTCTTATTTCTGAACACCCACTTGGTGCCAATAGGGACTTGGCCAGGTGGCAATGGACACAAGTTCCATACCTTTTGCCTTTTGAATTGAAGCAATTCTTTTTGGATAGATTCAACCTGCAAGATCGTTAAAGGGTACTTAAGCTTGCACTTAGTTAACACACTTAGGAGGATCTTAAGATCACTTAACAATTCAAATAGGGAACTATGAACTTTTAATGAAGATACAAGACAAACACAAGTAAAAACAAGAACAAGAACACAAGATAATTTTTCAAGGAAGTTGTATATTGCTTCTCTAGTTCTATTACAAGTGTTGTACAAGTATGTTTTTTAATACAGGAACCGGAGACTACTTATACTACATCCTACAACCGTCAATATGCAAAAAGACAGTTGGAAGTGACTAATCTAGACAACAAGATCAGCTTAAAGTCAAAAGGCATATTGCCTTTTGACTAGTGACTATGATATACCATAGCTCACTGACTTTCCTATTACAAAAAGCCAAAAAGGAACAAAAACAGAAACTTGCAGACAAAGACCTTATCTACTTTATCATATAGCATGGAAGTTTCACCAAATGATGATAGTTGGTGAACCACTAGAGCATGCAACAGACAGTAAGTTGCTTTATGATAAAGTTGATGGAAAATGTATCTTTTCTCTCTCTTCAGAAGAAAATCAGTCTTGTCTTTAAATAGCTTCGGAAGACTTTGTCTTGAGAGCTTCGGAAAACTTCATCTTTTACCTTCGGAAAAGTTGAGTCTTTGGCTTCGGAAAACTTTACACTTAGAGTATTTTCTAAGTTAAGTGCAAAGCTTCCGCAGCAGTTTCTTCTGAACTTTGGCTTCAGAAGATTTTACACTTAGCATTTCTCTTGAGTGTGTAAAACTTCCGAAGCTAGTTCTTCTTTATTCCAAAGTGCATGTTGTAAGACTTGGTTGTTTTGGTATCCTTTGGTTGCATCAGCCTCTTAACTTCAGAGGTTCCTACAAACTCCCCCTAGGCTGATGCTACTAAAACAGAAAGGTTCTTTAGACTGGGATAGTCCATATGAGGATCTTCAGAACTCCTTACTTCATTAGCAGATCTGGATTCTTCAAACTCATGAAGTACCTTCTCATGTCATAGAGATCATGCAGAGGGAGTTCAAGCATGTCACTTGTGAAGTAGACATGCTTTTCTCCCTGATCTCTAGTGACATACCATCTGTCTGGATCTTCAGGATAGAATTTGTCTTCCAACAGAGAGAGGCTCTACTATGATAGGAGTTGGTTAAGAGTCCTCTTCATGCACTTCCTCAGGATATTCTGACTTATCCTGAGGTTGGGAGGTGGATGCCTTTCTTTTTTTCTTCTTAGTTGATGATATTCTTCTAGCCATCTTTTTTCTCCTCCCTGATGATTTTAACTGAGAGGGTTGGTATTCAATACCAAGTTCTTCAGTGGATTCCCTCTCAGTTGGGATCTCCTCTCTCCCATTTTCAGAAGGAGAGGGAGGAGAACCCTGCTGTGGGTTAGAAGATGAAGTTGGCTGTTGTGTCGCTTCAGGTGCAGGTGGTGTTGTCTCTATAGGTTCAACCTTTACCTCAACTTCAGGTTGAGCTTGACTTGATGAAGAATGAATGTCCACAAGCTCTCCCCTTTTTATCTTCTGCTTAATCACCCTTATGTGCTCATCCATTGTGGATAGAGACATGGGACGAAGCCTCCTTCTGGAGAACCCATATAGCTTCAAGAAGCTCATCATCCTCTGCCTATCTGCAGACTTTTTCTGACTTTTCTAGATGATGGCTCTTGATTTTGCAGCTTCTTCCCTTTGCCTCTTCCTTGCAGCTTGCCTTTCTTTTTTGGCTTGCTCTTCCAACTGCTTATTGTATTCAAATAATATATAATCATAAGGTAAGGGAAGGAGTGCAGGTGCGTGATAGAGACCCGTAGCACTCAGGTAGTTGATCATTTTTAATCTTTCTTCTTCATCAACTACCTGAGGTCGTTCAGCAGCCACAGTCTCTGACTCAGGATTTTCTTGAACTGGGGAGAGCATAGGAATGTTCTTGTAAAGCCTTTTTCTCCTCATTTCTTCCTTGTGTTTGAGGGTCAAGGCTGCATCCTCTACTTCCTTCCTCTCCTTTGACAATTCAATGTCGGCCAGTTCATTTAACTCATCTAAGGGGAGAGAGATGAGTTCATCTATGTTGTAATTCTTGGCCCCCGGATAGTTGAGCCTGGCTGCCCTTAATTCATCTTCTTGAGTGTTTGGTATAGGGACAGCCAGAATTGCAGCTTGCATGAATCCTGGGGAACCACTTGAACTCTCTCCCCTCAACTTCCTCTTCCTCTCTCTCTTTTCTTCTTCAATCTCTTTAGGAGTCATCTTCCTTTTGCCTTTGTCAATTGTAGATCTTGATGACTCATCCTGAGAAGTGCTTTGGCCTTCATTGCTTGATTCAGCAGTCAAGCTCTGGCCAGAGAGAGGTTGTGAAGCATCATCACTAGCTAGTGCCTCACTGAGGGTATGGGGTGCTGGAGGAGATCTTGTCTCAAGGTTCACAGTCTTATCCACTGAGGCCTTCAGTCAGGGCTTTCCCTTCGAAGCTAATCTTAGGGTCTACCTCAACATCCAGTTGACCTACGGCTTCAACTGCTAGCCGCTGTCTATATGATGCTGTTCTCCTTTTAAATTCTGCCAGCACCCAGTCTTGAATTTGATTGGCTAATCTGACAGCTTGTCTGTTATTGCTTGGGTTGACAAGTGCCAGATCTACTAGATTTATACCCTCATAGAAAATCAGGTTTGAAATGTTTAAGATTTCTAGTTGACCCAGAGCTCTAGATAGTACAAGTGCTTTACTATCACTGTCGTACCCCCAACCCATGATTGGGTTCTCAGAAGGGGCAGATATTGCTCTTGGTATCCCTTCCTCAAACAGATGTTGAATTTGCAAGTCGAGATCTCAGTCTTGAGGAGGTTGCTGAGCATGGACAACTGCAAGATATAATGGTGAGTCCTGTATGTCCATACTTGAGGAAGAACTCCCAGGTTCTATGGTTGTCAGAACTTCCTCCCTTTTTTTGGTAGCATCACCGTCATGCATAGGTGAGTTGGGGAAGTGATCCATAACATCTATAGGTTATTGTGGACCTTGATGAGTTTGTCCTATGGGTCTCTTAGCTAACTGGCCCTTGAGATCGGTGATCTTAAGTTTCTGGTCATGGACCCTCCTTTGCAAGATAGTCACCTGTGATTCAAGGTGAGCTATCTTTGAAACCAGTTGGGTGCAGATGTCTTTGAGTTGGTGCACCCTGAGTTTCAGACTCCCCTCATCTTCAGTTGAAGAATCATTGGGGGATGAAGGAGGTGAACTGAGGTCCGCTCCCTCACCACCAGCATGGGGTTCTTGGCTACTGGATTTCCCCTGCCCCATGACAATGTCAAGAGGATAGGTTGTCGTGGTTGAGGTCTTAAAGATGTAATCACTGGCAATAGTGAGTGCCTCTTCCACATGGGTCTCCTGGACAATCACAGGAAGATCCACCTCAGTTTGGGGTGTCTGATGTGGGCTAGACATGGGTGAAGCAGGAGTACTCATCTCCCCTTGAGTGTGGGTAGAGAGGAGAGATTCATGGTACTCACTAAATCCCAAATCTTCATCAAAGTAGAAGTCAAAGCTGGGAATGGGTTGGTTAAGATCAAGAGGCTGGGAATGGTAGCTTCCCCTGAATGTTGATCACTAGAGTATTGAGACTCAGAGTGATGGCTTAAGGCTGTTTATGGAGTTATGAGCTTATCAGGTTGAGCATCAGGAACCTCATCACTGATCTTTTGAAGAATGGGAGTGGTTTGCTCCTCAGGAGGAAGTGGACAGAAGTGGGAGCTCGAGTGTCCACTTCCTCCTGTGTGGGTTAAGATATGGGGGCCTGCACATGCTCAATAGCAAGTGCAAGGGTTCGTTTGGATTTTTTAGTGTAGGTGATGGTAATTGTTGGCCTTGATGGTGGTTGAGAGGTGGAAGGTGTTGGTTCATCACTAGATGGGGCTGCTAGGATGTCACCCTGAGCAATGAGCTCAAACATTTTCGGGGCAAGGGCTGTTTCTACCCCTGAGAACCCAACAGTTGGCTTTTTCAATATCTTGAAAATGTCGGGCCTCATGTGTGCAAGTTTAAGAACATTACCTGTTCCCCTCAACTGTGGCCCTAATTCACAGTTGAGAATGTGTTGAACATACCGAGGGAACATGTAATATTCTAAGGAATCCAAATTTGCTAGTAAATTTGTAAATACAAACTGAGAGTACCTGAATTTGACCCTTGAACCATCCCATGGACAATGAAGGAGAGGTATTCTAGAATCTGGTCCCATCCTCTATGTTTGTTGGATAAACTGTGGATGACGACATGGAGGAGGTATTTCTATTGGAATGAGACCTTCCCCTTCCTGAAGGTCTTGACTGAAAAGTCACCTTCATATCCCATCTGCTCAAAGGATTGGTTGATAACAGCTTTTGGAAAGGACAACTCACCTGCTTCATCATCCAGCTGTAAGTGGGTGTTTATAATGGCTGGAGTGATGAAAACCATCCTCCCCTGCACTGTAGCAGACAGTGCCTTCTCCCCATCCATGGTGACCTCTTGACAGGTCCGCCAAAACTCAAGTAACTGATCCTCATAGAGAGGAGGATCGATTGTAAGGGAGGTGAAGTAGTGAGACAAAGAAAGATACCTACAAATGTCTGAGAAGCTTGGATCCTTCTCAGAGTTTAACAGGGCAACTTGATTATATTGCCTGTGTATGTGCATGGTGAAATCCGGGTCATTACGACGATCAAGATTGGCCATTTGAAGAAGCTTTGTAGTGATGGAAGGAAGAAGAAAATGAAATTGGGGGTAATTTTAGGGTAAGGAACAATGAGAGTAGAGAGATGAAATAGAACCATTTGGAAAGATATACTCTAGATTTGAGACAAAGTTATGACAAAAAGATAAACTTTGAAATCCGCAAGTGGGTCCTACTTCTGAAAAAGGCACCCAAAAAGTTAGTTTTCTTGGAAGTAGTAAAAGCTTCCTAAGGCAATTTTGGTTTCGGAAGCTTTGCAATCAAAGCTTCCGAAGGCAATTTTGCTTCGGAAGATATTTCAAAGAGTTTTGAAAATTTTGGCTTCGGAATAAATAAATGAGTCTTTCGAGACTAAATTGCTTTCAGAAGAAATTTGTTCCTAAAATGCATTTAAGTACTTATACCAAAACTTAAGCTTCGGAAGATACTTCAAGAATTTCTTCCGAAGATAAATCTCAGATAAGCTGTTTAAACGATTTAAAGACATAAACTTTCTTCTAAAGGCAACTTTTGCTTCTTTGGAAGGTAAATTTTCATCATTCTAAGAGATATCATTTTAAAAGTTCATTTTTCTTCCAAAGAGAACTGGGCTTATGAAGTGATCTAATTGAAAACCTAGGACACACAGTTTTAGGAAATAAATTTGATTAAGTTATTAAGAAAAATCTATCCAAAGTTAATCATCCCAATAGCTGATACAAGATACTTAAATCTTTGTTCATCAAAAGCTTTTGTGTACAAATCAGCATATTGTTCATTTGTGTTAAATTTGATTAGTTTTATCAACCCCTTTTCAAAATCATCCCTAATCAGATGATACCTGATATTGATGTGTTTGGTCCTTGAGTGCTGCACAGGATTCTCTGTAATAGAGATGGCACTGTTGTTGTCTATGTGGATGGGAGTCTCTTTGAAATTGAACCCATAGTCTGGCATCTGATTCTGAATCCAAAGCACTTGAGCACAGCAGCTGGCAGCAGTAATGTATTCAGCTTCAGCAGTTGATGCAGACACACAGGATTGCTTCTTGCATTGCCAAGAGACTATCCTTCCACCCAGGAACTGACACCCCCAGATGTGGACTTTGTAGTCATGTTGCAGCCACCATAATCACTATCTGTATAAGCATATAGATTAAAGTCTGAATTCTTTGGATACCAAAGGCCTAGATTTGGAGCACCTTTGAGATATCTAAGAATTCTTTTAACAGTGATTAGGTGTGACATCTTGGGGTTGGCTTGATATCTTGCACATATGCATATGGCAAACATGATATCAGATCTGCTAGCAGTAAGATACATACGTGACCCAATCATAGCCCTATAGAGATGTTCATCAACACACTCCCCCTCAAGATCAGAACCAAGGGAGTGGTTTCTGGCTATGGGTGTCTTTGCAACCTTACAATCAATCATCTTGAATCTTGTAAGTATGTCCTGTACATACTTTGACTAACTGATGAAGATGCCATCTTCAACCTGCTTCACTTGAATTCCTAGAAAGAAATTGAGTTCCCCATGGTACTCATTTCAAATCTGTTCTTCATCAGAATCTTAAAGTCTTTGCAGAACTTTGGATTAGTTGAACCAAAGATGATGTCATCTACATATATCTGAACTAGCAATGTGTCATTTCCTGTTTCTTTGATGAAAAGAGTCCCATCAGTAGTACCTCTTTTGTATCCACGTTGACAGAGGTATGTTGATAGTGTCTCATACCACTTTCTTGGAGCTTGATGCAGTCCATAAAGGGCTTTATCAAGCTTGCAGACATAATCAAGATGATCTGGGTCTGCAATGCCAGGTGGTTGTTTAATATAAACTTCATCATCAATCACCCCATTAAGAAAGTCACACTTCACATCAAGCTGGTAGACCTTGAAATCCTTGGATGCAGCATAAGCCAGGAATATCCTTATAGCTTCAAGTCTTGCTACCGGAGCAAAGACATCAGTATAATCAATCCCTTCTTCTTGTGTGTATCCTTGGACAACTAGTCTAGCTTTGTTCTTAATGATGATCCCTCTATCATCTTTCTTGTTCCTGAATACCCATTTGGTACCTTTGACAGACTTCCCTTGAGGAAGAGGGCACAAGTTCCAAACCCTTTTGTCTCTTAATTTGAAGCAACTCTTCTTGCATTGCTTTAATCCAGCTTCCATCCTTCAAAGCCTCATCAACTTTCTTAGGCTCAAATTGGGATAAGAAACAAGAATGTAGAAAAACATGGCTGTCATGAGTTTGTCCTCTTGTTCTCACCCCTGAGACAATATTTCCAATGATATTGGTGGTGGGATGAGACTTGTGGATCCTAAGTTGAGGAATCACAGTAAGTTGGTTGGACAGATCTAAATTAGAGAAATTTTGATCTGGCAAAGAAGAGTCCCCAACCACATCAGCACACTTATCAAGAGAAACTTGATCCAATGAGTGTGTTACATCATTCATGTTGTCTTCAATGGAGTGGTTGTCAGCATCAAGAAATTCTTGGTCACTATCACCACCTCCAATTCCTCCACCTACATTTGAAGTTCCTTCTTCTGAATTCTGAGCCTCTGAGTAGGAATTTGAAGGCAATTCATTTGAATCAGCAGTATTTGTTATGCTAGTGCTGATGGGAGCTTCAATTGCAGGGTTAGTCACCACTGGAGCTGAAGTAGTCTTCTTGTTTGGTCTTCTCAGCTCAAATCTTGGATCAGGATCTTCTGTTGACCTATTATCTGTAGATCCTAAAACATTCTCACAAGATTTGTTAAAATAGTTGGTAACTAAGTCAAGATCAAACAGCCAATCTGGACCAGAATGTTTTACACAGGGTGTGTGTTCATTGAAAGTCATATTGGCTGACTCCTTAATGATTCTAGTTCTAATATTGTATACTCTATAAGCCTTAGCTTGAGAAGAGTACCCAACAAAGTGTCCATCATCTAATTTCTTAGCAAACTTGGCTATTTGTTCTTTGGTATTCAAGATGGTGCAAGGACATCCAAATGTTCTGAGAAAACCAATGAATAGTCTCCTTTTGTGCCACAGTTCATAAGGAGTCTTACCATGTGTCTTAACTACCAAAACTCTATTCTGCACGTAGCAGGCTATGTTGACAGCCTCTGCCCAGAAGGTGATGGGCAGTTTAGAGTCAGACAACATGGTTCTTGTAGCTTCAATAAGTGTCATGTTTCTCCTCTTAGCAACACCATTTTGCTGTGGAGTCCTGGGAGCACTGTATTGTCTTGAAATACCCTTTTCATCACAAAATATAGCAAGAATTTGGTTTTTGAATTCGGTTCCTTGATCACATCTTACAATTTTGACCTTGTGATCAGATTGATTCTCAATTTTCAGAATGAAATTCTTTAAGATTTCAGGAGTTTCATCCTTAGTTCTAAGGAAAAACACCCAAGTGAATCTTATGAAATCATCTGTGATCACCAAACAGTATGAGGTCCTTCTTAAACTCATTACACTAGTGGAGCCAAACAGATCCATATATAACAAGTGTAGGGGAGTAGTGATAGAGTTCATTTCCTTTGGCTTGTGAGACACTTTGTGTTGCTTCCCCTTCAGGCATGCAACACAGTGGTCATCACTTGTAAACTCTTTCTTTGGCATTCCAGTTACCAAATCATTCTTAATCAGCTTATTCAAGTTCTTAAAGTTTACGTGGCACATTCTTTTATGCCAAAGGAAAGACTCATCACTGTTTGCTTTAGATAGAAAGCAAGAAATCTCTCTAGAGGGAGATGTTTCCTGCAAGTCCAACTTGTACATGTTCCCTTTCCTGGGGGCTCTGAGCAAAATATGCTCTTAAGGAATGTCAACCCCGGGCATGAGAGCAATGCACTTATGCTCAGTAAAGAGCATGTGATGTTTTTGGTCACAAAATTAGGACACACTCAGAAGATTGTATCCAAGCTCCTTAACAAAGTTTACCTTCTTAATGCTGAGCTTACCATTTGTAACCTTATCCCTTCCAGTGATGTAACCTCCTGCATCTCCTCCAAAAGCAACTGGTCCTCCATCAATTCTTTCAAAGTTTTGAAGTAAGGACTCATTACCAGTCATGTGCCTGGAGCAGCCACTATCAATGATCCAGATATTTCTGTTGGTCTTTAGTTGTCCCTGCATAAAAAGAGTTGATTTAGTTACATTTAGAAACCCAAGCCTCATTGGTCTTGGGCTTGTTAAAATGAGTTGAAGGTAATGAAACAGTAATGGACCCTATGCTCAGGCTTTGAGGATAATTTGCTGTTTTTGATGATGTGCTTTCAGCCACATGGTCTTCCTTCATCTTCCACACCACCTTTGGAAGATTGGGCATGACCTTCAAAGCTTCAGAAGCTTTGGTAACTTCAGAAGAATTGGTGACTGGACCTTCAGAAGATCTTACCTTCACTGCAGCAAGCTTCAGTGCTTCGAAAGCATTCCTTTCTTCCGAGACCAACTTTCCTTCCGAAGGAAACTTTTCATTTGCCTTCTTCTTCATTTTGGAGCTTCTGAGGGAAACAGATTTTCCTTCCGAAGCTGTTTGTTTCTTCTTCTTCTTAGAATTTTTCTTCTTGATCATGTGGATAGTACTCTTAGGATTGTATTGACAATCCTTAGCCAGATGTGAAGTACTACCACACATAACACAATTCAAATCTTTCCTTCTGAGAGTCTTCTTTCCCAAAGAAGACTGAGCTTGAACACTTTCCTTTTCTTTCTCCACCTTTTCAGATGATGTAGCAGGCTTCTTAGGGTGAAGCTTGCTCTTTAAAATGGATGGTTCAGGTTATGTAGCAATGACACACAGCTGATCAGTCTTCTTGTTGTTGCCAGAGTGAGTTGAAGCTGAAGTAGAACTCTTGGTACTAGAATTCTTGACAGGATCTTTAGCTTTCATCACCTTGAACCCTGCAGAGATAAATACTTGCTTCTGTTTGGGATCCAAGGTGGTCTTGATCTCTTGAGCTTTTTTGGATCTTCTCTTTGCTCTTCTGATCAAGTTCCTTCTCTTGGTTTTGCTCAAACCAGCTTCTTTTTCCTCCTTAGGAGCATGGTGAACCTTTTTGGATTGACTCTCTTCACTGACCTCAGAGTCATCCCTCACCTTCTCCTCTTTGGCTCCATTTGAAAGAGAAAGCATGAGTACAAGCAGACATTCCCATTGTGGGTCTGACTTCCTCTTCTCACACCTTCTGAGACATCTCCTATGATGCTCTCAGCTGGATGAGTGTTGTGTATCCTGAGCCTAGGAATCACATCTAGTTGTATAGATAGATCCAGGTTTGAGAAGTTTTGCTTAGGATTTTGAACACCATGACCAGATGATGTCTCACACTCATTTAATGAGGACTGATTGAATGAATGTGTGATAGCATCAATGTTATTTTGCTGAGAAGCAGCATCAACAGTTTCCTGTTCCTCCTGATGACTATCTTCATCAGCTTGGTGTTAAATGCTGGAGTTGTCAGCTGAAGAGTTTTGAGGCTCAGAGGGCAGACAACTTGTTGAAGCTCCATTATTTCCTGATATATTTAGACTCTCAGGGCTTTCATCAGTGGGAGCTTGTTCATCAATTCGTTTTAGAGAACTTGGAATAGGTCTAGGTAACTCGAAGATTTGATCCTCGTGGGAGTTGCTTTGAGTTCCTATTCCAGCTGAAACATTCTTACAAGATGATTTAGAATAGTTTGGAAACAATTCTAAATTAATGATATGATCAGGGCCATTCCCCCTAACACAAGGAGTGTGCTCATTAACAATAATGATAGATGATTTCTCAAATTGTTTATTTTTGATGTTATAAACTCTATAAGCAATAGAGGTTGAGGAATATCCAACAAAGATGGCATCATCCGACTTTTCAGCAAATTTTGCTAAATTGTCTTTTGTGTTAAGTATGGTACACCTGCTGCCAAAGGACCTAATAAAGCCAATGAATAGTGGCCTCTTGTTCTATAGCTCATAAGGGGTCTTTCTATGGGGCTTAACGATGAAAACCTTGTTCTGCACATAGCTTGCAGTGCTGACTGCCTCTGCCCAAAAAGTTAGAGGCAGCTTTGAATCTGCTAACATTGTTCTTGCAGCCTTAATAAGTGTCATGTTCCTCCTCTCAGCAACACCATTCTGTTGAGGAGTCTAGGAACACTATATTGTCTGGCAATCCCTTTTGAGTTACAGAATGAGTTAAGATCTTGATTCTTAAACTCAGTCCCTTGATCACTTCTAATGATTTTTACCTTGTGATCCTTTAGATTTTCAATTTTAAAAATAAAAGATTTTAATTTTTCAGCAGCTTCATCTTTAGTTCTTAAAAAGAATACCCATGTAAACCTAGTAAAATCATCAACCATCACAAGACAGTATGATTTCCTTCCAATGTTCATTATACTTGTAGGACCAAAAAGATCCATATGCAATAAGTGTAATGGGTGGTGATAGAGTTGACCTCTTTGGATTTGTGAGAAATATTGTGTTGCTTTCATTTCAGGCAAGCAACACAGTTATCTTTACAGATAAATTCATTTTTGGGCACACCATGTACCAAATTATTTTTAACCAGCTTATTCATGGTTTTAAAATTAACAGGGCACATTCTTTTATGCCAAAAAGTTGACTCATGACCATTGGCTTTGGAAAGAAAGCATGATACTTTACCCAGTGGGGAAGTATTGTTCATATCCAGTTGTATATATCCCCTCTCCCGGGAGATCTAAGAAGCACCAATTCCTAAGGAATTATCATCCCGGGTTTGAGGATAATGCACTCATGTTCTGTGAAAAGTATTTGGTGCTTTTGATCACAGAATTGAGAAACAGTTAACAGATTGTGTTCAAGCTGTTTGACAAAGTTTACTTTGTCAATATTTAACCTACCGTTGGATACACTACCTCTACCAGAAATGTATCCTCCGGCTTCACCACCAAACTGAACAGGACCTCCATCAAAATGTTCAATTTTTTGTAAAAGAGATTTGTTCCCTGTCATATGCCTGGAGCATCCACTATCCATAATCCTGACATTTCCATTCTTATCATGTGGATGTTCTTGCACATAAGGTGAAATGTTTAGTTACTATTGGAAACCCAAGCCTTGTTGGTCTTGGGTTCTTCCAATGTAGACTACATAATTGAACCAAAGTGTATGCATGTGGGTTCAACTATGGTTTGTGAAGAAGAGGCTTGTGTTGCAACATCCTTTCTAATCTTCCATTCCATCCTTTGGTTGATCAGTATGGATGAGCCTGAAGAGGAGGACTATCTTAATCATCCACCCATTACTGAGGTGGATCTTCCTGAATTAATTTAGGAGATCCATATGGAAGAGACCTTCACTTCAGCAAGTGATTGCATCATTAAGACCTCAACCATAGCAACCCAGCCCATTGACACTTCAACTAAAGTAGTCACGGTGCAGGGGAAATCCAGCAGCCAAGAACAAAGTGCTGGTGATGAGGAAGATGACTTAGGTCCTATTCTCTCATCCCCTAGTGATTCTTCTGATGAAGATGAGGGGAGTCTGAAACTAAAGGTGCAAAAACTAACTAAAACATGCACCTATTTAGTCTCAAAGGTAAGTCACCTGGAATCTCCGGTGACTACCTTACAAAGAAGGGTCAATGACCAGCAACTTAAGATCACCGATCTCAAGGGCATGTTAGCTGAGAGACTCCCCAGAAGAACTCAACCAGGTCCACAAGAACCTATGGATGTGACATACCTAATCCCCAGCTCACCTATGCAAGAGGGTGATGCTACCAAAAAAGGGGAGAAAGTCCAAGCAATTATAGAACCTGGGAGTTCTTCAGAGTATGGTTATTGAGAATTCACCACCCTCACTTGCAATTGTCCATACTCAGCAACCACCTCAAGTCCATATTGATGTGGGCTCCCTCATACAGAGTCTATTTGAGGAGGGTATCCCTAAATCTATCCTACACTATCTCATCACTCTGAGAATCCAATAATGAGATGAAGGTATGACATTGATAGAAGGGCTCTGGTCATCTCTAGATCTCAGGGGCAACAGGAAATCTTCAACTTTTCCAACCTAAGATTCTATAAGAGCACCTATCTGATTGACCTTCCACTTGCCAATCCAAGTCAAACACAAATCAAGACTATATAGACAGAGGCTAGAAGGTAAGACTATTGGTCATTTGGATGTTGAGATGGACCCTAAAACTAGTTTCAAAGGGGAAGCCTTGAATGAAGGCCCAGTAGTTGAACCTGTGAACCTTGAAACTAGAACTTCTTCAGCACCCATTACTGTAGGATCAGTTTTGACACTTAACACAAGTTTTCTCTCACGAACTCACAAGATATCACTTTGGTGATGAAGCAGAATCACTAACTAAGTTGATGATAATATTATAAGTTGATGAACATAAGAATTATTTTCAAGATACTTGTATATATTACTTCTCAACTCAGTATTACAAGACTCTTACAAGCATGGTGTTTTGAGTTACAATGAGAAACTATATATACTACTATCTACAGCCAGTTATACTTGTAAAACCAGCTGAAATCTATAACTAGACAAATACTACATTGCTAGAAGTAAAGTATCTAAGATAAAATAATATCCTATATAAGGTAGTCATGACAGGTCCATGACTTGCCTTTTGTCACCAACTAAGAATGGTATCCATACTAAATTGAAAAGGTAAACAGTGGATTAAAGTATGGTCAACTACATGGCCGTGGGAAAACGCCATGTAGTATCTCAGAGTCACAGACCATATTTATGTCCACTGGTTAATAGTTTATTCTTCCGAAGCTAAATGGATTCAGAAGAATAAGTTCTTCCGAGGACATTTATACTTCGGAAGAAACAACTTCTTCCGAGTCTTCTACAGGTCTTTATGACTTTATTCTTCAGAAGACTTTGTCTTGAATCTTCTAAGTGTGAATGCTTCTGAAGGAGAACTGCTTGGTCTCAGAAGACTTTGTTCTATCCTTCGGGAGTTCTTCATAAACTTCAGAAGGAAAACTACTTAGTCTCAGAAGACTTAGTTTTCCTCCGGAAGCTCTTCAGACAATGCTTCGGAAGATCTTTGACATAGCTGCGGAAGAGTAGTTTTGACTTCGGAAGACTTCTTTAACTTGTAAACAATTGTTTTGAGTATTGTTTTGGTTGCACCAGCCTCATATGATCCAACAAACTCCCCCTAGGCTGATGCTACCAAAACTTCACTTTCTTCTGCTCCTTAAGGTCATCAACACCAGGGAAAGTAGATATTTGTCTATTTTTTTTCTTTTTCCCTGATGTGGTAGTAAGGAGCTTGTACAGGTCATTCGTAGATAATAAAGCAAATCTGTTGCTCTGAATGACATGTACTTTTTGCTGCATCCGTCTAAAGAGAGTTAGTTGATGGGAGTGATAGTCATACTCCCATCTAACTATAGGATCTAAAGTGGAGCCCTCAACCATTTATAGAAAGGTCTTCCCTTTGTTGTACCTTCTTTTGAATCTTGTGCTCTCATTTTAAACTCTTCTTCAATCTTGGCCTTCTTTATGAGCTCAGCTAGATGAAGGCTGCTTAAATGGTTTTTGATGTGAGCTGCTATCTTAGAGTTGGAGGGATTGGAGAATGGCTTCTCTGCTAACTCAGCAAGATCAAATCTGTTAGAATGTAGCAGAGATGAAGTGTTAAACCTTTTAACTTCACCATTCTCCCTTTCTATAGCAAAGCTATGGGAATCTTCATCAAACCTCCAATGGATAATTTGTTTTCTAGGATTGAGGGGTTTTGTTGGCAGTTTGTCCCCTTTCCTAGTGTCCAGCAGAGTCACCAGCATCTTTCTTAACTTCTTCTTGACTTCATTAAGAGTGTTTGAATTTGTTGTAAGAAGTTGAAGAGCTTGGTCCAGTGTTCCTCTAGGAAGATCAAGGAATGCATCTCTTGTGAGGGAACTGGAAGAGCCATCAATGAAAGTTAGCTACATGGACTCTTCTTCACAAGAGATGTTGCTCAAGTGTTGTGTAATTTATGAGCTTCTTCTTTATCTCCTTGAATTCTTCCAAGGTCAGGGGTTTTGATGGATCAGAGGATGGTTTGGTTTTTGAGTGGGTTCTTGGTTGTGTTTTAGGTCATAGGATGGGTGGTGTTGATGGTTGGTGGGAAGTAGTGGGTGATGGTATAGGTAAGGTTGATGGAGAAGATTCAGGGGTGAAAGGTTCTGATTTGATGGGGAAAGGAGACGGTGTAGGTTGTGTTTTGGGTAGTGGTTTGGGTGTTGGTTTGGTTGCCATCCTCTGAACACTAGGAGTTTGAGCAACCTCCTGCCTTCTTCCTAAGCGAATGTCAGCTTTGATGTCGCTGACATGTCGATGTAGGGTCTTGATCGACATGGGACCCACTTGCCAGCCGGAAAAGCCGTGAGCTCGGAGATAGGATTTCATCCAATCCTTGTCTCCCTCCTTTTTGGAAGCCACAAGTTCTCCCTCTACCTCTTTCTTTCTCTTCTCTCTCAACTTCTCCCTAGCAGCCTTCTTCCTTTCCTTGTTGATTACATCTTGTTCTTTAGGAAAAAGAAACAAGATCATGTCATTTTGGTGAGGTTCCAGTTCCTTTTGAGAATAGCCTTTATTACAGAGAAAGGCTATTCTCTCCATCCTCTCCCTTTCCATGGCTTCTTCCCTCTTCTTCCTTCTTTCCTCCTCTTTGGTCAACCTTGCTGCTTCTTCCTTTTCTTTGTTCAGCAAGGTTGCCTTTTCTAGTTTCCCAAGCTCATTAGTTGGGAGTAGAAGAGTTTCCTCATTAGCTACTCCCAGGCTGATGAGCCAGTCAATGATTTCCACCCTCCTTTTATTGTTGAGACTTGCTTGGGCGGCTGTTATTGCTTTGCTACTTGCAGCCAACACTTCTAGTAGCTCCTCAACAGTAAGCTTTCTTTTTCCTTTAGGATCAGAGGAAGATTCAGCCTTTGGAAACTTGATTTCAAAAGATTCAGGTTGAAGTGAGGGTGTTTGAAGTGGTGGTTCTTGTAAGAGAGGGGTTGTAAGGAAGTCCTCACTGTTAATCTCAGAGGCTAGTTTAAGAATTGCCTCTGTGATGAACAGATCACTAGACAATGAAGACAGTCCAATTATTCCTTCGGTAGCTTGGATATCTGCCTCGAAAGTAACTGGAACTGCATCACCTGTCCCATCCAAATCAGTTGCTGGGCCATCAGTCTGTACATCCCCTTCGAAGTTAATCTTGGGTTCAGTAGAGACCTTAGGTTGACCATCTTCCTCTTTAGAGGTAGGTGGTGCATTCAGCCTTTGAAGCTCTTCAGCTCCAAAGTAGGTGATAGCTAGATCAGGGGAGGGCTGTTTAATAGAGGAGCTCAACTGAAATTTGGTTAGAAACCTATTGAGATCTATGAGCATCCTTTGGTTCACTTGAAAGATAATAGGAGCTGGTTGAGGGAAGACTGTTGTAGGGTGATGGTGTTAGCGGTAAAAGATAGATAAGACATCAGGAGAGGTTGTTGCTATGGGGTAAGTGGGTTCCTCATGATGTTATTTCTGGACATCCTCCCCCTTTTTGGTAGCATCATCTTAAGAAGTAGATGAGCTGGAGGAAGAACTTAAAGAAACATGAATAGGTACGTGCCTGACAGACTTCTCAATCTGTGTCTCAGCTAGTTTAGCCTTGAGATATTCAATCTCATGTTGTTGAGTGGCAGACCTATCCTTGAAAGTCTTAACCTTTGATTCAGGTTTGAGACTTTAGAAATCAGGACTATGATATTGAGTTACAGTCTACCCTTATCTTCTTTTGAAGAATCATAGGGAGATGAGATAACATGCCTGGAATGTTCATCATCACCACCAGTTATGGTTTCTCGACACCCTGGATACCCTTCCATACTGATGTCCTTTTCAGAAACATCAATTGGCAAGGTTGTTGTAGACTCAGTCTCATTGATATCACCACTTTCTTGAGAGGCCAGTGAGACACTCTCAGTAGTGGCGGTTGAGCCTACATGAGTCACCTCCACACCAATTGGACTCACCTCCACACCAATTGGACTCACCTCAGTTTGGCTTAACTGATGTTAGGTAGATATCAGAGGTTCCATAGGGCTCAGTTGATCTTGAAAGTGGTGAGGTAGATCAACATCATAGCCCCAATTACACATAATATCTTTATCAGGTCAGGTTAATAGGTCAGTGAAGGATAAAGAGGTTAATTCTAATGACCCGGGACCTTGGTCAGCACCTAATGGTTCATCTATAGTAGCAGTTGAACCCATGATGTGGCTGACCCTTTTTGGTTGCTCAGAGTGTTAGGACTCACCCTGAGGGCTAATGGCTTGGGGTTTGGCCTTATCGAGTTGAGATTGAGGAGGCTCAACACTGACATTGAGGTCAAAGGTGGAGGATGGTTGGACCTCTGGCTGAGTGGGAGCCCAAAGTTCCACTCAAGCCTTTTTGGTTTGAAAAGGAGGGACCTGACCAATCAAAGTAGATTGATTAGGGGTTAGCTTGGAGCATCTTGTGTATGTAATTTTTTTTGGGTGGGAAGAAGTGGTTGGCATTTGAGTGGGATGGTCTGGTGTGGGTTCATCACTTGCTGGGCTTGTAGGGATGTCACCAGGAGCAATTGGCTCAAGAATATCTCGGAGAAGATCAGTGAATCTCCCCATGAAATTAGTGGACACCTTCTTCAAGGTCTTGAAGATGCCCGGCCTCATGTGAGGGACCAATAGAATATCTGCTTCTTGTAGTTTGTCCTGGTCCAGTTCACAGTTTATGATATGCTGAATAAACCGGGGATACATGAAAAATGAATCCCGGGTAAGATTTCATTGTAGATTGTTCAGCACAGACCTTGAATAGTTGAAGCGGAGGCCTTTTACCTTTCCATGGACTAGGCAGCCCAGGTCATATGGGATTTGATCCCAACCCCCTGATTTGTTGGATAGGCAATGTAGAACTATGTGCAACAAGAATTTCCGATTGTAGGAGAAATTAAACTTGTAAACAGTGGACTTATGCACATCACCACCATATCCCATCTGAGTGTAAGTATCTTCCAACTAAGATTTAGGGAACTCAGTAGGGATGCCTCCATCGTGAAGCACCAGATTCTCCCTGATGGTAGATTCAGCAATAATGATCTCTTGTCCGCTGATTCTCGACCTGATTACCCTTTCATCATTTAGGGTTTCACTTTGAGCATTTGCCCATAATTCAGCCATTTGGTTAGAATAGATGGTGGGGTTTACAGTGAGAGCAGTGAGGTATGTGGGTTGTGTCAGAAATTTGACAATGGGGGCAAAGTCAGCATCCTTAGAAGAATTAATGATTACGACTTGATTGTGTTAGGGATTTAGGATCATCGTTTGAAAGGTACTGTTGGATTGAAGGAATTTGAGTGTGTTGGGGATTTAGGGCAATTGTTTGAAAGGTATTGTTGGATTGAAGGAATTTGAGAGTGAGTGAAGAAGATAGTGAAAATTTGGGGCTTCAGCGGTGGTAAAAAGGTAAAGAGAGAGAGTTGGAAATTTTAAATAGGGGAACAACGAGCCAAACCGATAAGGTGAAAAGACCTTTTGGGTTTCGATTTGACAGGGGCGGTAAGATAAAAAGCTTTTAAAATATACAGACAATCATCACAAAATCTTACTTTTTACAGAGTGGGGCCCAAAGATTTCTGTTACACAGTAAAATGTTTTCTTCCGCAGGTAATAATTGCTTCCGAGTGAAAACACTTGTGTTTCCTAATATTGTCTTCCGAAGTCATTTTACTTCCTAAAGCAAGCTATATCTTAATGACAAGTTTGCTTCCGATAGTACATTCTTGTTCCGAGAGCAAGGATAAGTAAGCTTCGGAAGTAGGTTTGATCAATTATCAAATTTACTTCCGAGACTAAAAACTCTTCGGAAGATAATGTTCATGTAGAGGAACTTTTTTTCGGAAGATGAATAAGGATTTCTTCCAAGGGTAAATTTCTCTTCGGAAGAATTTATACTTAGAATTTTGAAGAAAACCTTTTTGTAACAGGGCTTAGATTGTACTTAGAGAACACAGACAACACATTTAAAAAGGTTTTCAGAAGAAAATAACTAGTCAATGTTAATCATCCTAATATCTGTGATTAAGTATCTGAATCTTTGTTCATCAAAGGCTTTTGTGAAAAAATCAGCATATTGCTCATTTGAATTGACTTTGACTAGTTTAATTAGATTTTTCTCATGAATATCTCTTATGAAATGATACCTGATGTCAATATGCTTTGTCTTGGAGTGCTTGACTGGATTTTTTGTGATAGAAATAGCACTATTGTTGTCTATATGGATAGGAGTCTGCATGAAGTTGAAACCATAATCCAACATATGCTTTTGAATCCATAGCAGTTGAGCACAACAGCTCACAGCAGCAATGTATTCAGCTTTAGCAGTTGATGTAAAGACACATGATTGCTTTTTGCATTGCAAGGAGATGATCCTTCCACCAAGAAATTGACATCCTCCAGATGTGGATTTCTTGTTGATGTTGCAGCCTCGATAATCACTGTCAATGTATCCATAAAGATTGAAATCCTTATTCTTAGGATACCAGAGTCCCAGTGTGGGTGCTCCTTTAAGGTATCTAAGAATTCTCTTGATAGAAATTAGGTGGGACACCTTGGGAGCAGCCTGATATCTTGCACAGATGCAGGTAGCAAACATGATATCAGGTCTACTTATCAGGTCTACTTGTAGTGAGATATATCAGAGATCCAATAATCACCTTATACTGATGCTGATCAGTATCCTCCCTCTTGGAATTAGGACACAGATATGATTTCTGGGTATGGGTCTTGGTTGGCTTACAATCTTTCATATCAAATCTCTCTAAGATATCCTTGACATACTTAGATTGATTGATAAAGATCCCTTCTTCCATCTGCTTCACTTGAATTCCTAGGAAAAAGTCCATTTTTCCCATGGAACTCATCTCAAACTTCTTTCTCATGATGCTTTCGAAGTCTTTGCACATTTGGTCATTTGAGGAACCAAATATGATGTTATCAACATAGACATGAACAAGCAACATGTCCTTTCCATACTTCTTGATAAACAATTTCTTATCTATGGTGCCTCTTGTGTTGCCATTCTTCAGAAGAAACTAAGACAAGGTCTCATACCATAGCCTTAGTGCCTGATGCAACCCATAAAGAGCTTTATCTAGTTTGCACACATAGTTGGGGTGTTGTGGGTCTTCAAATCCAGGTGGCTGACATATTTAGACTTCTCTATCAATATTCGCATACAAAAATGCACATTTGACATCAAGTTAATAGACAGTGAAGTTCTTGGATGCTGCAAAAGCAAGAAAGATTCTCATAGCCTCAAGTCTTGTAACAGGGTGCAAAGACATCAGTGTAATCTAGTCCTTCCTCCTATGTGTATCCTTGAAGAAAAAGTCTTGCTTTGTTCTTGATGATCAAACCTCTAACATCTTTCTTATTTCTGAACACCCACTTGGTGCCAATAGGGACTCGGCCAGGTGGCAATGGACACAAGTTCCATACCTTTTGCCTTTTGAATTGAAGCAATTCTTCTTGCACAGATTCAACCTAATTGTTGTCCTTGAGGGCTTTTTCCACCTTCTTTGGCTCCATTTGAAAGAGAAAGCATGAGTACAAGAAGACATTCCCATTGTGGGTCTGACTTCTTCTTCTCATACCTTCTGAGACATCTCCTATGATGCTCTCAGCTAGATGAGTGTTGTGTATCCTGAGCCTATGAATCACATCTAGTTGCATAGATAGATCCAGGTTTGAGAATTTTTGCTCAGGATTTTGAACACCATGACCAGCGGATGTCTCACACTCATTTAATGAGGACTGATTGAATGAATGTGTGACAGCATCAATGTTATTTTGCTGAGAAGCAGCATCAACAGTTTCCTGTTCCTCCTGATGACTATCTTCATCAGCTTGGTGTTAAATGCTGGAGTTGTCAGCTGAAGAGTTTTGAGGCTCAGAGGGCAGACAACTTGTTGAAGCTCCATTATTTCCTGATATATTTAGACTCTTAGGGCTTTCATCAGTGGGAGCTTGTTCATCAATTCGTCTTAGAGAACTTGGAATAGGTCTGGGTAACTCGAAGAGTTGATCCTCATGGGAGTTGCTTTGAGTTCCTATTCCAGCTGAAACATTCTTACAAGATGATTTATAATAGTTTGGAAATAATTCTAAATTAATGATATGATCAGGGCCATTCCCCCTAACACAAGGAGTGTGCTCATTAACAATAATGATAGATGATTTCACAAATTGTTTATTTTTGATGTTATAAACTCTATAAGCAATAGAGGTTGAGGAATATCCAACAAAGATGGCATCATCCGACTTTTCAGCAAATTTTGCTAAATTGTCTTTTGTGTTAAGTATGATACACCTGCTGCCAAAGGACCTAATAAAGCCAATGAACAGTGGCCTCTTGTTCTATAGCTCATAAGGGGTCTTTCTATGGGGCTTAACGATGAAAACCCTGTTCTGCACATAGCTTGCAGTGCTGTCTGCCTCTGCCCAAAAAGTTAGAGGCAGCTTTGAATCAGCTAACATTGTTCTTGCAGCCTCAATAAGTGTCATGTTCCTCCTCTCAGCAACACCATTCTGTTGAGGAGTCTAGGAACACTATATTGTCTGGCAATCCCTTTTGAGTTACAGAATGAGTTAAGATCTTGATTCTTAAACTCAGTCCCTTGATCACTTCTTATGATTTTTACCTTGTGATCCTTTAGATTTTCAATTTTAAAAATAAAAGATTTTAATGTTTCAGCAGTTTCATCTTTAGTTCTTAAAAAGAATACCCATGTAAACCTAGTAAAATCATCAACCATCACAAGACAGTATGATTTCCTTCCAATGTTCATTATACTTGTAGGACCAAAAAGATCCATATGCAATAAGTGTAATGGGGTGGTGATAGAGTTGACCTCTTTCGATTTGTGAGAAATCTTGTGTTGCTTTCCTTTAAGGCAAGCAACACAGTTATCTTTACAGATAAATTCATTTTTGGGCACACCATGTACCAAATTATTTTTAACCAGCTTTTTCATGGTTTTAAAATTAACATGACACATTCTTTTGTGCCAAAGAGTTGACTCATGACCATTGGCTTTGGAAAGAAAGTATGATACTTTACCCAGTGGGAAAGTATTGTTCATATCCAGTTGTATATATCCCCTCTCCCGAGAGATCTAAGAAGCACCAATTCCTAAAGAATTATCATCCCGGGTTTGAGGATAATGCACTCATGTTCTGTGAAAAGCATTTGGTGCTTTTGATCACAGAATTGAGAAACAGTTAATAGATTGTGTTCAAGCTATTTGACAAAGTTTACTTAGTCAATATTTAACTTATCGTTGGATACATTACCTCTACCAGAAATGTATCATCCAGCTTCACAACCGAACTGAACAGGACCTCTATCAAAATGTTCAAATTATTGTAGAAGAGATTTGTTCCCTGTCAAGTGCCTGGAGCATCCACTGTCCATAATCCAGACATTTCCATTCTTATCACATGGATGTTCCTGCACATAAGGTGAAATGTTTAGTTACTATTGGAAACCCAAGCCCTGTTGGTCTTGGGTTCTTCCAATGTAAATGACATAATTGAACCAAAGTGTATGCATGTGGGTTCAACTATAGTTTGTGAAGAAGAGGCTTGTGCTGTAACATCCTTTCTAATCTTCCATTTCATCCTTTGGTTGATCAGTGTGGATGAGCCTGAAGAGGCTTGAGCAGCAAGACATTCTTTCGAGGCTTCTTTCCTCTCGGAAGAGGCCATCACCACTTTTTCTTCTGAAGAAGTCTTCTTCTCAGAAGGTTTCAAAGGATTCCTTTTCTTCCTTTGTTTGTTCTTTGGCTTGTCTTCCGAAGCCATTTTCCTTTTGAAAGAATGAGTTTCTTCCGAAAGCAACTTGGCTTCGGAAAAAAACTTTCCTTTCCTTGATACTGGGACCATGTGGTAAGGTCCAAATGTGAAACCTTCCTTAACTCCTTCTTTCTTAACATTGGTTGCATAATGTGTGCTTGCAGGATTGTAGTAACAACCATAGTATCTTATAAAACCTATCACATGACACAAACGACCCCGCAGGATCTCAGTGGGGTACCCTTCCTATTATGTCGGAAGGCACTGTGCGTGGGGGATTCCCCAAGTAGATCTACCCATATAAAACAAGGGGTTCACACAAGAATTAATGATTGTGATACAAGTAGGTGCAGGTTCTAACATTAGGCACAACATATAATAGCATTGCATAATAGTACACAAATAACTTTAAGTTCAAACATAGCATGTTTCATCCCAAAATAGTAGTAAAAAGGGAACACTAAAACTCACCTTAGGTAACTCAACAGTTCTTCGGTCACAGAAAAGATTCAAGTCCTAGCACCCTATGATCAAGATACAAGTAGTAAGCTAATGTCCTTAGAATATTGGAAGTGTAACTAAATGTATTTTAGGGTCATACGTTCTCGTGGCTTCGTTTCTTAGGAGTTTGTGTCAAAAATCCTTTTTAGGAAAGTTAGGGTTTTTGATATATGGGTGACAAGTTATATGACTCTTGTAAGTTTGTTTATATTATAATAAGTTTAATAAGAGTTTTCTAGTCATAATATTACTGAAATTTAGTTATATTTACGGAATTTACACTTTGGTCCCTTAAGTTTCAAAATTTACAATTTTGACCCAAAAGTTTGCTTTCTTTCATTACTTGACCCAATATGGCCCTTGTTAGTTCCTAGGGTTTTTATATTACTTTTAGGCCTGTTTTAACTTAATGTTTCCAGATTTTAACTTGAGAGGTTTAAAACACAAAATTCAAGTTACCTGTTACGGTAAAACCGTTAATTTAAGGATCTTGTTTTAGATCTCTTAATTTCAATCTATAACCTCAAGTATAAAGTTTTAAGGGCTTCTAATCAAGATTATAATCTGTTTTAAAAGTATTTTTGGGGTTATTTGAGCAGAAAGTCCATTTTTTAAACTAACCCGTTTAAAACACGTTTTTACCCGAAACCGAACACTCTAACCCACTTTCATTCAATTTTCCACTAAGATTTCACTTTGAGGTCTTCTAACTTACTGAAATAATATTTATTTAGTGGTCTTCGGCTTGTTACACTATTTTTAATATTTTATCCAAATATCTCCCGGTTTACGCTTATTTTTATTAAATAAATCCATAGAAATTACATATTAACCCAAAAATTCACCAAATTCGGTTTTTAATACTAAAATACTTATCTTAGGGCCCATAGATTTTAAAATTTGCAACTTATTAAGTTTTAGCTATTTTGAGAATTTCACCATCTTTTCGGGTCACTAAAATACACCCATTTAGTCCATAATACCACTCCAATATACCCATTCAAAAACTATCACGAATTTTATAAGATTATTATCACCAAACTCCTGGAACAAACATAAACTCACGGATTTGAGCATAACAAGCACCATAGTTGCCTTTTAGAGGGTGTTTAACATCGTTTGCACATGTGTAATCATCATAGTTTGAGCATAAACATTACCAACCCTTTTTGTAACTTTTAATCCAGATTAGAATGATGTTAATAAAATGTTTTGGAGCAGGTTTTAACATTGTTTGAAGGGTTTTTCAAAACAAGTGGGTTATTGGTGCTAAAACACATGAAAAAGAGGGTTTTCAGGTTGAAATCATATGCACCAACCCATGTTTCACGAACACTCATTAAAATATACCTTCTTGAAGTTATGAGTCTCATAAAAACAGTGATATGGCCGGAAGTTTCTTCTGTGAACAAGAAAAGTAATATTTCCTGGTAGAAAAGTGAAGAAAACTCAAGAAATAGCTTTGTTCGGGTATAACGACGCTTACACTCTTGGTGTTTCATGTTTTTGGAATGATTAGAAGAGTATGAGGGCTGTTGGTTCACGAGCTTGAGCTGAAACGCCTTGTTCTTGCAAGTTCTTGCAAGAATCTTGTGTAGAAACTCACCAAAACTCACTTTCTAGCTCGTTTTGCACTTGGGTGATGTTGAAATGATGTTGGTCTTCGAGAATCTTGGATAGAATGGAGGAGAATTGCAGATGTGTGTGTGTGGTCTTGGCTGGAATTTTCAAGAGAGAGAGAGAGAGTGAGGGAGAAGAAGTTGCATGTATGGGAAAATAAGAGAGGAGATGGAGTGTGTAGGGAGATTTGTGGGGTTCAGGGAGGGAGGAGATTGGTGGGTTAGTGGGCGGCCGAGATTGGGTGTGGGTGGAGGTGGATTTCATTTATTTTTTTTTTAAAGTTTAAATTGTAGTGTAAGTTGATTGTGTAGTATTAAAGATGGTAATTTTCTAGTTTTACAAGTTTCTAAGTGTAAGATGATATATATATATATGTATGTGTGTCGTAATGTGTAGGTATACACACATATTATTTATTTGTTTTAATTAATTTAAATTTCTAACATAGATTTAATATTTACTAGGATCGCTTAATAATTTCTTGACTCAAGATATAATGAAATCTTATAAGGCAACTAAACATGAAATCAATTAACACATAAGAAGAAAATAATATTAATAATAAGAATAAAAATAATGACGGATCAAATTAATGTTTTAAAGTAGGACCTAGGAGTCGGTTGTTACATTCTCCCACCGTTTGGGAAATTTCGTCCCGAAATTTTAGCTTCGATTAGATTCTGAACGGGTGGGCTTAAAGAGGTGCGGATACTCCTTTCTCATCTCATCTTCTCATTCCCATGTGAATTCTGGTCCTCTCCTAGAGTTCCATCTCACTTTAACCTTGGGTATACGACGTCGTCTACATTCCTGGACTAATCGGTCAGTAATCTCTATGGGCTCCTCCACAAATCAACTCGTTAGTAATTTTAGCATCCTTCAATGGTAATTCCAGGGCTTTGTCTACGAGACACTTCTTCAAGTTAGACACATGAAAAGTGTCATGTATGTAACTCAAATCTTGAGGTAGCTTCAATTGATATGCTACTGGGCCAATTCTTGATGAAATTTCAAATGGTCCAATGTATCTTGGGCTTTGCTTGCCTTTCTTGCTAAATCTAATTGCGCCCTTCCATGGTGCGACTTTTAGCATCACTCTATCACCTACTTGAAATTCCAGGGGCTTTCGTCTTCTATCCGCATATTTCTTTTGATGATCCCTGGCTGCTCTCAGTTGTTCCTTAATCTTAAATACCTTGTCTGTGGTTTCCATCACGATATCGGGTCCCATTAGTTGGCTATCACCAATTTCATTCCAACTTAATGGTGATCGGCATTTTCTACCATATAAGGCTTCATACGAAGCTGCTTTTATACTTGCGTGGTAACTATTATTGTAGGAGAACTCCACTAGAGGAAGGTGGTTATCCCAACTTTCACCGAACTCGATCATACAAGCTCTTAACATGTCCTCTACAGTCTGAATGGTTCTTTCACTTTGTCCATCAGTTTGAGGGTGGTATGCAGTGCTTAGGTCAAGACGGGTCCCCTAAGCCTGTCGGAGAGACTTCTAAAATCGTGAAGTGAAGCGACTATCATGATTTGAGATAATCGATAGTGGCACTCCATGTCTTGTTACTATTTCATCGATGTATAGTCGCGCTAGCTTTGGTAAACCGTAATCTTCTCGAATAGGAAGGAAGTGAGCTGATTTGGTAAGCCTATCCGCTATTACCCAGATTGCATCATGCCCTCGAGAGGTTCTTGGTAACTTTGTAACAAAATCCATCGTAATGTTATCCCATTTGCATTTGGGGATCTCGGGCTGTTTTAAGGTCCCTGATGGTTTCTGGTTTTCGGCTTTTACCATTGCACACGTCAGACATTTCCCCACATAGGTGGTAATGGATTTCTTTAACCCGGGCCACGAGAAGAGAGTCTTTAAGTCTTGATACATCTTGTCACTTCCCGGATGAACCGAATATCTGGATTTGTGGGCTTCATCTAGGACTATCTCTCTAATTCCTCTGTGTTTTGGTATCCAAGTCCTTCCTTCATGCTTATACAATCCATCATTACTCACTTCTAATCATTTTTCCATCCCCGTCAGCATCTCCTCAGTTAGCTCATCCTCTTTCAGGGCTTCCCTCTGTGCTTCTTTTAATCTAGCGGTAAGACTAGTATACACGCTCATTCTTAAGGCACGAACGCGAAGGGGTTTTTCCCTTTCCTTTCTACTCAATGCATCTGCCACAACATTTGCCTTGCCTGGATGGTATCGAATCTCACATTCGTAATCACTCAACAATTCTACCCATCTTCTCTGGCGCATAATTAATATTTTCTGATCCAGAATGTGTTGCATACTTTTGTGATCCATGTAAATGACGCATTTGGTACCGTAGAGATAGTGTCTCCATATTTTGAGCGCAAACACCATGGCACCCAGTTCTAAATCATGAGTAGTGTAGTTTTTCTCATGCTCGTTTAACAATCTAGACGTTTAAGCAATCACCTTGTCTCGCTGCATTAATACACATCCTAGCCCCTGACGCGAGGCGTCACAATAGACTACGAAATCCTCAACGCCTTCCGGTAGGGCAAGGATAGGTGCACTGCATAGCTTCTCCTTGAGTGTCTCAAATGCTTTATTCTATTCCTTTTCCCATATGAAAGCTATATTCTTTTTGGTCAAAGAGGTTAATGGCTGCACAATCCGAGAGAAGTCCTTGATGAACCTCCGATAGTATCCCGCCAAACCAAGAAATTGCCTTATCTCGGTAGGAGTTTCAGGAATCTTCCAGTTTTTAATGGCTACTATTTTTGTTGGATCTACTTGAATACCTTCTTTGTTCATCACATGTCCTAGAAACTGGATTTCGCGTACCCAAAACTCACATTTGGAGAACTTTGCATATAACTGCTCATTCTTGAGCAACTCAAGAATCAGTCTAAGGTGCTTCTCATGCTCTTCCTTGCTACGGGAGTAGATCAAAATATCATCAATAAACACAATCACGAACTTGTCTAAATACGGCCGACATACTCGGTTCATGAGGTCCATAAATGCTGCAGGTGCATTAGTCAGTCCAAAGGGCATGACTAAGTACTCATAGTGTCCATACCTAGTCTTGAAGGCTGTCTTGGGTATGTCTTCTTCCCTTATCTTTAGTTGATGGTATCCCGATCTTAAATCTATCTTGGAGAAATAGCTGGCTCCCTGTAATTGATCGAACAAGTCATCGATTCTTGGGAGGGGATAGCGATTCTTGATTGTAACTTTGTTCAAATCATGATAGTCAATACACATTCGTAGGGTTCCATCCTTCTTTTTAACAAATAGTACCGGTGCACCCCATGGAGAAACACTTGGTCGAATGAATCCTTTATCCATCAATTCCTGGATTTGTACCATTAGCTCCTTCATCTAGGGTGGAGCGAGTCGGTAAGGTGCCTTGGCCACTGGTACGGCACCAGGCACTAGGTCTATTTGAAATTCAATCTTTCTAGTCGGAGGGAGTCCCGGTAGGTCCTCGGGAAATACTTCCGGGTACTCAGCCACCACCGGTATATCTTCGATTCTCTTTTCTTCTCTTGGTTTCATCACGTAGACTATGAAAGCGTAGCATCCCTTGTGGAGACTCTTGGTAGCCTTTAGGTGGGATATCATGGGGTACCGTGTGTTGCTTCTATCGTCGTGGACCGTTAGTTTACTTCCATCAATTAGAGGTATAAAGTAAATGCTCACCACATACAATTTTAGCCTTATATTTAGCTAAACAATCCATTCCCATGACCACATAAAATCCTCCTAACGTTATAGGCATCAAGTCTATTTTAAATGAATTACCCTCTAATTCTATCGTGCAGTCTTTGATGATTTCAGCGGTTTCTATTATCTTGTCGTCAGCTAATTCTACCGTGTATGCATCAGTTAGGGTACAAGCTTCCAAATCAATCAAAGGCCTAAAGATAGTAGAAACAAAACTACTTTTTGCTCTAGTATCAAATAAAACAGTAGCAAGGCGGTTATTTATGAGAAACGTACTGTTAACCACATCAGGATCCTTACGGGCACCATTGGGATCCATTACGAATGCTCTTCCTTTGGGCTTGTTAGGCCTGGCGTCCTTATCCCTCGCTAGCTTGGGACACTTGTTCCGCATGTGTCCTTGATCCCCGCACTCGTAACATTGCTTCCCGGCCTCATATGTACAATCTTTAATCAGGTGACCGGTTCTCTTGCACCTTAAGCAAGGCATCGGGTTGCATTCTCCTTGGTGGTGCAGTTTGCACTTGTTGCAGAAAGGGCTTGTACCTAAGTATAGTTTTCGGGCTCTTGCCCCCTGATCCTCACGTCTTGCTCCTTCGCCAGCCTATCTGCTTGAACTACCACTACTGCCAATGGCCCTTTTAGCATCAAACCACTTTCTCTTCTTGCCCATCACCTTCTTATTGTCTTCAGCTCTCCCCTGTTCCGTCCAGCCAGCTCTAATCATGTCTTCCGTCAAGCTACCAGTAAGATCAACTGCCGCTTGGAGGGTTGTAGGCCTGGAAGATCGGACCATGCCCCGAACTCTGGGATGCAGTCCCCAGATGAAACGAGCTACACCTTTTGATTCGGGTGTCACCAAGTGGGGCACTAGTTGGGACAGAGCTGAGAACCGATTGATGTATTAAGTGTAATTTTAGCCTTTCATCTCCAAGCTCAGAAATTCAGCTTCCAGTTTTTCCAGTTGATTTATTGGGCAGGACTTGCTGGTCATCAATTCTCTAAACTCCGACCATTTCATGCAGCCGGCAGCATTTCTTCCTAGTGGCTGAATGGTAGTTTTCCACCACTCCAAAGCTGGCCCTTTCATAGATTAGGAGGCAAACCTGACCATGTGCCCAGATTTGCACTCGTTGATATCTAGTATGGCCTCAATCTCGTCTAACCATCGGTAAGTATCAATCGCACCCTTAGTGCCGTAGAAATCTTTTGGTTTGCATGCCATAAAAGTTTTGCAAGAACACCCGGTTCTTATTTCCTCAGCATCCTCGGCGTTACCTTCATTGTTTCCAGGTCCTTCATTTCCGGTTGTATTTTCCCGGTCTGTGTTTTTTAAGCTATGATGGTGGGGATAGCATTGGCGATTTGCTGGGCCACCAGATTGGTGATCCTTTCATCATTGGCATTTTCTTCATGGGTGGTCCTTGGTGGGGTAGGTGGTCGATTTCCACCTTGGTTCCCGATGCGTCCAGCACCTCTATTCCTTCCCCCATGCATTCCACATATAGGCGGCATTCTGGTGTCAAAATAGATAAACTCATTTAGTGTCTTATAAGATTTGTTTCAAGTATCTCGCTACATCGATTCGACTCCTAAAGGTCGCTTCACCAAACACATGAGGGTTCCCAAAATACATTATAAGTCATACATAGTTTCATTCCAATTTTATAAAGTTAATTAACATTTTAAGGGGCAATAAAATTAGTTCCCTAGAATATACTATTGTACATTCCATTAGACAACCTGCAATAGATAAGGTAATATCATAAAAGAAAATCATGCATAGATAATTGTAGCAACCAACAAGCAAAATGTTAATAGTCTCATGGTATCACAAGTTGGAAGGTGCCATCACCCCAAATAAAAGTCGTAGTGTCTGAAATAGATAAATGGTTTCTCAAAATAGTAGTATCTTCCAAATAATCAAGTATCATCCCATCATTACTGCCATTTCTTCTTCAACCACCCAAACCAGCCAGGCCCCTTTTTCTTATGTTCTTGTTCCAAGCATTGGACACCCTGGGACGCCACCAATGCCTGGAACTAGGGAGACTGCAAGGTCCATGTGGCATGCTGCAGGATCAGCTCGTGACGCTGGATGGTCCAAAGTATCTCACTTAGTGTAGCGTCAGATGGGCCAAAATCGCTTGCTCGGCGGCTGGATTGGGAGTAGGGGTCTCCAGCTAAGACACTCAAGCCGTCATACAAGCTACACCTGGGAGGCATCTAGTACTCGTCCTGAGGTTGGCGTCTGGGCGGTCCCCTCATCGGAGGCGCCGGTGCGGGAGCTGTCGTAGGAGGAGGTGGAGGAGGCGGCATCCTGAATGAAACAAAAGCTCCAGGTCGAGTACTCTTGTGCGGCCGAATGATGACTCGCGCACCCCTGTTCCCGATAGGCGGGATAGGCGAATATGCGGGTGCAGTGATGTGCGGTGAATGAGAGCGGTTCGGCTCCTCTCCTGGGATGTCGGGGAGGATTCCTCCGATGGCTCCGTGTTGTCAGATGTCACCGATATCCATCCTGGATGGCTGTATCTCCTCATGTACTCCTCGTGCTGCGATGGGGATGTTGCCCTCCTGAGTCTTCCCACTGGGGCAGTCTCGTTGGCAGGGAATGCAGGCGCTTTACCGTTGTTAGCCCTGAGTCTAGAGTTCCAGTAAAATCATCATGAGTAATTTGGTTTCTCATAGCTTACGACAATAGTAATGATAGTATCTCATAATAGTAGTTGCAATAATGATGGTAGTAGTATTTATAATCAGTAATAATACAGGTTACAACAGGTACGAAGACACAGTTCAGACCACACAAAAACATTTTCTATCTGGGAGAAAGATTTTATTACCAATTAGGGGATCGTTCCGGAATTCACGCGTCCGGTAAATTCATGATTACGTTGATCAAGTGTAATCATCAATTTACCCGACCCACTCATTCCAACACATTCCAAAACAAGGACAGTCCTAGGGCATCAGGGTTGTAGCCTAGGGTCTACTAAGGTATTCCCGACTTCTCTACAACCTGTGGCTCTGATACCAATCTGTCACACCCCGGGCCCAAAGAGGGTTGGACGTCGCAGAGTAGCAAAACACATGGCAGTGGAAACTAACCACTTAAGAGCACACAAGGAAGGAAATCACATGGCATTACATTAAAACAACATAATCGGGCTATGAAAGCCTTGCCCAAACATCAAATCCACACCCATTGTAAATTATCCAAATTTATTACACAACAGTTCCGAATGTCTAATAATGTTTTCAAAATTAAGTAATGCCATTTGTAGTCACGGTACTAAGCCATCCATTAAGAGTCCATTACAATCCATACTTCATCAAGGGTTACCTGAAACATGCTTAAAAAGATTTTTGTGTCAACTAAAAAGTTGGTGAGTTCAAGTGCTTAAAGTTCAAAAACAAAAGGACTTTTTAGAATCCATAAGTTAATTTTAAAAAGAAAACATAAGTGTCACTGTTGTGGGGTCACAATCAACCCTGCACTCAGCCCCGGCTAGCCTCTTCTAAACTTGTGTTGTACCGGTTATCCCATAGGGGAAACTGAGCCTCAAAGAGTGTACCATACCTGCTGAGTGGTACACCATAGTATCTTATAAAACCTATCACATGATACAAATGACCCCGCAGGATCTCAGTGGAGTACCCTTCCTATTATGTCGGAAGGCACTGTGCGTGGGGGATTCCCCAAGTAGATCTACCCATATAAAACAAGGGGTTCACACAAGAATTAATGATTGTGATACAAGTAGGTGCAGGTTCTAACATTAGCCACAAAATATAATAGCATCGCATAATAGTACACAAATAACTTTTAGTTCAAACATAGCATGTTTCATCCCAAAATAGTAGTAAAAAGGGAACACTAAAACTCACCTTAGGTAACTCAACAGTTCTTCAGTCACAGAAAAGATTCAAGTCCTAGCACCCTATGATCAAGATACAAGTATTAAGCTAATGTCCTTATACTATTGGAAGTGTAACTAAATTTATTTTAGGGTCATACGTTCTCGTGGCTTTGTTTCTTAGGAGTTTGTGTCAAAAATCCTTTTTAGGAAAGTTAGGGTTTTTGATATATGGGTGACAAGTTATATGACTCTTGTAAGTTTTTTTATATTATAATAAGTTTAATAAGAGTTTTATAGTCATAAGATTACTGAAATTTAGTTATATTTACGGAATTTACACTTTGGTCCCTTAAGTTTCAAAATTTACAATTTTGACCCAAAAGTTTGCTTTCTTTCATTACTTGACCCAATATGGCCCTTGTTAGTTCCTAGGGGTTTTTATATTACTTTTAGGCCTGTTTTAACTTAATGTTTCCAGATTTTAACTTGAGAGGTTTAAAACACAAAATTCAAGTTACCTGTTACGGTAAAACCGTTAATTTAAGGATCTTGTTTTAGATCTCTTAATTTCAATCTATAACCTCAAGTATAAAGTTTTAAGGGCTTCTAATCAAGATTATAATCTGTTTTAAAAGTAGTTTTGGGGTTATTTGAGCAGAAAGTCCATTTTTTAAACTAACCCGTTAAAACACGTTTTTACCCGAAACCGAACACTCTAACCCACTTTCTTTCAATTTTCCACCAAGATTTCACTTTGAGGTCTTCTAACATACTGAAATAATATTTATTTAGTGGTCTTCGGCTTGTTACACTATTTTTAATATTTTATCCAAATATCTCCCGGTTTACGCTTATTTTTATTTAATAAATTCATAGAAATTACATATTAACCCAAAAATTCACCAAATTCGGTTTTTAATACTAAAATACTTATCTTAGGGCCCATAGATTTAAAATTTGCAACTTATTAAGTTTTAGCTATTTTGAGAATTTCACCACCTTTTCGGGTCACTAAAATACACCCATTTAGTCCATAATACCACTCCAATATACCCATTCAACAACTATCACGAATTTTATAAGATTATTATCACCAAAATCCTGGAACAAACATAAACTCACGGATTTGAGCATAACAAGCACCATAGTTGCCTTTTAGAGGGTGTTTAACATCGTTTGCACATGTGTAATCATCATAGTTTGAGCATAAACATTACCATCCCTTTTTGTAACTTTTAATCCAGATTATAATGATGTTAATAAACTGTTTTGGAGCAGGTTTTAACATTGGTTGAAGGGTCTTTCAAAACAAGTGGGTTATTGATGCTAAAACACACGAAAAAGAGGGTTTTCAGGTTGAAATCATATGCACCAACCCATGGTTCACGAAAACTCATTAAAATATACCTTCTTGAAGTTGTGAGTCTCACAAAAACAGTGATATGGACGCAAGTTTCTGCTGTGAACAAGAAAAGTGAGATTTCATGGTAGAAAAGTGAAGAAAACTCAAGAAATAGCTTTGTTCGGGTATAACGACGCTTACACTCTTGGTGTTTTATGTTTTTGGAATGATTAGAAGAGTATGAGGGCTTTTGGTTCACGAGCTTGAGCTGGAACTCCTTGTTCTTGCAAGTTCTTGCAAGAATCTTGTGTAGAAACTCACCAAAACTCACTTTCTAGCTCGTTTTGCACTTGGGTGATGTTGAAATGATGTTGGTCTTCGAGAATCTTGGCTAGAATGGAGGAGAATTGCAGATGTGTGTGTGTTCTTGGCTGGAATTTTTGAGAGAGAGAGAGTGAGGGAGAAGAAGTTGCATGTATGGGAAAATAAGAGAGGAGATGAAGTGTGTAGGGAGATTTGTGGGGTTCAAGGGAGGGAGGAGATTAAGTGTAAGATGATATATATATATATGTATGTATGTGTGCCACAATGTGTAGGTATACACACATATTATTTATTTGTTTTAATTAATTTAAATTTCTAACATAGATTTAATATTTACTAGGATCGCTTAATAATTTCTAGACTAAGGCAAGATATAATGAAATCTTATAACGCAACTAAACATGAAATCAATTAACACGTAAGAAGAAAATAATATTAATAATAAGAATAAAAATAATGCCGGATCAAATTAATGTTTTAAAGTAGGACCTAGGAGTCGGTTGTTACAGGTTTGGTTGAAACGGAAGGTTTCGGTTGAGATGGGGGAAGTGTTGTTGTGTTCCGTTGTGGCTTTCATAGTTATAGAGCTCCCATTTTTCATTCAATAGTTAGTTTCATTTCCTTCCATCTTTCAACTTTTAATCTGATATTGGATTTTCACTTGATTTTAAGGTAAAACTTTGTTTTTTTGTTGTTCTTTCATATCCAGTTTGAGGTTGCCAAAGTTGGATTATAGCTTATTTAAGTGAGCTTTGAGGTAGGTGGTATTGGATTGTTTAAAAATAAATAAATGTGTAGTGATTTTACAATTATATGTTTATGTTTAGATATAAAAGATTATTTTTACCGGCCAATAGTTGCAATGATGATGAATAATTCTTTCTCTAGTTTGTGAAATTTTTTAAGCTATTATGAATAAGAATTTATGAGTAGTTAATTTATAAGTAAGCAATTGTATTGTTTTTCTAAGTGTTAATGTAAGGCCCCGTTTCCGGAAACCTCACAGTTGGGCAATCATAGCACAATTGAATAAATATTACATAATTTAATAAACATTACAGCGGAAATTTTTTATCAAAACATCCATTCATTAATTAACAAAAGCGTTGTTAGGCAATACATCTTAGTTTGTCATCAGTTACAAAAGAATGCTTAATTGCATTACAAAACAACAATATTATTAATCTTGAACGGATGTCAGCCTTGCCCCGGTGAGTAGCCTTCCCGTGTGCCATCCTCAGCAATATTACCTGCCAACTGAAAATGCATAAAAGTCAGCTTTGCTGAGTGAGTTCTAGTTTTAAAGTCATAAAATACCTCATGAGAGTTGTATACGAAAATACTCTTTAAAATACTATATCTTTCTTTCATAGGTGATCACACACCATACGTACATTCAAATCATTCAATTATCATCATCATCTTCTCATTTCATCATTATTATCTTTCACTTTCGATCTGGATAATTGTGCAATACCCCGAACATTCTGCACGAAGTGGATACTGGGCCTGAGGTCTATACATAGACCCTGCACACGGTGCATGAAGCTTAGCCCAGTCACTTGGGGTATGCAACAAAGGTCCTGTCAATCTCAATGATTGACCCCGCGTGCATCCTCATGGGTTTTACAACCGCACGTACTTGAGCTGACAACCCCAGGCTGTGAACCTCCTTTTACTTGCTTGCAAGACTTTTCATTCATTCATTCGTTCATTATGTTCCACTTTTTATTAATATTAATCTTTCCCCTTTATTAATGATAATACTTTATGAGTATTGGCAAACCACATAAAGTCACATAGTATAGTAATAGGAAACACAAGAACAATCATAAAACATGAATGAAATAATCAATTATTAATCACAGGTCAACCCTAGGTCAAACCCTAAAATTCTATTTTCCCCGAAATTCCAGAAAATAATCTAAGTGTCCTAGGCGCATGAGAACTATGCAGGCGCATGAGCCCTGCATAGGCGTATTAACACTATTTGGGCGCATGATCTCTACACTTAGACATTTCAACAATGTTTCTGGGCGCATGACACTGTTCAGGCGCATGAATCTACACTTAGAACACTTAGGCAAAATTTCAGACGCATGGGCACTATTAGGGCATATGAACCCCCACTTAGGATTTTCTAAGGAAAATTTCAGGCGCATGGGCACTATTGGGGCGCATGGCCTGCACTTGGGCATTTTTAAGTCAAATTCTCAGGCGCATGAGCCCTGTTTGGGCGCATGACCACCTGCTGTATACTTATAAATTTCAGAATCATTTTTAACCTGTATTCTCATCTGTTCTAAGCCTAAACATACATTACTAAGCATACCCAACACAATAACAAGCATGAATTACAAGTATATACATGCATATACATACGGGTACATAGATAAAGTCTTGAAAACCTATTTTAATGCATTTTCAGCCCCAAAGATTGTTAAAAATACATATAAACGGGGTCTAAAACTCACCTATTGCAGAAGACAAGTAAAACTCCACCAAACTTGGCTGCACTAAAGTTCAAGACACCTAAAACAAACATAAACAAGCACTAAAACACCATAAACACATAGAAATCGATTTCTAAGGGTGAAACCACAAAGAAATCGAACCAATTAACATGTAAACACACATACCTCGAAGATTCCATCTTCTTCTTCCTCACAAAACAGAGAGAAAACCAGAAACACAACCCTTTCTCCTTCGGTCACAGCAGCAGCAGAAAGAGCATGGGCGACCATGCTCTTATACTCATACTTTTTGACTTTTATACATATTTACATAATGCACCCTTCATCTTTTGTCATTGCCTTCTTTATTCAAGATTCTTTTCTTTCTTTCCACTTTTGGCCCCCATCGAAATCCAGATGTTACAGTTAACTTATATATGATATTTTGTTAGTAAGATTTTCATGTCATGGTTTACAATGGAATACATTTTTCATTGATTAATGTCATTTTATACTTTGTTGCATGAGTCCAAGAGACCACCTCAAGGCAAGAAGCTTTTGAAGAGACAAAGGGAAGGTATCCTTACAGCATACCATGAATACCGGTGATTTAATGATAATTTTACTACAGGTTCAGCTGCACTTTCAAAGGGTGCTTTGGATGTTATACTTCTATATATAAATGCATCTGATAGTTGTAATATCTAATATTGTATATTAAAAAAATCAAAGATTTCACATAGAAGGATTATGACACCACAAGTACTACTGCATATGAAGTAGATTAGATCAGGTCAGAGCGGTTGAAGCTTTGCTAAACAGTCAATTTTTTAATTTACACAGGCTAAATGGATATGTTTGGAAATTCAAATTATTGTGTTCATAAACTTTTTTTTTAAACCGGAACACTTTCTTCTATTACCTAAATTTTACCCTTATTTTTATTTTATGCAGGAGTAGCTCATCTCATATCAATACCATGTCTCTCTTCACCACTGAATCATCAAATCCGTTTCAGTACGAGCATTGATAGAAACCGTAAGGTATGGGTTAGCTTACTTCTTCCTTGTGTTTGTTTGAAATTGGCTTGGCAATTTGATAGTTTCTCCAAAATTTACAGGGATTTAGGGTTTTGACATTGCAATTTGGCAATTGGATTGCAATTTCTCCATCAACACTGACATAGCTGAGGCCAGGTGCACCCAAATCAGGTATGATTTTTTTTGGGTCTTTGTGATTCGGAATTTTACAGTGTGTTAGGGTTTTGTGATTACATGCTTAATGAGTCATTTTATAATTTTTAGAATTTGTTGTTGATGAATTCATTTAAAGTGATTAGAATTTGTATTGTTTGCTTCTGATTATCAGATTTAGGATTCTAATATAGATATTCATGATCATGGAAATTTAAAGCATCAAATCAAGAAAACTTGAACCCATATTCAGATGATAATAACCATGGGTTTGAATTTCATCTTCTAAGTTAGTTACATGATTATGATGATGCTTAAAAAATGTTAAGCAAAAAAGTATAAAAAGATATAAATTTTGTTCCAATGAATGAGAAACGCAATCAGTAATAGCATGCATCAGAGTGTCGCAAGGTTTGTAAAGAGATACAAGCCATCCATGTCAACAAATGAATTATGCACGCATTTGTAATTTATAGTGAAATGAGTTATTTATTATCCGTAAAAGTCTCAATTTTGATTGTTTATTTATAAATGAGTCGATCTAGGCTTTGTGTTATCTCAAACGGGTCAAATCTAAAAAGTTAGCTGGAAGGGCAATGAGTCAATCAAATGGGTTGAAAGTTGTTCACAACCTATTTTTATATTATTACTATAATAATATTGTTTTGTAATCTCATTAACACATGAATTTATTTATTAATTTTTAAGTAGTAAGAACCAACCCAACCCAACTCAATCCAAACCAACTCAACCCAAATCCAACATGTTTGTACCTGTACAACTCATTATTATAATATTTTTATGAGTTCACTTGGATATGTAGCAATCTTCCATGATTTTCATATGCTGAAATTCTAATTGTTTCAACTAACATAGATGTTTTGTTTACAAATATTTTCAGGTCAAACAATCATCGGAGGAACTGGGGTGTAGAATTAAATTGAAAAGAATATCAAAGATTCAGTGAGTTCTCGTTTAACTCTTTATTGCATGATTGTTAAGATCTCAATCTTGATCATATGATCTTGATCATATGATCTTGATCAACTAAAACTTTTCAGTCCTGCATATGATCTTGCATAGGGTCCTATTTTGATTATAAGATCATAAGATGTTGATTGGATCCAATCTTTCTTGGGTTGAATAACAAAAAAGAAATGGGTAACTAACCAAGGGGCTTATAAGAGTAAAGTTAATGAAATGCTCACCTTGTATAGTTTAAAGCACAAATGTAAGTCCAACATAGTTTAGTAAGCTAAATCCGTAATGGGCTGTAATGAACTATTTCCATCATGTTTAAATGTGTTTATGAGAATGCTTTACAGGTAGAAATCAATATAAATTAAATATACTCTTTGGTGGGAAAGATTATAACTAGGATTCTTTAAAGTCTAAACTAAATGTTTCTGCAAGTTTAGGAGTTGCATTCGCAAAAATCTGAATTTCCAAACCATTTTAGCATAAACGCTATATCTTTTCGGTCAGAGACATGTTTTAATTTATTGATATTTTCTGGACCACCTTCAAAACAGTTGTATCAGAGCACTTAGATAATTGTTATGTCTCTGATAATAGTTTAGGTTTTTCTTCGATCCAAATGGTGATCCAGACCCCTCTCCTCATTAAATCTGTTTGCTATTGTTTTTAACCTGCCCCCATCGGATCTAAATTAAACTGGATAATGCATGTTTAGTAAACTTATACTTTTTGGTGGGAAAGTAACAAGGGATTCAGATGTATGGTTACATATAATATTCAAGGTTAACAGGTTGTGCTTGCACTCAACAACAACTAAAAATTCCATGGCAAAGGTAAGTAAGCTTTACTTATAATAAATATAAATTATATATGTGCTAATTATCATGTGAGAGTGTTCCATAGTTTTTATAAATATACCATTTATGGATTTTTTTTGGTTATCATCAAATGGTGTAACAAATATTAAATGGATAAAAAAAATTTGTGTTGAAGTTGCTATAATTTAAGGCATTGGTTGTGTAAAATGTGATTAATTGTATGTGTGAGTTGGAAGGTAAATATCAGTTAACTTTGTAACTCTCATTAAGAGAAGTATATATTTATATTGAATTAATTGCATCTAATAAGTTCGAGTTGAGGTTTACAATGTCACTTAAGCATTTAACATGACTGCTCTGTATAAAAATGGAAAACTATTTAATTATGTAAAAATCATAGGAAATGTGCATATGGTTGCTGATATGAAGTGAGTAAATTACGTTACTGTTACTTGATAGGAGTCTATTTAATTAATGTGTATATGATGACAACTGTTTAGCAGGCATTCCTAATGTAAAATGTATTTCATACAAGTGAAATGTGCAAAGAGTTTTAAATATATGAATAGAAAGATGTCTTAAAACAATAAAATGAAAAAACAAACATTAGAATGTCATTTTGTATAGCCAACATATTTAAATAATCCAACTGTTGGTGATTAGTGCTTATTTAACAAATATGAATTTATACTTAGCAAGCTCACATTTTAAAAGCTTACTGGAGTATGAAGGCAAATATAAGGGAAGGAGATGTAAACTTATGATAATACGTCGTGTTGTAGTTTCTCCACTAATGATCTGTTACGTGATGTCAAGTCTTTTTTTATATATATCAAGGATCGATTTTGGTGTAGAAATGTACTTTATTTAAACACTATAATAGGTCTAGTTGTCACACCCCGGGCCCAGAAGAGGGTGGGACGTCTCAGACTAGCAACATACATGGCAGCGGAAACAGAACCACACAAGAGCGCACAAGGAGAGAAATCATAATGGCATTACATTACATCAATGTTATCCGGGTTAACACAGTCAAACCCTAACAATAGAAGCATCTAATACAATACTATCCCAAAACATACATATTAAAAGTTGAATGTTTAGATGATTTAAAAATCCTAGTAATGCCATTTAGGTAGTCACGGTGCTAAGTCATCTTTGGAGTCTTTCATAAGGTCCAAGCTCAACGAGGATTACCTGAAACATGCTCAAAAAGATTTTGTGTCAACTAAAAAGTTGGTGAGTTCAAGTACTTGAAGTTCAAATACAAAAGGGCTCATTGAACCCATAGTATAGTTTAAAAAGCATAGTATCACAGTTGTGGGATCATAATTCAACCCTGTACTCAGCCCCGGCTAGCCTCTTCTAAACTTGTGTTGCCGGTAATCCCATAAGGGAAACTGAGCCTCATAGCAGCATACCATACCTGCCGGATGGTACACCATAGTATCTTACAAAACCTGTTACATGCTGCAACAACCCTGCAGGATCTCAGTGTGGTACCCTTCTCATCGGAAGGCACTGTGAGTGGGGGTTTCCCCCAGTAGATCTACCCATATAATCAAGCAGTTCACATAGAATTAATGATTGTGATACAAAGATGCAGGTTCTAACAATAACCACAACATACAATAGCATCGCATAATAGTATCCAATAAAGTTTAGTTCAAACAGAGCATGTTTCACCCCAAAATAGTAGTAAAAAGGGGACACAAGAAACTCACCTTGAGCAGATAAAGGATTCTTCAATCACAGATAGATTTAGGTCCTAGCACCCTAAGAGCAAGATACATATATAAGCTATAGATTCTTAGACTATTGGGAGTGTAATCAAGGGTAATTGGTGTTTAAAAGTACATATGACCACATCCCTTAGAAATTTGTGTCAAAAGTTTCCTTTTTAGAAAAGTTTGGGTTTTTGGCGTAATATGACCCGTTTTAGTTTCTCACAAGTTCTTATATGAAGATAGGTATAAAAATAGTTTCTGGTCATAATTTACTGGAATATGGTCGACTTTTCCAAATTTACACTTTTAGTCCCTCAAGTTTCTAAAATTACAATTTTTACCCCGAAGTTGGTTCTTTCCATTTCTTGAAACACTATGTCCCTTAATAGTTTCTAGGGGTCCTTATATCACTTTTAGACCAATTTTACAAAGAGTTTTGGGGTCCTTTGCACAAAATCTTGTTTCCAACATTTAACCCGTTAAAACCCGTCTTTACCCGAAATCGACACTTTATTTCATTTTCTTTAAGTCCTTTCCTCAAAATATGAGTTTATGGTCCTTTAACTTTCTGAAATATTAAGGACTTAAAGGTTTTTAGGCTTGTTACATTATTTCTTAAGATTTCATCCAAGAATCCCTCGGTTAGACCTGTTTAAGCCAAGTAAGTTCATAGAATTAACATGTTAACCCAAAATTTCACCAAGTCCGGTTTTAGCCACTGTTTTAATAGTTTGGCTATGTTAAGCTACATCTATCACTTATTCGGGTCCCTAACAAGCATTCTAAGGTCCAATTCATCATACCAAGATATCCATCCCAATATCAAAACAATTGAACATCATCAAACATTCTGAGAATTCAGATTTACCCACGGGCATAGCAACCTAAGGTAACAAGGTCATGGTTGGGCACATAAGTCATCATTTACACATGTGTAACCTGAATTCTCGGGTTTTAAACACCCATTAACATACTGAAATCGATAGGTCCAGACCATAAAATGTTTATAGGATAATTTAAATAGGTTTTTAGGTATCAATATGGAGGTTAGATTCGGAATAGTGAGTGGAATGGTACTGAAAACCTATGAAAGAGGGGTTTCCGGGTTGATTCATGGCAATAACACAAGGTAAACATGTATGAAGGAGTGTGTACCTCTTGTAGAACTACAAGTCACACAAAGTAATCAACTTGGTCATGGGTTCCTGCCTTTGAACAAGAAAGATGGGTTTCAAAGGAGGAAAGGTAGAGAAGACAACAATAAAAGTAGTTGTTCGGGTGCAAGAAAGCTTACTCACAAGTTGTTCCGAGTTTAGAGTGATTCAAGAGGTACGTGAATGGTTGTTCCGAGAGTTTGAGGCATGAAGTCCTTGTTCCCTGCTTGGTTGAAGCTTGAGGAGTTCTCGGTTCCTAGTTGTGATGATTTGCCGAGAGAGAGAGAGATAGAGTGTAGAGAGAGTTCGAGAGAGTGAAAAGGGTGGAGGAGGTAGGGACTTCGGTTTATGAAGGGAAAGGTGGAGTGTGGGTTCGGGTTAGTGAGAACCGAGGAGTGGTGTGGTTGGAGGGTGGAACGGCCGAATGCATGGCAACAATCCATGCATTGGCTGGTTTGGAGGTGCGCAGACTGGTCAAAAGCTTCTAGAAGGGTTTGGACATTTTAAAATGCTAAGTGTGGCCAAAAATGCCCGAACAGTGCTCGTGCGCCCACTTTCTGGGCGCCTGAACAGTGGAAATGCGCCTAACTACCAGATGCGCCCGAATAGTTGTCGTGCGCCTAAACAGTGGAAATGCGCCTAACTGCCAGATGCGCCCAAATAGTTGTCGTGCGCCTAAACAGTTCTGATGCGCCTAGAGGAAATTTTTATAAGGATGACTTAGATTTAAATTTTATGTAAAAAATTTCAGGGGATAAGGCCATTTAAGTGAATTTTCTAGCCTCGGGAACTAGCTCTAGGCTTAAACATGTCAAACAACAGTCAAACAGGGTTGCATAAATCATAGAAATTCATTAACCATAAAGAAAAGGAGATACATACATGAAATGAGATGATGCAATAATACAATGCTAAATCACATTAGATTCTGGGAGTTGGACCTAGGAGTCGGTTGTTACACTAGTGGGTTTGGTGGCTAGTTAAAAACGGGTCAGGTTGGGTTGTTGGGCAGTTGGTCCTATGGTTTCTTATAACCTGCTCAACCTGTTAGAAAAGGTTAGTAGGTTGGATTACCATGTGATTATAACCTGCTCAACCTAAGAATGGATTACCATGCGATTAACCTAAGATTGGATTACCCACCCTACTGATCAGTGGCGGAACCAGAAATGATTTCCTATGGGGTCACTATTTTTTATTGATTAGCTTTGTAATGAAAAAACATAAAAAAATTTTGGGTCGTCTGATCAAGTCGGGTCGAGTTGAGTCGGGTTAGGTCGGAATAGACATAATTAACTTGTATTGAAATGATTAAATACCATAAGAAATCAAAGAAAACTTACATTTTGTAGATCTTTTTCATGCGTTTTCATCTTTTAAAATCGAATAGATGTTTCCTATGTATTTTCATCTTCTGAAACCGTTGATTAAATAAAATGTAGTTGTTGAAATTATCCCCTAAATCAAAGATTCATAATCTACTATTTCATGATGATTATCTACAAGAAGATTACAATAAAACAAAATTTTGATGAATTTAAAAATACGTTTAAAGAATAAAAGCTAAAAAAGAAAATCAAAGATTTTGATTTACTTAAACTAAAAAAAATTAAAAGTAAAAAAAACAATAACTTTAACCTACAAGAAAACTTAAAGAATAAAACTGACCGATGAAATTGGAAAAGATTCATGGTTATCAGAACAACAAGCGGCAAGAAGATAAGCAACAGAGCAAATGAACCGCACACCACCATGGTGGCGGTGGCGGTGATGGTGGCAATAGAGGTTCATCTTTATCGAAGGTGACAACTGAGAACTAAAAACCGTGGTGGTGGATGCAGTTAAAGGGAATCTAGATGCTAAAATCATTAAAACAAAATCTAGGGTTTGCATACTCTAATTTAGACAAATAACAAAGAAATAAAATTAACTCAAGAGTCAAGAAAACTAAACTTGAATCAATGGTCGCCGAAGTTCTAGTAACCGGAGCTTAGAGGGTCGATGGATGGTCGCCGGTTGGAGGGTCGATGGAGGCTGGACTATGAAGGGCTGAGGTTTCATTTGAACAGAAAGTTGCAGCGATTAGGGGTGGGGGGAAGGTTTTTGGGTTAGATTTAAACTATTTAAAAATTAAGTGTATAGAAGTAATTTAACAAGTATAAAAGGAGTATAAAAAACAACTTGAGAGATTCGAACTCGTGACTTACAATGAAGCTGGATGCGCATGAAAGCAAGGAAAACCAGTGAACCAACAGCTTATTCTTGTTACAATTCAAATTAATTATATTAAGGGTTCACCTTCAGAAAAACTATACGTTAACTCAAAATTTCGGTATTATACGCTCCGCTACTAGATCAAAAATCAATGGGGTCACTTGACCCCGTTCCCTATAAGGTAGTTTCGCCCCTGCTACTGATCATAATGCAAAACCTAACAAATCCTTATGTTTGAGATTGAGAATAGTATATTATATTTCTGTGTATGTGTGTTTTTATGTTGTTTTTTACCTGTAAATGATCTTTGGAAACCACTTTGTACGTTTTCAATATTGTAGTCGCTAGGTTATTTTTATCCTTATAATGTGCAAAATAATATATATTATTCCTCAAATGATATTTTATAAAAGACAGACGTTTCCTTGATTGTTTATGCCATAGCAAAAGAAAAAAAGGTTAATACATACATGAAAATCGTTCTATGATTGTTTTGACGCAAAGTGGATGATGTGATTAAGCTGACCAACCATCACTTTTTTGGCTTTGTACTATTATTTTTTATTGGACAAGTGATGACGTCGTACTTGCAACTATAAATGTACCTGGTGGTGCAAAACATGATAAAAGATGAAAATAGATGTTAAGAATTAGAGCAAGACTGATAATTTGCATATTGGCGATGCAATCCAGATGGTTATCTGAGACCAACGATGTATCCATTCATATTACAACCGATAGATTTTGCAGCCATGGTGGATTATAGAGTGAATTTATTATTCACGTTTTTCATATTTTGAAGCATTCTGTACAACATTTTACACGTATCGCCTACCTATTTTACCTTAATCCATTGATTTTGTTTAGTTGGCAATGATGTGATGCAACTACTTACATTTTAATTTGAGAGGCTATGATGATTAAGTTTGAGTTCAAGGTTATCTTGATTAGCTAAATCTGGGATTATTTACATCTTGGTGTGGTAATCCAGAAGATTTTGCAGCCATTGTGGATTTATTCTCATTTGAGCCTCATGTGATCGTTCAAGGTTAAGTTGAATTATGCTTTTGTCAAACAAACTACGTGTCAATCCTTTTACAGTTAATTATTTTGCAACACCTTGTAGCCATAGTCTTTCTTGGTTAGGTGTGAATGATGCGCTCAACAACACATTTCCAATTTCATATGCATATCACAATTGTATTCATGTCGATCTGGCTAAAATCATATTATTTGTTGTCGTCGACTATCATAATGAGGTAAAGCTTCCTTTGATTGAGTTTTTCAACAACTTTGAACAAAATTAGAAACATTATTTAAGTTGGTTCTTCCTTATTAGATGTTAATGGTTTGAGACAGTATGATTATTTTCATTCGAGTCCAACCCGAAACAAAAAATCTATAAATTGAGTTATAGAATCCGAACACCATCACTTGACTCAAAATGATCTTTGTTGGATGAAATACAACATTTATATACTTTTTCTTATTACTGAATGTTGTAGATTAGGTCCTGCAGTTTTTCAAAAATCAAAATGATGTTTTGCATAGGTGCAAAAAGATCGATTGAGATTCTTTCTAGATGATTAACAACTCTTATACATGCGGGATTTAGTTACTCTACTTGAACATATGGGGAAAACTTTATTTTTTAATCCAAAAGAAATGAAACAATATGTATAACTGTAAGAAGCTATTCAGGTGAGGTTCATCTTCAGATCATAAGAATGGCATTAAGAAATCAAAAGAAAGAACAAGTCCTCCCATCAAAAAGGTCAACTATGTTGTTATTGAGTGCAACTCGAATCTAAGGTAAACTAAAAAAGATTGATTTCTTTTGTTCTTGTTTTTATTCGTGTGTTTATGTTTAATGTAAACTTCATTTGAAATCGTAGGCTAAATACTAATGTTTAAGTCATTAAAACTGAGCCTTACAAATTTCAACGCCCCGCAGCAACGCGCAGGTCACTCACTAGTGTGTGTGTGTGTGTGTGTGATGGTGGCCGAATGGGTGGCGTGCCCTTGTAGCGGCGGTGGTATGGTGGTAATACGCAAAGAGATGAAGAGGGTGGTGGTGGTGGTAGGTAATCTTCTAGTGGAGGAGGGTGGTGCGGTGGTCGGTTGTAATCGGTGATGAAGATGTGTCGGTGGCGGCAAGTCGTGGAGATGTGTTTGTGGCTGCTGGTGATGTGAGTTGACGATGAAGAACGACGATGTGAGTGCCGGAGTTGGCCGGCGGTGCAAGTGTCGCGATCGGAAGTTTGGGAGTATTTTTTAGATGATTACATGTGGGCCCTACTCTATTTTATTTTGTTTTATTTTTTGTTTTCGCTAAACAGGGGTATAATGGTTATTTTATGCTAGGGATCTTTTATGCTACGTTTTGTCAAACTATTTGACCGACCTTGTAATTTTTCAAACCTGTGAACCAAAAGTGAAAACAAGTCTAACACAGGGACCTCTCATGTAATTAGCTTTAAAATTTAACTTCACTAACTATTAACTAATAGAGTAGAGACCATTGATGAAAGAAAAAAAGAAAATTAGAGACTGTACTCTCAATTTTTAAACATCAAGGACTAAACCCAAAATTTAAACCAAACCACAAGGACATTAGTGTAATTTACTCTATTATAAAAGAAATGTTGGAAGCCTGGTCCAATAAAAAACCAAATTTGAAGAGTGCAATTTTAGCCAGACATAATAGAGAAAAAGATGAATTGTGCAGTTATAAAATCATCTTAAAATCATCAATTTTTCAACTTCTAATTTTCTTGGACCTTTAATGATTGTTAACCATTCAGAATAGTTGTATATGTATGTTTTAACAACAGAACATGAGAGGACATAATAACAATAAATCCCTTCACTGTTGTTTAAGCAAACATTAAAAGCAAAATCTGTCTGGTTTATACAAAGCAACTATCTTAGCAACTTTTCATAACTGCAGTTGGGATGTGGGGAATCATGAATTAACCTTGTTCTTTGTAAGGAGTCCAAATCAATTTGCTAACATCGACCTCCAGACCACCACGACCAGCAGCTTTTAGATGGCGATCTAGCACCTTGGGATCTGCACAAATCACATGCTGCCCTTTTCGGTATTGTATCAGTTCTAGTGCCTGAAGAGTTGCCAATATGTCTTCTGCCCTGATGGCGGTCATGTCACTAAGCTCCTGCAGGTTAGGTTTGGTTGGGTTGGGGCTAATTAAAACAAACCCTTAACTTTTTACCATTACAAATGATTGAAGGTGACAAAACGGGCAAGCCAAGCAAGAGGTCAAGAAAATATTTAAGGTGGCAAATTTGACCCGTTTAATTAAGAATGGATCCCGTTATGATTTTGACCCATGTACTTTTGAATGGATACATTCATTTAAACCCTATAGAGACAGATTGTATTCAAATTTGGCCCATTTACCTATTAATGGCTCAATATTGTCACCTCTAATTCTTCATGTACATTGTTACCTTTGTACTCAATACACTACCTATTGCACTTTTCATTCTTAATATCTTGTGGTAACTTATATGCATATCAATGATACTCATTTTTATACAAATTTCAACCACAACCCCCATTTAATGTTTATGATCAAGTTCCCCTCAGTAATTATATACTTGGTTTAACCTTATATTTTCAAAATTCAAACATACAATCTGGAGGGTAAATAATCAGCTAAATAACTAAAATCATACAGAGCTCTACTGAAATTAGTACAAACCTTAATGGATATGTTGCCTTTGTGCTTTTTCAAAATGTCCAAAAGAACCCGGGTCCAATATCCCCTGTAACTAAGCAATCCCAGGTCAGAAAGGGGTCTTTCAGGTGTCCCAACTTTACCTTCTTTCTTTGAAAGTTCATATGCTGCATCATGTGAAAACAGCTATCCCGTCATTACATATTAGAAATTAAAAATTAAAGAAAATTATATTCAAATATTTGAACATCATATCAGAAAATCTATAACTTTAGTGTAAAAAAGGAATAAGATATGAATTTGTTAGTAACTCTATGTTGCATTTTAATTAATTAAATTACACTGTGTCACTAAGACCGTCAACAACAAACTGCGCTTAATTAAAGTGCAGATCACAGATTTCCACAAGTGCTTTTTACACACCAACTCCCATCCCAAAGGAGATTAACCCCTTTTCCCTTAGAATAATGTCATTTGAGGTAGACCAATTATTTTGGAATCGTTACTCCATATATTTAATAGCAGATAAGATACTGTATGTTGTTTATACATGTTCTAGAATTGACTGGGAAAATGCACAATCAATGCTTTCTAGGGTGTTCAGGGTCGGTTTTGGCGAAATCTTTTTGGCACGAACCACCAGGTAAAATTTCAAAAAGGTAAACCAATCTGGCTGGATGGTTGAGTCAGCAGGACAAGCCAAAACCGTCCAGCTTGGCATCTATACCGGGTTATTTAAAATAAAACAAATCAGTAGTTTGTAATAATAATTTATAATGATAAACATACTGCATGAATATCATGCATACATAACTGCAATCCAAACATGAGAAGATATATATATATATATATATATATATATATATATATATATATATATATATATATATATATATATATATATATAAACGAGCCAGTTCCAAGTTCAAACGATGAACTGAACTCTAAACCTGATTTTTGAAACCGTAAAGGCGTAAACCATGGAACGAACCATATAAATCTCAAACATCCAATCTGCTTTGTTTACGGTGGTTCGATCAATTTTAACGATTTCCTAATTTAAATTGTATGCCCTCTAACCAATCAAACCATACCAAGATGTTAGACCTTTAAAAAAGCATAAGAAATTGAAATTGATTATACAAATAAATTGCATAATGTATATTATAATGGAGAACTCCAGAACCCTAAATATATAGCAAAGAAACCAGATACCCTAGAAACCTAACATGCCATGTGGGCTAAACACAACTTAACCCTAATAATATAAAACTAATAAATGTATTTAATATAAAACATAGATGCTAATCATGCCAACTTGTATGTTGAACTGGTGCTGCACACGAACTGGTGCTGCACACTGGAATCTAAACAGGAACTTGGATCTTGGCCTGGATTTCTTGTAAGAACATCATCATCGTCCGAAACAGAAACAGGTTTTGCAAAATTGATCAGATGCTGTTACATGACAAATACTGTAGGGTTCCTTTTGTAATTGTGGAATTGTCAAAGGGCTATTGTGTAAAGCTAGGTAAGGTGTTTGTACTTGAACGAATCTAATGAATGAAGAGGGCAGGGGCAGCTATTGATTTTGACAGTAATCACCTTCTTCTCTGTGTTTTCTTCTTTATCTTTAGTTCTTGATTGTTTTTATTATCAATTTGATCGTAACAATGGTATCAGAGCATTCTTTCCTCTAATCATGGGTGAGGACAGTAACAACATCGACGATTCAAGAATTAGGGCAACCAACGATTCTTACAAACACCATCAAAGTTAGGACAGCAAGGGAATTCGATTGATAGTGTCTATAACAGCAGGTGGCACAACAATGGATATCGATTCTTCATCATCAACAAATCAAACGAGCAAATTATCAAGGAAGAGTTCATGTCCATGAGCCAAGAAGGTACGGTTGATGAATATTGCGATGAATTCAGATTCTTGCTTAATAAGGTTAAAGTTTTTAAGAAATTTCTAAAGATTATGCAGCATATCTCTTTATTTTCGGGTTTAAATCAGTAATTAGTGATATTCTTATGGGATATCAGAATATGGGCAAGGGTTTAAAGTCGAGCAGGCATTTCTTTGGTCAGATTGCAAGAAAAGGGTCTAAAATGTGGTTCAATTCATGGCTCAATTCAAGAAGAATCATCAAACTTTGAGGTAAGTACATTCGATCTACACCAAACAAGTAGTCTTGCTATTTCTAGTGATTATGAACGACTTCTTTAATCAACATATTCTTCTCAAGTTACAAAGATTGAAAATGCACACATGTTGTTTGATGAAATGCCTAAAAGGGTAGGGACTGTGATTCGAGAATCATTTGATAGTGTTGATTTGAAAGAAAATGAAATGACTGTAAATTTTGGGAATGAAACAAATACAAATGAAAATTTTGAACTAAGCTTAATGTTGTAGAATCGGATTAGGGTGATGTAACTGTTGATAAATTGCCTAAAAGATCTAGTATTGAAACATATGTTTGTGTGGGTATAAAATTACTCACCTCTTCTTAAAACAGTCACTATAGAACTTGTGAGTCTATTGCAATACACGAGTCTTTTCGTTACAGGATACAACCAAAAGAGGCAAGAAACTCTCAATTGTCACATGTGTGTTCCTATGGGAATTTGTGTTGGATTTCTTTGTTATGGGAAGCAATTTAAGCATGAGTCTCAGTGTTGTAAAAATCGCTAGGCGCTAGTCGAGCGGTGAGGTGGGGACTAGGGATTAATCGGGATTAATCGGATCGGAATTTTTATATGTAATTTTTTATAACTAATATATATAGCATAGTTCAAACATAAATAGTTAAACTTAAACATAGAAAATTAAGCTTAAACATAGCAAATTGAGATTCAAATATTGACATATTAGTTCAAATAGAAGATCAAGTAGTTCAAAATTCATCATCTAGTAATCTAGTTCAAAATTCATCATCATCTTGGTGATAAAGGTTCGGTTTGGTGAGTGATAAAGGTTCGATCGACAGTTTTCTTCTTCAATTTGGTGATAAAGGTTCAGTTTGGTGACTGGTGAGTGACGGCTAGGTCTTAATTTGGTGATAAAGGTTCGATTTGTTGGGTTTTTAAAGTGATAAACCATTGACGGGTATGTTGACCGATTTCTCCGATTTGGAGCGATTTGGTCCGATTTGGAGCGATTTGGAGCGATTTGTACCGCCTTTGACCGACTTGGACCGACTACAGATTAGTGTCTCCGATTACATGAAATCGCAAAGGTTGCCCTCCGATTCCCGATTCCTCGCCGATTAATCGGCGCCTAGCACCGATTTTTCCAACACTGATGAGTCTTGAGGACAAGAATCTTGTACGGGGGAAGTGTTGTTATGTGACAAATAGAGTAGGGCTCCTTTTGTAATTGTGGAATTGTCAAAGGGCTATTGTGTAACAGCAAGGTAAGGTGTTGTACTTAAATGAATCTGATGAATGAAGAGAGAAGCTATTGATTTCGAGAGTAATCTCCTTCTTCTTTGTGTTTTCTTCTTATTTTTAGCTCTTGATTGTTCTTGGTTACCAATTTGTTCGTAACAAGTGCAAGAAACTAGAAACAGGATGTAGGGCTGGAACTGGAAGGAACCAAACTAGATGAGGAATAGGAAACCTGAACAGGATCAAGAGCAGCAGTACCCAAAGGATTATGTTAACACGATGTGATTTGTGAGAACACCTTTGAGTAGTTCCTATGTTTTTCGTATCCAAAGATCACAAATCAATATGGGCTATTTATTACTTTAGTCGACTAATTTTATCACTCAATCATCTAATAGCTGGAAGCCTGGAACTTTGACTACCCAGGTCACATCCTATGTTGATAATCAGGCCCAAAATGAAACACTGAATTTAATCACAAAAGATTGAGGCTTACGTGTTTATCAAAATTCTCGACACTCTTCAAGTACGATGACCTTTAACCTTATATTTATACTAAAACAAACATAGCCAAACATCTCTAACCTACTCAAACCCTTAATACCTAAGAATTTAAACAACTCAATAATCATGCAAATAAACAAACTAATTGAACCGATAAACATACTAAAAAAATAAACTCAGGTTTCAATTCTGGTCCTTCAACTTTTGGTTTTTTCCATAATCAAGATTAACCCTTCATTCACCCCCTTAATCTTGCTCCTCAGTGCTAGATCCTTGCTTCTCACCGGCGGCCTCTCAGCCTACCTTACTCTATTTCCGGAACCGTTCAGCTTGCTAGAATTTCACATGGGATTTCTTCCTTGCTTGCTTACTCTTTCTCTGGCTTCTTGCTTGTATTCAAACCTCGCAAGTCCCTTCTTGCTCTTGCTACTTGTTGTTCTTGCTTCGTTTTTTATATCAATCCTTCTTTTGGCCGAAATCGGTTTCCTTGTTAATCTTGTTATCTTTCATTCTTGATTTCGTTCCTTCTTTCTTGCTTGCTGAGATTTCAAAGGTTTGAAACAACTTACGTTCCCTACATTTCTGATCTGCTAATGTTGATGCTACTTATGCTATCACATGGATTCAAAGGTTTGACCCAACCTACTTTCTCCTACTTCTCTGATCTGCTCATGTTGTTTGCTGCTTTCCAACCAGCAGAAAAAATTCACTTTCTTGCTCACCTCCCTGTCTAGTTTTAGATGTCAAGTATTTTACAGTTTATCTGGTTTGTAATTTGGAGATTAGTCCATCTCGAATAGGACTGTTATCTTGTTAAATTTCAGAAATCGAAGGCAGCTGACTAGGTTTGTATCACTGGTTCCATTGACGGGAAGATGGCACCACAAACTCAAAGCCAACCTGAAGAAAGCACTACCAATTCAGACCCGATAGTGGCTCATTTAGCAGCAATTGCTGCCAAATTAGAGCAATTCGAATCTCTCAAGGACGATGTCGCAGTCCTAAAGTCCTAGTGATCGAAGTCCGATGATGGGTCTGGATGCTACGATGATGGTGACTCCTCTTGACGACGCAATCACCCGCACTGCCTGCCAACGAAGATCGTGTTTCCGACATTCAGCATTGGGGATCTTCAGGGCTGGATTCTCTAGGCCGAAAAATACTTCAGGTATCATTACATTGCGGATGAAGACAAGGTTGACATCGCTGCTATGCATCTTGAAGGCGACGCCTTGGATTTATATTCATGGCTTTATATAGATCAATCGCTACCTTACTGCAAGGATCTTGTTCAAGCTCTGCATAAGAACTTTGAGCCAGCCGAATTCCAAAATGCTGATAAACACATTTGCAGCATCAAACAAACCGGCACCGTTCAAGTATACCGCCAGGAGTTTGCACGCAGATCAGCACGGGTGACCAACTGGCCAGATCATTGTTTGTTAAGGGTATTTTAAATGGTCTTTAAGGAAGAGTTGAAGTCGGATGTGCGGATTCATAAACCGGGCACCGTTTACAAGGCTATGAGCTTGGCTATGGAGTATGAAACAAAGATGGGAACACGAACGGGGTAAGACCCTTTTTGAGGTTGCGGACAACAAGGCTCTCGTGACAGCCAACAAACCTGTTGTAAACCCTCCAACAGACATAGTTGTAACCCCTTCAACAGCCCCATCAAGTCGCATTTCTAACTTGAAAAAAAAGTCCAAGTTCATTAAAGAAGAATGCTTTCGTTGCGGGGACAATTACGGGCCGGGTCATCATTGTAAAACAGGTAACTTTCATCTCTTAGAGGCGGGCAATGAAACAGGTCATCATGGTACTACAACAGGTGAGGAACAAGGGGTAACGCACAATGACACCGTAGAAATCAGCCTTCATGCGCTGCTGGGTAAATCACCTACTCCATCAATGAGTTCTGAGGTCTTGGTTCTAATCGATAGCGGGTCAACCAATAAAGTTGTTGCCAATAAGCTTGTCAAATAAGCTAATCTGGCAACACAAATTGTGACCCCTTTTGGTGTACGAATTAGAAACGGGAAAATCATTCAATCTAACCAAATCTGCAAGAATGTGTCGTTGCATCTTGGTGACCTACAAATTGTACAGGATATTTATCCTTTCCCTTATAGCATTCACATCCCATTCCACATCCTCATCCCTACAATTACACTAAAAATCACTATCTTTTCTCTCTCCTTTTCAATTAAATAATATTTTTATACCTTTATCATTACCTTTTCTCTCCTTCACTCACAACACTTTCAAATATATTAAAATATTTATAGGGGTTTGAACAATGTTTCCACAGAATAGAGATTGAATAGTAACATTTTCTTTCTCATCCACTCACAAATCACAACCACACCATATAATAATATACTCACATAAATTTAGGGACCGGATGTGAATGCTCTTTGCGGGGGGGGGGGGGGGGGGGGGGGGGGGGGGGGGGGGGGGGGTGTCTTTGGCATTCAATGACCAGCAACATTAAATACCATTCAGGCAAACTAGAGCTAAATAGTTTTGGCTTTAACCATCAACGGGCAAGAACACAGGCTGCAGGGAATACAAAAGGGCATTCAAAACTCTGCTACATTCCACAACATCACTATTGAGCCTTCAAGGAGCAAGTGATCGAGGGGCAAATCTGATTTCCCCTACCCAACTTGAGGACAACAGTGGCGGAGCTTGAACCACAGTTTAGGGGGGGCGGGGGCGAAAGTAAACTATTTTAGGTGGGGCGAACACTATATTTATTAAAAAAATTCCACTACCGGACCAAAATTTACAATGTCGAGCCGAAAATTAACACTTTGACGGAAAAAAGAGGGGGCGGGCGCCCTTCCCCCTCGGCCCCTATGAAGCTTTGCCGGTGGAGGACAAGTTGTTTCTCCAAGGCCAAAGCATTATAATATAACCATGGGTTGACCCAGCTGTGGTGGGGCAGATCCATCTGGGTTTGGGTATCGGGGTCCTGTTATTGGGTGGTTCAAAATTAGTGGGGTGATTGGTTAACATGAATTCTATTTATATCTGGCAATGTTCTAGTTTTAGATGTTGAGTATTTTAGAGTTTATCTGGTTTGTAATTTGGAGATTAGTCCATTCGTAGTGGACTGTTATCTTGTTTAATTTCAAAAATTGAAGCCAGCCAACTCGATTTCTATCAGCCAGCTTGCTTCCATTGAGTTAATTCGAGTCATTCGTTTTAAGGTGCTAACTTGCCTGTTTGATTCTAAAGTATTTCGCAAGTGTGCTAGGGTGCTTGCTTGGTTTTGTCCCAAGGAAATAACAGCAGCCACAAATTTTTGGTTTTGTCCCGAGAAAATAACAGCAGCCACAAATTTTTTCACTAGGCTTCTTGCTTGCCTAGTTGTTCCTCCACTTTACGATGATATAGTAGCTCCCCATTAATTCAATAGACTAGGTAGGTGCTTGCTCTCCAATTTCCATATTAATTCTAGCCATACGCTTTTAAGAGACCAATTTTCTGGCTTGCTTGCTTATAATTTCTTTGATCAATTCCACGATTGGTTGCTTGCTTTTCTCCCTTTCCTATCTTTCTTACTCCACGATTGCAGCTATGCAGCAGCCAAAGGTGGCTGCCCTCGAAACCTCCTTCAAGCTCTAATTCCAATTTTTGGAAATCAATCACAAAATCTAAGACTACATTTAATAACAAAAGATCGTCTCTTTCTTGTTCATTATCTTCAATTACAATGACCTTTAAACCTATATTTATGCTAAAACAAGCCTCGCTAAACAAGTACCTAATCTCCTCAAACCCCTAAAACCTATGAATTTAAACAATTCAATAATCATGCAAATAAGCAAACTAATCAACCCGATAAACTTACTGATAAAATAAAATCAGATTTCAATTTCAGTCCTTCAACTTTTGGTTTCTTCCATAATCAAGATTGACCCTTTATTTGAATTCAAGAACAAAAAAAGTGTAGTGTATTTCCATAGATTCAAAAACCATAAAAAAAATGCTACAATCTCCATGATGTGTATTTATTGTGGGCATTCTAGTATTAATTGTATTACAAGATAGCTCAAATGTCAGAACAATAATCATCAAGCGTTGATCCAAAAATACAAGTCATGTTCGTAGGAGCTAGAATTTAATAAAAAATATATGTTTATAGCAAGCCCCCAACATTCTACACATATTACAGTAACAATTATGTAAACATAACAGATCTATATGGAGATGGAAATGATCAATAAAAAAGAAAACTCACAAAATGCAATTAAGAATTTTCCATAGCCTTTCCTCTGATAGGGAGGAAGAGTTAGAATGCAAGCTAGATTGTATGACTCCTCTGAATGTTTCTCCTGCAATATATTTTCAACACCATAACAAAATTTATGATTTTGTTATCATCCATCAAGAAAGCTTGAATAGATTATTACCTTGGAGAAATAGCCAACCATGTGGCACCCACGATCATCACACTCACACAGCACATAAAATAAAAACAAATCAACATCATAGTACAAGGTCTTGTGATCAAGAAACAATTTTGCTAGATAACAAAGATTTTGGCCGTACACCTTGTTCTTTTTCCCATCAACCTGTCCAAAACACGATAATTCATTGTTCAACACAATTTTTCCAACAGAAAACCTAGGCAACCGACGACAAACACCATACCCTTAAAAACATTAATATTCAAGACTAGTAAATAGCCATTGTCAGGACAGGCCACAACTCCACAGTCTACACCTCTAAAGCAAGTTCCACAATACTTCTGACTGTTTAGCTGATTCTGTTGGTTAAACTGATATTATCTTGCTTATTCTTGTTGCCAAAAGTGATCTTAATTAATTACTTACGATAGCTGACAGTTAGGAGGCATAGGAAGTTACTCAAATCTGGAGCTCACATGTAATGACATACTATCGGCTTTCATTGGTTGTTTAATTTTTATATCAGTTGTAATCAATTGATAATGTGAAATTAGGGTGACAGCTGGCCATTGCATGCCTATATGAATGCCATGACTTATATACACTCATTAAGCCCTAGTTCCATTAAAGTGCATCAATGAAAAGGGTATTCTACAACGGTATCTCTTACGTTTTAATTTTATACAAATATACCACAATTGGGTGTTGTATTACACGCCCTCCTAATGAGTAACAAGCTATGCAATAATATATATGCAAATATTTAATATATAAATAATTAGCCAGAACTTTTTGTACAAATTTTAATTTAAAAATTAATAGGTTAATACTTAAGAGATAGCCTATAATCTACAAGGGCAAATTCTTTAGATATTTGACAAGATAACTAATGAGTGAACTAATGTAAAATGGTGCAGAGGAAGTCCTTCAACAAACCAGATGAAAGATCATCAGTCCAGCTTTAGTGATGCAGTCAGATGCATGTTTGAGTGTTAGCATGTGTTAAAATGTCAAAAATATACCTCAAACATTGACAAGGTACCACTGCGATATATCTCATCACCAGGGGGATGCTTGAGATCACATTTTTTCTACAAGAAAAAAAACAAACAAGGGCATTGTAAGTTGATTGTACAAAATATATAGAGAGTGTTGGGTTTGTGAAGGCTTTGGGCTTGGGCCCATGTTTAGTTTTCTTGTTTATTAAGTTGTTAACCCTAATTAGTCTCTATATATATCCATGTCATGTATTTGTAATCTTTGTACTGAGCAAATAAATAAAACCCTAGTTGCAGCCCGTGGACGTAGGTCACATCGACCGAACCACGTTAAATTCTCGTGTTCTTATTGCTTTCGTGTGCGTACGAGTGTTTTGTGTTTATTTCCGCTGCGTAAAGATACCTAACAACTGGTATCAGAGCATCAGGCTCTTGAAGATTTCGTACGAAACAAGCCGCCGTGTACCTAGGGTTTCTACCGCCGCCGCCGCCGCAATCGCCTAGGGTTCTGCGCAGCAGCCGCCGCCGCCTAGGGTTTCTGCGCCGCCGTCTAGGGTTTCTGCCGTCGCCGCCGTCACCTAGGGTTTCTGCGCCGCCGCCTAGGGTTTTGGTTGGAAGTACCGGATCTGGTTTGTCTATCCTTTTGTTGACTGGTTATCAACTGTTCAGCGCGCTTGTTTCTTGAAGACTTGTCTCTGTTTTGCTAATATGGCTGAAGACGGGAAGACTGTGATCGAAAAGTTCAATGGCACTGATTTTGGTTGGTGGAAAATGCAAATAGAAGCATTATTATGCCAAAAGGATTTGGATATGGTACTGGAAAAGAAACCGGAGAGTATGGAGAAAGCTGAAGAAACAGTTTGGAATTCCAAGGACAAGAAAGCTAGAGCGGTTATTATGTTATCTTTGACGAAGAGCGTTGCTTTTAACATCATGAAAGAAACCACTGCAAGTGGTATGATGTTGGCTCTGTCAAATATGTATGAAAAGCCGTCTGCAGCTAACAAGGTGTTCTTGATGAGGGAACTGTTCATGACGAGAATGAAAGAGGGAAGCTCTGTCACCTCTCACATTAATGATCTGATGTCTATTCTTACCAGATTAGAATCAGTGGGAATAAAATTCGATAATAAGACTCGAGCTCTGGTGTTGCTATCTTCACTGTCTGACAGTTGGTCCGGGACTGTAACTGCTGTTACAAATTCTATGGGGGCTAACGAAATGACATTTGAAAAGATCCGAGACATTGTGATAGGTGAAGACACACGTCTGAAAAGTGCAAATGTTGGATCATCTTCTGAGATGTTACATGTTGGCAGGGGAAGGGAAAATAGCCGAGGTAGTGGGAGTCGGGGAAAGAGTTCAACTCGGACTCGGAAAAATGTGAGGTGCTGGAACTGCAACGAAGATGGACATGTTAAGAGTCAATGTCCAAAGAAAGGTCTGAACACTCTGCTGAGGATGTCAATGATGATGACGTGTTAATTCTCGAGGCTGAAAACAATGTGGACTCTTGGATCATGGATTCTGGTTCTTCATTTCACGTCGTACACAACGGTGAAATGATGGTGAATCTGAAAACAGACGATTTTGGGAAGGTACGTCTCGCTGATGGTAGAATGCTTGATGTAATGGGCATGGGTGATATTGATTTGGTGACTCCATTGGGAACTACATGGAACCTAAAGAATGTCAAGGTGATTCCGGGTTTGAAAAAGAAATTAATTTCCGTTAGTAAACTGGATGAACAAGGACTGGAAGTCAAGTTTGGTGGTGGTAAATGGAGGGTAATCAATGGGAATCGGTGATTGCTCGTGGTGATAAGCATGGGTCATTGTACATGGTGGAGGTACCTGCTGAGGGATTGATCAACCCGGTTAAGCAAGTCAAAGTGGGGTTCGCTAAATCTGCTGCTAAGAGAGTTCATTTTGCAAACATGAAGTCTGGAGCAGAGATTGTAGCTGAATGGGGTCAGAAGTCTAAACCAGAGGATTTTGTGACAGTGGGAGCATGGGGCATGTTTCGGGTACAGTCAAGAAGAATCATTGGGTTTTGAAGACTAAGACTGGAAAATTCTCTCCTGGTGATTGTTTGCTGAATTTGGAGAGTGTTAGTGGTTCTCGGTGTATCTCTGAATCTGGTGGATCGTGTAAACCAGTTGAGACAGAGGATGGGTCGCTGGTGGAATTTGCCACGACTGATTTGGAGCTCGGGAGAGCTTCAACTGGCCCTTCTGGTACTTGATGATGAGGGGTTGCTGCAACTAGGAGATGTGATGGAGTCTTAGCTTGTTCTTTGAGAACTGGAGGCTTGGAAGACTTGTTTAAAGATTACTGAAGTTACTAGACGACTGGGTTGCTTTGTACTTGAATGGCGGGCTAGAATTTATCGCAAAGCCTTCAAGTGGGAGATTGTTGGGTTTGTGAAGGCTTTGGGCTTGGGCCCATGTTTAGTTTTCTTGTTTATTAAGTTGTTAACCCTAATTAGTCTCTATATATATCCATGTCATGTATTTGTAATCTTTGTACTGAGCAAATAAATAAAACCCTAGTTGCAGCCCGTGGACGTAGGTCACATCGACCGAACCACGTTAAATTCTCGTGTTCTTATTGCTTTCGTGTGCGTACGAGTGTTTTGTGTTTATTTCCGCTGCGTAAAGATACCTAACAGAGAGGGGGGGTCCTAGGTCTACTTTGCAGATAGAAGACTTTAATAAATTATGCATATTATTTGCTCCAACACCTCTTGCTTGTGAACTGTTATGTAAGGCTTAGTCGCTTAGAGGAGAAAAACCAAATTTAAATTTTTGGTCAAATTCATCTCCCAATGTGTGTCTAACCAAAATTAAAAACTAGTAAACTGAGCAGGTAATGTTCTTATAATGAATTACTAAAAATCAATCCAAGATATTCAAAGGCATATGATAAACTGGAGACCGACCCATGGCCGCATTACTGTTAGCATATAGATGCAGATATAGGCCAAAAAATATGAAATAGACCCATAGATCTTCACTTGGAACAAGGTTACACGTCTATATATACTTTGTATCGCCATGTGTTCTTTCTGCGACATCAAGATAACAGTTTCTTATCTTCTATTGCTCTTGATTACATGGTGTCAAAGCAAGGAAGCTTTTCTTTTGTGAGATACTGCAACTCTTTTTGTCCGATTTGGGTTAGATCTGGTTCAGCGCTGTTTTGGTTCCCTCTTGTTCAGATTTGGTGTTAGAATTAATTCTGATTCAGTTAATTGTTCTCTCCTATAGCTCCTGATTGCTGATTCCAACTTGATCCCCAGTGAGGTCTCATCTATATGATTTTGTGATTCTGAATCCATCGACTGCTTGTCTTATTTTGTTGGGATTACCAGTGCATTCCATGTTATGTTTTGGTTTTGATTTGAATTAGGATTTGTACTTTGATGCCTGTGTTGATAACTTGATAATTACTTTCGTCTTGCTTGGATTTATTCAAGGAAAAATCATTGATATTTGTTCCTTTGTTATTGAAGTAGAGGATAGTCTAATGTTATGTTAAACTCTATGTAGTAATACAAAGGAACATCTTAGTTATATCTTATATTGACACATAACACAATGGAGTTGAGGTGCCTTGAGCAATTCTATCTGAGATGGTTGTTCCAACACCTTTTTGGGCTTACAATATATCAACTACTAGATTTTCCAAACATCACATGCCCTCGGCACAAGTCCTTAATGGTGATGCAAGATTTTCTATTCTTTTCCCTACGAAATAAATCCTTGATAGTTATGTAATAGTTTCTATAATTTTCCTAATGAAACAAATCTATTGATCCTAAGTCATTCTGTGGTGCTTGTTTCGGCCAAAACATTCAATCTCAAATCACTAAGTTGAATCCTAGTGTGCTTCTTTTGGATACTTTTGCATTTAAAAAGGTATAGATGTTTTTCTCCAACACATAAGGTGAATTCACCTTTGTTTTAGATGCACAGAAAGTGATGATTTATTAGCCTATAAAAATACCATAATCCAACCCAGCTGGAGTTTCCCCTTACACCTTTGCACCTAATTCTCATATAATTATAGTTTGCTCCTGTGTTGTCAAAGGTGCACTAGGCACCCAGGCAAAGCCCAGCGCAAGAAAATCGCCTCATAACAGTCCAGGAGCTCTTCCGGCAAGTTTCCGGCCAGAACCTGTAAATTCCGGCAAAAGTCCGGCCCAAACATTTCTTAACATACAAAACCGGCTGCCTAAAACATCTTGAGACCATCCTACGTAGTTAACTTTGAAGAAGAATGAAAGAAGAAGAAGAAGAGAGAGAGAAAGGAATAGAAGAAGAAGAGAGAAAGAAGAAGATGAAGAGAGAATAAGATTTTTGTACAATTAGTGTTAATTTATAAAATTTGACAGCAAAAGGATTTCTCTGTAGTTTGATTTCACTTGTACTTTTTATTATTTTATATCTCGTGGTTAGGTATAGATATGTTACCCTTTTTGAAATCTGATCATCTAAAAGATTTTTGAAAACTTTGATACTTTTTGAAATCTGATCATCTAGAAGATTTTTGGTTACTTTGATATTAGTTAAATAATTTTAATTACTAGTTATATATATAAATTTAGGGAGTAATATTAATTTTATATGTCTACTGTACATATTTTATTATTATTTTTCTTATTACGCCTTGTTTTTCTCGGGCGTGCGCTTTTTTTGCGCTTTGCGCCTAGGCGCACCCGTTGCGCCTTTGACAACTATGGTTTGCTCAAGTATATACCTCTTCCCTTTGAAAAGGTTAATGCACCTGTACTTACTTTAGACTTTGTATGGGATCAAAAAATTACACATGATGCCTTTGGAACATTCTAGATAATGTGTTGCTATGATTGAGATAGTGAATGCCCTTGAACATAATGGCACATGGGCATTAGCAGATTTACATGTTGAAAAAAATAAATTGGACGCATATGCATAGTCACGCTAAAAGTTAATTCATATGGATCTGTGGCATGGTTAAATTGTGATTGGTTGCCTGGTGTGGAATAAATATACAACTATGCTCATGCTAAACTCTCATATTTTTTGTTTCATTTTTTCATTGGATTCGATGTGTAGGTGAGCCTATGACTTCATATAAATAACATCTTTCACATCACAATGTACATGAAGAGGTAACATGGAGCAACCACCTAGGTTTGTTTCTCATAGAGAGTTCAAGATAGTGTGCAAATGACAAAAATCCATGTGTGTTCCCATGCCCAGTTTGGAACATTAAATTTAGTCAAAGAATTTGGTAGTGTTTGGTCGTGTTCTTTGCATCTGCATTTTACTAGTTGTGTATTTGATGACAAAGAATGTAGCCTGGCCCACTAAAATATTTTAAGAATTGAAGTTTCTCGCCAATATACACCTCAAGCTTAAGCACACCTCACTCGTTCTTTTTAAAAAAAACACTCCATGTAATGTGTATAGTTTAGTATTTTAGAACTTTATGCTCTGATTTGTCTCTATTTAATGCTCTTTCTCGCAACATGAATGACAAATTTATGATCTAATTTCACAAATAAATGGAAACAGAAGTAAATGTAGCATAGCTCACCATATGTCTTTGAAGTTGTTGTTTACGCTTCATGAAAGTGAGACAAAACTCACAAAAGTAGAGATTGAGGCAGTCATTGTATTCTGGCGGAAAAGGGGAGAAATACCACGTCTCTATCTCGTACCTTCCAAGTTCTATAGTTGCTATATTTTTAACCTTGGTGAACTCTTCATGTTCACGTAAGCTGGCAGCATCTAGCTCTTCATGCCCCTATAAACGGCGAATAAGAAAAGGTTACAAATTCGTTTTGTAAAACTTCAACAGAACTGAAGTCTTTATAAAGTAACTATGTCCTAATATACAATCAACTTGTTTTTATGTAATGCTGTAACCAGGCACAACAAATTCATCCAGTCAATTGTATCTAGAAAGTGGTGCACTGTTTCATAAGTAATAGCTGTAATCTTACCATGGAAAAAGAAAAGTCCTTATAAATTCCATTATAAAGTGCAAGATGTTGGAATAACCAATTGGATCAACCCGAAAATATACGCAAACACGTATAATTGAAGTAACATTCTTCGACTCTTTTAGTATATTATTGAACTTAACGCACAATTACAAAGAAACCAATGACCCCTATTTATACTAAATCAACTTGCAACCCAAGTTACCCTACTTAGCCTTAAATTAGGAAACATAATCAAACTACATTAAGTAACTAAATCATACTCAAACAATTAAATAAATAACTTTACTAATTAACCTTTCTAAGTATTGAATATTGACAAGATTAGTACAACAATCACCCCCCTAATCTTGTCTTGCACTATGCTTCATAGCAACGCCGGGCTTGAGACGCCTCTTGTGACTTTTATCTCGCTAAAACCAACATCTTCTTGACCTCTCACGAACCCCTGACCTTCACTTTGGTCATATCCAAAGTCTTCCTTAACTTGACTTCTCCTGGACACCCGACCTCCACTTCAGACACGTCTAAAGTCTTCTCGAATTGAACCCTTGCTTTCAACAACAATTTCTTTGGATCAAAACATGTTTCTTTGACTTGTACTTCTTCTTGAATCGTTTAAGCCACCTGCTCATCGACCTCCGACTGAAAAATTAGCCCCTTGCTTTCCTGTTTTTACCCGGCTACTGAACGAAAACCTACCACCATGTTGTTTCGTTTCCCGCACCTCCTGTCGGATTACTTATGCCAAAGAACTAAGCACCTGTTATTCTGTTCTTTTCTTGGCGAGGATGACAAGTCTGTTGTTGATCTTATGCTGAAAATACTTGTTGATTACAAACAAACCTGGTTAACGCCCTTGATTGATCACACCTGCTAATCTGCAATGATCAAATCAAACACCCTTGCTAACCTGTTGTTCAATGCCACTGACCAAACCAGCCAGTTGTCTTTCAACTTTGCTAGAACAACACAAATTATACAATAAACTCTTTTATTTATTATGCAAAACCGCCCATCAAGCAGCCTAAAACCTGTTGTCTTGGTAATTGTGCCTCCAAAAAATCTCTTTTGTTAATATCCAGCCTTGTGAACCTCCGAGAAACCCACTGCATTGCTTCTTTCTTTTTTCTCTTTTTCTTCCGGCTGCGACAATTAAATCTAACCGGTAAACGAGTGAATTTTCTTCTCGGTCCTCCCTTTATTATTATCTCTCCTAGTCGAGTTCGGATGCTATCTCTCCATGATAGTTGGATCGGTTTCTTATCCACCCTTGAATTCCGATCGGCTCTACATAGGTCTTGATCTTTAGCTCTGATCTAAGCAGTCAATAGCAGCGCTATAGCAGTGCTATAGCGGTGATATAGCGGTTAGCGGACATACGAATCCATATTGGTTAGAATATCGGTCCAGAATATCGGTCCCGCTAATAGCAGCCGATATGTCCGCTATTTTGCCGATATTTTGTTTTCATATATCGGTTGAAAAAACCGATTTTATCGGTCTGTTTTTATTGGGCCAGATTTAGCCAATTTGTGACTTTGTGATCCACGTCAATAACCCAAAAGGCAAACCATGTTTCCCTGTTGCTACTCTCGCTATTCGCTAATTCGCTTGCAGGCTGCAGCTGTGAGACTGTGACTCTGTGAAACCCATCTTCCATCCGCATCGATCTTCAATTAGTTCAATCTTCAATCATCCATAGCTATCGCCACTCTTCAATCGACCCCCTATACACATTTTATTGAGCTACGCAGCAGTCTGTGCATCGATAATGGATGCTCAAAATTGTCTTTCGCAACAAAAACTCAACGACCTTGTATTCATTCAATACAACACAACGTTACAAAGGCGCTTCAAGTCATTAAAAACCAACAGATCTTTGGATCCTATTTTGTTAAGAGACGTAGAGGAGAATGATGATTGGGTTGTCCCAACAGAAGTTGAGCTTCAAGAGTTTGTTGATGGTAGAGAAGGTGGTCTTCGTTGGTCGGTTGTGCGGGAGGCAATGGGAGGAAACGAAGAAGTTGGGCCAAGTACAAGGAGCAAAAGAGAGTGCTACAGAGATGATGACGATGATGAAGTAGTAGTTGAAGTGAAAGATCTTGATGAACAATTGAATTGTTTGGGTGATGTGGACTCGAAGGAAGATTTTGAGTCTTTTGATTAGATTATGTCATCATGTTTAAATACTAACTATTGACTTTTTGTTTTTGAGTATTTTAACTATTTACTTGACTATCTTAGTATCTTATTATTAATATTATATGGGTTTTAGTGTTTTATATATATATATGCAATTACCGATATCTCACCGATATATCACCGCGAGAACCGATATATCAAATATCGGTCATTGACCGATATCCGATATTTCACCGATTTAACTGCTTAGGCTCTGATACCAATTGTTAGAATAACAAATTGGATCAACCCGAAAATATACGCAAACACGTATAATTGAAGTAACATTCTTCGACTTTTTTAGTATATTATTGAACTTAACGCACAATTACAAAGAAACCAATGACCCCTATTTATACTAAATCAACTTGCAGCTCAAGTTACCCTACTTAGCCTTAAATTAGGAAACATAATCAAACTACATTAAGTAACTAAATCAGACTCAAACAATTAAATAAATAACTTTACTAATTAACCTTTCTAAGTATTGAATATTGACAAGATTAGTCCAACACAAGATTATACAAAAAAAAACAAGAGAAATGGTATCATTTCAGTAGATAGAAGAAAGAACAAGAAACCAAAAAGGAAAAAAAGAAAAGG